>JAJHSJ010000006.1:30999147-31152778 GCA_021015155.1 Magnolia officinalis
AAAATCATTGGTTAGTCACTTGGATGTGATCTTGTGCTTGTGGCCCATCGAAGACTTGGAATTTCATCGTTTTCAAGCAAAATATATATTACAACGGGCTTGTTACAACCATTGTGTCAAGCATTGCATACATACACTAATCAAAGATATTAAAATTGATTTAGTAATTAAATTCAAACCCTTGTAAATATACTACACATAGCTACTTTTGAATTAGAGGGGATTCTAGAGGATTCCAAATCCAGGGGGTTCCAAATCCAAGTGGTTCCAAATCCTCACTCCCAAACAGGCCCTTAATTATCACTACAAACATGGCTTCCAGCTTACCGGCCTCACCTGGTGGGCCTCACGATGCATACGTACACATATTGGTGGGCCTCATGGCCTTATGGGCCTCACAAAATGGGTGACGTGAAATAAAACACATACAACCTGTGGCTCCACCCTGTGTGAATAAAACACATACATAACAGTGGTCCCGTTGCACGCATAAACACATATACATCATGGTGGGCCACACACTAGTGGCTGAACTGAGCGGATAAAACATATACAGCACAGCAAGCCCACTGAAAGTTCTTCAACGGCAGATAAACTTGTGGTGGACCCCTGAAAGTTCTTCAACGGTATGCATTCAATCTCTACTGTTTGTGGTGGGGCCCTGTTGAATTTTGAGTCTGCCTCACGTGTGGCTCCCCTACCCACGTGCAGCTCAATGAAGCCTTAACAACAGGTTTGATGGCTGATAAACGTACGTCACGGTGGACCCCTGGAAGGTTTCAACGGTAAGCATTCAATCTCCACTATTTTCGGTGGTGGGGCCTAGTTGAGTTTTGAATCTACCTCACGTGTGGGCCCCACCCACGTGAGGACCTACATGATCCGTGGGCAGGCCAAATGGTGCATAAACATTACAGGGCCCCACAGGATCATTTTAACAGTAGGTGGTAAGTCACCACCGTTTCCAATGGTGGGGCCCACAAAGCTTTTGGATCAAGGTGATATTTACGTTTTCACACTTCAGTCCGGCCTAAATGGCCTCATGAACTGGTTGGATGGCAGGAATCAATCAGGGTGGGGCCCACAACAGTTTTCAACGGTGGACAACAACGACCGGTGTCTGCTGTAGTGGAGTCCACTAAAGCTTTGCATCTGTGATCTGGTTCCTGGGCCCACACCCAGAAAGGATCTGGAAAAAGGATGCACGGTGTGGATATAATCCACATACATCACAGTGGGTCCCACCCACTGGATGGACAATGTGAATAAAACGCATGCATCACAGGGGGAGAACACATGTTTAATGGTGGGTCCTGCATACAGATTTTCAACAGTGGACGCTCCAACTCCACTCATTCCTACGGTGTCATCCGGCCATTCAAGCTTTGGGTTGGCCTCAATTTTAGGCCCTTGCCTTATTCCCATCCGTCAAAATTAGGAAATGGATGGTGTGGATATAGCATATGCGATACGGTGGCTCGATTAGAATTGGAGTAGGTTGCGGTATTTTTAACTCAATCAGCTTCGTTGCCACTACTTGCCCTCCGTTTCTCTTTCTTACCTCTCTTTTCTTTCTTTTCTTTCATTTGCTTGTCTTTTCTTTTCTTTCTTTTCTTCCTTTTTCTCTTTTTTTTTTTTTTTTTTTCTTTTTTAACTCTCCTTTTTTTGTTCAAGGGTTGAGAGTGAGAGAGAGGTCAACATCGATCAATGTCGATCAATGATTAATATGCAGGATTTGTGTGCATATGCGATGCACATGCATGAGAGTAGATACGTGTGTGGGTTAGTGTACTTAATTATGACGCTTGTGCCAATAGGTCCTCATATCCAGAATGTACGTATGAATAATAAATGTTCAACTCAAGTATGTACATAAAAAATAAAGCCACGGTACATGTTTGCAAAAGAAAATTCACATTTAATATCATGGTTTCAAGTACATCTGTAGCACTATACAAAAGAAAGGAAATGATTGCTAGAAACCTACTCCTTATCATCGTCATTGATAATGTGTGGTGTCAGCATGTCGCTACCCGCAAATCAGAAGCTTTAAGGGCGTGTTTGGCCGGATCCCATAGGATTAAGAGGGATGGAATGGATTTTAAGGTAATGATAGTGGTGTCAGTGGATGTCCGGTTATTCCATGGAACTGTACAGAATCGAGGATGGGGTCGGTGGGTGTTTGGCCGGGCGGTGGGATTTGGTGTAGTCCATGAATTTCATTGGTAACTTGTTTGGAAAGGCATTGCATTGGTGTAATCGCATGCCTCTTCCATGTTTCATACAACAGCCATTCACTTCCGGCCATTTTAGGTGGCCCCACCAACTAACGTGTATACGGTCCCACATTGTATAACAAGGGTTGTAGATCATACCCTGTGATCTGTTATGACAGGTGAGGTAAGTTCTTGATCCACTTTATATAAGGTTCACAAGAGCTATAAATCTCAAACGATCTCACACATCGTTCGCAAGAAATATATCACGCCAGATTCAATCGCAACACTGTGCCAAAAATTACCCACGTTGTCTATCCACAGGTTACCAATCACGCCGAATCCACTACAACATTGTAGCAGTCGAATCCCACAATGTCGAACCGAGTCTGTCCATATCATGCTTGGGCAAACTGTGAGGTGGGGTTAGATGGTGACCCACTCATATCTAAGTCAATACAATGAAAGTGCCCTGGTTTGTCAATTAGTGTGAGTGTTAAGTCAGAAAGTCAAGTGAGCCCCACAGGAAGATCATTGAAGCGTATACCTCAACTGGATGTGTGCTACGAACTAGTCAAAGGTAAATTAAACCTCACATCCCATGTCCCAAAAACACCTAGGTATATAAAAACCTTAAAATGTGCAGAGAACAACATAGGTGTTTGAGTATGAAAACTTATCTTGCAAAACAGGAAAATGTCTAAGTTTTCAACCTTTCTCGATATATCGACATCACATCGATGTGATCGAACACCTATTATCGATGTCCTCGGAAAGTACTCAATATCATTGAATTGAGGACATCTTGTGTCCAACAACCAACTTGATCCTGGACAACATTCTCGATGAATCGATGGATTCTTCGATATCATCGAAATTCAAATACCAATAACATCGAGACAGCTCGATATAATCAAATTCTAGCTAGTTTATGTCCAGCGTGCTGATAAGGCAAATCTCATATTTATCGATAACTCAAAGCGAGCCTCGATTCCATCAGAAATCAAATTCCGATGATATCGAGGGTCCTCCGATGTTATCAAATTCGAACCAAACTAGTCCAGCGAGCTCAATAGGAAAATCCTCTGGAAATGATCGAGGAATCAATGATGTTTCGATATGATCGTATTTAAATATCGATGAAATCGATATATGCTCGATATCATCGAAATAGATCAAATATTGTCCAGCAAGCTCTTTTGAAAATCATGTGGAAATGATTGATGTATCGAACAGATTGTCAATGAAATCGGAATTCAAACTCCGATGACATCAACGCTAGATCGATGGCATCGACCCTCCGGCAAAAAGTTTTAGGTATATATTTCAGTGGAGTTTGTATCATCGAACCTTGTTTCGGTAGCATCGAAAGTATACGTTCGATGATATCGAACTCTATCAGAATCTGACATCTTTTTTACTGTCACGCCCCAAACCCGAAAATCGGGCTCACAAAATTTTCGATTTGCCGAATCTGGTACTGACAGCCTCCGTAGTACTCCATTCTCGGCTCCCAGCGCCCATACGCCAAATTCTGATACTGGGATCCTACAAGGAGGATTTTCCAACGTACATTTGTCTCATCAGAAGCATAACTACAAGTTTACCTAAATCACAAAGGCAACATCATCATCACATATCCATTAATATAAACATTTGAATACAGTGCTGAAAGGAAAATACATTTATCGAAATCAAAGCTCCAGAAGACCGCTGCACGCTCCATACTCGACGCTGCTGCAACCTAACGCCACCTGCAGGTATCTATTGTGCATAAGCTTATAGAAAGCTTAGAAAGTGGTGTAAGTGTGTGCACAAGATAAGTGCCAAGTATTCAATACAATACCATAATCATACGATGTCGAAAATACTGGCAAGATCATGAATCATACGATATCAGAGTAAGCAGAAATATACTGGTAAGTCCACGAGTCATATAATATCAGAGTACGCAATGCAGATCATAATAAACCAAATATTATATACTGAGGATGCAATGCAATATGCAAATCCTGTTAAGTCTGTCTAGGCCATATAAGTGCAGAAACATAGCAACCCAAAATGTCATATGCCGCGGATGTAATGCAATATGCGATGCGAATGAAATGATCAAGCTGGAGTGTGAGGTCGGGATGATAGTACGTAGTATCGCAAACTATGGGGTCCATCACAAGAGACTTCTATCCAAACCAGTCTCATACCTAAATTTGGATAGTCAGACTCAATGTGGTAGACTCCTGATCTCAGGTTGGTCGTGCACCCCAACCGAAATCCTGGCCATTGCAAAGGTACACAATAATTAGTTGCGCACCACCAGCCCGAGTGGATAGTGAATGAATGAGTAAAATGCTGAGTATACAACTCCTGCTCAATAAGTTCACATATCAGTACAGTACATCTTTGGGATCATCACTGAGGTCTACTATACTCCAAACCAGATTGCTGCCACATTGCGTGCAACAAGGTGAGTGGAAGATACCTATCTATCCGCCTACCAATATCGGGCCCGGCTCATCGATAGCTGTTGAGACTCGAATATTGCATAATTTTTCCATTTATATCTTGGTTTTATGAACATGAATCCACTTAATATTCTATTTTACTCATGTATGTGTTGTAAGGTGAATTTAAGTGTTTGGATTGAAAAATGGTATTAAAAGCATGATTTTGATGCTCAAGAATTACCAAGGCAAGGGATGGATCTTAGGAGACCAAGATTGAAGAATTCATATGTCAAAGATCCAAGAAAAACAAGTGAAGAATGAAGAAAATCGAAGATTTGAAGTGAAGAATCCTGAAATCGTCCTGAAAAAGTGTATTCTGAAGCTGTGAAGTTTATTTTGGAAAACCGCGTAGCAGGAAGTTTGTTTTAAACGAACTGTGCAGCGAGAAGTCTATTTTGGGAAAATACATATATTTGAGGCGGTTTCTAGGGTTTTTCAAATTTGTACGAAAATTAGAGGTCCCTACTTATAAATAGGGCATTCCAAAACATTATTCAAGGCATCCCAAAGCAAAATTTGGGGTTTTTAAAGAGTTTTTAGTTTTATTAAAGCTTTATAAGTTGTTTTTTTTTTAATCTTTTCTATTTGCATTTTCTTTCTTTATTTCTTGTTGCTTTTTATTTCTGCAATTTAATTATGTTTTTCTAAGTTCTTTCTAACCCAAGCTAGAAGGGAAGCGCATGGGTTTAATGTTTCTTTAAGATTATGATAATTGATTGTTTTAATGATGAGAAGAATGGTGTATGCATGTTATCTATTATTTAGGTTTTCTTTTTTATCCTCTTGTGAGATCCATATGTTTCCATCATATGAGATCCATATTGATGGATAGGCTTATCCTGAATCAATCAGATTTCCTAGATAGGAGAGATTCTCAACCTGTTATATTTCTTTGATATTCATTATCCTATAGATATTAAATACTTAAAATCATTGATGCTTGAGAATATATGTCAATGGTGTAAATTCATAATTTTCTAATATTTTATATCATTTATTAAAATATTTGAACTATTTTATTTTCCGACTAGGCTGACCATAGTGCTCAGATCGTAGTTGTGTTATCCAAGTCATCATGATTTTGAAACATTAACCTATGTGTGGAACTTTGAAGCTTGGGTGTTATTTTATTCAGTTGAATTACATCTATTCAAAAATCCCAAAATCAAATCATCAGTTTTAGTTTTTATTACCTAGTTTGTTTTGAATTTAATTTTTCCTTTCTAGCAATTCCTCTCCCTGTGGGATCAACCCTGTATTCACAGGATATTACTTACGAACCTTTGCACTTGGAGGCAAGCAATTAAGTTTTTGGCGCCGTTGTCGGGGAGAGACTTAGAGAGATCAGATCTATGCAAGATAGCTAAGGTAAGTTTTTTTTCTAAGGTAAGTTCTCTTCTAAACCTTCCAAATTTTCTATAGATTTTTTTTTTCTTTGAAAATAAATTCAGTTGGGTCTTTCAAGCACTAACTATGACATAAGGTTGCCCTGCTTGGGATTTTATCACCCAAGTGTTATGGTTGTCCTACAATTGCTGTTTGATCACAAAGATCATCCACTGAATTTATTTTCCAGATTAGCATAGTTTAATTTCTGCATTAGTTTTACTTATTTATTTATTTATTATTTTTTTGTGGATTGAACCCTCATGATCGGCTCTGCCGCCTGGGTTGTTAATTTATTTTTGCTTTGTGGACTGAACCCTCATGGTCGGCCCGCTGCCTGGGTTGTTGATTTATTTTTGATTTGTGGACTGAACCCTCATGGTCGGCCCTGTCGCTTGGGTTGTTGATTTATTTTTGCTTTGTGGACTGAACCCTCATGGTCGACCCTACCGCCTGGGTTGTTGATTTAAGTTTTTATTTTTTTATTTTAAGTATCATACTTGTTATTTGAATTAGTGGTATTTGTTGTGTGGTGTGGATGGTTTGTGTCCCGTTGGAGTAGGGATCAAAACAATCGACTCTCCTCTGAAGGGGGACTAGTTCTAGGCCTTAATCATTCACTTAGAAGAGGCACTCAACATCACTTGGATTCCATGGCAAACCCAGTTGATAATCCAAATCCAAATCTATCAGATCCAACTATAAATCAAAATAGAGAAAATCAATTTAATCCTCCTCTTAAGGATGAAAATGAAGTTCATAGGAATGTGTTAAACCAACCAAGGACTTTATGTGAACATTTACACCCTGAGAGATCAACTTTACCATCTTGCATAGTGTTCCCTGCTCACACAGGGAACATTGATTTTAAACCAGGTGTGATTCAATTAATTCCTAAATTTCATAGCTTGGATTCTTAAAGCCCCTACTTGCACCTCAAGGACTTTGAGGAAGTAATTGTCATGTTACAAGTAAATAATGGCAATAGGGATGTACTTAAGCTCAGGTTATTCTCATTTTCTCTAAAGGATCGGGCCAAAGCATGGCTCAACTCTCTAAGACCTAATATCATCACTTCATGACATGCCTTAAGTAGAGAGTTTTTGAAAAAGTTCTTTCCCGAGCACAAAACAAATGCACTAAAACAAGAAATCATGTCATTCTCCCAAAAGGGGAATGAACTATTTTTTTAAGCTTGGGAGCACTTCAAAGACCTTCTAATTACTTATCCACATCATGGTTATGAACCATGGCACGTGATTAATGCGTTCCGAAAGGGGCTCACCATGGATACCCGTCAGTTCATAGAGATGATGTGTGGTGGAACCTTTCTTGACAAAGATCATAATGAGGCTTGGGATTTTCTAGATATGTTAGCAGAGAATACGCAGACATGAGATGTCTCTGCTAAATCTAACCAAACTAAGCCCATTCCTAGAGAGAAAGCGGGGATGTATGTCCTAAGAGAAGAAGACGACCTTAATGCAAAATTTGTTGCATTAGCTAGAAAGGTCGAAGCCTTGAAAATTAGGAAGGTTGATATGGTTAAAGCAAACACTTCCTTAGATAATTTTTATAGCATTTGTGGTGGTACAGACCATGACACAAAAGATTGTCCAATAATCTCAGTTGTACAAAATATCACGCATAAGCATGATCAAGCAAATGCTATAAATAACTACCAAAGGTCAGTTATGCAACCAATGGGAAACACGTATAATCCAAATTGGCGTAACCATCCTAATCTTAGTTGGAGGAATGGACCACAAATTAATGCACTTTAAATGCATCCACAAAACAACTTCTTTGGGGCACCTAACAATGCACCATATGTACCCCCGCTAAAGCGATCATCTGTGGAGGATGCATTGACCGCATTCATGAACTCTCAAGCTCAAATGAATCAGTCTCTAATCTAATCAAATCAGGAATTAAAGATAGTTGTGGCTAGGATTGAGACTCAACTAAATGCTAGGGAAAAGGGCACACTTCCTTCTTAACCTGTGCCAAACCTTAGAAACACACATTTCATTGGAGACTCAAATCCAAATGAGCTACATCATGAACAAGCTAAGGCCATCATTACCTTGAGAAGTGGAAAAGAGATCGATAACAAGATAATGCAACCGGAAGAAATACCGGAGGATGAACCACTGTCTCAAGAATATGATGAACCGGCTATGGTTCAAGAGCCGCAACAACAAAAGGATAAAGAGACTAAGTCATATGAGCCTCCAGTTCCATTCTCATCTAGACTTCGGAATCCGACTATCCCCATGAAATATCAAGAGGTGTTGAATGTGCTCCAAAAGGTTACTATCAATATTCCTCTGCTTGATGTCATTAAACAAATTCCATCATATGCTAAATATCTCAAGGACTTGTGCACTGTAAAGAGAAAATTAAATATGCATAAAAAGGCCTTCCTTACTGAGAAAGTGAGCGCTATCATTCAACAAAGGGTTTTACCCAAATACAAAGACCCGGGAAGTCCCACTATTCCTTGTATTATTGGAAATTTTCAAATCGAGCATGCTTTGCTAGATTTAGGTGCAAGTGTCAACTTAGTACCTTATTCAGTTTACAAACAAATGGGGTTAGGCGAGCTTAAACCAACCACGATTACACTCCAACTCGCTGATCGCTCCATTAAGGTACCAAGGAGAATTTTAGAGGACGTACTAGTCCAAGTGGAGAAATTCTACTTTCCCATGGATTTTATTGTACTAGACACTGAACCATGTGTAAACGCTAACGCTCAAGTTCCCATCATTTTAGGTCGCCCATTCCTAACAACTTCAAATGCAATCATAAATTACAGGAATGGAATGATGAACTTGTCTTTTGGTAACATGACTCTAGAGCTAAATATTTTCAATCTATGTAAGCAGCCCATTGCTAATAATGAAATTCATGAGCTGAATTTCATGGACTGCTTGATAGAAGAAGAGGAATTGGAACCCAGTCTGACTGAGGAATTGATTCAAGTCATTGAGGACTTGAAAAATTCTGATTTAGAAAAAGTGCTTGCTGAAATTTGTGATGATAATGAGAGCACTACCACCCAGGACATTGGTATGTACCAATGGAGACCGCGCACTCAAATCATATCTATCGAGGACTCGCGACCTCTGCCATCACCAACCAATGTTCCAAAGCTTGATTTAAAACCACTACCAAATGAGCTTAAGTATGTATACTTAGGTGAAAATAAAACTTATCCTATGGTGATCTCTTCATTTTTAGACAAGGATCAAGAGATTAAATTGTTGAATGTTCTAAGGGACCACAAAGGAGCCTTGGGTTGGACCATTTCTGACATCAAGGGTATAAGCCCTTCCATATGCACTCATCGGATCCACCTCGATGAGGACGCCAAATCAATTAGACAACCTCAAAGGCGTCTTAATGCAAACATGATGGAAGTTGTAAAAAATGAGGTGATCAAATTGTTAGATGTGGGAATCATCTACCCAATATCCGATAGTGTTTGGGTAAGTCCAACTCAAGTAGTCCCAAAGAAATCTGGAATAACTATTATGCAGAATTTTAATAATGAACTCATACCAACACGTGTCACCACAGGTTGGCGTGTTTGCATTGACTATAGAAAATTGAACCAGGTCACAAAGAAGGACCATTTCCCTCTACCATTCATTGATCAAGTTTTAGAGAGGGTAGCAGGTCACTCCTTCTATAGTTTTCTTGATGGATATTCCGGATATAACCAAATAAAGATAGCCCTGGAAGACCAAGAGAAAACCACGTTCACTTGTCCATTTGGCACATTTTCTTTCAAACGGATGCCATTTGAATTGTGTAACGCTCCAACAACTTTCCAACGGTATATGTTAAGTATTTTTTCAAATATGGTTGAAAAGTTTCTTGAGGTTTTCATAGACGATTTCTCTGTATTTGGGAGTGGTTTTAAGGAATGCCTCAACAATTTATCTCTTGTCTTGTCTAGGTATGAAGAGAAACACCTTGTCTTAAATTGGGAGAAATGTCATTTCATGGTTCAAAAGAAAATTGTTTTGGGTCATGTTATCTCCAAAAATGGAATCGAGGTAGATCGTTCAAAACTCGACATTATTGTTAATCTACCTATCCCCCGAACTGTTAGAGATATTAGATCACTTCTAGGGCACGCTGGTTTCTATAGAAGATTCATCAAGGACTTTAGTGTCATTACTAGACCCTTGACTAATCTTCTTCAAAAGGATGTTCCATTTAAGTAGACAGATGAGTGTGCAAGTGCCTTTAATAAAATTAAATCATCACTTACCACTACACATATCATGCGTCCACCAGATTGGACACTTCCTTTTGAACTAATGTGCGATGCAAGTGATTATGCCATAGGGGCTGTTTTGGGCCAAAGGAAAGATAAACGGTCCTACGTTATTCACTATGCGAGTATAACTCTAAACTCGGCCCAAGTGAACTACTCAACAACTGAAAAAGAGTTACTTGCAGTAGTTTTTGCTTTGGATAAGTTTAGGTCCTACTTGCTGGGATCTAAAGTGGTCATTTTCACGGACCACTCGGCTTTGAAATATTTATTATCTAAGAATGATGCAAAGCAGAGACTTTTGACATGAATCCTTCTACTCCAAGAATTTGACTTAGAGATAAAAGATAAGAAAGGAGTAGAAAATGTAGTGGCCGATCACCTTTTCAGATTCGTGTTAGATGATTCCACTAAGGAGATGCATATCCAGGACACTTTTCCTGATGAACAATTATTTGCGATCTCCAAATTGCCTTGGTATGCGGATATAGTGAACTATCTTGTAACGAGAAAAATGTCATATCATTGGAAGTCACAAGATAGGAAGCGTTTTGAAACCGAGGTTGGGAACTTCTTCTGGGATGACCCGTATTTATATAAATATGGGACTAATTAAATTTTTAGACGTTGTGTCCTAGAGGATGAAGTTCAGAGTGTTATTTCTTTTTGTCACATGGAAGCATGTGGTAGTCATTTTTCTGCTAAGAAAACCACTGCAAAAACCCTACAGTGAGGTTTTCACTGGCCTACCATATTTAAAGACACCCATGCTTTCTGTGTTGCTTGTGATAGATGTCAAAGGTTGGGAAGAGTGTCTCAGCGCAACATGATGTCTTTATCCCCAATTTTACCATTGGAGATTTTTTATTGTTGGGGTATTGATTTTATGGGCCCATTTCCATCTTCTTTTGGATTTCTTTATATATTGGTTGGTGTGGACTATATTTCAAAGTGGATTGAGGCAATTCCAAGTATGACTAATGACAACAAAGTGGTCATACGATTCCTCAAGAAAAATATTTTTTCTAGATTTGGAACTCCAAATGCCATCATTAGTGATGGCGGGTCTCACTTTTGCAATAGGACATTTGAGGCTTTGATGAAGAAGTATGGCATCAAGCTAAAGTGAGTACCCCATACCACCCACAAATGAGTGGGCAAGCTGAGATTTCTAATTGGAAAACACATTTTAGAGAAAACTATAAGGCCAGATAGGAAGGATTGGTCCCTCAGACTATCCGATGCTTTATGGGCTTATAAGACCCCAATTGGAATGTCTCCATACAGATTGGTGCATGGGAAGGCTTGCCACTTGCCTGTGGAATTGGAACATAGAGCTTACTGGACAATAAAGAAATTAAACTTTGATATGAACCAAGCAAGTGAACAAAGAAAATTAGAGTTGAATGAATTAGAGGAGCTGAGGAGAGACTCCTATGAAAATTCTAAAATATACAAAGACAAGACCAAAGCTTTTCATGACAAAAATATCCTGAGGAAGAATTTTGAACCTCAGCAAAAGATCCTATTGTACAATTCTCGTCTCCAATTCTTTCCGGGAAAGTTAAGATCAAGATGGACAGGCCCCTTCATTGTGAAAAATGTTTATACCCATGGGGCTGTTGAAATTGAGAATCCACGTAATGGTAATGTGTACAAGGTTAATGGTCAGAGATTGAAGCCTTATGTGGAAAACTTTCATTTGGGAGAGGAGTCCTTCCCTCTTCATGAGCCAGAATATTCAGATTGATGCTCCTAGTCTGACGGAGCATTTGTGTAGGATTTGTATCATATTTAAATTTTTTAGTGTCACCTAGCAGGTGAGTTTTTCATGGCAGGTACTATCCACCCTTTCTTTTATGTTTATTGTTATCGGCATTACATTATCATTACATTGGGGACAATGTAGATTTTAGGTTGGGGGTGTGAATAGTTATCCATGTAATGGTCTTCTATGTGTATGTGAGGTTTTTTTTTCTTTTTTGGTTTCAGTTTATTTTATTATTATTATTTTTTAGGTTTCAGTTTTTTTTATTTAGGTTTATGGGAAAATTTTTTCAACATTTTCAAAATACTATGTTTATATACAAGAATGTAAACATGATACTATGCGAATTCCAAAGGCAAAGTTGATACTTAGTCTAGGTCGATAGTAGTCAGAATTCTGACAACTGAAAATTATATACTTAAGTTCAATTATCTAATCACTAGTTTAAAGTGAGTACAAGAATGTAAACATGATACTATGCGAATTCCAAAGGCAAAGTTGATACTTAGTCTAGGTCGATAGTAGTCAGAATTCTGACAACTGAAAATTATATACTTAAGTTCAATTATCTAATCACTAGTTTAAAGTGAGTTATAATTTGATGCACTGAATTCACAATACACCCTAGCTAACTAAGTGAGGAATATGATATGTGAACTAGAATAACAACTTTTGATTCAAACAAGGTTGAATGAACTAGTACCATTGATATATGCTTAAAAGAGAGAATATTTAAGGAAAAAAAGAGTGATGAAAAAAAGAAATTTTTATTATAGAGCATAAATGCAATGACCATAACAATCGTGTCAGTAATCCGGAGTAAGGATACCTAAGTATCCATTACTGTTACCATTACAAGTATGATACCTTAGGTTATGAAGCAAACCCGGTGGGAATCTTCATCTAAGGGTGGTCTATAATAATGAGGATATGATGATAAAAGAAAAAATGACATGAAGAAAATAAGATAACTAGAGATTTCATACTCTTGGAATGATTGAAAGGAGTTAGGATAGAGAACATGCATATTTCTCAAAGTTAGACTAGTGTCACGGAGCACCTAAGGATATTGGATCATAACTATTCTAACTTTTGATTAGATCTCTGAACTTAAGGATGCAATGGATTAGTAAATTGAGATTCTAACTAACTTTAGACTTAGGGTAAGTATTGTTTTGTTTTGGAATTCATATGATGAATGGAGGCATAATTGTATAAATTTCGGAATGTTGAACTATTTTTCATATTTTCAATGTTTGTGGGTAACATTTCTGGAAACCCTCACGAGACTATAACTCGTCCACTAGGGAAAACCTAGGGGTTTAAAGGCTTGTCGCATATGCTAAATGCAATCGAGATTACCTGCGAAAGTGGTGTAGTTAGATTTTTTTTCTGTTTTAATTTTGTTTCTAAAATTAGTTTTATTTTTTTTATTTTTCTTCACTTATTTTGCTCGGGACTAGCAAAATGCTGGTTGGGGGTGTGTTGAGACTCGAATATTGCATAATTTTTCCATTTATATCTTGGTTTTATGAACATGAATCAGCTTAATATTCTATTTTACTCATGTATGTGTTGCAAGGTGAATTTAAGTGTTTGGATTGAAAAATGGTGTTAAAAGCATGATTTTGATGCTCAAGAATTATCAAGGCAAGGGATAGATCTTAGGAGACCAAGATTGAAGAATTCACATGTCAAAGATCCAAGAAAACCAAGTGAAGAATGAAGAAAATCGAAGATTTGAAATGAAGAATCCTGAAATCGTCCTGAAAAAGTGTATTCTGAAGCTGTGAAGTTTATTTTAGAAAACTGCGCAGCAGGAAGTCTGTTTTAAACGAACTGTGCAGTGAGAAGTCTATTTTGGAAAAATATGTATATTTGAGGCGATTTCTAGGGTTTTTCAAATTTGTACGAAAATTAGAGGTCCCTACTTATAAATAGGGCATTCCAAAACATTATTCAAGGCATCTCAAAGCAAAATTTAGGATTTTTAAAGAGTTTTTAGTTTTATTAAAGCTTTATAAGTTATTTTTTTTAGATCTTTTCTATTTGCATTTTCTTTCTTTATTTCTTGTTGCTTTTTATTTCTGCAATTTAATTATATTTTTCTAAGTTCTTTCTAGCCTAAGTTAGAAGGGAAGCACATGGGTTTAATGTTTCTTTAAGATTATGATGATTGATTGTTTTAATGATGAGAGGAATAGTGTATGCATGTTATCTATTATTTAGGTTTTGTTTTTTATCCTCTTGTGAGATCCATATGTTTCCATCATATGAGATCCATATTGATGGATAGGCTTATCCTGAATCAATCAGATTTCCTAGATAGGAGAGGTTCTCAACCTGTTATATTTCTTTGATATTCATTATCCTATAGATATTGAATACTTAAAATCACTGACGCTTGAGAATATATGTCAATGGTGTAAATTCATAATTTTCTAATATTTTATATCATTTATTAAAATATTTAAACTGTTTTATTTTCCGACTAGGCTGACCATAGTGCTCAGATCCTAGTTGTGTTATCCAAGTCATCATGATTTTGGAACATTAACCTATGTGTGGAACTTTGAAGCTTGGGTGTTATTTTATTCAGTTGAATTACATCTATTCAAAAATCCCAAAATTAAATCATCAGTTTTAGTTTTTATTACCTAGTTTGTTTTGCATTTAATTTTTCCCTTCTAGCAATTCCTCTCCCTGTGGGATCGACCCTGTATTCACAGGATATTACTTACGAACCTCTGCACTTGGAGGCAAGCAATCAATAGCGGACCCATTCCTCGAGCTGATCAAACTTAACCTAGCTTTGTCCCCTCCTCTCGGGCAGGTAAGGTCGTACCCCCTTCCAACCAACCACGACACAGTGGGAGACGCCGCCTAACGGTATATGGCCCTCATGCGCTCATGCATTTACTCGGTCTAGACGTTGGAGCAACTTCTGTAACCAAGAGGGTTTAGGAAATTTCACCCAGGGATATCTCTAGCATCCCATGTAGAACAGATTTTCAGTGTCCCATCTGGCTATCCACGATATGCCTGTGGAGGCTATGGCCCTGATATCGCTAGGGCGTACGGTGGTCATATCACAAAATACGAGATGCATGAGTCATACCATCCAGTCATGCATCAACTTGCGCGTACCACGCGCTCATGTGGACAACTCCT
This sequence comes from Magnolia officinalis, assembly GCA_021015155.1. Taxonomy (NCBI): domain Eukaryota; kingdom Viridiplantae; phylum Streptophyta; class Magnoliopsida; order Magnoliales; family Magnoliaceae; genus Magnolia; species Magnolia officinalis. The sequence continues at coordinate 31,014,484 of JAJHSJ010000006.1, forward strand.
CCTATCAAGGAGTCCATAATAATCTGTCCAATGGCATGTGCTATAATCAATCACTCTTCATATCAAGCATACATATGATGCGCATGGGCATGGATCATGAAGCTATAATAAGCATGTTATAAGATGATGGTGTACTCTCCTCTAATCAAGGATGGGCCTAGACAGCCTACTCATAACAAGAATGGGCCTCATAATGGGCCCAAGGGAATGTCACAATGTGGACATCTAACCATCATTGCCCATCAATGTGGACATTTAACCAACATCGCTCCCAAGTAGTGGCTCACATAAACATCATTACATACATTATAGTGAAATCACACATTACATCGGTCAGCACATTTATCACATTGGGCCTCACTCAAGGGCCACATATACACCACATTGGGCCTTATCATACGAGTCATAAATACATCACAATGGACCTTATCAAATGGGCCACAAATACATCACAACGGGCCACATACCTGGGCCTTAAATACATCACAACAGTCCACATACCTGGGCCTAATACACATCACAATGGGCCGCATGACATGGGCCTAATACATATCATAATAGGTTGCTCAATGGGCCGCACCAATGAGCCTCATATACATCAAGTGGGCTGCATCAATGGGCCGCACCAATGGGCCTCATATACATCAGTGGGCCACACCAATGGGCCACACCAATGGGCCTCGTATACATCAAGTGGGCCGCATCAATGGACCACACCAATGAGCCTCATATACATCAAGCAGGCTGCATCAATGGGCCGCACTAATGGGCCCCATATACAACAAGTGGGCCGCACACATTCCCAAAAAAAAATGAATCATATCGAAAGATCATCTGGACCATACTACAACTAGCAGTGGAGATAATGATTTCCACTATTAAAATCCTACAGGGACCACCATAGAAAACCATGAGAGCAGCCACACCCACCGTTGAAACGTTTATAGGACCCACCGTTATATATTTTTGAGATCCAACCTATCCATGAGTTATGATAGAGATAGATGAAGTGAAAACAAAATACCAGATTGATTGAAAACTACCGTGGCTCCTAAGAAGTTTTGAACGATGGATGTTATTGTCCCCACTATTTTCAATGGTGGGGGTCCGTTAGAACTTTAGATCCGTCTCATTCTCTTAGTGATGCCATAAAACGATCTCTAAAAATGGTTGGACGGTATAGATTACAGCGCATGCATCACCCACCATCCAAGGTCTGGACGGTGATAATAGGGTCCACATGGGTGGACGGTCCAGCTAAAAAACAGATGGACGGCATGGAATGGGACCCACAAAACTTGCTAACCTCACAGCAACTGCCAGCTGCATGGGTCCCACAGAACTTATTGACATCACTATAGCAGCTGTATAGCTGGAGTGAGGTACACCAGCCGTCTCACTTCATAAGGTGGGTCCACACGTGGGGACGGTGTGGGTAAAACACTTACATCAGTGGGTCCCATGTGGGGCCCACCATAACATTTATTTTCCATCCCATCTGTATGTAAGGTCACAAAGTCCTAGATTAAGAGGAAAAACAAATTTCATATAAATCCAAAACTTTTGTGGCCCAAAAAGGGTTTCAATGGTAGACGCTCAATCCCCTGCTGTTTGGTGGTGTGGACCACCTGAGTGTGTGGACGGCTGTTTTATATAGATATATATATAGATATAGATATAGATATAGATATATATATATATATATATATATATATATATATATATATATTTCTAAAGATTTTCATAGGTGGGGCCCACATCTAGGCGATCTAGTCCACTTACTAGGTTCCCGGGCTCAAGACAGGTCCAATGAGCCCAATATTGGATATGTTTTGACGTACAGAAACATCACAGTGGGCCCTAACAATTTAAATCACCCAAAACCATTATTTTCTACAATATGGCTCGTCAAAGTTTCGGATTGACTTCAGTTTTCGGCTCAATGCCTAAAATGAGCTGGGAAATAGGGTGGATGGTGTGGATTAAATACATACATCAAAGTAGGATCCACATGTGTGGGCCACCAAAATTTGTGGATTAAGCTGATATTTCCGTTATTCCCTCCAGCAGCGCCTGCTGGTGGCGGTGAATATACAACACATATATCAAGTGGGCTCCACCATCCCTTACTAGATGGTGGATAGCATGGATGAAACACATATATCAGGTGGGGTCTATGTTAGTGTGGCCCACCCATTTTGGATCAAGGCTAATATTAATGTTTTCCCCCTATCCATGCCTGTCCCAAAATGGACAGCAAGGTAGGCTCCACCAGCTAGACAGACAGCTTGGATAAAATGCACCATGGTGGGTCTACTGGCCCTGGACGGTCTGGATGTGCTGTGCACATCAGGTGGGCCACACATCATCAAAAAAAATAGAGAGAGAGAGAGAAAGAGAGAAAACAGTTGTGGGAGGGGCCCCTCTTGAATTACAATACATGTATGTGATCAAGGTAGGACCAACATGGGATCCTCACCATTGATTGGTGGGTCCCATTTGCCCAAAAAAACACAATCTAACCTACAAATCACCCACCATCTTTGTTTCTTCTTAGTCCGATGAAATCCCTAGCTTCTCAGCTTCGACTTTAACGGAGCATGATAGAGATTGGACGGTTGGATGGTGGATATGGGAGGTAGGAAGGTGGGCCACACTAGCTCCTCTTTGGTAGCTTGGACGTTTCTCTTGGGAGCTTGAAAATGGAGAAATGAGAGAGAGAGAGAGAGGATGGGATGTAAAGAGAGAGAGGGATGGGTGTGAGTGAGTGATGGAGTGATGGGAAGTGATGGGTGTGTACTTGAATGTATGGGTTGTAAGAGAGAGAGTTGACTTTGGGGTTGCTCTTGTACTTGACATGATGGGATGTGTACTTGATTGATTTGATAGAAATTCTCTTCGATTTTGTAAAGTGCAGCATTTTCCTCGAACTGAACGCGGGCCCACATCTCCTGGCCTGGGTATCGCCTCGACGCGCGAGACGCGGCGTCGGAACCACGGCGACGGCATGGTCGCAAGGGTGTAAGTCTCGGGTTGAGCCGACTCTTGAATACGGGATACAACTCAAGATCATGCGCAAACGTAGATAACAGATCGCGGGTCACAAGAATTCGACCGAGAGGACCGCGGGAATCTACGGAACGGTATGGGCTAGGACACGAGCCTCACAATTACCGTTGGAACTTTTTGTCTATTTAAGGAGAACTTGTTCTTAGTTGCTGCATTGAGAAAAAGAGAGAGAGCTTTGAGAGGGTAACTACATATCATCTAACCTAAGTCCTTTTTCTCATGGGAGTTCATTCCTCAATCCACCCTCTTCATTGACATTCAATAGAGTAGATTGGTGAATGAACTTCCACATTCAAGGATCTTCTAGCTACCACCTTAATGGAAAATCATTGAGTTGGGATCCCTTGAATGCTTAAGATCTTGGAATTACTGTCTCTTCAATGATTATCATTTAATAGAGTAATTACCAACATAACTTTGACCCAACCTGTTGCCATACACCGGAGCATCATCAGTGTTGCGGATCAAGGGAGCTGAAGATTCTTCGTCATCAAAGGAGGAGATCTTCATCAACGTGCTTAATGGGGCTCATCTACTTATCTGTAAGTCATTAGAGTCCAAAGACCCTGCTGATCATTCATTTATGTAGGATTGGGTCACAGGTGATTCACACCCTTTTCAACTCCTCATAGGAGGCCTCCGACAGGAAAGTACGTGTGGGTACTGTGTGTTGACCCTTGCTCTTGTAGAGCATAAACTTAGGTCCTTAGTGTAGGTCCTTAGCCTGTGTGGCTCAAAACTTAGGTGTTGTGTGTTGACCTTTGCTCTTGTGTAGGGCATAAACTCTAGGTCCTTAGTGTAGGCCATTGGTTTGTGTGGCCTAAAACTTAGGTGTTGTGTGTTGACCTTTGCTCTTGTGTAGGTCATAAACTCTAGGTTCCTTGTGTGAATCCTTGGCCTATATGGCCTAAAACCCTAGGTTCCTTGTGTGGATCATTTGCTCGTGTATAGAGCATAAAACCCGGGTGTTGTGTGTTGACCCTTGCTCCTGTGTGGGGCATAAACTTGTGTCTCGTGGAGACATGCCTAGGTTCCTTGTGTAAGTCCTAGAGTCGACCTTGTGTAGGTTGTGAAGTTAGAGGTGAACCTGATTTAAAACCTCATTTAGTGAGATCCGGTACACTCAAGGGTTGAGTGCATCCTCCGGAAGTGGAGTAGGCACGTAGCCGAACTACTATAAACGACTGTGTTTGGAATTGATATTTTCGCCTTACTATTTGTGTTTGCTTTGAATGTTCTCATAAAGCATGCTAACATGATTATTTAGAACTGATAAGAATCACATCCCACACACACACACAGTCGCATCGTTCATTCATCATAGACTAAGATTGCATACTGTTTAAATACTGAATAGTCTTATGATTGGATCCTCTATTTGGTTTGGAAGCCATTAAAGTTAAATTGGGGTCATCTTGATAGTTGTTTGTTAAATCAAGATTCTAATAATGGGATTTTGAATCATCATACAATTTTATAAAGTCCTATTCACCCCCCTCTAGGACACTTTGACCTATTCTTACTTCTACTAAAGCGATCATTACCGCGATTTAATACGACCTGTAGCCAATTTCAACCACAAAATGAGGGAGGATTTGTCTCCTCCTGTTTTACACATTCTAGGCTCACTTTTTAACTTATTTCGTTGGAGCAAACAGAAGCAAAAAATGGCAAATAACATGAAGCATCATGTATTGCACATCCTGAAATAAGTGTGAGTGGAGTTCGCAACGATTACAACATTATTCATCAGAGAATAAACTAAAGTCTAATAATGATATACAGGACGAGGAACAAAATTACAATTCTCGTAATAAATGCAGCTACTCTCTCGCCAATGGACATCTCGGTGTCATCCGTCGAAGTAGCCCGAGAAACCATGGCCCATGACGTCTATTGGGTTGACAACCAAGATGTCCTCCTTGTGTCGAGATGGTCAGAAGAGCTGGATACACATCCATCATATGTGGCTCGTCCTAGAGCTGGTTGGGCAATTGAATTGCCATAGTGACTTCCCCAAAAAGAAGACGCTTCTTTCCAGTTTTTGAAGGCTCGATGTCTACTCCCGTTGTAGCATTCTACTTCTAATCTGGCCTCCTCCCAAGAGAGATATATGCCTGGTCGACGACCAACGAGTACAACTTAGTATTTCTCTTTCCTCATCTGTAAATACAAGTAGAACAAACTTAGATAAGCATGAGGATATGCAATTCATATAACAGAAAGCGTTGTAGTATTTCATGTAAATTAGGAACTAAAACAAATTCAAACAGATATATTTGAGTATGATCGAATGAAGCGTTACTGGATCCAAGAGGTGCCATCAGTGTGTATATGCTAATTTGTTGAACAGTTATGATTACATACCCTTGGAGTGGTGGATAGTAGCAGAACATCGAATTTATCAATTAACCATGATGTCCTTCGGTAATATTCGAATTACCAATCTGATCTGGGCATATGAATATAACCAAGATATGAATCTATAATAACAGAGATTATATTTCCCAACATGTCTAACTTAAATAGTTTAATACATAGTGTCTATCAAATTAAACATGTGACGAGGGTGGTGGTGAATTAGGACTGTCTGAGTGAAAAGGCTATCCTCTTCATGTCAACAGTTCGTCCCTACCTTCATCCAACTTGTTTCATCTAATATGTGAGACAATCAGGAAAATAAAAAAAAATATATATTAAAGAAAAAAATTAAATACCGATGTTGAATAGGAAATAACCCAAAAGCAACCGATGTTCAAATTAGAAACATGCAAAATCGATACACCTCCTTTCATTTAAGAAACCATTTCTATCTTCCTGCGATTCCAACATGCAGCTGAGAATCCACACTGTCCATATCAAAACTATTCGTACACCGACACAACACTCAAACCCATTAACGGCAACCCAAAGGTACTATTTTAACAAAATCCATCATACCCAAATGAAAGCAAACAATCGGACTTACCTGCGATTGCCAAAGTTTCCAACCTCCTCTCGGGTAGGGTTGAAGAAGATCGACCAAACTAGTCATGATGGGTTGAGAAGCTCGGAGAAACTATCTGCAACATCCCACCTTCTTCAATCGTCCTTAAATGGAGAACGCCTCCACTCCCGTCATAATGGAAATCCGTCAGACGACGCTACTGAGACGACCGCTCGAATCGTCCTTTCCCATCCCATCCCGTATCCCACAGAAGGTAATCCTGGGATGGGCGATATCCCAGGGTGAGATCGTCCGAATCCCTTGAAGTCACCAGCACCGTTTACGAGATCAACTGAGATGAGACCGACCATCCATCCCAAATAGACGATGGGATGGGATAGCCTTCCGTAGCTGACCTAACACACCCTAATCCCATACACGCCCTAAGATGTGTGACATGGGTGACGAATGTACCTCTTCCCATACCTCCAGTACCACAAGGCATAAGATCGATCCCACATTGCCAGCTCCTTACCGTCGAAGCCGGCAAACCCAACCAAAAACTCATTTCCCGTCATGATATCCCATCAGGTATACTCTTAGGAGGAAGGGGTGCCCAGGGAATTTCAGTGAGCTGCTAGAAATGGCACTCCCTGTAATACCACTTCAGAGCCACCACGATCATGCAGTCAAAAGATACCTCAAAGATCACTTAGGTCTACGTCTTACCAAAGACTTGAGATGAATGATAAAGATGTCACGCCGTGTGCACAAAAGAAGAATATCATGAGAAGGCAGTAAAAATGATCGGATCTAACTAGACGATTAAATCATACTCATATTGGAGGACATTACATTATCCAACTGGGAGTGCTAAATATCATCCTCCATGGGTTGGAAATTTATCCGATTTCATCCATCCCATCGAAAAAGCATGCATCACTCTTAGCCACTCAACGCCTGCGTAGTATATGATTGCTTATCCAATCCTCCTACTCACACAAATGGAGCCACTTAAGTAACTATTTGAGAAGTCGGCACTGACAGGTGGAATAGTAAAATGGTAGTTGATGCTTTCCGAGTTTGACATCACATTTCACTCAGAAGGTGATCAAGGGGAAAGCACTGGTAGACCATCTCGCAGCACACTCTTTGACCGACTATCAACCATTGTGGACTTTCTTTCCTGATAAGGACATCTTGTTCCTTGAATAAAAATAAGGAGGAAAAAATGAGTGGACTTTCTAATTCGACGGGGTCGCCAATGCTAGAGGAAGTAGAATGGGGGCAATTCTATATTCCCTATACAACATTCATATCCCCATCTCAAAAAGGTTAGCCTTCAAACACACGAACAACATCGTCGAATACGAAGCCTACATCACTAGTTTAAAGAAGCACTTTTCCTTGGCATAAAGAAGTTAAGAGTTTTCGAATACTCAACTTATCATTAATCAGACCACAGGTGAATAGAGAACCAAAGATGAGAAGCTGATTTCGCATCACGTCTACCTTAAAAATATCATCGACGAATTCCATTAGGTCACTTTTACACACATGCTATGCAATAAGAACCAATTTGCTAATGTTCTAGCCATGCTAGCATCCATGCTAGAGATTCTTCAAGGGGCACCCCAGTAAGATCTGACAATTGAGTTCTAAGAAGAACCTGTATTCTCCCTACTGATCGAAGAAGCCAAAATGCCATCTGGAAAAGCTACCCTGGGACACCGATATCAAGCAATACCTGGAGAGTTAGGTATTCCCTGAATGTGCCACGTCAATGGATCATCGCATGATCCAATGTCTTTCTGTTCAATACATTATCAACGGCAACATCCTCTACAATCAATCTTTCAATTAAGTCCCTCTACGATGTGCGAATGAAGTTGAGGCAGCGAAAATCATGACAAAAATTAATGATTGAATCAGCAAGCCACACATGAACGGGCACATAATGGCCAAGAAAATCGTACAGTCATGATATTTCTCGCTCACTATGGAATCAAATTGTTGTCAGCACGTTAGAACATGCTTCAAATGTCAGGAGTACACAAACCAAATACATGCCCATACTTTAGAATTATACAACCGACGACACCATGGCCCTTCTTGATGTGGGGAATCGACATCATCGGCAAGATTAGCCCTGAATATCCAACAACCATGAATACATTCTGGTGGCAATCGATTACTTCACCAAGTGGGTGGAAGCAACATCATATACCATAGTTACAGCCTCACATGTGGTACGATTCCTAAAAAATAACGTCAACAACAGGTACAGAATCCCTTAAGCTATCATTTCAGACAGCGGTACGCCCTTTGTAAATTAAAAGTTGGAGAAATTCCTCCATCAAGTCAAAATCAATCTCCATCGATCATGCCCTTATTGACCTAGATCACGAAGGGGTTAAAGTTTCTAACAAAACACTCGTGCGCATCCTCGAGAAAATGTTCAAGACCATCACAATTGGTTAGAAATACTTTCATATGCACTCTGGGCATATCAAACATCCATACGAACTCACATATGGAATGGAGGTTATTTTACCAATTGAGGTAGAAATTCTTTCACTATGCATTGTGTCGAAAATCAAAGTTGAAAAGGGAGAGTGATTACAGGCTCGCTACGATCAGTTACATCTCACAGACGAAAAATGCATGTGAGCATTAAACCATCCTCAAACCTATCAGAAAAGGATTATTGTTGAGGGTCAAATATTGCATATTAGACCCCAGTTTTTACCTAATTTTATGTACATGATAATGTTTAACATCCTATTTTAATCATGTTTTTATTGCAAGGTGAATTTAAGAACTTGGATTGAAAAAGGTGTTAAAAGCATGGATTTAACGCTCAAGAATCACCAAGGTAAGGGACGGATCTTAGGGGACCGAGATTGAAGAATTCACATGCCAAAGATTCGAGAAAATCAAGTGACAATAAAGATGCCTGAAAAACGTCCTAAATGCAAGATCACAGGGTTCCCACCATCCGTTTGTCTTGAAACTTTATATCTAGTCTGAGGATCATAAATTAACCATACACGTAAAATTTCAGCCATTGGATCTTTTTGAAAGTGGCCCAACGGATAAGATCATCCATAAAACCATCGATTTGGGGCCCACCTGATCTCTAGATATGCCTCAATTTTGGACTGCCTCCTTAAATTAGATGGGAATACGGATGAACGGTGTGGATTTTCCAAGAACATCACAGTGGGCCACACCCTACATTGCGCACGTGCACAGCAGAAGTGTACCCGCTGTGCACCGAACCAGAGAAATCGGTCAACAGACCGCTGACCGACACTTATTTTCAAATTTGGAAATTTCGCGTATTGGACGGACAACAGATCTGCGGACGGCCCTCGTGGGCCACTATAGTAATTCAAAGGTCCGATCCGGACCGTCCATTGGAATTCCATAAGCCCTCTGATCACTGCCTAGATGACAAAATTCCAAGAGACAGTGAGGATCGGATTTCAACTGTTCAAATGCAGAATGGACGGCTGAATAGAAAATCCATGGACCACACTAAAACCAATCTAAAACCGTCCATCCCCGACTGGTATTTCACCACGAATTCAATAGACGAAGTGGATTTTTCCGAAGACACCGATCATGGGCCCACCGAGCTTCACAACGCAAGAGATTTCGCCGGCCCTGCGTTTAAGAAAACCGGCCGTTGTGGGCCGTTGTGCAATCGTGGTCACGATCGGACCAGTAATCTAGACCGTCCAAAACCATGTGAGATGGATTTCGGTCACACTCAAGAAGTCGGATTGGATGGATTAGACGGTCAGCCACTCCAAATCCAGATTTTACGCAAGCTTTTTCCGAGTATTCGCCGCACCAAAACTGGGAGCTGCATAAACTCCTCACCGCCTCTTGCTGCGTAAAGAGCCTTCGCAGGCAGTTTCTAAAAACTCCCAGCCACCGACTCCCAGTGCCTATAAAAGAAAGAAGAGAATAGAGAGAGGGAGATCCATCAGATGTGGAAGAGAAAGACGGGAACGAGAGAAAGAGAGAGAGAGAGAGAGAGAGAGAGAGAGAGAGAGAGTGTGTGTGGACGACTGGCGGCATCTTCTTCTCCTTATTCTTTGGTTTTTTTTTTTTCTTCTTTCTTCCTTTAATGCTTTCTTAAGAGATTTTTGTTGATCATGAGTATGGTTGGCTAAACCTCTTCGCTAGGGCTAAGAGGTGAAGCTTGTAGTGTGATGGGATTGTTTTTATGTCTTTGATTCATGTTTAAGTTGAACTATCTTTGGTTTTGGTTTGATTATATGGAATATTCATAGTTTTTAAGGGTTTGTTGTGACTTGAATTACAATAGATCTGCGATAGCTTTGAGTATATTTTGTGCATGTGTTGAGGTTGTGATCGTAGGAACCCTGCTGTTCACCATCGTCTCATGGACATGGTTGGATGATGGAAACTTCCTAACGTTAATAACTCTCTCAGATTGGATGTGGATTGGTTAAATTCTGTTGTTTGCTTTGTCTCATGGGCATGGTTTTGTGATGGAATCAATTTTAATTCTCATACCTATCTTCTATTGAAAACTAGATCAAAGGAAGTTCAGAATTGGTTTTTAATGAAATATCTTCCAACTGGATGAAGATGAGACTCTGATTCCAGTTGTGTTCTTGAATCAAGCATAGATCTCCCTGATATCTACAAGTGGATCCTTGGAAACCCTTGTTTCCCACCTTTGAATTTTACAAGTTTTAGTTTAATAATTCGCCATTATTCTCTTAAATTCTCCTATTTAGATTACATCTTCTTCTAGTTCTAGTTCTAGTTCTAGTTCTAGTTACTTTCAGATTACATACAAGGTTCAGTCCCTGTGGATTCGACCTTGGTCTTACCGAGATTATTACTACATCGCGACCCTATACTTGGGGTGGTGAACAATTGCAAGGGCATATAACAAGAGGATCCAAACTAGAACATTCCAGGTAGGAGACATAGTCATGAAAAGAATTTTACCTCCTCACCTCCCTGATCCAAGGGGGAATTCATGCCAACATCAAAAGGTCCTTTAGTCATTCGAGAAGTGCTCTCTGACGGCGCACTTTGCCTCACCAACATGGAAGGCAAAGATCTTCCCGAGCTTATCAATGATGATTGCAAAAAGCTTAATTACAATTAACACATTAGTACAAAATAAAAAGTTGTCCGAGTTTGGATCCCACATGTTTCCCACCTATTTGACCTCGACAAAAAAAGATTCAAAAAAAAAAAAGACAATGTACAAAAAATAAACAAATAAAATTGCCCAGATTCTAGAAAATAATAAGGGTGTATATGTGTGTGTGTGTGTGTGTGTGTGTGCAAAAGAGAGAGAGAGAGAGAAGAGAAAAACAAAAAAAACAAAAAAAAAAAACAAAAAAACAAAAAAAAAAAATAGAAAAGAAAGGAAAATTTTCCATTTCCATCCCATCTGTTTTATCCATCTCAGACCACTCATCTCACAAAAACTTTATTTTACTCTACGAAGCTGTTTTCGGAAGGCAATAATGGAAGTCCAAGTAAAAGAAAGGAAGGGCATCCAAAGCACATAAGGCGAGGTGAAAATCCATGAGGACACCTCGAGTAAAAAAATTGTGGATGCACTGAAAACCTGAAAGGGTGTCAAGGATAAAAAGGCACAACTATCAAGGGGCATGTAAGATCAAATACCTGGGATGTAGTGAAAACCTGAAAAGATGTTACGGGCAAAAATGACGAGGAAGCTAGACGTAGTGAGAACCTAAAAGGGTGCTACGAGCAAAATGGCAATAAAGAAAAATAGAAAAGAAAAGACTGGCATGTAGTTAGATATTCATGGATCCTTGGCTATGCTCGTATATCGAAGGCAAGGTGGGATAACTTTGATGTTTAAGAACGGTTGTTCCGTCTAGGAGATATTTCCACGTGCTTACTTCTAAGGGCCCTTCAAAAGCCCTTAAGAATCATCTCAGGGTTCGTCAAGGAAGAATGTTGGAACAATCACATGTCTGATCCCTATGTCCAATGCACCATAGTACAAACCACTGTAAAAAAGGAATACAATGGCTTTACACACAGACATACACATGCACATACAAAAAAAAAAAGATTTTCTTTCATTTCATTTAATCTTTTTTACATCCATGTACATCATCATTAACCGCATACAATTATACCACTAACCCATACCTAGGCTAAAATGTATATACATCCCATCTTTACACTTATGTCACCAACTTATTCAATCCATAGGACACTTTCCAAAAGGGTCCCACGAATCAAATACTCCCGATTAGGACATGCCAACCTACTAAGAGAAATCTTGAGGCAAGGCTACACTCTACTCTCTATGCAAATGAAGAATCTCTCTCTGTGTGCAAAAAATCCAACTCGATATGGAGGAGATTGTACTATCTTACCAAAGCATCCCTCCCTAACTGTATCACACGCCCTTCAAAGCCAAGGTGAGCCACAACTAGATCAAAGACACCCACAAGCTATCATGGGCCCGCTACATCAAAAGTTAAGTCAAACACCAAAATCATCGCTGCCCAGGTCAACATCCATCTATCCATCCATTCTATCCACACATTAGGCGATCTTGATCGTCTAATGCTCTGATCGAGTCATTTGGACATCGTATGATGGATCGGAACCACACATCGATCATACATTTTCTGATCTTGACCGTCAAATGATATGATTGAAGGCATTCTGACATTGTATGACGGATTGGATTTGCATATCGATCACGCATCATGCATTTCATTTCATACATTTTTTTTTCATTTCCCAGCAGATCCCTGGTCTTGAATATCCCACATCCACTCAAAGCATCTAGACATAGGATAACGGATTAGATCCATTCCATTTCATTCCATATATTTTATTTTATTTTATTTCCCCAATGAGTATCTGATCTTAACCATCCTGCATCCACTTAGAGCCCTTTGGATGTAGGATGATAGATCCATTCCAATGCATCACATCATGACCATCATTTCAATAAGGGAACCCTAATTTCAACTGTTCAAATTTCCAAAAAAAAGGCCTTTTGGACGTCAGGTGGCAAATTAGGTTCATTCCATTTCATATAGCATTCCCCGATCTTGATCGTCTAAAGCTTTAATCGAGGCCATTAGATGTTGTAAGACAGATCGGATCCACATCATTCAACTTGATCAAACCCCAATTTCGACCATCTAAATTTTCTAAAGAAACCTTTGGGACGTTGGATGGAAAATCAAGTATGACCCATTGCATTCAACATTCTCTTATCCTGACAGTCTAAAGCTTTGATCAAGGCATTTAGACGTTGTATGATGGATCATATCAATACATATCAATCACCCCAGATCTTGACTGCCGAATGTTCCTATCAAAACCTATTGGACGCCATATGATGGATCAAATCTATCCTGAGCCATACCTCATTCTGAACACGTAACACCTACGTGAAAGCCAAAAGGCAAGTATGTCTATTAAACACAAAATATATATATATATATATATATATATATATATATATATATATATAATCAATAAAAATTTAAAAACTTTTAAAATTACCAAACACGCTCGACATCTTATGCACTGATCAATTTCCCATACTCCTCAGTGGATGCCAACATAACAATAAATTTGATTTCAATTTAATCCCATGTGAACTTCACCTAAAGATTTTTTTTAATAAATAAATAATTTTTTAAAAAAATGAGACATAAGATGATCGGCCTGAACTCACAGTGTCAGTTCGATCATTCTTTGAAAATGATAGATTCAAAATACTATGTTTTGGCACCTGGACTAGCAAAATCGTGCTCCAACTTGTGAAAAGATCTTTTACAAACCACAGTGAAAAAATCCAAAACTCAAATGGCTAAAAGCATAATCCAAACAACTCTAGTCCGACATACCTACAAAACTATTGCATTATAATGCGAGAAATCCATAAAGTCGCAAAACGCACAAGTAACTGCCTATTACGAATAATATGCTTATAAGCTATCTTAGGAGATTGTGCAGCATAATTATAAAAATAAAAAATAAAAATAAATAAATAAATAAATAAAAACTACTCTTCCATATCTAACATGTGTTATCCTCGTAAGGTCGCGCATGTGCAGGGGCTCTAACCACTCAAACATCCAACCCAGTAGATTTCTTCGATGTGTATACCAATAAACAACGTGAAAGGGTTGCAATTAGATATTGTAACAACTTCCCCACCCTCGTGAATTGTTTGAGTTAAGCTTCTTGATTACTATCAATGTACTTATGTGTGCACCTCGTTTGTCAATCACGTGCGTCAGTGTATTAAGGAGTCGGTTGAGCCCATAGAAGCTAAAGACAAAAGCACATGAAGACTAGAGCATCAAGGAAGTGAAGAACATGTATATGAGATGCATTGGTGACCCTAACCTTAACCCAAAACAACCTTAGCCTCTAGATGATCTTGCCTTAATAGAAAAACTTGATTGATCATCCATTAGATAGGCTATAGAGGTCCCGAGCTTTTGTAAAACAAACCGCCCGAAAAGAGCAAACTTGGTAGTCGATCGAACCTCTGATTAATCGATGGCATTATTGATCGATCGATGGACCTGCCCAATAGATCAACCAGAGCTGAAATTGTCCAGTAAGTTTCTGTCTGGAAATCATTTCATTCGATCGATCGATGGACCAGTTTGATCGATCGAATGTGCCTCAAATGGTCCAGGAAGCTTTTGATATAAGCTAGAATTATAGCGATCAATCGATGTATCTCTCAATCAATCGAAGGGGAGTCTGTTGAGAGTGAAATATTATATATTTCTCCCTTATTATGCATTGGTTTTATCAGCATAGATGTGTTTAATCGATCCAATAACGTATGCTTTCATATGCAAGGTGATTTGGAGAGCTAATGTGTAAAGAATGATTAAGAAGAAGATTTAATGCTCGAAGAATGACCTAGTGAAGAATTAGAGATTTGGAGGTGTTCAATGAAGAATTTATATGCCAAAGATCCGATAAAACCAAGTGCAGAAGAGAGAGAAAAGACTGGTGAAATCACAAGTCCAACAATAAAATAAATATATTGTTCGGTCCCACCTAAGGTCGGTTCTGTCCAACTAAATTTACACAAAACAGTCTAGCAAGAAATTGTGATTTACATAATTAATTCGCCTCGACACTTCGGTTCAACCAATGCTAAATTCGGTCCCACTGAAGAAAGGTTCGATGCGACCTAAGGGAGACAGATACTTCATATATATTTTAGACGAAATTTGGCTGCAATTGAGAAATAATTCGGTGCGACTGAAGGTATGTTCGGTGCGACCGAAGCCTAACAAAAGTGCAGAAATTAAAGTCGGTTATGAAGTCGGTGTGAACAAAGCCTATATAAAGGGATATTTTAGGTTCTTCTAAACATAAATTAAGGTACAAGGAATAGAGGAAGAAGTTGTGGTGCTTCAAGGAGTCCTCCCTCCTCTTCAATCATTTGGTTCTAGTTAGTTTTTATGTTTTTTTAAGAGTTTTAGTTCAATCATGTCTATGGTTGGCTAATCTCTTAGCTAGAGCTAAGAGATAAAGCTTGCAGTTTTTTCTACTATTTACTTTGATTTGATTCAAGTTATTTGGTTTTTATGTTGAACAATTCACTGATGTTTGGTTTGAATGAATAAGTATTTTCAGTTTACTTTGATCCATTGTCGACTCCGGGCACTTCAGATGCTTAGGAAGACTATTGATATGTTCTTACATATTTTGTAATCGTTTAATCTGTAAAATCCATTAATTTATCAATGAATAGATGCTTTGAATTCCCTATGATCAACATGTTGGTTCTTTATGAGGCAACCAACTTAATGAAGTTCAAATCTGTTTTGGAATTTATGAATGATGATTTAACTGCTCCATTATCTGGCTGGATAGGATAGGACTTCGACTTTGGTTGTGTGATCTGATTGAATCAAGTAAAGTAACATTAAAAAAACTATAAGTGTATCCTTGTCACTCCAGTATTTTATCTCTGATAATTTCTTTCATAATTACTCTCTAAATCCGATTTTGGTTATTAGTTTATACGCTAGTTTTAATCCTAATGTATTTTATAAATCGCACAATAGCAAGTCCCTATGGGTATGACGTTGGTCTCACCAAGTTATTACAACTTCGCAACACTGTACTTGGTGTTCATGAACGAGTTTTTGGCGCCGTTGTCGAGGACTTCGACTGCATTTTTTCTTAAATACATTAGTATTAGAATTAGCTTAGGATTAGTTTTAACTTTTTCTATGTTTTCTAGATTAGGTTTTTCTAAATTATTAGATACTAACCTTGCTTTCGATTTTGTAGAAACTAATATAAAATCATCAATCCAGTAACATCCTTCCAACTCTTCTTGTTGTAGTAGTTCAGATTTCTTATTTTTCTTTAAAAAAAAATCTTAAGTAGGTTTTAGTTTAGACTAAGGATTGAGAGTGTTTCATGCCCAAGTGGGTATAGGACAACACTCTACGTCTTTTAAGTGAAGGAGAATTAGTCCAAGGTTTGCCTATCAATCGCCGGATTAAATACACTTTGAGATCCTCTGAGTTAATAGAAAATATGGATGAAAATCAACCTCATTATCCTACTGAAGAAAAGCAAGACGAGAATGATGTACATAATGCTCCTCCACTTAGAACGCTACGTGATTACTACCACCAACGAGGGTGAGTACACCTTCTTGCACGGTGTTTTTACACAATGCAGGAAATGTGAATTTCAAGCCAGGAGTCATTCAACTACTCCTGAAGTTTTATGGACTCAATTCTAAGAGTCCATATCTACATCTAATGGAATTTGATGAGATCATAGCAACCTTACACTTCCAAACCATGTCTTATGACAACTTAATATTGAAATTATTCCATTTCTCTTTAAAGAAAAAAAGCCAAATCACGGCTTCACTCCTTGATACCGAGGTTGATAAGGACATGGGATAAGATGACTTGGGAGTTCCTTAAAAAGTTCTTCCCAGTTCATAAAATCAATACCTTAAAGAGGGCAATCATGAATTATTCTCAGAAAGAGAAAGAGACCTTCTTACAATGCTGGGAAAGATTCAAGGATCTTTTAAACTCTTGCCTACATCATGGCTATGAAATTTGGCAGGTCATAAGCTTTTTCTATGATGGACTGACTTCGCCCATGCGGTAATTCGTAAAGATGATGTGAAATGGGGAATTTATGAACAATAACGTCGATAACGCATTGGATTATTTTGATATGCTTTCTGAAAATAGGCAGTCATGAGATACTTCGCCTAAACCCACTAATCCCAGACCAACTTAGTCTATAGAGAATGGAGGAATGTACATCCTAAGGGAAGAGGACGATGTGAATGCTAAGGTGGCTAATCTCACAAGAAAAAATGAGGCCATAGAACTGAACAAAGTAGAAACGATTAAACCTAGTGAAACCGTTGATATTGTTTGTGGTATTTGTGCTAATAACATAAACTTGACGCAAGAGTGTCCTATAATTCATACATTTCAAGAGTTGTTACATGTGCAATCTAATGTCGTGAACAATTATCAAAGGTCGTTCAACATGCCCATCTCAAACACATAATTCTAGTTGGAAAAACCATCCCAACTTCAGTTGGAGAAATGGGCAAATGACTAATATAGATAGAAATCCGCAAGGGAATAACCGAATTGAGCATGCACTACTTGACTTGGGAAAAAGTGTAAATTTGATTCCATACTCGGTTTACGAGCAACTTGGCCTTGGTGAATTAAAACCCACCAGGACCACACTTCAACTACCTGATCATTTTGTTCGTATACCAAGGGGGATGATAGAGGACGTGCTAGTCCAAGTTGATAAATTCTATTATCCATTAGATTTTATTGTTTTGGACACTCAGCCCGTCATTGATGCGAGCACTCAAATTCTCGTCATCCTTGGCCAACAATTCCTAGCAACATCAAATGCCATCATTAATTGTAGGAATGGGACCATGAAATTAACTTTTGGAAACATGACATTAGAGCTGGATATTTTCAATATGTGCAAACATCCCGAGGATGTTGATGATGCTCAAAAAGTAAACATGATTGATTCATTCGTGGAAGATAGATCACTTTTGAACCTATACTCCAACACTTTAGAGACATGCATGGCCCGCTCCCCTGATTTAGATGATGATATGATTAGGGAGATAGATGTCCTGTTTGATGTTATACCAATAATTGAAACTAACCGGTGGAGGCTGGAATTTGAAAAATTACCACAAACCATGATAAAGCCTCTACCGTCTAATGTCAAGGCACTAAAGCTTGACCTAAAACCATTACCCGTTAATCTTAAATATGCTTATTTGGGTCAAGATGAAATATATCTAGTAGTAATTTTGTAAGCCCCGTATCCTAGACCGTACCATTCTGTAGGCTTCCGCGGTCTTCCCGGCGAATTTCGACAACCTTAGACATTTATCCGATGTTTACGCACGACCCTGAGTTACATGCCGTCAACCCGAGTCGACTCAACTCGAGACTTGTACCAGTGCGACCGCACTGTCGCCGCGGTTCCGATGCCGTGTCTCGCGCACCGAGGCGATACCCGGGCTAGGAGAGGTAGGCCCGCGCTCAGTACGAGTAAAAACGCTGCACAAGAGAATCTCTACCAAATGTCAAATCAATCCCATCAATCAATCAAAGTACACATCAATCACAACTCATGTCAAGTACACATCAACTTTCACCCATCTCCAAGCAACCCCAAAGTCAACCTTTCCATCCCATCTCTTACACACTCCATCACTCACCATCACTCTCATCCCATCACTCCACCTCACCACTCCTCTCCCTCTTACAACAATCTCTCTCCCTCATTTTCTCCAAGCAACCCACGTCCATGGCTTCCATGGGGGAGAAGCTAGTATGTCCCACTTCCTATCTCCCATCTCCACCGTCCTAAGTCGATCTCAACCGTTGAAGTCCATCCATTGGATCTCTAGCATGCATTGATGAAAGAAAAGGACCAAGAAGATCTAAAGTGGGTGTTTCTTTCTCTCTCTCTCTCTTTCTATCTCTTTCCCTCTCTCGTTCATTTTATTATTGGTTATGTGTGATGATGTGGCCATGTGGCCCACCCGGATGGACCCCACCATGAGCCATGTATTTTATCCAAGCCATCTATAGGTGAGGCACACTTTATATATGTATTATACCCACACCATTCATCATTTGGTGGCCCACCTGAGTAGGGGTCACCGTGATCATGTGTTATGCCAAACCGTCCAGTGTCCAGGGACGCTGGACGTGTAATGAAAACAGAAATGTCAGCTTGATTTACAAGCTTTTGGGCAGGTTGCTCATGCAAGCCCCACCTTAATGTATTGATTAAATCCACACCGTCCATCTCATTCCCTGACTCATTTTAGGCGTTGAGCCGAAAAATGACGTTAATCCGACTTTCTGGCGGGCCATAACATAGCAAATGGTGGTTTTCACCGTTGAAATCTTCCCTGACATTTCTATACACCGAAAAATAATCAATATTGGGCTTGTTTGGCTTGTCTTGAGCCATGAGATGCAATGGCTGGATTGGATTCACTTGGAGCGGGCCCCACGTACAAAAAACCCCAGAATTTCATGTTTTCAAAGAAAAGAAAAAAAATAGAGGCAGCGCCTGCTGCTGCTGACGCAGTAGCAAAACGCTGCTGAGCTGGACATGAAACGGGCAGGGACCCACGGTCGTAGCCATGGGCCCCACCATAATGTTTGTTCATCATCCAACCCGTTCATTAGGTGGGCCACTTCCTGAAGTGGGCCCCCTCCGAAAATCAGGCCGATCCAACGCTCGGGTGGCCCACATCACAGGAAACAGTGGGGCTGACCCTCTGCCATTGAAACCCTTTTTGGGTCCACAGAAGTTTTGGATCAGGATGAAATTTGTTTTTACTCTTCATCTAGGTCTACGTGACCTTATCAACGGGTTGGATGGCGTATAAACACTATGGTGGGCCCCACGTGGGACCCACAATGATATGTGTTTCATTTCCACCGTCTGCCTGGACGGTGGAGCCCACAGTGATGTATTTGTCCTATCCCCACCATCCAGGGGACGGTGTGCCTGTGTGTGTGCGTGTGTGTATGTATATAATATTATATATATATATATATATATATATATATATATATATTATTATATAATATTGTATATATATTATATATATATTATATTATATATATATATATGATGGTGGGCCTTCGTGGACCCCCACCATGATGCATGTGTTGCAGCCAACCGTTCAACCATTTTGAGAGCTCATTTTGTGGCATGAGCTAAAGAATGAGTCAGATCCATAGCTCGTGTGGACCCCGCCCTTGATGCATGTGTTGCATCCAAACCGTCCAACCATTTGGTAAGCTTGCCTTAATAAGCTTGAGACTAAAAATGAGGCAGATCTAGGATCAAGTGGACCACATAGGAAAAAGTAGTAGGGATTGAGTGTTTGCCATTGAAACCTTCTGATTTACATAAGTTTTAGATCATTAGGAAATTTGTTTCCTCGTAATCTAGGTCTGTGTGACTCTATGGCCAGATTGAATAGAAAATAAATGTTACAGTGGGCCTTGAGAATTTTAATGGTAGAAATCATTATCACCACTTGTATTTGGGTTTGGCCCACTTGATATGCATGAGGCCCAAGTGGTGTGGCCCATTTGATATATATATGGTCCATGTGATTAGGCCCACCTTGATATATACATGAGACCCATGTGAGTAGGCCCATCTTGATTCATTTGTGGCCATCTGTTGAGGCCCACCTTGATGTGTATGATAGCTCGTTATTGAGGCCCACCATGATGTGTATGAGGACTCGTTATTGAGGCCCACCTTAATGTGTATGAGGGCCCGCTATTGAGGCCCACCGTCATGTGTATGAGGCCCGTTGTTGAGGCCACCTTGACATACATGAGGACCATGTGATTAGGCTCATTTTGATGTATTAGGGCCCATGGGTTAAGACTCATTGTGATGTATAAAGGCCCGTGGGTTGAGACCCACTGTGATGTGTATAGGGCCCATGGGTTGTGGCCCATTGTGATATGTATTAGGCCCATGAAGCGTGGCCCATTTGATGTGTTCAAGGCTTAGATACGGGGCCCATTTAATGCATATGAGACCCATGTGTAGGGCCCACCTGTGATATATATTAGGCCCATGTGTAGGGCCCACTTATCATGTATTTGAGGCCTATGAGCACGGCCCAATATGATGTATTTGGGGCCCATGGGTCAAGGCCCAACATGATGTATTTGGGGCCCATGGGTTGAGACTCACTGAGATATATTGGACGCCCAGGTATGAGGCCCACTTGATTGTATTAGGCCCATGTGTAGGGCCCATCTATTATGTGTTTTAAGCCCATGGGCTGTGGCCCATTGTAATGTATTCGGGGCCCATGGGACGTGGCCCATCCGAGGTATTCGAGGTCCATGTGACGCGACCCACAATGATGTGTATCAAGCTCTTGCGTGAGGCCATGGGCCCACTTTACGTTTGGCTCTATGTGAGCCACTCCTTGGGAACAATGTTGGTTAAATGTCCACATTGATGGGCAATGATGGTTGAATGTCCACATTGTGACCTTCCCTTAGGCCTTGTTAGGCCCATTCTTATCATTCCCTCAATGGGTTAACCCAAATAAGTGGGCCCCATTCGCCGTAGATGGATGGCTCCGTGTTATCGGATCTGATATAACCACGGCCGAGTGCTGATCTTTATACCATAGTTAATCGGCTGATCATCTATGGACCCCGTTTTGTTTATCCGCTGATTACCGGTCCTGATTGATGTGACCGATTTGCCGATTCTGATTATCGATCGATTTCGATTATCGTGGCCGATTGCCGATTCTGATTGACGTGACCGATTTGCCAATTCCGATTATTGACTGATTTCGATTGTCGTGGTCGATTGTTGATTAGTGATCGAGGTCATTTATCATGACCGATTGCCGATTCTGATTGACGTGATCGATTTGCCGATTCCGATTATTGATCGATTCCGATTATCGTGGCCGATTGCCGATTAGCGATCGAGGTCGTTTATCATGATCGATTGCAGATTCTGATTGACGTGACCGATTTGCCGATTCCAATTATTAACTGATTCCGATTGTCGTGGCCGATTACCGATTAGAGATCGAGGTCGTTTATCATGACCGATTGCAGATTCTGATTGACGTGACCAATTTGCTGATTTCGATTATTGACCGATCCCGATTATCATGGCCGATTGCCAATTAGCGATCGAGGCTAATTATCATGACAGATTGCTGATTTTCGATTGACGTGACCGAATTGCCGATTCCGATTATCGATTGATTCCGATTGTCATGACCGATTGCCGATTCCGATTGTCATGCCCGATTGTCGATTCCGATCGACGTGACTAATTTGCCGACTCTGATTACCGATCGATTCTGATTGTCGTAACCGATTCCGATTATTGAGGCCTACTCCGATTCCAATTTCGATTGTTAAGGCCGATTTCGATTGTCAAGGCTGATTGTCAAGACCTATATGATGTATATGTGACCCGTAGTCGAGGCCCATTGTGATGTATTTATGGTCCTTGGGCAAGGCCCATTGTGTTGTATATTAAGCCTTTGTGTGAGGCCATCAGCCCATTATGTGTTTGGCCCTATGTGGGCCATTCCTTGGACAACGTTGGTTAGATGTCCACATTGTCGAGGCCGATTGTTGATGCCGGTTATTGATACCAATTATAAGTATGTGACAGCATAGCATCATAATACATACGCATCATCTGCATGTTTGTTATGAGATGTGATTGACCATCGCATATGCCATAGGGCAGGTTATTCATGGGGCTCCCTGATAGGCGGAGTTGCCCCACATGAGCGCACGGTATGCGCATGATTTATGCATGATTGCACTGTGTGACTTATGCATCTCGCATTTGTGTGACATGACCACCGTACACCCTAGCGACATCAGGGCTGTAGCCTCCACATGCATATCGTGGATGGCCAGATGGGACACCGAAAATCTGTTCTACATGGGGTGTTATAGATATCCTTAGGTGAAAGTCTCAGAACCCTCTTAGTTCTAGAGGTTGCTCCAACGTCTAGACTGAGTGGACGCATGAGTGCATGAGGGTCGTATACCGTTAGGCCACGTCTCCCACTATGTCATGGTAGGTTGGAAGGGGGTGCGGCCTTACCTGCCTGAGAGGAGGGGGCAATGCTAGGCTGAGTCTAACCAACTCGAGGAATGGGTCCGCTATCGATGAGCCGAGCCCGATATTGGCAGGCAGATAGTGAGTCTCTTCCACTCACCTTGTTGCGCGCGATGGGGCGGCAATCAGGTTTGGAGTGTAATAGACCTCGGTGATTTTCCAGAGAGGAACCGCATTGATATGTGGATTTATTGAGTATGAGTTGCATGCTCATTCGTTTATTCATTCACTATCCACTCGGGATGATGGTGCGCAACTAATTGTTGTGTACCTTCATTATGGCAAGGATTTCGGTTGGGCACGCGACTAACCTGAGATCAGGAGTTTATCACGTTGAGTCTGACTATCCAAATTTAGGTATGGGACTGGTTTGGATAGAAGTCCCTTGTGGTGGACCCCATAACCTGCGATACTACGTACTATCATCCCGACTTCACACTCCAGCATGGTCCTTTCATTCGTATCGCATATTGCATTACATCTGCAGGCATATGACATTTTGGGTTGTTATGGTTCTGTACTTATATGGCCTAGACAGACTTAACAGGATTTGTATATTGCATTGCATCTTCGGCATCTGATATTTGGCTCTTTATGACTCCTTATTGCACAGCTGTTCCATATTACGCATTCTGATATTGATTAACTTATGGACCTGTCTATACTTCCGCTTATTCTGTTATCGTATGATTTATGATCTTGTCAGTATTTCTGCGCACTCTAATAATTCATGATCTTGTTAGTATTTCTGCTTATTCCGATAATGTACGATTTATGGATTACCAGTAATTTCGGTATTGTATGATGATGGCATTATATTGAATACTTGACACTTACTTTGTGCACACACTTACACCACCCTCTAAGTTTTCTATAAGCTTATGCACGATAGATGCATGCAGGTGATGTTAAGTTGCAGCAGTGATGAGCTTGGAGCGTGCAGCGGTCTTCTGGAGCTTGATTTTTGATTTATGTATTTCCCTTTCAGCATTGTACTCAAATGATTATATTAGTGGATATGTGACGATGATGTTGCCTTTGTGAATTGGGTAATCTTGTGGTTATGCTTTTTACGAGTTAAATGTACCTTGAGAAAAAAAATGCTCCTTGTAAGATCCCAGGATCAGAATCCGGCATATGGACGCTAGGAGCCGAGAATGGGGTACTGCGGAGGCTATCAGCACCGGATTCGGCAATCGGGATTCCCGTGAATCCGATTTCCCGGGTTTGGGGCGTGACAAATTTCTTCCTACCTGGATGAGGAACAAGAGAGTATGCTTTTTTCTAATCTCAAGGAACACAAATGAACCATTGGATGGTTGATCACGAACCTCAAGGGAATCAATCCTTTGATTTGTACTAATCGCATTCACCTCGATGATAATGCAAAAACATGTAGACAACCATAACGTTGGTTAAATCCAAACATGAAAGAAGTAGTTAAAGCCGAGGTGTTAAAGTTGTTGGATGTGGGTATCATATACCATATATCCCGATAGTCAATGGATGAGTCCAACTCAGGTGGTTCCCAAGAAGTTCAAGATCACCATTGTAGCCAATGCGGATAATGAACTTGTGTCAACCAGAGTCATTACTGGATGGAGAATATGCATCGACTACGGAAAATTGAATACTGTCACAAGGAAAGACGACTTCCCTTTGCCCTTTTATTGATCAGATCTTGGAAAGGTTAGCTAGTCATTCCTATTACTACTTTCTTGATGGATATTCGAGCTACAACCAAATAGAGATAGCCCTTAAAGACCAAAAGAAGACCACATTTACATATCCTTTCGACACTTTCATATATCGAAGGATGTCATTTGTATTGTGTAATACTCCCACCACATTTCAACGATGCATGTTGAATATTTTCTCTGACATGGTGGGGCAATTATTAGAGGTTTTCATGTAGACTTCTCTGTTTTTGGTACATCTTTCAGCAAATGCCTAAACAATATCAAACTTGTGCTGAAAAGATGTGAGGAAATGAACCTTGTACTGAATTAAGAAAAATGTCATTTCATAATTCATAAGGAGATAGTCCTTGGATGCATCATAACATCCAATGGAATCAAGGTACATAAAGCCAAAATTGACTTAATCTCTAACTTACCTCCACTCAAAAGCATACGTGACGAGTGATCTTTTTTAAGACACGCTAGCTTTTATTGAAGGTTCATAAAGGATTTTAGTCTCCTCTCTCGTCCTTTATGTAATCTTCTTCAAAAGGACACTTCCTTTAAGTGGGGTAAAGAATGTCACAAAGCTTTCACCAAGCTTAAAGGCATGTTGACTAGTGCACCCATCATGCAACCACCCAATTGAAGCCTTCCTTTTGAGATAATGTGTGATGCGAGCGACTATGTTATTAGGGCGGTGCTAGGCCAAAGAAAAAAGAAGGGGCCTTACGTCATTTACTATGCGAGTATAACTCTAAACTAGGCCTAAGTGAACTATTCTGCTATAGAGAATGAACTCTTAGCCTAGTGTTTGCCTTTGACAAGTTTAGGTCCTACTTGATAGGATCCAAGATCATCATTTTCACCGATCATACGACACTGAAGTACCTTATTTCTAAGAAGAATACTAAGCCCCGCTTATTACGATGGATACTTCTACTCCAAGAATTTAACTTAGAAATATGCGATAGGAAAGGAGTAGAAAATGTAGTGGTTAACTGTAACATCCTGAAATTTTTGCCGCCCGAGTACATACTCATGCCCGAGAATTCTAGGTGTAAATAATGTATAAATTGGATTCTTTAAAAATTGCACCTTATTATTATTTTTTTTCATTTAGATCACAGCCAGTTACATTCATGAAGGTAACCATTCATGATAATAAAATTAACTATATTTATTATTTCATTAGAGTAAAAGAATTCAACAATTTATCAAATGCCCTCTTAATGGAAGCTTGTTACATTATCGAGTTTGCAGTGAAAATATAAAACTAAATCATAAAATTATCTTATTTATTTATTCATAATAATCTTTCCTAGGAGGATTGTCATCCGTATTTTCAATCCGCATATCACTTGCATCATCTATACAGTTGGAGAGGGTCAATGTCGTACTTATAGTGATGGTTATCCTTTAAGATTAACAATAATTCAAAAGATTTATAAAAATAATATAAGGGTTCTAATACGTCTCATACTCCACCACTACGAGAGGTATCAATATGCGCAACCAATCTACATGAATGCATGCCTAGCAAAGTGTGTGCGTGTCACGCCCCAAACTCGAAAACTGGGCTCACAAAATTTTCGATCGCCGAATCCGGTGCTGACAGCCTCCGTAGTACCCCATTCTCAGCTCCCAGCGCCAATACGCTAGATTCCGATCCTGGGATCCTACGAGAAAGATTTTCCCAACATACATTAATCTCGTAAGAAGCATAACACAAGTATACCCAAATCACAAAGACAACATCGTCATCACATATCCACTAATATAATCATTTGAATACAGTGCTGAAGGAAAATACATATATCAAAAATCAAAGCTCCAGAGATCCGCTACAACCTAACGCCACCTGCACGCATCTATCGTACATAAGTTTATAGAAAGCTTAGAGGGTGGTGTAAGTGTGTGCACAAGGTAAGTGTCAAGTATTTAATATAATGTCATAATCATACAATATCGAAAATACTGGTAAGATCATGAATCATATGATATCAGAGTAAGCGAAAATACTGACAAGCCCATAAATCATACAATATCAGAATAATACGAAAACATGCTAATAAGCCCACAAATACCATCAGCCTTATCTAGGCTATGAGATGCAAAAATATAATGAACCAATACACTGAAGAAGCAATGTAGACCAGCTATGCAATGCGAAGACAGTGAGTCAAATACTATGTGCTGAGGATGCAATGTGCGATGCGAATGAAATGACCAATGTGAAGTCGAGATGATAGTATGTAGTATCGTAGGCTACAGGGTCCACCACAAGGGACTTTTATCCAAACCAGTCCCATACCTAAATTTGGATAGTCAGACTCAATGGGGAAACTTCTGATCTCAGGTTAGTCGCGCGCCCCAACTGAAATCCTGGCCATTGCGAAGGCACACGTAACAAATAGTTGTGCACCACCAGTCTGAGTGGATAGTGAATGAATGAATGAATGAGTATGCAACTCCTACCCAATAAGTCCACATATCAGTATTGTTCATCTCTAGGATTATCACCGGGGTCTATTACACTCTAGCCAGCTTACCGCCCCTATCCAAGCGCACAACTGGGTAAGTGAAAGAGACCTCACTATCCGCCTGCCAATATAGGGCCCTGCTCGTCTATAGCGGACCCATTCCTCAAGCTGGTCAAACTCAACCTAGATATTGCCCCCTCACTCAGGAGGGTAAGGTCACACTCCCTCCCAACCGACCACTACACAGTGGGAGATGCGGCCTATTGGTATACGGCCCTCATGCGCTCATATACAACCACTCGGTCTCAACGTTGGGGCGTCTCCTGGCCACGGAGGTTTACGGATTTTCACCCAGGGACATCTATGGCGCCCATGCGCTAGAACCAAACATTTTCGATATCTCATCTGGTCATCTACGATATGCCTGTAGAAGCTACGGCCCTGATATCGCTAAGGCGTACAGTAGTCATATCACAAAATGCATAATGCATGAGTCATACAATCCATTTATACATCAATCCTGCGCATGTCGTGCGCTCATGTGAGATAATGTCACGCCTCAAACCCAGGAAATCGGATTCACAGGAATCCCGATTGCCGAATCCGGTGCTGACAGCCTCCGCAGTACCCCATTCTCGGCTCCTAGCATCCATACGCCGGATTCCGATCCTCGGATCCTACAAGGAGAATTTTTTTCTCAAGGTACATTTAACTCGTAATAAGCATAACCACAAGATTACCCAATTCACAAAGGAAACATCATCGTCACATATCCACTAATATAATCATTTGAGTACAATGCTGAAAGGGAAATACATAAATCGAAAATCAAGCTCCAGAAGACCGCTACATGCTTCAAGCTCAACACTGCTGCAACCTAACATCACTTGCATGTATCTATCGTACATAAGCTTATAGAAAGCTTAGAGGGTGGTGTAAGTGTGTGTATAAAGTAAGTATCAAGTATTCAATACAATACCATCATTATACAATACCAAAATTACTGGTAATCCATAAATCGTACATTATCGGAATAAGCAAAAATACTGACAAGATCATGAATTATCAGAGTGCACAGAAATACTGAAAGATCATAAATCCTACGATAACAGAGTAAGCGGAAGTATGGACAAATCCATAAGTCAATCAATATCAGAATACGCAATATAGAACAGCTGTGCAATAAGGAGTCATAAAGAGCCAAATATCAGATGCCGAAAATGCAATGCAATATACAAATCCTGTTAAGTCTGTCTAGGCCGTATAAGTGCAGAAACATAACAACCCAAAATGTCATATGCCTGTGGATGTAATGCAATATGCGATACGAATAAAATGACCATGCTGGAGTGTGAAGTCGGGATGATAGTACGTAGTATCGCAGGCTATGGGGTCCACCACAAGGGACTTCTATCCAAACCAGTCCCATACTTAAATTTGGATAGTGAGACTCAACGTGGTAAACTCCTGATCTCAGGTTAGTTGCACGCCCAACCGAAATCCTTGCCATAACGAAGGTACATAACAATTAGTTGCGCACCACCAGCTTGAGTGGATAGTGAATGAATGAATGAGCATGCAATTCCTACTCAATAAGTCCACATATCAGTACGGTTCCTCTCTGGGAAATCACCGAGGTCTATTACACTCCAAACCAGATTACCGCCCCATCGCCCCCAATGAGGTGAGTGGAAGAGACCTCACTATCCGTCTGCCAATATCGGGCCCGACTCGTCGATAGCGGACCCATTCCTCGAGCTGGTCAGACTCATCCTAGCATTGCCCCCTCCTCTCTAGCAGGTAAGGCCGCACCCCCTTCCAACCAACCACAATACAGTGGGAGACGCGGCCTAACGGTATACGGCCCTCATGCGCTCATGCATCCACTCAGTCTAGACGTTGGAGCAACCTCTGGAACCAAAAGGGTTCTGGGACTTTCACCCAAGGATATCTATAGCACCTCATGTAGAACAGATTTTCGGTATCCCAACTGGCCATCCACGATATGCCTGTGGAGGCTACAGCCCTGATGTCGTTAGGGCATACAGTGGTCATGTCATATAAATACGAGATGCATGAGTCACACAATGCAATCATGCATAAATCCTGCGCATACCGTCTGCTCATGTGGGGCAACTCCGCCTATCAGGGAGCCCCATGAATAACCTACCCTATGGCATATGCGATGGTCAATCACATCTCATAACAAATATGCAGATGATGTGTATGTATTATGATGCTATGTTGTCACATACTCATAATCGGTATCAATAACTGGCATCAACAATCGGCCTCGACAATGTGGACATCTAACTAACATTGCCCCAAGGAATGGCCCACATAGGGCCAAACACATAATGGGCTGACGGCCTCACACAAAGGCCTAATATACAACACAGTGGGCCTTGCCCAAGGACCACAAATACATCACAATGGGCTTCAACTATGAGTCGCATATACATCATATAGGTCTCGGCAATTGGCCTTGGCAATCGAAATCAGCCTCAACAATCGAAATCGAAATCGGAGTAGGCCTCCATAATCGAAATCGGTCACGACAATCAGAATCGTCAATCAGCCACAACAATCGGAATCGATCGGTAATCAAAGTTGGCAAATCGGTCAAGTCGATCGGAATCGGCAATCGGTCATGACAATCGAAATCGGCAATCGGAATTGATCAATAATCAAAATCGACAAATCAGTCACATCAATCTGAACCGGTAATCAGCAGATAAACAAAACGGGGTCCATAGATGATCAGCCGATCAACTAATCAGCCGATCAACTATGGTATAAAGATCAGCACTCGGCCGTGGTTATATCAAATCCGATGACACGGAGCCATCCGTCTATGGCGAATGGGGCCCACTTATTTTGGTTAACCCATTGAGGGAATGATAAGAATGGGCCTAACAAGGCCTAAGGGAAGGTCACAATGTAGACATTCAACCATCATTGCCCATCAATGTGGACATTTAACCAACATTTCTCCCAAGGAGTGGCTCACATAGAGCCAAACATAAAGTGGGCCCATGGCCTCACGTTAGAGCCTGATACACATCACTGTGGGTCGCGTCACATGGACCTCGAATACCTCGGATGGGCCACGTCCCATGGGCCCCGAATACATTACAATGGGTCATAGCCCATGGGCTTAAAACACACAATAGGTGGGCCCTACACATGGGCCTAATACAATCAAGTGGGCCTCATACCGGGGCCTCTAATATATCTCAGTGGGTCTCAACCCATGGGCCCCAAATACATCATGTTGGGCCTTGACCCATGGGCCCCAAATACATCATATTCGGTCGTGCTCATAGGCCTCAAATACACAATAAGTGGGCCCTACACATGGGCCTAATATATATCACAGATGGGCCCTACACATGGATCTCATATGCATTAAATGGGCCACGTATCTAAGCCTCGAACACATCAAATGGACCACGCGTCATGGGCCCAATACATATCACAATGAGCCACAACCCGTGGGCCCTATACACATCACAGTAGGTCTCAACCCACGGGCCTTTATACATCACAATGGGTCTCAACCCATGGGCCCTAATACATCACAATGGGCCTAATCACATGGTCCTCATGTATGTCAAGGTGGCCTCAACAACGGGCCTCATACACATGACAATGGGCCTCAATAACGGGCCCTTATACACATCAAGGTGGGCCTCAATAACGAGCCCCCATACACATCAAGGTGGGCCTCAACAGATGGCCACAAATGAATCATGATGGGCCTAATCACATGGGTCTCATGTGTATATCAAGGTGGGCCTAATCACATGGACCATATATATATCAAATGGGCCACACCACTTGGGCCCCATGCATATCAAATGGGTCATACCCAAATACAAGTGGTGATAATGATTTCTACCATTAAAATTCTCAACGCCCACTGTAACATTTATTTTCTATCCAATCTGTCCATAGGGTCACACGGACCTGGATTAAGAGGAAACAAATTTCCTAATGATCCAAAACTTATGTAAATCAGAAGGTTTCAATGGCAAACACTCAATCCCCACTACTTTTTCCTATGTGGTCCACTTGATCCTAGATCTGCCTCATTTTTAGTCTCAAGCTTATTAAGGCAAGCTTACCAAATGGTTGGACGGTTTGGATGCAACACATGCATCAAGGGCGGGGTCCACATGAGCTATGGATCTGACTCATTCTTTAGCTCATGCCACAAAATGAGCTCTCAAAATGGTTGAACGGTTGGCTGCAGCACATGCATCATGGTGGGTCCCAGATAGATGGACGGCATGGAAGGATACATACATCATTGGGGTTCCACCGTCCAGTGATGTGGACGGTGCTGACAGAACCCATGCACCATGGTGGGTTCCACCGTCCCACGCTGTGGACGGTGGGATAAAACACGTACATGACAGTGGGCTCCACCGTCCGCCTGGACGGTGTGAATGAAATACATACATCACTATGAGTCCCATGTGGGGCCCACCATAATGTTTTTATGCCATCCAACCCGTTCACAAGGTGGCGCATACCTAGATGAAGAGTAAAAACAAATTTCATATTGATTACGAAACTTCTGTGGTGACCCAAAGGGGTTCCAAGGGCAGACGTTCAATCGACACTGTTTCCTATGATGCTGGTCACCTGAGCGTCAAATCGGCCTGATCTTTGGAGGGGGCCTACTGCAAGAAGGGGCCACCACATCAACAGCGTGGATGAAGAATACACATCATGGTGGGGCCCACGGCTGGGACCGTGGGTCCCTGGTCGTCCGCCCGCCAGCGCAGTACGCCTGCGCGTCCTCTCTCTCTGTCAGCGGCAGCAGCAAAACTACTGTGTTTTATTTATTTATTTTATTTTTGAAAATCTAGAATTCCCAGGGTTTTTCCTACGCGGGGCCCGCTCCAAGTGAATCCAACCTAACCATTGCGTCCCATGGCTCAAGACAAGCCAAACAAGCCCAATATTGAGTATTTTTCGGTGTATAGAAATGTCAAGGAAGATTTCAACGGTGAAAACCACCATTTGCTATGCTATGGCCCGTCAAAAAGTCGGATTGGCGTCATTTTTTGGCTCAACACCTAAAATGAGTCAGGGAATGAGATGGACGCTGTGGATTTAATCAATACATTAAGGTGGGGCTTGCATGAGCAACCTGCCCAAAAGCTTGTAAATCAAGCTGACATTTCTGTTTTCCTTACACGTCCAGCGTCCCTGGACGCTGGACGGTTTGGCATAACACATGCTCACGGTGGGTCCTACTCAGGTGGACCACCAAATGATGAATGGTGTGGGTACAATACATATATAAAGTGGGCCCCACCTATAGATGGCTTGAATAAAATACATGACTCATGGTGGGGTCCATCTGGGTGGGCCACATGGCCACATCATCACACACAACCAATAATAAAATGAACGAGAGAGGGAAAGAGAGAGAAAGAGATAGTGAGAGAGAAAGAAACACCCACTTTAGATCTTCTTGGTCTTTTTCTTCCATCAATGCATGCTAGAGATCCAATGGATGGACTTCAACGGTTGAGATCGACTTAGGACGGTGGAGATGGGAGATAGGAAGTGGATCATACTAGCTTCTCCCCCATGGAAGCCATGGACGTGGGCTGCTTGGAGAAAATGAGGGAGAGAGATTGTTGTAAGAGAGAGAGAGGAGTGGTGAGGTGGAGTGATGGTGAGTGATGGAGTGTGTAAGAGATGGGATAGAAAGGTTGACTTTGGGGTTGCTTGGAGATGGGTGAAAGTTGATGTGTACTTGACATGAGGTGTGATTGATGTGTACTTTGATTAATTGATGGGATTGATTTGACATTTGGTAGAGATTCTCTTGTGCGACATTTTTTCTCGTACTGAGCGCGGGCGTACCGCTCCTTGCCCGGGTATCGCCTCGGCGCGCAAGACGCTGCATCGGAACCACGGCGACGACGCGGTCGCACTGGTACAAGTCTCGAGTTGAGTCGACTCGGGTTGACGGCATGTAACTCAGGGTCATGCGCAAACATCGGATAAAGGTCGAAGGTTGTCAGAATTCGACCGGGAAGACCGCGGAAGCCTACGAAATGGTACGATCTAGGATACAGGGCTTACAGATAACCTCCGCCTATTAGGGAGTCTCATATCAACCTACACAATGACATATGTAATGGTCAATCACATCTCATAACAAACATGCAGATGATGCGTATGGGCATGTATCATGGTGTTATGTTGTCACATACTCATAATTGGTATCGGATGATATACTCGTAATCGGTATCGATAACCGGCACCGATAATCGACCTTGACAATATGGACATTTAACCAGCATTTAGAACCTAACATGTAGTGGACCCATGACCTCACACAACGGCCAAATATAAAACACCATGAGCCTCACTCAAGAGCTTAACACATCGCGATGGGCCTTTCACATGGGCCTAACATACATCACAATGGGCTACATCGCCTGGCCCTCAAATACATCACAATACGCCTCATCACATAGGCCTCATATACATCACATTGGGCCTTAAACACGGGCTGAATACACATCACAACGGGCCTTAAATACGGGCCGCATATACATCGCATTGGGCCTCAAACATGGGCCGAATGCACCTCACAACGGGTCTCAAATACGGGTCGCATATACATCACATTGGGCCTCATCAATCGGTCTCGATATCCGGCTTTGATAATCAGCCTCGACAATCGAAATCGAACTCGATAATCAGAATCAGCAAATCGGCCACATCAATTGGAATTGGCAATCGGCCACGACAATCGGAATTGATCGATAATCAGCCTCGACAATCGGGATTGGTAAATCGGCCACGTCAATTGAAATTAGCAATCCGTCACGATAATCGGCCTCGATTGCTAACCGGCAATCGGCCACAACAATCGGAATCGATCAATAATTGGAATAGGCAAATCGGTCAGGTCAATCGGAATCGGTAATCAGTCATGATAATCGGCCTCGATCGCTAATCGGTAGTTGGCCACGACAATCGGAATCGATCGATAATCGAAATTGGCAAATCGGTCATGTCAATCGGAATCGAAAATCGGTCATGATAATCGGCCTCGATCGGTAATCAACAATCGGCCACGACAATCGAAATTGATAATCGGTCACGATAATCAGCCTCGATAGCTAACCGGCAGTCGGTCACAGCAATCGGAATCGTCCTCGATGATCAGTCGATCAAGGCTTAAGGGAAGGTCACAATGTGGAATTAAACCATCATTGCCCATCAATGTGGACATTTAACCAATATTGCTCCCAAGGAGTGGCCCACATAGTGCCAAACATATAGTGGGCCCCTGGCCTCTCACAATGGCCTCATACACAACATAATGGGCCTCATCGT
Source organism: Magnolia officinalis (assembly GCA_021015155.1). Lineage (NCBI taxonomy): Eukaryota > Viridiplantae > Streptophyta > Magnoliopsida > Magnoliales > Magnoliaceae > Magnolia > Magnolia officinalis. The sequence continues at coordinate 31,049,259 of JAJHSJ010000006.1, forward strand.
ATGGGATGAAAATATATCACAATGGGCCATGAATACATCAAGTCAGGCTTCATTCAAGGGTCGGAATATATGGTCTTCAAATACACAACAGGAGGGCCCTGTACATGGGCCATAAATACATCACATCAGGCCTTGCCCATGGGCCAAAAATACATCACAATGGGCCACAACCCGTGGGCCTTAATACACAACGGGTGGGCCTTACACATGAGCCTAATATACATCACAGGTGGTTCCTGCACATGGGCCTTAAATACACAAGTGGGCTGCATCAATTGGCCGCACCAATGGGCCCCTTATACAACAAGCGGGCCACATCCATAGGCGGTGTAGATACACAATACAAACATACAAGGTGAGCCACATGTGCCATTAAGGTAGGGCCCACCATAACATTATTTTCTATCCAACCTGATCGTACGGTCACAATGACCTAAATAACAAAACAAATATCATATTAATCCAAAACTTCTACACTCCCAAAAGGGTTTCAATGGTAGACGTTCAATCCCTCACTGGTTGCAGTGTGGTCCACCTGATAGACCGCGTAGATATAGAATAAATACATTAGGGGTGGGTCATACGCCCCACGGACGGGGTGGATAACCATACATTGTGTGGGGTTCACATCCCATGGACGATGTGGATAGGAACGTACATCAAGGTGGTCTTCCATCCCTAGACGGCGTGGATGAAATCATACATCAAGGTGGCCCACACGTCCATCGAAATGGACAGACGATGTGAGTACAGCACTTGCATCAAGGTGGAGTCCACGTCCAGCGGACTGGACTAGACTGGATAGTACGAATATACAACTCCTCATCAGGGTGGGCCCCAACAAAATAGATGGATGACGTGGTTGTACAATACATGCATCCAAGGTGGGTGGACGGTTTGGATTAACACTTACCGCATGATCAGGCCCACACATCTGATGTCCGAGCAGATGTGCGGTTTGGATTAACACATACATCATACGAGACCCACAGAACTAGCTGACATCGATGCAACAACTGTTGCTGCTGATGTGGCCTGCTGGCCCACCGTCCAAACAGTGGACGCCTGGGATAAAACACATATTTCATGGTGGGTACCCACCGTCCAGTCAGGTAAGATCCATACATCATACATCATAGTGGGTGCCACACAGCAGTGGAAGGTGGGATCTCACACATCAGATAGGTGGGTCCCACATACACGTGGCAGGTGAGGTTAGAATACGTACATCAGGGCCCCCAATAGATCATCTGATGTCCATCAAGATGGACAGTCTCGATATAACACGTACATCACGGTGGAGTACCCCTGCACCGTCCAACAGGGCCAGCACCGTCCAGATGATTTGGACGGTGTGGATGAAAATAATACATCACGGTGGGGTACCCCAACACCTTCTCACGGTGTCCAGCACCATCCAAAGCATTGGACGGTGTGGATCAAATTACATAAAGCATGGTGGTCCCACGCAGCTTGCTGACGTATACAGTAGCTACCAGCTACGTGAGGTACTCTAGCCAATCAAATCAAGGTGGGCCCCACATGCACGTGGCCCACCACTTATATATAATAATATTTTATATTTATTATTATTATTATTATTTTATATATGCTGAAAGGTGGGTGGACGGTGTGATAAAACACACATATTGTATGGGTCTCACCGTCCATATCTGGACGGTGGATTACATGGATGAAATACATACATTTAGTGGGCCCCACCTCCACACGTGCAGCACGTGTGGAGTGGGTCCTACATGAACGGTGTAGGATATATAACACAGACCTCATATAGTCCCACGGAACTTGATGACGTTGCACAGCAGCTGGTGCAGCTGCTCGTCCATGGACGGTCGGATGCAACACATGCCACATGGGCCATGTAGACGGCAAGGATACAGAATACATTCATCAAGGTGGGTCCCATCCCACACATGTGGGGTGGGCCGCAACCCATTTCAAAACGGACGCACGGAATGTATAAAATACATACATCAAGGGGAACCTACACGCTGCATGTGGGTGAATCCCACCGTCCCATTGCTGGACAGTGGGGATAATACACATTTCATACAAGGTGGGCCCCACACACTACCATGGTGGGTCCACGCTTACTCAATAGGTACATCAAGGTGGGAACTGCACAGATGGATGGCTGGGGCAAAACATATGCATCAGGGTGGTTCCCACACGTGTAGTTTCTGGATGGTGTGGACAGGCCCATCCATCATGGCTAGCCCCACAACATAGATGAAATGCATGCATCATTGGTGGGCCACACATCAAGAGAGAGAGAGACGGATGGAGGAGGGGCCCCGCCACTATGGGCCCCTCAATACAATGCATACATCAAAATGGGTCCCACCACAAGTGGGCCCTCAAATCATCAAAATCAAATCATAAATCACCCACCGATTCCGCTTCTTCTAGGCTCCATGGACTCCTTAGCTCCTTGTCTTCAACTTTAATGGAGGAAGATGAGGATTAGATGGCTAAGATGGAAGATTGGGTGGTAGGGAGTGGGCCACACAAAGCTTCTCTCATGGAACTCTCTAGCTTGGATGTTGGCTTGTTCTTGGGAGGAGAATGAGAAATGAGAGAGAGAGGAGTAGTGTAAGGGATATGACATGGGAATGTATGGGTTGCCTTGACTTTTTGGTAAGAATGGGATGGGATAGGTATGGGTGTTGTTGACTTGTAGGTAACAGAGGGATGGGTGTGATGGGATATGTACTTGACTTGTACATTGATTCATTGATGTGACGTGTCGTAGAGATTCTCTCGGAATTCACAACGCACGGCGTTTTCCTCTAACTGAACGCGGGCCCACATCTCTTGGACTGGGTATCGCCTCGGCCCGCGAGACGCGGCGACGACGCGGTCGCACTGGTACAAGCCTCATTTTAAGCTGACTCTAGAATACATGATACAACTCAGGATTGCGCACAACTACTGTCTACGTGTCGCGGGTCGCCGGAATTCGACCGGGAGACCGCGGAAGCCTACGAAACAGTACAGGCTAGGATACGGGTCTTACAGTGCGGCTCATTAAACGTAGTGATCATCACAATGTGGAATATAATTAATAAAAAGCCCGGCTAGCCCCACATTCTCACACTACGGATATTCACCGGCATATCCGACACTACCATAGATTTACATGAACACCACGAGGCAGCAAACACATAAGTCGGATGAATTACATGACATGATTTGTTCACGGAGAGACTATTTGTGACATCTGATTCCATAAGTGATGTAACACGCACTTACATCGATTTGTGCACCACTACCCAAACTCATGGAATTACGTGTCGACTAAGAGGGTCTCTACCTAGAGCGCATTACGTTCATGATAAAATAATTAAATCACTAGTTGTGAAACCTCAAACATATCACTTGCACCAAAGAGAAAATAAATGTAATCACAGAGATTTTGGAATTCCAAGACATGCCCAAGCCATAAAGGGAGGTAGCACAAAGCTAACATAATAAAGGAGAAGAGTAGCAATAAGCTAACTCAACAAAAGGGAAGAGTAACAATAAGCTAACTCAATAAAAAAAAAAGTAGCAATGGGTAACTCAACAAAAGAGAAGAGTGGTAATGCTAACTCAACAAAAGAAAAGAGTAGCAATGACTAACTCAAAAATTTTGGTAAAGGGCAAGGGTAAGGCTTGTATCCATAGCCTCATATAAAGTCATAAAGATCACGCATAATTAAAATCATACATTAACCATAATTCTCAAAAGATAAATAATTGATGATGGTAAATTAAATAATTGTGGGGAGGATTCACAGTAACATGGAAGCATGTAAAAGGGCAAGATAAATCATATCAACTCAAATTAATGTAAGCTTAAAGGAATCCCCCACCTTAGCCTTAGATCTAAACCTTGAGTAGATATCCATGTAGGAAAGCTACTACATGAAAAGCTTCCACATGAATCATGGCATCGCTGGAGCAAGAGGGAGACACCATATATATAGAGAAGGAAGAGGGCGTCTAGGCTTCTACTTCTCTTTCTCTTTCTTTCTCTCTCTTTCTTTCTTTTTCTTTTTCTTTTTCTTTCTCTTTCTCTCTCTCTTTCTCCTTAGGCGTTGGGAGATTGGGTGTGTGAGTGGAGAGGGGAATTCACACCCCTTTTTAAAAGGAGTGGGCCTGTGAGAGGGATGTGTTTCACATCCCACTTGGATTGGGTTTCTCCAATTTTTCATTTTCTAACGATCTTTCTTTAAATGTAATTCGTCCATTGTGTCAGGGTCATCGAATAGAGTCAGAGTATATGGTTTTCTTGGTAATCCGAAATTTAAATTGACCTATCTTAAAAATTCTCCTAACCGGTGTTAAAACAAACTTGATCTCAATTAACGGTCCACACTTAATGATCAAGGCCCAATTTTGAGAAAAATGTGTAGTCAGGATAAGCAAATGGTTGGATAAATTTTGGTGGTTGATCGATGGTGGAAAAAGCTTAAATCTAAAATTTCACATTTTGTACCAAAAGGAATGAACTGGCTTCAACCTTCATTGGTGTAGGATCATAGATCGGGGCCTAAATTTTGTATAACCTCATAGTCATATGAGACCAAAGTGTAGTCCAAATTTGATTTACGATGGACAGAAGGAAGTAGTTAAATCGGAATATCCAAATTTATAAGGAGTTGGTAGGCCTTGACAGGATAACTTCGCGCCTAAGGAAATACCTACCAAAGTGGGGTCTTCATATTTCACACTTGGTCCATATTATGGGCAATCCAAGTTGTTCGTATGAAGGAAAATATTCTACTACGACTACCCTTGAGGTTTCTGTACTCGATGGACACCAAAATCAATGGTTACGGGGATGATTTGTCAATTGGGTCACTCTTAGAATGATCTAAGGGCTAAAATTCGACGTGTATAGTTAATTTATGATAAATAGGCATGGTATAAAATTTTACATGAAGCGGATCATGAGACCCATGTGATCTAGAATTCAAGGGTCTATGTTAATGGCATTTTTGTAATTATTATTGATATAAGAGTTTTGAGAAATATACTGGTTCTACATGGTTATAGGAATATTTCTAAGTAATTCTTACAAAATAACTTATATCTAAATCATTATGAATAAAGAGTTATTCACCAAATTAATTAGGGAATGTACATATATTAAACCACATAATGGATGATCAGATGATATATTAAAAATAGTATAACTTGATGGTTAGTGCTTTAACCGTGTATGCAGGTGGATGTATATTCAGTTTATATAAATGGATAATCACAAGTGGGTTTTTTAAGTGATCAAGAGGCAGAACATGTATACCATTAGATTCAAGTGACTTGTTCACATGTGTCAGTTTCTCATATTATAGTTTTAATGGTGGGTTAAGCATATTCATAGGTGGTGAACAACATGAACGGATCCGAATCTCAATTTGATATGTGTATGAGCGGATGCAAATATCAAGTAGTTAGTTTACTATGATCGGGTGGTCCAAACTCAAAGTGGATAGTCAAATATCTTTACTTATCGGTGAATAGTTGACAGAACGGCTGGTTATGATGGACAAGTGGGAATACTTGGACATATGATGATTTTGTCTTAAAATCAACAGTCGGATGCCTTGATCTATGGATGAAGCTCATTCTCAATGGTCAGATTCATGTTGGAGAATATATGTAAGGTTAGGATTAGCTAAATTAGTATCGTACATATGTACATACTAAGTTAAATTTTATGGTAACACTCGAGAACTTTCAATACTCGGGTATTGAAGAGTTCGGGGTGTTACATTGACCATCTCTCTAGGCTTATCTTATCAGATTCTATGGAGATGACACCTATTAATGACATGTTCCCTGATGAACTACTTTTTAAAGTCTCCCAATTACCTTGGTATGCTGATATTGTTAATTATCTTGCCACAGGTACAACTTCCACCTATTGGACTTTGCAAGATAATAATAAAAAATTTTACCAAGGTACACAAGTTCTTCTAGGATGATCTATATCTATTCAAGTATTGCCCATATCAAATCATTAGGAGATGTGTCCTTGACAATGAACATAATAGTGTCATCCCCTTTTGTCATTCTCAAGCTTGTGGTGACCACTTCTTGGCTAAGAACATGGCGAAATTCTGTAGTGCAGCTTTTACTGGCCCACCATGTTCAAAGATACACATGAATTTTGTAAAGCATGTGAGCATTATAAGAAATTGGGAGGATTGCCCCGTAAAAATATGATGTCGCTAAACTCTCATTCTTATCATTGAAGCATTTGATTGTTGGGGCATCAATTTTATGGGATCATTCCCCCAATCATTTTGAAACGTATATATTTTACTTGTTGTAGACTATGTCTCCAAATGGGTCGGGGTAATTTTGTGCCAAAATAATGACCATCGCACGGTCATTAAGTTCTTAAAATAAAACATTTTATCCCGGTTCGAAACTGTTCGAGTTATTATAAGTGATGGAGGATCTCATTTTTGTAATAGGCCATTCGAAGTATTAATGAAGAAATATGACATTTCACATAAAGTTAGTACCCTCTACCATCCTCATACAAGTGGCCAAGATAAAATTTCAAATAGAGAAATTAAACAAATTTTGGAGAAAATGGTTACCCTGGATCGTGAGATTGGTCACTTCAATTATCTGATGCATTATGGGCTTACCGTACTGTTTAGACCCCCATTAGAATGTCTCCCTTTAAACTTGTCTATGGGAAGGCTTGCCACCTGCCTGTGGAATTGGAGCATAAAGCGTATTGAGCGATAAAGAATTTCAATTCCAATCTTGACAATGTCAACTTGCTGTGCAAATTACAATTGAATGAACTTGAAGAAATTCGGAATGACGCATATAAGAATTCTAAGATATACAAGGACAGGATAAAGGTGTTTCATGATCAGAACATTATTCAGAAATCTTTTAAGTCAAACCATAAAGTCTTTTTGTATAATTCTAAACTTCATCTTTTTCCCGGTAAGTTGAGATCTCATTGTCTGGCCCCTTCAAAGTCAAAATGGTCTATCCTCCTGGGGCTGTCGAGATAGAAAACCCGATGAATAGTAACATTTTCAAGGTAAACGGTCATCGTCTCAAACCATTCATTGATAATTTTGATTAAAAGAATATGTCCATCCTTCTTATTAATCTTATGTATCGGGATTGACGTTCTACTCTGATGGAGTCCACCCATTTATTGCTTTCTTAGGATTAGGATTGCCTTAGTTTTGTTTTTGTTTTTTGTTTTTTTGCGTACTAATCTCTTTAGATTATAAAGACTTCATACCGACTCATTGATCTTCCCTATAACATTCCAAATTTTCACGGCCAGAGTTCATGCTCGTGCCCGAGAAAACCAAGTGTTAGTAATGTATAAACTTGGATACTTTAAAAATCGCACCTTTTTTTTTCATTTAGTTCACATCCAGATACATTTCTAAAGGTAACATGCAACACCCCGTACTTTTCAGTACTCGGGTGTTGCCACATAACCTAACTAGTATAAATACCAGTCTAATTAAATTGAATGTCCACACATCCTAGCCTAAACCTGAACGTAAAGACCGCTACATCATCAAATGAATTTTGTATTAAAATTTCAATCACTTGATAGACGAACCATCCAGTAGTCATATAATATTTAATAAGTATATTTATTTTATTTTACATAAACATAGATCAGAAAAATTATAGGTGTATCTTGATAAATTATTTATCATATAGAAGATATTGAAAATATATTATAATAAGAGTGATATATATACATATTGAATGTACATAAAATATTATGAAAATAATATTATATTAACTAAACATAATGAATAATAATTTTACAATATATAATTGAATTATAAATATTAATGTAGTACTGAATATTTTTATAAACATGTATACCAAAAATTATTAGATATTTGAATAAAATTTTATATTATTGTAGAATTCCCAATTCACATATATGTATAATATGAGGCCGTATATTATGAATTATATTTTAATAAATAGGAGATAAATGGCATGCATATAGTATTATGTTAATATTAAAATTATATGTATATATGGGTGTGAGATTTTAAATACACAAAAATAATGAAATCTGTATTAATATTCGTATTGGTTAGTGATATGTGATGAAAGCTTTACAAATGGACCATTAGGACTTTTTAACCATTGATGTTCAGCTTCGTAATCATCCGACCATCAAGGTAACGGGAAACCACCCTTAGGATTACGGATCAAGTGGTGGGCCCCACCTGAACCTTAGATTAGCGGATTATTGGTCTGAGACCTCAAATGAGACCTCCAAAGCTAATGAGTGGAGTGGATTTTGTAAGAATATCAAGGCGGACCCCATACTAGCAGTGCACGTGCACCAAAGTGCAGTGCACCAGGCGCCCCAGACAGGTCACACGGCGCTGACCCGTGTTTCGCCAGAAAAGGGAGTTTTCCCTCTCTCTCTCTCTCTCTGTTTGAAAACAACGGACGGACATACGTCCGTGTTTGTGATCAACGGCCCACCATGATCATCACCATGGATGATCGGAACCATCCATTGCGAGCGTTACTCAGCCCTGACCAAAACTAAACCTTCAGTACAGGTTTTCCTGCACATGTGGACACACGAATCTCACTGCAAATAGGTCTCAGAAAAATAAAAATTCTGAAAATGGAAACTGTTGCAGCCTGCTAGCACGATCCGTGTGCCCTCTCCCATTTCCAATCCCAACCGTCCGTCTTGGAGAGATCTCAGTCGTCCAACTGAGGGCGTCAGTTCCTCAAAACCAGGGGAGAAACCAGTGGCTGAAACCTCCATTCTCAGCTGTTTTAGTAGCCAAACGCTGGGATTAAATCCCAGCTGTTCATTCGCATCCAACGGCCCTAAGGGCATTGAAATCCCTACAAGAAAGGAGATAAACCACCCTAGCTCCTGTTCTCGTGGCAAAACAAAGAAAACTGGTCGTCTTCTTCCCTGTCCGAACCCATCACCCAAACAACGGTGAAGCTTCGAAAAAGCTTATCCTCAAGCTTCCAGGGACCCATCTGAACTAGCCCACGCAGTCGAAATGAAGGAAGAAGCAGCGGGAGAAAGTCTACCATTAACGGCACCTTTCTTCCCCACTGAGCACCCATGAGCGCAACTGCTGTTGCAGCCACAATTTCTACATCCATGGTGTCCCTGATGCCAGGAGAAAGAAAGAAATAGAAGAAGGAACAGAGAGAGAGGAAGGAAAGATAAAGAAGGGGTAGAGAGAGAGGGGCGGCTGCACGTCCATGCGGTTATACCAACTCGTTGTGCGACTCGGTCGGGTTGACCAGGCCTCCATCTGAGCCCGGAACTCTGAGGGTTCCAGATAGAAAATGAGAGAAGAAAGGAGAAGAAATCAGAGGAAAAAAGAGAGAGCTTTTGGTGCCGTTGCCGCACCCAGCCGCTGCTCACGTTACAGCGTCCCACCCCCACTCGAGTCAGCCGAATCTTGGCTTGAGCTGGTTGCGCCTGGGCCGGACCTAACGCCTGTTGCTAGACGTTTCAGCTGACAGGAGAAAGAAAGAGAAGAGAGAAAAGAAAGAAATAGAGGGAGAGAGGAGAGGTTGTAGATGGTTACACCCTCTGTGTCAACTCGCCGAGTCGACTCAATTCATGCAAGTTGAGTCAAGGCGCTGACTGAGTTGGGCCTGTTGCTCGGGCATTGTTGCTGGATTTCTAGCATGGAAGAAAGGGAGAAGGGAAGGAAAAAAGCAAAAAAGAGAGAAAGAAAAAGGGAAAGAATAAAGGGAGAGAAAGAAGAAAGTGGAGTTTGTACCAAGTTGCTGCCGAGTTGACTCAGCTGGAACCGAGTCCAGCCGAGTCAGGTTGGGTTTGGGCTGTCTAGACATTTATGGACAGCCAGCAGGGAAGAAAAGAAAAGAGATGAAGAATGTAGTTGGAGGAAAATTGTTGGTGGCCGCTGAGATGACTCGGCTCGAACTGAGTCGACCTAGGCGAGTCCACATTCTCCTTCTCTATTGAATTTATTTCAATTATAGATATCATTGCTACCATTACTAACATCGTTAGATTTGTTAATATTATACATGGCCATTAGTAAATAATCTATTACATACAAAGATTGTCATTTTAAATATTAGAGTTGTATCCTTAAGTATTATCGTTGATAATTAAAGCACACTATTTATTTCACTACAATAACCATTAGGGCCTCGTTAGCTAACACAAAGTATATGGGTAATATTAATGGCCGTTTTGAAGTTATTATATTTTAGCATTACGATCGACAACACATGATTAGCCATTATTGAATCTCTACTTTAAATCAATAACGTTATTAATAATATTATTACATCCATTAGTAATTGAATTTAAAAGTCTAAACCTAGATAGTGTGTGAAATTTGGATCTAATTGTGGAAACTCTTAATTCATGATAGACCATAATATTACCAAAAGTAGAAATCATTATGGGTAGTTAGGGCTATTGTCCTTAGAAAATATTTGTCATTTTTCCCTTATGAGAATAGTTTAATTCTTGTAATTTGATTGTTATCATTGGTCACTATCATTTCACTGTTAGTAAATATTCTATTTTTACCACCTCTATTATTTAATAGATTATTAGTTGTTATAAGAACATTAGATATTGTTGCTACATATATTTTAAATATAAACTTATGAACCATCATTACTAATATTGGTGGATTAATATTCCTATTATGTCTATTACTCGACCAATGTACAATAAAAATAATAATAATAGTATTAATAATAACTTAGATTTCAAATCCTAAATCGAAGCCTACGGATAAACCCTAAGACGAAAACCCTAATTCTACACTAAAACCCTAAAAGATAACCCTAGGCTATGATCTTAAACCCTAGGTAGTGATTAGAACTTGGATCTAATTGTACAAGTTCCTAATTTATGATAGGGATTGATTCTAAGGAAACACGTGTTCCCTAACAACACTGGTAGGCGATTCAGAGTACAAGGTGATGATTCTTCTCCTTGAGCTTTCCATTTTCCCATTAGCTTAAGCTATAGTTTTTATTTTAACTTGTAATTAATATCTCCATTTCGTGGTCACATGTGTTAATTGTCGGAATTAAATTGCTATATTACATGCTTAATGTTTATCTTACATATTTATTCATGCTTGTGGATTCTTTGTGGATTGCTTATGGAACTTAAATTAGTACACCAGTGGGAAACCCTCACCTATATGTGTACACCCTGTAAGCCCCATATCCTTGACCGTACCGTTCCATAGGATTCCGCGATCTTCCCGGTCGAATTCCAGCAACCTTCAACCCTTATCCGGTAGTTGCACCCGACCTTGATTCATACGCCGTCAACCCGAGTCGACTCAAACCGAGACTAGTACTTTAGCGACCGTACCGTCGCCGCGATTCCAATGCCGCGACTTGCGCGTCGAGGCAATACTCTGGCCAGGAGATGTGGGCCAGCGTTCAGTGCGAGGAAAACGCCGTGCGTGCGAATTTCGAGAGAATCTCTACGAGATGTCACATCGATCATCCATCAATCAATCACATCATGCCAAGTACACATCACCTCACGCCCTTCCCCAAGCAACCCCCAAAGTCAAAAAGTTCTTACACCAGCCATACCTTTCTTACACCCTTTACCACAAAAGTCAAAAAGTTCTTACACACACATCACTCACCACATCACCCATCACTCTCTCTCTCCCTTTACAACACCCTCTCTCTCTCATTTTCAAACACTCTCCCAAGCAAGAGGAGCCTCACACGTCCAAGCCCTTCCCCATCTCTTCCAAGCCACAAGTGTGGCCCACCTCTTCCTATCCTTCCATCTTCCATCTCAACCATCCAAACCCCATCTCCTTCGTTGGATCAAAGCTAAAGAGCTAAGGAAGCCTTTCGTGCAAGAAGAAGGCGGTGGGTGATTTTTGGATTTTTATTTTCATCCATTTGTTTGATGTAAGGGCCACATGTAGTGGGACCCACCTTGATGTAGGTTTTGTATCAAAGAGGGGCCCATAGTGGCGGGCCCCTCCATCCTCGCCGATGTCTCTTTTTCTCTCTTTCTCTCTTTCTCTATGATGATGGCCCACCTATGATGAGTGTATTTTACCCATGCCATCCAAATAGTGGGCCACCTTGACCCTTTTGTTTTTGGTGTGGGCCATCCAAATAGTGGGCCACCTGGATGTAGGGGAAACACAAATAACCGCTTGATCCAAAAGTCAGGTGGGCCACGCTAGAGTGTGGACCCCACTTTGATGTAGAATGGGGTCCACATCATTTCCCCCGTGCTTGAGGCCTATGGGATGGGCCAAAGTAGGCTGACTGTCCAGAAATTTCTGGACAGTCCAGCAACATTGCATGTTAGAAATGCTCATTTTCCATCTTGATTTGGGAGTAAGTGGGCCACTCCAGTGGACCCTAGTTTCTGTCTATATGTGGGACCATCAAACCAACCAATTTTTCAATAATTTGGGCAAGTATAGGCCCACCCCATCTGGTGCCAAACATGGGACAGCAGTATTTTCTGCACCAGCAGATTTTTTTTCTGATATTCACTGCTGACCATAATTGGTATGAATTAAATAAAATACTTATACTACCTCAAAAATTCTAAAATTTTGCAAAGTGGTGTCCCACCCATAGTAGGACCTACCTGAAAAATTTTAGGGCAAATGGATCCCATTTGGGCATCCAAAAGGATGGGCCAACATAGTGGGCTACCAGAAATTTCTGCTGTGCAGTCCAGCAGCATAGTTCCATAAAAATAATTTTTTTTTAAATATTTTCTCAGAAGGTGGATCATATTTCTGGGTCCCACCTTGTTTTAGACTTGATGAGAGACCTTGGGCCCAAATTTTAGGAATTTTGGAGGCCCAAAACCCACTCATTTGAATGGCCTAAATTCAGGACAGTTATTTCCAACAACATTTCACCCTAGACAGATTGTAACTCCGGAATTTATTAAAATACTTTTAAGTATCCAAAAATCATGAAAATTTACAAGAATGTGTTCTACCCATGGTGGAACCCACTTACAAAATTTTGGAGCCAATGGACACCTATGCACACTGTGACAAGGGCCGGACTATCCCACCACATTGGGACGTCCAGGTCAGTCCGATTTTATGGATAGACTGTTTTCTAAAAATAAATTAAAATACTTCTAATTTTTTAAAAATCACAAAATTTTGTGGAGTTGTGGTACACCTATGGAAGGACCATACTACAAATTTTTAGGGTCATCAGGGCCCTGGATTGACCGTGGTGCGGCCTGCAAATTGGATCAGTTTTTGACCAAATACTCAGGCCCGTAGGACTACCCACCATGGGATGCCCCTACCTTGGGTTGTTGCTGGGCCTGTATTCCAGCAACATGGCCCGCTTCTAATATGTATTATGCATTCTTCTCTCATCTGGTGGGACCCATAGTAATGTGTGAGGGTCATCAGAAAATAAATACTATAAATTAATTTATTTGTTGGACTCCAACAAACCCAGAAAGCAGGTGGGCTGGAAATTCAGCAATGGGCCCAATGTTGCCGCCCCATAAATGTCTTTTTTGGGGCAGCATGGCCCACTAGATTTGAGGAGGATTTAAGTCAGTATCTTACCATTTTAATTTTATTTTTAGGCTTAATTAGTGTATGATTAAAGGCTCATTCCAATTGAATTCTTTTTGGGGCTAGTCTTTTAGTTAATTAATGGGCCTTATAGCCTTAGTTGGGCTGAAATTTTTGATAGGCCCGTTGGACCCTTGTGTCCTATATTTACCGTGTCATTGTGACAAGTCTTTTGGGCCAAATACTTAAGTAGTTGGGCCCTTGCTTACCCACTATAATAAATTCATACTTGGGCCGAGATGTGAGGCCCAACTTACTTGTATTAAATATAAGGATTTCTCATATTTTGGGATAATGGGCTGCCCAGTAGGCCCACCACAATGAGTGAACCTATGACCCTAATGGTTGGACCCTAACCTTGTTTAAGGGCCTATTAGGTTGCTTATGTATTGGGCTTAGTGTATGGCCCACTAAGCCATGGATTGATTGGGCCATGGACTTTTCCTTACATACGTAGCAGGCTACCCTTTTGGTACCCAGTTAAGGTTGGATGTCCTCCTGGGTAATCCTAAGGTAAGCCCATGGGTTTCTCTATGGATGGTTAAGGGCCCACCATAGACCCTAGGCCATTTGTTTAAGGCTCAATGTGTACATATGTGGAACCTACCTTAACGCATGTTTGGTCCAGACCATCCAAGCCTTTGATCGCCCGATTGTGGAAGCACTCTCTGCCTTGGGTTGCTACTGGACTCACAATCCAGTAGCAGGCCCACTTGATCTTTTCATGATATATACACACTCTCCATCTGGTGGGGGTCCCCCAGTGAGTATAGTTGGCCTTCATGAGATTATTTCCACATATTTAACTAATTTCTGGACCTTAACAGGTCTAAGAAGTCAAACGGGCCAAAAGTTTATCAAAGGGCCTAAAATGTATAATTTTATAGTTAAAACTTTATTTGGTTGTCGGGCTCACCATATTGAGAACTTGTGTACGTGTTACATGCTTATGTTTTCTTATAATCTTTGGGCTTAATTGGTGCATTCTTTCGAGTCACCCTTAGTGATCACATGAGGACCCCATCTTAGATCAAATTCTTGGAGCATCCCATGGGCCCAGAGTGAGATGAGACGTCCTAGCTTGGCCCAACCATATATTGGGCCAACTTTCACCATTTTGATGGACTCGTGGGCTAAGATAAGGATAGTATTGGGCCCTTAGTTGCCCACTTATATTGTTAGTTATTAGGTTGATGTAGTTGGGCCCATTTCATCCAAACTTAAACTTATTTTTGGGTCATATATTATGTACACGAGCTGCCCACCAAATCCAACTTAATGCTTGGATTCTATGGCCATTGAAAATTGAGCCTTGGACATTAATTCCCCTCTTGGAACCCATATTGTTAAAAGTGAGATTATATATTTTTATGGCCTATTATGAGGAATATATGTATGTGGTTACCTTTATTTTTATCTTGAATGTAGGCATTGGGCCTTCTATCCATATAGTTCATGGTTGATATCCCTTTTTGGGGAATGGTGGTTAAATGTCTCCATTATGGACCACTCTAGGCCCGGTTGTAATTAAGAGTGATTGGACACTCATCTTAGACTCTTGCTAGGCTCATTTCTATATTACTTAGACTCGTAGCTTGTATACTTAGTCTCGTGGGCTACCCCAGGTAAATGGGCCCCCAGTAGAAGTTGGATTTCCTTAAGGATATTGTCTAAGTACCTAGTCTTGGTTCCTTCTTAGATAGGAGGAATGTAATATATATTGTACATCGCCATATAGTGTGATTAAATTCATCCTCATGACCCAGGTACATCATTGTATGATTGGTTGACACTGTATGTGTGGTCATATTGTGTTATTGGGCATTGCATGTTACCTTCTCCAAGGGACGTAGTATTCCCCCTTGAGCACATTGGATACTTGGAATTGATGCATGGTTGATTGTGTACTCCAAGCATCTAGCATTGCATAGCATATGGACAATTATCGCCCTTGCTTCATCAGGGTTGTATCAACTTCAATGCCTTTACCTGAAATGACATGCCCGAGTACAATCCCTTTTTGAACCATAAAATGACACTTTTCCCAATTCAATACTAGGTTCATTTTTTTACATCTTTCCAAGACAAGAGATAGATGGTATAAACATTCATCAAATGAAGAGCCAAAAACTGAAAAATCATCCATGAAAACCTCAAGGAAACGCTCAACCATGTCTGAAAAAATATTCATCATACATCGTTGAAAAGTAGCAGGCGCATTACACAACCCAAATGGCATACGTCGATAGGCATATGTACCAAAAGGACATGTAAATGTGGTTTTCTCTTGATCCTCGGGAGCAATGGGAATCTGATTATACCCGGAATAACCATCCAAGAAACAATAGTAGCTATGCCCTGCCAATCTCTCAAGCATCTGGTCTATGAAAGGAAGAGGAAAGTGATCCTTCCTTGTGACCAGGTTCAGTTTACGGTAATCAATACAAACTCGTCAACCTGTAGTCATGCAGGTTGGCACTAACTCATTATTATCATTTTTCTTTACCGTAATCCCAGACTTTTTGGGAACAACTTGAATGGGGCTGACCCATATGCTATCTGAAATGGGGTAAATGATACCAACATCTAACAATTTAAGCACCTCCGCCCGAACGACCTCTTTTATGTTAGGGTTAAGCCTCCTTTGCATTTCACGCGATGTTTTTGCATTTTCCTCAAGATGAATACGATGCATACACACAGTGGGGCTTATTCCCTTTATGTCCGCTATTGTCCACCCAATAGCTACCTTATATTCTCTAATAACATTAAGCAACTTACCCTCTTGTTCCTTATCAAGGTCAGAAGCTACGATGACAAGCAGGGTCTCTGAAGGACCTAAAAATGCATACTTGAGAGTTTCAGGTAATTGTTTGAGGTCAAGTGCGAGTGGTTTCTCAATAGACGGGACCAGTTTAGACTCAGATGGTGGAAGAAGTTCCACTTTAGCTTTCCATTTTGTAGTATCCACCATAGGATTAGAGTCAAGCAATGCATTAACTTCTTGGATGGAACTTTTTATGTCAAAATCCATGTCAAAATGTGCTAAACATGCCTCAAGAGCGTCTTCAGAATATTTAAGGAAAGAGTCATGCACTAGACTCTCAATCATGTTCACTTCAAATATATCATCCGAGTCTGACGGTTGTTGTCCAGCATTAAAAACATTGAGTTTAATTTTAATGTTACCAAAAGACAACTTTATAACTTCATTCCTGCAATTTATGATAGCATTGGATGTGACTAAGAATGGACGTCCCAGGATAATCGGGATTTGACTAGTAGGATTTTGGACAGGCTGAGTACCTAGAACGATGAAATCCACTGGAAAATAAAACTTATCAACCTGAATAAGCACATCCTCAATAATACCACGGGGCACTTTGACAGATCTATCAGCCAATTGTAGTGTTATTTTGGTTGATTTCAGCTCACCAAGTCCTAGTTGCTCATATACAGAATATGGCAATAAATTAACGCTCGCCCCTAAATCAAGCAATGTCTTCTCAATCTTATGATCTCGTATGACACAAGAAATGGTGGGGGCTCCTGGATCCCTAAATTTAAGAGGGGTGTTATGTTGAATCATGGAGTTGAGTTGCTCCGCAAGGAAGACCTTCTTGTGAACATTCAGCTTACGCTTTTGAGTGCATAAATCTTTAAGAAACTTAGCGTAAGCAGAGACTTGTTTGATAGCATCAAGCAACGGAATGTTAATTTGCACTTGCTTAAGCATGTCCAATATATCATTAAATTTGTTTTCTTTCTTAACTGGTGCCAGACGTTGAGGAAAAGGTGTTTTAGGCACATAGGATGGCACATGAGTGGTTCCTGGAGAGTCAGATTGCTGTTGGACTTTGGATGCACTAGTTTCTCTCTCTGTTTCATTTTGATCTTCCGATTTGGAATTTGATTCTTCCCTAGGCATCTCTACTTTGTTCTCAATCTGTTTGCCAGACCTAAGGGTAATGATTGATTTGGCTTGCTCATGATATTATTTTTGGTTTGAATTAGAGTCAATCTCATACTGTCCCTTTGGATTTGCCACAGGTTGGCTAGGGAACTTGCCCTTCTCTCTCTCACTCAATGTGGTAGCAAGTTGACCCAACTGGACTTTCAGCTTGGCAATGGATTGCGCATTTGCATGTAAGCTTTGTTGGTTAGCTTGTAGAGTTTGTTGGGTGTCTTTTTGAAATTGAAGAGACTCTGCATAAAAAGATTGAGTGTATCTTCAAGAGATGGCTTCCTTGATTGTGTAGGAAGTTGTTGATATTGCGGGAACTGTTGAAGTTGTTGACTGCCAACTTGGGGGTAAGGTTGCATAGGAGGATTTTCAGATGGTCCTCCTTGTTGTGGTCCTTTTGCCCAAGAAAAATTTGGATGTCTAGCCCACCCTGGTTGTAGGTGTCTGAGTAAGGATCATTCCCAAGTCTCCGGAAAGTGTTCATAGCATGCATTTGTTCAGAGAGAAATTTCAGAAATGCTGCACTAGATGGACAAGACAGTATAGGATGGGCGGGACTGGAACATATGGCACATGACTCGATTTGAGTTGTTTGTGGAGGTCCATTATTTAATACCAAAGCATCAACTTTCTTTGTCAGGTTATCAATCTTGGCATAAAGATCTGGTGTGACTCCTATCTCATATATACCACCATTCTTCTGTGGTTGGCGACTTCTTTCACCTCTATTTGAATAGTCTCATTGCTGAGAGTTTTCACACAAGGTGTCAAAGAAATTCCAAGCTTCGACATCACTTTTGGTCATGAATGACCCTCCACTGGTGGCATCAACCATGCGACGGTTTTGGGGTGTCAAACCGTCATAGAAGTATTGAACTTGTTGTCACTTCTCAAAACCATGGTGTGGACATTTAAGAAGCAAGTTCTTCCATCTTTCCCAACATTCATGAAAGTGTTCACCATCTTTTTGTGTGAAATTAGTAATTTCTCTGCGAAGAGCATTAGTTTTGTGAACGAAGAAAAATTTGTTTAAGAACTTCTTAGACAGTTGGTCCCATGTAGTGATAGACCCAACTCCTAGAGAATTCAACCATGCTTTTGCCTTATCCTTCAAAGAATAAGGAAAAAGGCGCAAACAAATCGAATCATCTGAAAAGTTTTGGAATCTAAAGGTAGAGCAAATGTCTAGGAATTCTTTCACATGATGATATGGATCTTCCTTATCTAAACCATAAAAGGAGGGCAACAATTGTATGACCCCAGGTTTAAGTTCAAAGTGTGCTGTCGTAGTGGCTGGTAACACTATGCATGAAGGTGCATTAAATTGGACAGGAGCTGAATAATCCCTAAGTGCTTTAACTCCATTCTCATCCGCCATTTCAAATGGAATGTTTCTCAATCTTCTACGAAATGTTCTTTCTATTTTAGGATCAAAAGGTGTTAGTTCTATGTTAAGAGATCTATGTCCTAGCATAAACTGAGTTACTGCGACGTAGGAAAGAAAGCTAAAATAAGATACAACCTAAGAAAAATAAAACTAGAGCTAAAATCATGAATTCCTAAAAACAAGATGAAACTATGTAAAAAAGAATTGGAAGAAAGAACTCGGAAAAGGTGATGATTGATTTCCGAAGAATTAGGAGCTCCTCCTTCACTTTAAAGATAATTTTTTTTCAGCTTCCTTCCTCAATTCCTGTAGACAATAAAGACAAAAATAAATTAGGTTTCCTAAAATTTGTTAAACATCAAAAAAAAAAAAAATCATAAGGCTATGAATTATGATAAGAGAGAATCCTAAATTCAATTGGACCGAAACAGTCCCCGGCAACGGCGCCAAAAACTTGATGTTTTATTTAAACCAATCTGATTTAAATGATTTTAAACTCGCAAATATATGAATCAGATGTAGACACGGTATGTATTATGAGCTCGTTCCCACGAGGACTGGTTGTCACAATTCGAATTTTATGATTCTTCTTAACTAATCCAACAAATAGTGTAACTAGTAAATTAACAAAAATCTATGAAAAATAACTGAGAATAAGAAGGAAAATTCAATCAAGGATAATACTAGGACTTTTGAATCCACCCCTAATTATCATAACCTTTGTTTTACCTGTTGATTCACCCTAATTCAGATTGATATAAATTAAATAAATAAAGCACACTCTACGTCCTTGATCAGGCACACAGGATGTATAATTCTGTTGAAGCATAAGGATCACATCTTTTCATCCATGGTCAGGCATGAATAGATGCAGATTCCTATTTCTTTCTCTATAGGAAAACCTGTTCATGGTCAAACATAAGCACCTTGAATAAGATTCCAAACAACATCCACACTAGACTTTGGTTAAGCTCATAGAATGGAGAAGTACGGAGTTTTCATTTAAGCACACTAGAAAAAGAAATAAATCAATCAATTCAGATGAAATCAACACATAACAAGAGTCATTCAAATTAGGGGCTTCATCTCAGCCCTAGCTAAGAAATTAGAAAGTCATGGGCAGTAACATAGATTCAATTAGAAAGAAGAAAAACATCATTGAGAATAAGCACATCCCTTTAATTTAATCGGTTCTAGAACAATCCTTTCCTTTCTTCCTCTCTCTCTCTCCTTTCAGATCCGTGCTTCACATTCCCTGCCTCCTCGAATCTCCCAACCACTCTCTCTCTCTCTCTGCTTTGCTCTACGTCCAACCACGGCTCCCCGCTCCTTTTTCTCTCTTTTCCAAACGTCCCCCGACTGGCCTCAAGCCGAGATAATCCTTCTATCTCCCTATCACGTCCTTTTATAGGCATAAGAGTCGATCAGCTGCTGGAGTCGGTGATACAAGTGCACATGTGTTAACTTTTACACAGCAAACAAAGTTTTTTTTGGAAACTCCTTATGCAGCCAACATCAAAACATGAATCTGAGCGTCCTTTTCAAAATCCACCCCGTCCAATGTATTCTTCTCGAAAAACCAGTCAAGAATGGCTGGTTTTAGATTAGATTTGGTGTGGCACGCTGGATTTCTTAGACTGTCGTCCGAATTGCGTTTGCACGGTGAAAAACCGATCATGCTGCTCTTCTTTAAATTCGCTTTCTTGGTGAGAAAAAGAACCCTCTGCTTGGAAGTTTGGATGGTTTGGATCAATGATCTGGCGACGATCAAGATCACGGAATGGCCACGGAGGGCAGGACGTGCGAACGCACGTCCCTGCGTAAACAAGGACGCTGTGATGATCGGTGGGCCCCATAGTTTCATTTTTGATGAAATCCAACACGTCCATTAAGTTCCTGGTGAAAAATCAGCGGGGAAGGTGTGGTTTTGGTCGAGTTTGGAGTGGCCCATTGTATCAAATCAACACACCTTTCATCCTGCATTTAGTGTCTGTTTGGTTTTCCAATTACCACGGTATTTGGAAGTAAAGAAGTAATGATTGATGTTTTACTTGTATTTCTAATGATTGCTGATATTTCGTTTAACTACAGTCACATGTTTGTTTTCTACAAGCTTTTGAGTGGACTCTATACCAAATCAGCAATCTTGTGTTTGGTTTATAGGAGTATTACATGCATCACACCGGCTGCAGTGCTATGGTGTCCACCACCTCATTTCTAACTTCACTGCCATGGCTGTTTGATTTCGTTTGGGTCTATTGCATTGTCATACAGAAGAGTGGACTGATTGTCTGTGGTTAATCTGTTGTGGGCCCCACCGTCAGTGCATGTTCCTCCCTGTCTTGGTATATGGGCCCCACTTGCTGCACATGTTTCTAAAATGTTGTGCATCAGTGCACCACACCTTTACTCTATGATTCATCCACGCCGTTCATCTTCGGGCCCCAGTTTCTGACAGTGTTATATCCACGCCGTTCATCTGTGGGCACAACAATTTAAAGTTGTAGTATTCACACAGTTCA
This sequence comes from Magnolia officinalis, assembly GCA_021015155.1. NCBI lineage: Eukaryota > Viridiplantae > Streptophyta > Magnoliopsida > Magnoliales > Magnoliaceae > Magnolia > Magnolia officinalis. Next base: position 31,070,751 of record JAJHSJ010000006.1, read on the forward strand.
TTTGTGGTCCCCACTTGCTATAGTTATTTTATCCACGTCGTTCAACTGTGGGACCCACTGGCCATAGACGTTAGGTTCCATATACCAACCGACCTTCATGATATAAGTCATGAAGATATTTGGAAATGGTTCACAATAATATACTTAACAAAAACAATTTCCACCACTGTATGTGGATGCCAAAAATATCACCACTAATTTAAAAATAGCGTATGGGTACCTGATTAGTCCAATATTATCTATTGGAACAAAACAGTCAGAGGGGTTGAAAAGATACACTTCAATCCAAAACTACATAAACCAAAAATTTCATGTCAAACAACGATTATCAAAATACGTAACACTGTTCATCAACAAAGGCAAACAGAAAGTTGTCCAAAACATCCCCAACAGCAACCACACACACACACACACACACACACACACACACACACACACAGATATATATATATATATATATATATATATATATATATATATATATATATATATATATATATATATATATCACTACTTCAGCTTTGATATAAGCTGAATGACAGTAACCATTACCAAGAGTCCAAAGATGAATCTTAGCAGTGCCCCACAGTCTCCAACGTCTGTGACACCTTCTCCCCGTCTGTTTGTGCCAAATTCATATGGGGTACAAGAGGTCATTGCGGAGACACCTTCTCCCTGTCTGCTTGTGCCAAATTCATATGGGGCACAGGATGGCATTGCCGAGGTCCGTCCATATGTATGACTCGAAAAGATGGCACTGCGGCGCTCTCTAGGCTGGGACCTAACACTCTTATGGTCATCGACGATCTCATCCCATGGGACAACTGGAAGCCCCATTTTCTCAGACCATTCAATAAATGCCTCGACTGCGGAGTTGTATCCACGGAAAAGTGCCCGTGAAAATCCCTCCACTTGCACCCGACACTCCTCCTAGTCATAATCTATTCTAGGTCGTCGGCCTTTGAAGACAACGTAAGCCTTTTTTTCCATCTGCACATTGTCAAATAATGAAACAATAGATGAGTGGAATTTACCAGAAAATAGTTGAACAATTTCAAATATCATTACATGTTCAGAAACCGGAAGAAAATAGCATAAAATATTGTTGTTGAAATCATTATATTACAAGGTATTGAAGTATTACATCTCACATACCTGAACCGGCCTTCAGAAGATCATTGACAGAGTCAACCAAAAATAAAAACACGTGATGCAGTGTATAAGGAAAACGTCCAAACAAACTATAGTCACCAAGTTCAAAAAAAGCAAACGTAACCTACAAAGCCTGTTCTATACTCTGTGGATGAATGAAAATCTCTGATACTTGACAGGTTGTCCAACACTGCCAATCATCTAGTGGCACGCACAACCTACAGAGCCTGTTTTATACAGGCATATCCGCTGCCTGTTCTAAACAGTCACATTCATCCACATATTGTCACCAACAGTTACCGAAAATAAGAAAAAAATTGTCCTAATGAACACCTACATAATCTGACGGAATGGTTTGCACAAAAAATTTATAATTATTATAAAGATCATTGAGAGGATAAACCAATGATGAAAGCAGGTTATGCAGTGTAACAGACAGTTGCGTATCAACAAACCATAGCCGTCAAGTCCATCATAATGCAAACAGTCATCAAAATATCAATAGGATGACAGTTTATCCAACACTGCCAACCTAGTACCAAGGTTCTTCCAACTGCTCGTTCTATATAGGCACATCCATGACCTGTTCTATACAGGCACATTCATCCACATAATGTCACCTACAGTTATCCAAAACAACCAAAAGCAATTGTCCAAAATGAAAATGTCCAAAAAAACATCCAAAGAAACAAACAAAGTCCATGTACGTCAAACAACCATCAGTCGGAGGAGTGGTCTGGTGCAAGCAGCATCAACACGAAGTCCAACCTCCTATCTCGGGGAGTAAAAGGAATGAGGCAAACTGTTGCTCATCTTTCGATAGAATCTTTGTAGAGCGAAGGATCTCATGTCCTGTCAGCCCTTCAATCTGTTCCAAGGCGGGAACAATCTGTGACATCCGGACCATGTCCTTCCCTTGGTGAATTGTTATCGCTAGTGACTTCACTGCATCGGCAACCTCGCTCATTCCTTGCCCAATTATGTCACAGGGGTGACTCATCCGTGCTTTCTTCCTTGACGTGGAAGTGTTGCCTGTGTTGACGGAATTGTTTCTGTTTCCATTTGGACTTCGGTGGGCCCTGTGGCTGTCATCACCACTATGGTACGACCAATGAATACCTTCCACACTGTCACCTATGTCATCGCCCGATAGCACAAGCGTATCATCATTCTGATCAGTAGACGTTCTCGACAATATTTCTATATCCCTAGACCGTCAAGAAGCCATAGAATCTGGAATGTTGCCTGTACTTGAACGACGTCCACTAGCATGATCATTACCAAACAGGAAGGTCAAGTCATCATACCTCCGCACCGGTTTGCCCCGTACACGTTGGGCATAAGGATGTGATTATTCACAAGAAGAATGAAGGTATCAATACAAGGTTACTTTTGCGCATATCGCATTTACTAATTATAAAGAAAATAAACAACTCTAATGAACGTATGAAAAAGTTTAATCAATCTCATTCTCACCCGTATGTAATCTTCCCATACGTCATCTGGAGCAGTGACTACCTTCTTGTCGTCATCCCATCCAAAACCAGAAGCACTTAATGTCTTGCGCACTTCAAAATACAGCCTCTTCAGCGTACGGAGGTGATTCCCGACATGTTTCTTCTGTAGCACTATTCCTATGGCACCCTTCACAGTATCGATAACTGTCTTATATGTCTCCTTCTTAAATCCATTAGCACTTTTACGGCCATTTGCGACAACTTCCATAAGAGTGTCAATAAGACAGTCGTCCATCTCATCGGTCCATCGCATTACACCACCAGATGACCCATTTTCATCGGTTGTTTTCTGCTTAATTTTTCTCGGGGTCCTCCGTGGTGTAACACATGGTGATGGACAGGATGCTTTCGTAGGCGTCGATGAGTGTTACTCTTGTTAGGTGACATATCTCCGTCGGAATCTTCAGATATCTCCATAGATTCAAATGAACAGCTTAAAATAATCAGTAAGATTCCAGGTTGATTGATATTTTGCAACATACATTCCCAAACATTCATATTTCTAAATATTAGTTGACATGGTGTACAAAAAAATAGATAATGTTTGACCAGCAGGGAGATGTATACTACAGACAAGTGAGTGATGGAAAATAAGTACAAATATCCATTTCTCCCTCATACAAACAAACTAATAATCGAGACATTTTCATAAACTACGACGCACAGGATGGTAATCATTCCATATCCCGGTAGCAATATTGTCTCGAAACTTGTTCCATTCGTCTCTCTTATGTTGTGTGGTATTCGTAACCATCGGTGCATCTTCTTGAGAACTGAACTCAACTGGAGATGGATCTATACCATCTGCTGTATCCGCTGATGGGTCCTCATTCGCAACAATACCATCTCCCCCAAATCATCGGATAACGTTGTGTAAAACACAACATGCAATAACTATCTTGAGTTGTGTTAAAAGTGAATATGGTGGAGCTGATCTGAGGATTGGAAACCGAGCTTTCAGTACTCCAAAAATCTGCTCTACAACATTTCGTAGTTGAGCATGTCTGTAGTTGAATAATTCTCTCTTGTTGCAAGGCTTGCGACCCACGTAGTATTAATTGAGATGGTACCGTACGCCTCGGTACGGAGCCATGAATCCTGGGGAATGCGTATAACCTGCATCAACTATGTAGTACTTACCTACAATTTATTACGAATAATTATCAATATACAGTTTAACGTTAATTAACTTAACAAATAACTTCTATTACATAGGTAAACACTATAATACCCTCTGGGATTGTGAAACGATCGTGTGAATGTATTAACGCACTCTGTAAGACGCGTGCGTCGGAGGCCGAACCTTCCCATCCAGCAGCACGTATACGAACTTCATATCAAACGTACAAGTGGCCATTATGTTTTGAGATAGAATCCATTTTTTGTTACGATAGGTGACACTGTCCATTGTAGGAACATAAGCGGGTATATGGGTTCCATCAATTACACCAATACAATCCTAAATTAAAAATGAATTATCAAGAAGAGAAGTGGATAGAAACATAATCTTATACAATGATGTTCATGGATAATAGTGATTAGCATGATCCATACCTGAAAATACGTGCTCCAATTGGGATTGGATGAAATCTCCGTTGGCATTTCTGCACTGGGGAGCTTTACAAACTCAGGATATAGACCCACAATTGCATCCAATGCTTTAGAAAAATATCTTCTTACGGTTTGTCCTGACCATATAAAGCGATGTCCAATGACACGGTTTCGCACATTATGCCCTACTGTATGCAGGAACATGACAAGTTGTTCCTCCATACTTACATGTTTTCCATCAGATAGCAGATTCCTATCCCTGAGAAACGAGCATAAGCGAAAGAAAATATTCTTATTCATTCGGAGTTGTGCCAGGCACTCGTTATCACCGGATCTAATTATCCTATTAATTATCTTTCTTCTTTCATAGTCACCAACTCTCCGGGGTGTCGTAATAAAGAGACAATTGCAAAATTCTCCAATCGCAATGACTGTAGTCGTTGCTGCAACTGAAGCTGCAAAGGCAGCCATCTCCTCTTCTGTCCATCCATGTCCTTCCATGTTATGATATAAACTTATACAAAAAACGTATGAAATAGAGTCAGCATCCATTAGTCCAAATATCAAACCGTCTCGTCGGCCACCCCCACTAGGGCTCATTACCAGTGTATATAGCTTCAGATGTCTGTTTACAAGGTCAGATGGATTCAGCTCTATTTGAGTTTTGTTATAATTTTTTATTTTACTACCATCAAACCAGTATGAGGATTGTCTTGACCCTCAAAGCTAGGTTCGGTTTAAAAGATTTTATTATAATGTGAGTTTGTTTGATTTTTTTTTATCTGAACAAGATACATGGCTGCAGATTACAGTCCAATTCGATCGAACTTCAGACCCTATCCTTGATATAAACATATAATACTCTATATGTGCCTAATTTTACTTATGTTCCAAACTTTCAGTCTGCTGCATAATTGAGATACAGACACCAAATAATCTTTATTCCCTTATGCTTTACACATGAATTAATTAACTCATGTAGCCTGTTCATCTTGGCATGCAGTTTTTGCATCTGGATCATCGGTCCAACGAGACTGACCATTGTTAGGCCACAGTTTCAATACAACCATTTCCACAATTAAAAGTTTAATCCAGACAGGATGATAGTTGAGGCATGCCAATGATGGACTATACTGTAGAACCAATTAATACAGTGAACTATCTTAATCAACGAAAGTTTAATCCAGCCCGTTATACACACTAAACAGCACATTTGGATAATGGAGCCCTAGAATGGGTGAAATTTCAAATCTCAAATCTGATCATTCCGGTTAGAACAGTTAAACACGAAATCAACATAAACAAAGTCACTCAATATTATTTGTTTTCATTGTTATGATATTATTTGATTTCACTATTAGAGTAGACACATTTTGAGTAAGTAATATTAGCATGAATTAGCAGTTGGATAGACAGATATATGTTATTCCAACATTTAATTAATAAAGTTGTAAGAGCGGAAAAGTCAAACAGGCCTTTATTAAGGTCTTCACAAATAGGCCCTTTCAACCAAATGCTGATCTGAGATTCACATCGGGCACTTGGACTGTCAATAGAGTAATGTAGGCCAGACAGGTTGATTACTGTTAGGGCCTGTATGGTTTATCCAGATAGCTTCTTCTTATTTATAGAGCTATAAATATTGCTATAGAAAGGTGCTGTTCTCCAAAACAATTTGATAGAGGAAATGAACACCAACATTTAGATGACCTACTGTATGTATATAATAAATCGATTATAAAAACATCTCAACCCTTGTGATGATCACTTTTTGTTTTCAACTGATTCAAAGAAAATATGAACAATATTATAAAGTTGAGAGCGTGAAAACGTAAACTGAAAGCAATTAAATAATCGAACTTACCTCAATCACAGATGAGTTTGCTAGTTCTTTATGGAAGTTAGTCCCTGCCTATATACAATGAGCAAAGACATATTACATGGACGGTTGGAACAGGACAATCTATTTAACAGATTATGCTACAGTCTGATAGCACCACAAAGATTCTATATATTACAAAAGAGAACGAAGATAGAAAATTGCATCCAACCTCCAAATGGCCAAACCCTGATTATATGTTTCTCACATATAGCAATGAAAGGGAAAACAATCAGATAGACAACCCACATCAAAGACCAGTCCTAATGATGAGTGTCCCACATCCAAAGTGAGTCCCACAGGATGTATGGCCTACATTTCTCGGTGGGGCTTACATGATAGTCATTCACATTTTAATGTCAGTTTATTTCATACCTCAAATTTTGGATGCCTCATCCTACTTACATCTGAACAAGAAAATGTATTTTTTTCAACCATCCAAATTGCGAGCCTCATTGTCCATGAGACATATCTGTAACTCACATCGATCAAAGAATTTTCATATAAAACAAGTTCAACCATTTTCATAATTTCAAGTTAAAAATTTAAGAAAGCAATTGGTTTCAATGCAAATGAAAAACAATCAGATGATTCATATTATTTTCCTTATGGTGCATTGATTGGGAAATAATGATTTGAGAACTAAAATGGATGCTGAGAGGAGAACAAACTGTTTACATATAACATGCATTACTCATTCATACAGATCATGCTTGTAGATTCCAGATGGTGCATTGATTGGGAAATACCAATTACATAGTGCATCATGTAAAGAACAGTTTATGTTATGTTTTTATTTAGTATCGTATGCTATACTGCAGATCATAGGGCCATTCTGTATGGGGACAAATTGTATAGACATAGCCCCAAGATTTGGTTATCCACATTGTCGTTTTGGTTTGGGCGTCCTATACGATGGCTAAGGAATGCACTGTAACATTTCGAAATAGGAAGGCGCTTTGATCCGTAGCATAAAACAAACCATTACTAAAACAAACAGCAGGTGCGGAAGATCCAAATAGTGGACAAAGAGGATCTTCCACTCTGAAAGCCTTGGGACATCCAAATTCAAGCTGGCATCCTCTGCAGGTTACGCAGGGTATTTATTCTTCTTCTAAGCATATCCATCTGTTCATGGTATTTGTGTTCAGTAAAAAAAACTAGCAAGATGTGGATGGATGAATTAGTCGAACTGTCAATAACATAACGGCAACAGTCGGTTTTAGGACCTGTCTTTGGCCGGCATCCTCTGCATGTTACGCATGGCATGTGGTACAGTTAGAGGTAGCCAAGGACTAAACGTCCGTAATGTCTCTACATTCCACAACTGGTAAGGAATAAAGAGAGGACCAACAACCACCCGTTTGGGCAAAATACGCCATGAGCGGTATATCTAAAGGTCCATAATAAAAGGCAACATTATAAGAAGGTACTTCATTACATGCAACTCATCAGACATGTCTCTTTCACAGAAGCTTTATTGAAAGTTGGCGATGGCTGGACCATTATATCGTCCTCAACATATCAACCAAAAACCGATTCATGGTACGAACCCACCCACCAGATTGTGGGAGTTCATCCCAATAAACATAAGCAGAGGACCCACTAAACGCAGTAAAATAACTATAATCGCAAACCGTAGAGCAATCAGAACACATACCTTTGAGTAGAGTATTCTATTTGCAACATAACACGTAGCAATGAAGATGGTATTTGGCAGTCTAGAAGTAAGATCTAACCTTCACAGTCTGTTAAACATAGTCTCCAGGGATGGTTAGTATGTAGATTGAAAGGGAAGAAAATCACCATGCATGGAAGGGAAGCATTAATGTAACAATCGAAAACGAGGATTTCTGAATACGGGGCTAGCTTCCAGACGATTATACCTTTGTGGTGAATCCGTCAGTCTCGTCTCGCTGGGAAGACGATTTCTAGAACATAGGTATGAATGGAGAAGCCTTTCACAGTTTAAAACCGAGCGTCCAAAACTACCGTGCAGTGGTGTCCCACGGACCACCGTAAACATTTCAGACTGCAACATCACACCGTCAGACACAATCCTCGAGTACCTGCATTTACAGTGGATTCGGCGATTGTAAAGGATCCGAAATCCTTCCAACTGCAGCCGCCCTTTAATTGCAGCCGAATACATTAAAAAACAAACGCTTGTGAAAAGTCATAATTGCCCATTGCAGCTCATTTACTGTTATTTGGGAAAAAACAAACAGGCCCTTAAAGGGTTAAAAATCGATTTCTGTTATCCTCCAGAATTACGTCACCTAAACGTGGGTTTTGGCCCTACTATGGATCATATGGACGGCTCAAATCATCCATTTTGCATGATGGATGGGGTCCACTAGAGAAACTCAATCGAACGGGGACCGTCCCTACCATATTTTAAAATTTTCTTAAAGACGCTGACCGATTTTTGGATTTTTGGATTTTTGGTGCACGTTTGGTGCACTTGTTCACCTTGCACATTCACTGTACGTGTGGGTCCCACGGATATGTATATCCAAAATCTGCTCCGTCCATTCATTTTATCACCCCATTTAAGGGGTTAATAGCAAAATTGAAGCATATCTAGATATCAGGCGGGTCCCAAATCAAGATTTAAGGGGTTGATCTGTCTGTTGGGCCACTTCCTCAGTGATCCAATGGACGAAATTTAATATGTACGGTTAATTTATGGCTCTCAGGCCATGTATGAAGTTTCGGGCTGAATGGATGGTTGGAGCCATGTGATCTTGCATTCTGACTGCTTTTCGGGCCTCTTTCACATGAACGGCTTGATTTCCTCGAATCTCTGGCATGTAATTTCTTTGATCTCGGTCCCCTGGGGTTCGTCCCCTTGCTTTGGTGACTTCAGAGCATTAATTCCATGCCTGTAGTATCCTTTTTCTGTCCAAGCTCCTAATTACACCCTGCAACAAAAACACGATTAGAATCATGTACACAAAAGCATGTGATAATTGAGGTTTAAGATGCAATATTTGACCCTCATCAGTATGCTCATGTTGAAAATGATTATATTATTATGGAAATCCTCCTTGTAGGATTCGTGGATTGGAACCTGCCTCAGGAGCCGAGAATGGGGTACTATGGAGGCTGTTGCGGCCAGAACCGGTGGTCGAGTGCCCTGTGAGTCCAATTACCAAGTCTGGGGCGTGACAGGCATGGTTTTGATACTCGCCCTATATGCCTATTTTGATATCACCCTATGTGGCTTTATTTTAGTATTTACCCTATATGGGTTCGATGTTTTATATTGTGCGACCGTGCGATGTTAAGCCCCATATACTGAATATGATTAGCCACTAGTCGATTGAGTTCCATTAAACATCTTAAGGTGGTAGCCTCATGAGCCGGGGATGGTGCTAATGGGACACTATGACCGAGCTGTCGGCCTACGCTGGGCTCCGAGCTCCCCGTAGTGACCCTAAGCTTACCTAAATTGGCTGATTGTAACTGGACTAATAACGGTTTGGCTAATCATGCATCCATAGCATGTTGGCGATGACGGGTGGCTATTCCGGATGCTGTAGCACGTGCCCTTAGGATCTTTGGGTTATCATTTCGCTAGCTCCCAGACCACCGACTATCGACCCCTGTCCAACTGAATGATTTTCTCAGGTCGATGATTTGCATGGATGACGAGCCCAAGTCTGGCTTGATGTGCATCCCCAGGCTGATGTGCATTCATGCATCTATGCATTTAAAAATACTGCATCATGTATTGTTTTGATTACTTTGTTGTTTTATAACTATGCTTACCTAATGCGGCGGTGTGTAATCTTGAGTGGAATTCACACTGAGCTGGCCACTTATCCATCAAATATACAACCGTATAAGTAGAACAGGTAGCCCATATGATGTATATGATCAGACTTGATGAGGAGTTGTGCAGGTGCCATGGATGCACGGCCGTATTACTAAGAGGAACTGTGTGGTCATGCGGCTTACATTATATGTTTTTTGTTATTTCTTATGTATGCAAATCTTGTAATCGTTAATGTTGAGACATTGGTTTGTATAAGTCATTATGGGCTGCTTGTATATTTGTATGATAATAAAATTTTCCTTATGTTGATTTGTCCACTCTACGCTCATCTACGTACTCTGATAATGAAAAAAAAAAAAACATACATTCGAATTTGACCATCCTTTAAGGTTAACACTCGGGTTTTTGGAAAACGGGTCATATGCTCGGGTCCTGAAAACACGGGGCGTAACATAACATCCACAAGAATAAAATCAACCATCATTATTATTAAAAGAGTTCAATAAAACCTCAAGTGTCCTCTTAATACGAGTGTATTACAATGTCTGAGTTCGCAGCGGAAGTATAAAGCTAGATCATAAAGTTATCTTTTTATTCTTTCAGTATAATCTTTTATAGGAGATTGTTCTCTAGGTCTTCAATCTGTATGTCACCTATATAATCTGTACGGTTGGGAGAGGGTCAATGCCCTACTCATAGTGATGGTTATCCTTTAAGATTAACAATAATTTAAGAGATTTATAAAAGTAATGTAAAAGGCACTATAAGAAAAATGGGCAAAGGCTACGGACTAGATCCGTAGCAAAAGGGCTTTTGCTACGGATCTAGTCCGTCTCACGTCTGTCGCAATTGGTGGGGTAGCTAAAGGTCTAGCTACGGACAATATCCGTAGCAATAGATACAATTAGCTACGGATCTTTTCCGTAACAATAGAGACCATTAGCTATGGATAATATCCATAGCAATATACAACAATAGCTACGGATTATATCCGTAGCAATAGATACCAATAGCTACGGATTATATCCGTAGCAATATACACCAATAGCTATGGATTATATCCATAGCAATAGATACCAATAGCTACGGATTATATCCGTAGCAATAGATACCAATATCTACGGTATTTGCAGCACTACATACGGAGAGCTACGGATATAATCCGTAGCTATAGATACCAATAGCTACGGATATAATCCGTAGCAATAGATAGCAATAGCTACGGTGAAATGCTGTAGCTTTGCTACGGATTATATTTTGTAACTATTTTCCCTGTTTCCATTGCAATAACTTGCTATGATTGATAACTCATCTAAGCTTAATGCAATCAGAGAAAAAAAATGATGCATTTATTACAATAGCAATCAAATCTACAATGCATCCTACATTCACATTTCTAAATAAACGATACTTCACTTTGCTCAACCTATCAAAAGAATTACAACTAAGATGTGCCCTCATGCATTAAATAATGCTCGCGCTTTTACAAAATTTTCTTTCTTCAGATGGTCAAGTTCAGCAAACACAGAAGATAGAGCTTCTTCTTTCCTTGAAACTGCATATGTAACTTATGTAGACTTCGACACAAGATCACTTTCAAGTTTTAAAACCCTTCCCTTGAGAAAATGAATTTCATCATCCACTGACTTCTTTAGCTTGTCAGCCTATATAAAACAACAATTGTAGACACAATCAAACAAGCATGCCTTTGTACATATCTCAAAAGGAAGAAAGACCAAAAAAAAAAAAAAAAGCTGGAAAAAAACAATTATATATAAAGAAATAAAAAATGTACCTACAAATCTTCTAAACTATAGCAAAATCCATAGGTTAGGTTATCGGTTATAAGTTATAGGTTAAGGTTTAGTTTATAGGTTTAGGAAATCGGGTTCAGGTTCAGGATCGGGTTTAGGTTTGGGTTTTCAAGTTTAGGTTTAGGTTTAGGTTAGGGAGTTGAGATTAGGATTAGGTGTAGGTTTAGGTTTAGGGATTTGAGAATACATTTAGGTTAAGGTTTAGGGAATTGAGAATAGGTTAAGGTTTAGGTTTAGGAAATCGGGTTCGAGTTCGGGATCGGGTTTAGGTTTGGGTTTTCAAGTTTAGGTTTAGGTTTAGGTTAGGGAGTTGAGATTAAGATTAGGTGTAGGTTTAGGTTTAGGGATTTGAGAATACATTTAGGTTAAGGTTTAGGGAATTGAGAATAGGTTAAGGTTTAGGTTTAGGAAATCGGGTTCGGGTTCAAGATCGGGTTTAGGTTTGGGTTTTCAAGTTTAAGTTTAGGTTTAGGTTAGAGAGTTAAGATTAGGATTAGGTGTAGGTTTAGGTTTAGGGATTTGAGAATACATTTAGGTTAAGGTTTCGGGAATTGAGAATAGGTTAAGGTTTAGGTTTAGGAAATCGGATTCGGGTTCGGGATCGGGTTTAGGTTTGGGTTTTCAAGTCTAGGTTTAGGTTTAGGTTAGGGAGTTGAGATTAGGATTAGGTGTAGGTTTAGGTTTAGGGATTTGAGAATACATTTAGGTTAAGGTTTAGGTTATAGGTTTTGGTTTAGGTTAAGGTTATAGGTTTTGGTTTAGGTTTAGGTTTAAGTTTTAGGTTTAGGTTATAGATTTAGGGAATTGAGAATAGTTTAAGGTTTAGGTTTAGGAAATCGGGTTTGGGTTCGGGATCAGGTTTAGGTTTGGGTTTTCAAGTTTAGGTTTAGGTTTAGGTTAGGGAGTTGAGATTAGGATTAGGTGTAGGTTTAGGTTTAAGGATTTGAGAATACATTTAGGTTAAGGTTTAGGGAATTGAGAATAGGTTAAGGTTTAGGTTTAGGAAATCAGATTCGGGTTCGGGATCGGGTTTAGGTTTGGGTTTTCAAGTTTAGGTTTAGGTTTAGGTTAGGGAGTTGAGATTAGGATTAGGTGTAGGTTTAGGTTTAGGGATTTGAGAATACATTTAAGTTAAGGTTTAGGGAATTGAGAATAGGTTAAGGTTTAGGTTTAGGAAATCGGGTTCGGGTTCGAGATCAAGTTTAGGTTTGGGTTTTCAAGTTTAGGTTTAGGTTTAGGTTAGGGAGTTGAGATTAGGATTATGTGTAGATTTATGTTTAGGGATTTGAGAATACATTTAGGTTAAGGTTTAGGGAATTGAGAATAGGTTAAGGTTTAGGTTTAGGAAATCGGGTTCGGGTTCGGGATCGGGTTTAGGTTTGGGTTTTCAAGTTTAGGTTTAGGTTTAGGTTAGAGAGTTGAGATTAGGATTAGGTGTAGGTTTAGGTTTAGGGATTTGAGAATACATTTAGGTTAAGGTTTAGGAAATTGAGAATAGGTTAAGGTTTAGGTTTAGGAAATCGGATTCGGGTTCGGGATCGGGTTTAGGTTTAGGTTTTCAAGTTTAGGTTTAGGTTTAGGTTAGGGAGTTGAGATTAGGATTAAGTGTAGGTTTAGGTTTAGGGATTTGAGAATACATTTAGGTTAAGGTTTAGGTTATAGGTTTTAGTTTAGGTTAAGGTTATAGGTTTTGGTTTAGGTTTAGGTTTAAGTTTTAGGTTTAGGTTATAGATTTAGGGAATTGAGAATAGTTTAAGGTTTAGGTTTAGGAAATCAGGTTCGGGTTCGGGAACGGGTTTAGGTTTGGGTTTTCAAGTTTACGTTTAGGTTTAGGTTAGTGAGTTGAGATTAGGATTAGGTATAGGTTTAGGTTTAGGGATTTGAGAATACATTTAGGTTAAGGTTTAGGGAATTAAGAATAGGTTAAGGTTTAGGTTTAGGAAATTGGATTTGGGTTCGGGATCGGGTTTAGGTTTGGGTTTTCAAGTTTAGGTTTAGGTTTAGGTTAGGGAGTTGAGATTAGGATTAGTTGTAGGTTTAGGTTTAGGAATTTGAGAATACATTTAGGTTAAGGTTTAGGGAATTGAGAATAGGTTAAGGTTTAGGTTTAGGAAATCGGGTTCGGGTTCGAGATAAAGTTTAAGTATGGGTTTTCAAGTTTAGGTTTAGGTTTAGGTTAGGGAGTTGAGATTAGGATTAGGTGTAGATTTAGGTTTAGGGATTTGAGAATACATTTAGGTTAAGGTTTAGGGAATTGAGAATAGGTTAAGGTTTAGGTTTAGGAAATCGGGTTCGGGTTCGGGATCAGGTTTAGGTTTAGGTTTTCAAGTTTAGGTTTAGGTTTAGGTTAGGGAGTTGAGATTAGGATTAGGTGTAGGTTTAGGTTTAGGGATTTGAGAATACATTTAGGTTAAGGTTTAGGGAATTGAGAATAGGTTAAGGTTTAGGTTTAGGAAATCGGGTTCGGGTTCAAGATCGGGTTTAGGTTTGGGTTTTCAAGTTTAGGTTTAGGTTTAGGTTAGAGAGTTGATATTAGGATTAGGTGTTGGTTTAGGTTTAAGGATTTGAGAATACATTTAGGTTAAGGTTTAGGTTTAGGTTCGGGTTTAGGTTATAGGTTTAGGTTTTGGTTTTGGTTTAGGTTATAGGTTATAGGTTTAGGTTTAGGTTATGATTTAGGTTACAGGTTATAGGTTTAGGTTAAGGTTTAGGTTTAGGCTATAGGTTTTGGTTTTGGTTTAGGTTATAGGTTTTGGTTTAGGATATAGGTTATAGGTTTAGGTTATAGGATTTGAGAATAGGTTATGGTTTAGGTTTTAGAAATCGGGTTCAGGTTCGGGATTGGGTTTTAGATTGGGTTTTCAAGTTTAGGTTTAAGTTTCGATTTTCAAGTTTAGGTTAAGGTTTAGGTTTAAGTTATAGGTTTTTGGATTTGAGAATGGGTTCAGGTTTAGGCTATAGATTTTGGTTTTAGTTTAGGTTACAGACTCATCCCTATTGTTGCTGTTGGTAGAATCACTACATGCATTTTTGTTGTTCATCTCCAACCTCTTATTCAAGGCCTGAGAGATCAGTGCAGGTGGATGCATTTTTTCTGTTCATAAAAAAGTTAGCATGCCATTTCATCAAACAGATAGAATGCATGAAATCTAGCCATTTAATCAAATAGATAGCATGCCATTTCATCAAATAGATAGCATGCCATTTCATCAAACAGTTAGCATGCATGAAATCTGAAAGACAGAAAAAGAGACACAAAGAGAGGAAGAAATCAAACCTATGGAGAGGAGCTTTAGATTCCTTCGGTTTTAAAAGATACCTCAAAGATATGAAAAGGGTTTTGAATGGCTTGTGTTTCTTTGGGTAGGATCTTCACAACTGCTGCAATGGAGAGAGATAGAGAGGGTGGAGATGCATTGGAGAGAGGGAGGAGAATGAGAAGATGGAACAGAGATCGGGAGGGGGAGAGAGGATTGGGGAATGGAGGGACAGAGGATTAGGGAACAGAGAGAGAGAGAGAGAGAGAGAGAGAGAGAGAGAGAGATACTGAAGTATTAGGTGCGGCTCTGTTTTTGAGCACGCGCCCAATTTTGGGCGTCCTTTCATGAGACGGACCTGGACGATCCTATCAAGAGCTCCGTGGGGTCCACCATGATGTATTTGGTTTATCCATTCCGATCATTAATTTTAATAAATTATTTTAATTTATGATCTCAAACTTAAAGTAGATTGAATGTCCAAGTGGACCACACCATAGGAAGCAAATGTGATTTAATCTCCATGTTTCCTACCATGTGGTCCACTTGAGCTTTTGATCTTGCTGAGTTTTTATTTCCTATCCTAAAACAATGTTTTAAAATATATGGACGGATTAGATATAACACATATCTTTGTTTAGGCCTTATAGGGCCCCTTACACACCGTTAATTATTAATGGTTTAGCAACATTTGGCTACAGATTAAAACCGTAGCAACGATAGCTAAGGTTTATATCCGTAGCAAAAAAGTAATGTGGTCTGAATCCTTTGCCCCTTTTTTTGGTAGTGAGGGTTCTAATACGTCTCGTACTCTACTAATACATGAGATATCAATATGCGCAAGCAACCTACATGAGATGCATGCCTAGTATAGTGTGTACGGCTCATCATACACAGTGATCATCACAATGTGGAATATAATTTATAGAAAATCTGACTCGACCCGCATCTCATAACTATGGATATTCGCCGGCATAGCCAACGCTAACGTAGATTTACGTGAACATCTCAAGGCAACACAACACGCGGTTGGGGGATTTACGTAACACGATGTGTTCATGGAGCAACTATTTGCGACATCCAATCCTGAAAAAGTGATATAGCACAATGAAGATTTACCTACATCGATTGTGCATCATGCCAACTAACCCACGGAATTACGTGCCGACCAAGAGGATCACTACCCGTAACGCATTACGTCCATGATAAGATATCTGAATCACTAGTTGTGATACCTCTTAACACATCTCTTGCACTTATAAAGAATGTGATCTGAATCATGGAGGTTCTGTTATATCAAGACACATGCCCAAGCCTTAAAGATAGACGGCATAAGGTCAACATAATAAAGAGAAGAGTGACAATGGTCAACTCAACGAAAGTGGCAATGACCAACATAATAAGAGAAGAGTGACAATAGTCAACTCAATAATAAGGAGAGTGGCAATGACCAACTCAATAAAGAGATGAGTGGCAGGGCCAAATCAACAAATTTGATAAGGCAAGGGCAAGGCTTGTATCCATAGCCCCACATAAATCCAGAGAAATCACTTATAATTGGCATCATGTCATAATCCCAAAAGGACCAATAGTTGTTGATGATATTAAGTAAATCAATTGAAAGAATAATTCTCAGAAAACATATCAACATGAAAGGCAGGATAATTCATATCATTAAAGACATGAAAAGTCAGGATAAATAGATTAACTTAAATTACTGTAAGTTTAAAGGATAAAACGCTCGTCTTCGATTGTCTGCTCGTCTAACCCCAATTTAACGCCCAATCACACTTTAAGATTTTAATCTTGTCCTAATATGCATGGTTAAGTATAGATTAGATTTCTTTAATATTGACTTATTATAACTAGGAGAAAATCCCATCTTTATGTTCTGACTTTGATCGTGCTACCGGACACAATGACCCAACGAGTTGACTCGGTTTGACCAGGTAGGGTGTTCATGCATCTTGCAGTTTGGAAGCAAGACTTGGGGATGAAAGAGAGTAGAAAAGGAAGAAGGAGGGAGGAGAGAGCGTGAACCTACCTGAACCTTCCCAAATCTGCCTTGAAACCTCCTCAGCAAATCCCGGATCTCGGCTGGTAATCGGATCTCCTTCTTGCTGCCGTGAAACGTAGGAAACGAGCTTCCCTTCCTAGTTTCTTTCATTCTTTCTCCCTTTTTCTTCTTCTTGTTTTGATTTCTTTCTCCCCTACCATCGGACGGGGCAGTTCCTTTTATAGAGTTGGGATTCACTAGAGCTTTCTTGCGTAAGGTAGTTTACGCACACAACAGAGAATCGGCGGACGTTTTAGGCACCCTGTTTCTGCGCAGAGTTGGTCGGAGACCGCGTGCGGCCCACTGCTCTCCTTCCGATCACCTCTGCCAGCGTGAAAGTGGTCGATTCTTCCCTCTCTAACATTTGGATGGTTCGGATCAAGGCCACGATCCGGACCTTGATCACCTAGCGGGCCGCAGTTTCTTAGCTGCGTCCGCTTCTTCCGCATTTGCATCAAATGCGGAAATCACAGATCTGTGATGATTGGTGGGCCCACTATCGGAACTGTCTTAGAAATCCACTCCTTCAATCGAATTTCTCCCGATGTTTTGATCCCGCATGATCTGTTACGGATCAGACCTGTGGTGGTCCGTAAGATCTCCTTTAGTGTCGTCCCTCTTACGTTTGAATGGTCGGGGACCATCTTCGTTGTCTTTCTGCAATTTATTCGCCTAAGTCTTGATCATACGGCCCGTTGGATGCTAATGGACAGTCCAGATCGGACGTTTGAGCCGATATTGGTGGCCCATCAGGACCGTCCGCAGGTCCCTGTTCGAAGCTTCCGCAGCGAGAAGCCGCTGGGGAGAGATATCTCTCTATTTTCGTGGAGAGCACAGGTCAAACCTCGTTTGACCGGGAGAAATTTGCGATTGTACGACCCATTTAGGGCGCATTTGCGAGACCAAGGCCACCTTATTTTACCTTGCAAGAAAAAGCCCAGATGTACGGACGCCTTTCCAAAGGACGAAAATGCCCTTACTTTTTCGTTCAAGCGGGAAGACGAGCGCTGACGCTCCTCGAACTTCTAGTTGTACGAACGGTTCGAAAGATATCGACGTTGCATGGGCCCCACAGTTATGTATTTATTATATCCACAACGTTCATCTATATTTCGAGATCATTTCGGACCATTACCTAAAAGAAAAATCATATCCAAAGATCAACTGGACCACACCACAAAGAACAACAGAAAATTGATTTTCACCATTAAAAATTTTGTAGGGCCCACCGTAACATTTATTTTTCATCCAATCTATTCATAAGGTCACAAAGACCGGGATGAAGAGGAAAAACAAGTTTCATAATGATCCAAAACATCTGTGACCCCTAAAAGGGTTTCAATGGTAGACGTTCAATCCTCCACAGCCTTTAACAGTGTGGTCCACTTGATAGTTAGATCTGTCTTATTTTTCGTCTCAAGCCTTAATACGAGTTCGTCAAAAATATGGACGGTTTCGATATAACACATACCTCATAATAGGACCCATAAAAAGCGGTAAGATTACAACAGCAAAAAATTAAAAATAATAATAATAATAAATTAATAAATAAATAACCAAAAGTTTTTCCATATGTACTTGCCGAAGGTCTTTTGATTAATCGGAAACTCTCCAGTGAGTTTGCTAAAAAATGACAAAAAAGATATTTAACCTTTAGCTGCGGATTATAGCCATAATCGTAGTCTGTGCCAGTCAATGAAATTTTTTATTTTTTATTTTTTACATGTAGAAATTTATTCTACTTACAATTTTCTCTAACACATATTTATATAAATATGTATATATAGCATATAAAAAAACTCTCTCTTTTTTTCATTTCATTCTTTATTCATTTAACAAGAATATCTTCTAAATCAAAATTAGTTACTTGATGTACCCTATATGATTTCGGGGTAGGAGAAGCTACTTTATCCAACTAACTTAGTTATTTTCCTAGATTCCATCAGGTTGATGGTCGAAAATCTATTTCATTCACTTTGCGGTCAATTTCATTCATTTCATTTTATTCACGGACATTTCCATGCATTTCACGGTCAATTCGCTTCACTTCACAGTCATTTTCATGCATTTCACGGTCAATTCGCTTCACTTCACAGTCATTTTCATGCATTTCACGGTCATTCCCGCCTATTCCGTGTTGATTCACGGTCATTTCGACGCATTTCACGGTGAAGTGTAGCGATTGGACCGTGAAATGCGTGGAAAAGACCATGAAGTGAAGGGGCATGACCGTGAAATGCGCCGAAATGACCTTGAATCGACACAGAATAGGCGGGAATGACCGTGAAATGCATGGAAATGACCGTGAAGTGAAGCAAATTGACCGTCAAATACGCAAAAATTATCGTGAAGTGAAAGGGCATGACCGTGAAATAAGTCGAAATGACCGTGAATCAACACGGAATAGACGGGAATGACCGTGATATGCATGGAAATCACGGTCATTCCCGCCTATTCCGTGTTGATTCACGGTCATTTCGACGCATTTCACGGTCATACCCCTTCACTTCACGATAATTTTCGCGCATTTCACGGTCAATTTGCTTCACTTCACAGTCATTTCCATGCATTTCACGGTCATTCCTGCCTATTCCGTGTTGATTCACGATCATTTCGGTGCATTTCACAGTCATGCCCCTTCACTTCACGGTCATTTCCGCGCATTTTGCGGTCCAATCAATTCACTTCACGGTCATTTCCATGCATACCACGGTCATTCCCACCTATTCCGTGTTGATTCACGGTCATTTCGACGCATTTCACGGTCATGCCCCTTCACTTCACGATCATTTCCACGCATTTCGCGGTCCAATCGATTCACTTCACGGTCATTTCCATGCATACCATGGTCATTCCCGCCTATTCCGTGTTGATTCACGGTCATTTTGGCGCATTTCACGGTCATGCCCCTTCACTTCACGGTCATTTCCGCGTATTTCGAGGTCCAATTTCTTCTCTTCATGGCCATTTCCATGCATTTCATGATCATATCCGGACATTTCGTTTAGATTCACGTCATTTCGACGCACTTCACGGTCAATTCACTTCACTTCACGGCCATTTCCAAGCATTTCACGATCAATTCTCTTCACTTCACGGCCATTTCCATGCATTTCACGGTCATATCCGGCAATTCCGTTTACATTCACGGTCATTTTAATGCACTTCACGGTCAAGTCACTTCACTTCACGGCCATTTTCAAGGACTTCACGGTCAAATCTCTTCACTTCACGGCCATTTCCATGCATTTCACAATCATATCCGGACATTCCGTTTAGATTCACGGTCATTTCGACACACTTCACGGTCAATTCACTTCACTTCATGGCCATTTCCAAGCATTTCACGATCAATTCTTTTCACTTCACGGCCATTTCCATGCATTTCACGGTCATATCCGGCAATTTCGTTTACGTTCACGATCATTTTAACGCACTTCACGGTCAATTCACTTCACTTCACGGTCATTTCCATGTATATCACGGTCATTCCCGGCGATTCCGTGTTGATTCACGGTCATTTTGGCGCATTTCACAGTCATGCCCCTTCACTTCACGGCCATTTACGCGCATTTCAAGGTTCAATCGCCTCACTTCACGGTCAGTTCCATGCATACCATGGTCATTCCCGCCTATTCCGTGTT
Organism: Magnolia officinalis; assembly: GCA_021015155.1. NCBI lineage: Eukaryota > Viridiplantae > Streptophyta > Magnoliopsida > Magnoliales > Magnoliaceae > Magnolia > Magnolia officinalis. Next base: position 31,091,402 of record JAJHSJ010000006.1, read on the forward strand.
CATTCACAATCATTTCGACGCATTTCACGGTCATGCCCCTTCACTTCACAGTCATTTCCGCGCATTTCGCGGTCCAATCACCTCACTTCACGGTCATGCCCCTTCATACCTCAAAGTTTAATCGATATATCAAAATTTAGTCGATATATCGTTCCTTCGATATATCGAAATGTTGTTGATATTATCGATAATTCCTTTTAAAAAAGCATTGTCTCTGGACATATTCTGACCATTTTTGATAAATCGAAATATAGTCGATATATCGACACATGACATCGATTTCAAGGCGATGTATCGTTCTGTTGTAACGATGACTTAGTTTGATAACATCGACTAGAGTTCAATGTTATCGACAACTTAAGCCCGGTGTCATCAATTAGAGTTCGATAACATCGAAGCGTACTTTTATTTTTTCCTTACAAAAATTCAGTGGATTCTATTTTTATAATTGAGTATCTTTCAATTGATATCGAAATTTTTTCCTTCGATTGATTGAAACTATCTTGATATAATCGAAAAATTGTTTTAAAACATCATTTCGTCGCTGGACAGTTTTGGACTAATTTCGATATATCGTCTGACATTCGATATATCGAAATGCAGCAAATGTCGATATATCTTGTATTGTTCAATATATCGAAGGGTAATTTTTACTCTCTTTTTTTTTTCTTAAGTTTTTTTTTGTTTTTCTTTTTTAAGTTAGCTTGTTAGTACACACCCATGTCGGTACACACTCCATGTTATCCACCCCCACTATGGATCGATACGAAGACCTCAAATCGTGTAAATGAACATAAGTTGTTTAGAGACTTGTTGACCTTTTTCGATATATCTAATCCTACCTTGTCGCACTCTCTCATCCATTAACATCTCCTGCACCCCCATCTGTATGTAAACCGGGCTCCTTGCTAGGTAGATGGTGGCCCACCTCCTCCACCTGTAAATCCATTTCATTCACTTTGCGGTCAATTTCATTCACGAAAATTCACGTTCATTTCCGTGCATTTTACTTCACGGTCATTTTCGTGCATTTCGCGGTGCAATCGCTTCACTTCATCCCCATTTCCATGCATATCACGGTCATTCCAGCATATTCCGTGTTGATTACGGTCATTTCGATGCATTTCGCGGTCCCACTTCTTCACTTTACGGTCACTTCCGTGCATGTCCAATCGCTTCACTTCACCCCCATTTCCATGCATATCAAGGTCATTACCGCATATTTCGTGTTGATTCACGGTTATTTTGACGCATTTCGCGGTACCGCGTCTTCACTTCACGATCACTTCCGTGCATTTCGCGGTCCAATCACTTCACTTCACCTCCATTTCCATTCATATCACGGTCATTCCCGCATATTCCGTGTTGATTCACGGTCATTTCGACGCATTTCGCGGTCCCGCGTCTTCACTTCCGTGCATTTCGCGGTCTAATCGCTTCACTTCACCCCCATTTCCATGTATATCACGGTCATTCCCGCATATTTCGTGTTGATTCACGGTCATTTCGACGCATTTCGCTGTCCCGCGTCTTCACTTCACGGTCACTTCCGTGCATTTCGCAGTCCAATCGCTTCACTTCACCCCCATTTTCATGCATATCACAGTCATTCCCGCCTATTCCGTGTTGATTCACGGTCATTTCGACGCATTTCGCAGTCATGACCCTTCACTTCACGGTCAATTCCGCGCATTTCGCGGTCCAATCGTCTCACTTCACAATCATTTTCATGCATATCACGGTCATTCCCGCCTATTCCGTGTTGATTCACGGTCATTTCGACGCATTTCACGGTCATGCCCCTTCACTTCACGGTCATTTCCCTAAACCTTAATCTACACCCTAACCTAAACTTATTCTTATAACCTAAACCTATTCTTAAATCCCAAAACCTATAACCTAAACCTAAACCTTAACATAAACCTATAACCTATAACCTAAACTGAAACCTATAACCTAAACCCAAACATAAACCCGAACCCGAACCCGAATTCCTAAATCTAAATCTATACTTATGACCTAAACCTATTCTCAAATTCCAAAACATATAACTACAACCTAAACCTTAACCTAAACCTATAACCTATAACCTAAACATATAACCTAAACTCAATTCCCTATAACCTATAACCTAAACTTATAACCTATAACCTAAACCTATAACCTAAACATATAACCTAAACCTATATACTTGTAACCTTCACTTCACGGTCATTTCGACGCATTTCACGGTCATACCCCTTCACTTCACGGTCATTTTCGGGCATTTCACGGTCCAATCGCTACACTTCACCGTGAAATGCGTCGAAATGACCGTGAATCAACACGGAATAGGCGGGAATGACCGTGAAATGCATGGAAATGATCGTGAAGTGAAGTGAATTGACCGCGAAGAACGTCGAATTGACCGTGAAATGCGCGGAAATAACCGTGAAGTGAAGGAGTATGACCGTGAAATGCGTTGAAATGACCGTGAATCAACACGGAATATATGGGAATGACCGTGAAATGCATGGAAATGATCGTGAAATGAAGTGAATTGACTGTGAAATGCGCGAAAATGACCGTGAAGTGAAGGGGTATGACTGTGAAATGCGTCGAAATAACCGTGAATCAACACAGAATAGGTGGGAATGACCGTGAAATGCGTGGAAATGACCATGAAGTGAAGCGAATTGACCGTGAAATGCATGTAAATGACCGTGAAATGAAGGGAATTGACCGTGAAATGCGCCAAAATTACCGTAAAATGCGCCGAAATGACCGTGAATCAACACGGAATAGGCGGAAATGTCCGTGATATGCATGGAAATGACCGTGAAGTGAAGCGATTGGACCGCAAAATGCACGGAAGTGACCGTGAAGTGAAGACACGGGACCGCGAAATATGTCGAAATGACCGTGAATCAACACAGAATATGCGGGAATGACCGTGATATGCATGAAAATGTGGGTGAAGTGAAGCGATTGGACCGTGAAATGCGCGGAAGTGACCGTAAAGTGAAGACGCGAGACCGCGAAATGCGTCGAAATGACAGTGAATCAACACGAAATATGAGGGAATGACCGTGATATGTATGGAAATGGGGGTGAAGTGAAGCGATTGGACCGTGAAATGCACGGAAGTGACCGTGAAGTGAAGACACGGGACCGTGAAATCCGTCGAAATGACCGTGAATCAACACGGAATATGCGGGAATGACCGTGATATGCATGGAAATGTGGGTGAAGTGAAGCGATTGGACTGCGAAATGCGCGGAAGTGACTGTGAAGTAAAGACGCGGGACCACAAAATGCGTCGAAATGACCGTGAATCAACATGGAATATGCGGGAATGACCGTGATATGCTTGAAAATGTGGGTGAAGTGAAGCAATTGGACCGTAAAATGCACGAAAATGACCATGAAGTGAAGACGAGGGACCACGAAATGCGACGAAATGACCGTGAATCAACACAGAATATATAGTAATGACCGTGATATGCATGAAAATGGGGGTGAAGTGAAGCGATTGGACCGCGAAATGCACGGAAGTGACCGTGAAGTGAAGACGCAGGACCGCGAAATGCGTCGAAATGACCGTGATCAACACGAAATGTGCGGGAATGTCCGTGATATGCATGGAAATGGGGATGAAGTGAAGCGATTGGACTGTGAAATGCATGAAAATGACCGTGAAGTGAAATGCATGGAAATTACCGTCAATTTTCGTGAATGAAATTGACCGCAAAGTGAATGAAATGGATTTTTGACCATCGACCTGATGGAATCTTGGAAAATAACTAGGTTAGTTGGCTAAAGTAGCTTCTCCTACCCCAAAATCATATAGGGTACATCAAGTAACTAAGTTTGGTTTAGAAGATATTCTTGTTAAATGAATAAAGAAAGAAATGAAAAAAAGAGAGAATTTTTTTTATATGCTTATATATACATATTTATATAAATATGTACTTGAGAAAATTGTAGGTAGAATAAAGTTCTCCATGTAAAAAATAAATTTTAAAAAAAAAATTAAAAAATTTCATAGATTGGCACAGACTACAGTTATGGCTACGGTTATAATCTGTAGCTAAAGATAAAATACCTTTTTTGATTAATCGAAAGAAATTCGATTAATCGAAAATTGCAGGATTTTTTAGGCAAACTCGCTGGACAGTTCTGGACCTTTTTCGATTAATCGAAAGACATTCGATATATTGAAGTACATATCGAAAGACCTTCGATACATATAAAAGGACATCGAAATGGCAGGGGCGAGGGCTATGGCTACGGTTATTATCCGTAGCTATAGACAGCCCTGTAGCCATAAGTTCTTGTTTTTTTTTTATTATTTTTTATTATTATTATTTTTTGCTGTTGTAATCCCACCGCTTTTTGTGGGTCCTATTATGAGGTATGTGTTATATCCAAACCGTCCATCTTTTTGGTGAACTCGTATTACAGCTTGAGACGGAAAATAAGACAGATCTAACTATCAAATGGACCACACTTTAAAAGGCATTGGGGAATTGAACGTCTACCATTGAAACCCTTTTAGAGGTTATAGAAGTTTTGGATCATTATGAAATTTGTTTTTCCTCTTCATCCGAGTCTTTGTGACCTTATGAATAGATTGGAGTGAATATAAATGTTATGGTGGGCCCTACAAAAGTTTCAACGGTGAAAATCAATTTTCTGCTGCTCTTTGTGGTGTGGTCCAGTTGATCTCTGGATATGATTTTTTTTTTTTTTTGTATAATGCTCCGAAATGATCTCAGAATATGGATGAACGTTGTGGATATAATAAATACGTAACTATGGGGCCCATTTAACGTTGATCTCTTTTGAACCGTTCGTAGGAGTTCGAGGAGCGTCAACGCTGGTCTTCGAGCACCAGCCGATCCGCTTGGAGGAAAAAGCAGGGGCATTTTCGACCTTTGGGAAGGCGTCTGTACAACTGGGGCTTATTCTCGCAAGGTAAAATGAGGTGGGCTTCGTCTCGCAAATGGGCCATAAACGGGTCGTACAGTCGTAAATTTCACTTTGACCGGGCTCCCCTTTCGGTGCGGTGCGGCCATATGTGTGTCGTGTACGCACTTGACTCTAGGTGGGGTCTTTCGTGGTGTCTTCGTGAGATCCACACCGACCATTCGTTTATCCATCTAATTTAAGAGGTTGAGACCAAAAATGGAGCATATCCAAAGATCTGGCGGCCCCAAAACCGACGTTTAATGATTGATCTGTCTATTGGGTCATTCCTATGATGATCTAATGGCTAAATTTCGACATGTACGGTTAATTTCGGGTTTATAGTCACGGTATAAGATTTCACACCCACTAGATTGTAGAAAATATATGATCTAGAATTCAAGGACCTACGTTAGTGGTATTTTCATAATTATTGCTGATCTAAAAGTTTTGTGAAATCTAATGATTCTACATGGTTGTAGGCACGTTTCTAAACAATTCTTACAAAAGCATGTATATCTAAATCATTATGGATAGGGAGTTATTCATCATGTCCTTCATGGGAAAGTACTTACGTCAAAATACGTGATGGAGAGTCTTACCTTGAAATCGACGGTCAGATGACTTGATCTATGAATGGAGATCATTCCTAACGGTTAGGTTTGTGTCAGGGCAAGAATGTAAGGCTAGGATAGTTGGATTGGTATTGTATTACGTTAAATTTCTTGGTAACGCTCAGGAACTTTTGATGCTCAAGTATCAAAAAGTTTGGGACGTTACACTCAGGTACTATTCTTTTTACTCACCTCGCTTTTATTTTCATTATCTCATGTATGATTTCATTGCATATCTTTTACATTGAAGACAATGTAGATTTTTGGTTGAGTGTGAGATTAGGTAAACCAATCAGTATTTTCTTAGTTGTTGAGCAAAACCCTTGAAATTTTTCAAAAATTTCAATTTTAAAACTTTTTTTGAAGATTGATAGGATGTGTAATTAAATACGTTTGAGTATTATGATAAGATATAGAATATTATTTTGAAAATTTGGAACCTAGTTAATTAGTAGATTTCTAAATAAATTCTCTTAATAAATTGATTAATAGAAAGTTTAAACATCAATTGAGTCCAGCTCACAATTCAAATTTAACTCACATTTTTTTAAGTTTACTTGAACTCCTTAATTTAACATGATAATTACTTAAAAGTGTTGGGATCCAAGTTTGGAGATCCTTAAACATTAAGTACAAAAAGACGAAGAAAAGGACCAGCTAAAAAAACAGTGAAATCAAAAATGTCTGCCTATTTTATGTGTTTCAATGAAAATCAATTAAAAAGAAGGAAATTGATGAAAATAAGCGTGAAAGCCATTGATATAAAATTGACAAGTTGGAAAAATATGTGGAAAATGAAATAGGTTCGGAATCAGTAACTTGTGTTAATCTGTGTAACGCCCCGAAAAATCGAGGGTCGTGCATAGACTCGACTCCCGAGTTCCCGAGTGTCACCTATGATGCATTTATGGTTTTTTTTATTTTATTAATCAATTTTAACTGCGCAATTTGGAATTACCTGAAGCATGAAGCACAATCGCACCTGTCTACTGAAATGAAGGATATCCCACATATATACAGGTTCAAAAATAATAAAGGCTCGCCCAAGGCGTTGCCCAACAGAACAACAAAAGAAGGTTATGTCAAAAAAAAAATAAAGCTGAGCCCGCGGCTCAGCAAATCCAAATCCAGCTCGATCAAGTCGATGGAGAGCCGCCCATCAGCTGCAAGTAGGAGAGCCCATCCTCCTCGTCCAAGCTCGCCTCGCTAGGCTCCTCATGCCCTGAGTTACCTGCATCTATGAATGGGTCTGGTTGGTGTTTTAAAACACCGTCCCAGAGTGGGAGTGAGTGATCAACTCAGTGTGAACTATTGGTCTCAAGTTATAACAGGCATCAATTGTAATATGAACTTAATGAAAAATGGACAATCATCAACACCTAATAACTCTTATTTAAAATGCATGCTTGCGGGATGATATGATGCATGCCCTTGCCATAACACTCCCTCAAGCGACTCCATCTAACGATCGCATATGACAACACTCCTTCAGAGCGACCTCGACTTCCGAGTCGCCACCCTAACTAATGCGTACAATGCGATCGTGTTAGCCGAGTTATTAGTTAAGTCCGGTCATCCGGCAGGTTGGGGATTCTGATTCACCCTACGTATCAATGCCCTAGGCAGGTTGCGAGGCCAAGGCCCCATCAACGCGTGAGGCCGAGTCCCCGCGGTCCGTGATCCCGTCGGAGTCCTCATCCTCGACTCCAAGCACATGAGGAATGCCGTAAGGAAGGGATCGCTCGCAGTCACTACAGGGAGGCGCGGTACCCCAGCTTAGGCCGACAGCTCGGATACGGTGCCCCATTCCACCATGCCCAGCTCACGAGGCTGTGGACCAGTTTCAAGTGGGTTAATGATGGGCTACAACGGTTGCAGGGTGGTTCAGGTTCCATACGTATGTGAGCGAACAGGGTTAAAAAATAGGGTTGGTCAGAGAGTAGGCTAAACCGCACAGATCAGGCGAGCGTGAGACGAGTGACATCGGGCACAAGGGACCCATGTAGTCGAACTACTGCCACCCGAACACTCCCGCCCAATCCACGGATCTAACCCTAGCGTAGTCCTACCGACGGGACTACCGTCTTTCGTCATGTTCCTGACCAACCCAAAGGTATGTAGGGTGATTCATAGCATGCCGGCTATCAATGCATCATCTAAAAATAATCAATCTCATGTTCTCATGCTTCTCAACATAAAATTCTAAACTTCTACTAACAAGTAAAGCTAATAATATCGCGAACAAGTGTGTGTGTGGTGTGGCTTGATGAGGAAGTTAAGTGCTTCCTCCATCCCAAGAAATCACATGCACAAGAGTACTGAATCATACATATTGGGAGACACAACATATGAGAAAACATCAAGCATAAGCATGTGATCATCCATACACACAATCATGTGAGGGGCAAGAACGCATAATGGGAGAACTACGCATGCACATCCATACCCTTTCAACAAGCATATAAATTCCTAGGGTTTCTCTAGAATCTCAAATATAACACCCAAGCAATCAAAATCATTAAGCTCGTACTAAAATTGGTGCTAGGCCACCTAAGAACAATAGTCTGCACCTTGTGATTCGTTGGAGACTCGAAAACGACCTAGGAACATCAATTTGGGGGCCGGTTGGTCAGAATCCCTAAAACAAGTTCATACACGAGAAATCCATGTAAAATCCCCCATCATCAAAAGGGTTTTTAAGACAAAGGATGAGAAGCCTTACCTAGATGATCAATGGACGATTTTAGTGGTTGTGGTGCACGATTTCTTCTTGAAGAAGGTGTAGGAAGTTGAAGGGGTTGATTTCCTTGGGCCCCACCTCAATCTAGGGTCCACCTAGCTCTCATCTTCACTCTTTTTCTTCACTCTCCCTAGCTCTCTCTCCTCTCTCTTTACTCTCTCCCTCTCTCCCTCTTTCTCTCCTTTGGAAATGGAAAAATCGTATGGGAAGAGGGGTGCCCAAATGAAGTCTTTTTATAATGTCAGTTTTGGTGCAATTAGCCCCAAGTGTTGGGTCTTTACTATATTAACCCTATGGGAGGATTTTTCTAGCCTCAAGGGCCCACTATGGGGTGTCCTAGTTGATATACACCGCAGGATAGTTAGTTCTAATGATGATCTACGTATGGACACAATCGGCCCGCCATTTCGACGCGCCGATCGACAGATATGATTAGAAGTCTGTTCAATGGTCACCGATGGTCGATCGGGGCCACGGCTATACGGATATGAGGAGGGAAATATCCTTACTCGATGTGTGAAGTTTGGTCACAAACCGACGGCCCGAAATCCTTAACTTTGCATAAGAGTGGACGACTCAAATCACTTAAGTTCCCACAATTTTCCAAACTAGCCTTCTAGAGCTCCCTATTGAAGTTGGGGTGGCCCTATCACCCCTCTGGCCACCAAATTCGGGGTGTAGGTGTCTCACGGCCTGATGAGGGGCCATGCAAAATCTGAGATCAAACGGAGGAACGAATATGGGGTTTGAGTATAGGGTTCTGATCTTTAAATGGCCCTGGGAGGCCCATTCTGATTGTTGGGGCAGTTCTGGTGGCCCTCTGGCCATGAAATTTATAGGGTAGGTGCTCCATGACCCGATGAGGGGCCACGCGAAATTTGGGGACGATCGGATATGGGGTTTGGTCGTACGGGTCTGATTCGCGATCAACGGTCATCGTGCCACGATCGGGGCCCAGATTTGGTGGACAGGCGTAGAAAAATACATTAAACCTTCACCGTAAATTTGGAAGAAATCCGACGGCTGGAAGGCCTGGTATCTCGATTTTATTTGTAAGTGTCAGATTCCAATCTGGCATTGGTGGGGCGCATTGGGCAAGCGCCAGATGGTACTTCTGGGTGTCCACTGGGTCCGTAGTCCGCAATGGACCACAAGCCCAGTGAGATATAGGATTTCCTAAACTTTTAGATTTTTCTGACCCTCCCCGGTCGCTGGGTGGCCCATACGGTAAACAGGCCATCTGGCTTGGCGGCCCGCACTTGGTCCCATCATAACTAGACTGGTCCACCCCAGTATAGACTAACATTGAGTGTTAATGGTCATTTAAGTGATATTATAAGTTAATTAAAAAGAAATTTTAAGAATTTTTGAAAATTCAAAACAGTGAAAATCCGGGATGTTACAATCTGTCCACTTTGAAGTGATTATTATGGTTAATATTATGGAGAGAATGCTAACTTTTACAGATTAGATTTAATTAGCATTCTCTCCATAATATTAGTGTGCTTAGTGAATTTTAACTTGATGTTAGTGTGCTTAGTGAAATTTCAACTTGACTAAATAAAATGCATCCAAACATCAAGTTGAATTTCACTAAGCACACTAAGAACTTGATGTTTGGATGCATTTTATTTATTAAATTGTTAATGGAAAACTTAGTCAATTGCTTACTAAGTAATATAAGATTCTAAATTGTTAATATTCCATTCTTATACTTTTGAATTTGACTCATATGTTTAGGATTGCACAGAATGTTATTTTCTAAGAAAAAATTGAAAAGTTGGAATTTTTGGAAGATTAATTTTTTACATGTTTTGTTCAAGACTAGCAAGATGTTGGTTGGGGGTGTGTTGAGGGTGAAATATTGTATATTTTTCCCTTATTATGCATTGGTTTTATAAGTATAGATGCGTTTAATCGATCCAATAACATATATTTTCATATGGGAGGTGATTTGGAGAGCTAAGGTGAAAAGAACGATTAAGGAGAAGATTTAATGCTCGAAGAATGACCTAATGAAGAATTGGCGATTTGGAGGTATTCAATAAATAATTTATATGCCAAAGATCCGATAAAACCAAGTGCAAATGAGAAAAAAGATTGGCAAAATCACAAGTCGAACAACAAAATAAACATATTGTTTGATCCCACTTACAATCGGTTCAGTCTGATCGAAAGTGCACAAAACAGTCCAACAAGAAATTATGATTTTCATAATTAATTCGGCTCGACACTTCAGTCCAACTGAAACCAAGTTCGGTCCCACCGAAGAAAGGTTCGATGTGACCTAAGAGAGACAGATACTTCATATATATTTCAAACAGAATTCGGCTGCAAATAAGAAATAATTTGGCGCGACCAAAGCGTAACAAAAGTTTGGAAATTAAAGTCAATTTTGAAGTCGATGCGAACAAAGCCTATATAAATGGATGTTTTAGGTTCTTCTAAACATGAATTTGGGTAGAAAGAGTAGAGGAATGAGTTGTGGTGCTTCGAGGAGTCCTCCCTCCTCTTCAATCCTTTGGTTCTAGTTACTTTTTATATTTTTCTTTAAGAGTTTTAGTTCATGTCTATGGTTGGCTAATCTCTTAGTTAGAGCTAAGAGGTAAAGCTTATAGTTTTTCCTAATATTTACTTTGCTTTGATTCAAGTTATTTAGTTTTTATGTTGAATAATTCATTGATATTTAGTTTGAATGAAGAAGTATTTTCAGTTTATTTTGGTCCATTGTCGACTCCAGGCACTTTGGATGCTTAGGAAGACTATTGATATGTCCTTACATATTCTATAATCGTTTGATATGTAAAATCCATTGATCTATCATTGACCAGGAATGATAGATGCTTTGAACTCCCTGCAATCAACACGTTGGTGCTTTAAGAGGGAACCAACTCAATGAAGTTCAAATCTATTTTAGAATTTATAAATGATAATTTAGCTGCTCCATTATCCAGCTGGATGGGATATGAATTCAATTCTAGTTGTGTGATCTGATTGAATTAAGTAAAGTAACATTAAGGAAGCTATAAGTGGATTCTTGACACTCTAATATTTTATCTCAGATAATTTCTTTCATTATTACTCTCTAAATCCAATTTTACTTATTAGTTTAGACTCTAGTTTTAATCCTAATGTATTTTAGAAATCACACAATAGCAAGTTCCTGTGGATACGACCTCGGTCTCACCGAGTTATTACTACTTCGCAACTCTCTACTTTTTCTGCCCATTTTTTACCATTGGAACTTGGTTCCTTTATAAATGGCATACATATCTTGGACATTTGCATGGGTTTTTTGTGCAATAGAAGGCTAAGTGTTTTTCACTCATACTACACATCCTAAACCTCCATCCAAAAAGTTTCATGCAAATCTTTATGTGATTCTTAACTCTAATAAGCATTCCATGCTCTTATTTGAAGATGTGGATGAACTCTCACATTTCTAAAGATTAGATACTATGTCTATAGTCAAATCCTTGTCTAAATTCTTTATATTACACATTTTGGTGAATCCCCTAGGAATTCTAACATTCTCATGTGTTGTAGGAGATTCACCCAATCTTTGTTTCCTTGGTCACCTCATTAGTACATCATATGCAAGGAAAATGACCGTAGGAACTGAAGCATCGGCATCAATGTTTGGGGGAGCAATTGAGGAGTGGATTCAAGCATGAGAGATCTTTGAAGAAGCAACTCAAGCATGACATTACAAAAAGGCATTGATCCGGCAATTAAGTTGTCAATTGTAAGAGTTTGTATATTCTTTCGTTATATAGGATTGAGTATAGAGTTTGTGACCCAAATTCGCGTATGTTCTTGTGTAGGACCATATTGCCACCAACACAGGTGAGTGCATGTGTAAGTCCTTTGTATAGGTCACTGACATGGGTGTGTACGTGGTAAGTCCTTGTGTAGGCCACCGACATGGGTGTGTACGTGGTAAGTCCTTATGTAGACCACCGACACGAGCGTGTACATGGTAAGTCCTTATGTAGACCTCCGACAGGAGTGTACACTTGTATAGGTTAGAGGCGAACCTAATTTAAAACCTCCGATAGTGAATATTGTTACACTTAAGGAGAGTGCATCCTATGATTGTGGAGTAGGAAAATTGAACCATATACATGCTTGTGTTTGGAATTGTCATTTGAGCACATTTCTAATTATGCTTATGTGATTGATTAGTTGAATTATATGTTGAATTATATGTAAACATGATTAGATGAATACTAAGTATTGAATAGTTAGTATATCCCACACATATTATAGACTAGTTGCTCTAATTGGCATATCAGTTGTAGTTTATGTGATTGGACCTACTTTGGCTTGGAGGCCTTAGTGTTAAATTGTATTACTTAGTTTAATTTGGTATATTAGTTTAAGTAGGCAATTATTTTTTGAATTGGCATAATTTTTAAGTGGTCTTATCTACCATCCTCCAGGACTTAGCCATTCATTCATTAACTCCACCAAGCTTCCACACATATAGCCCGTGGGCCCACCATGTACAATTTTAATTATGATACTCTGACAAGCAAAAGAACCAATCATCTCTTTATCTACTCTGGGTGGATGTCCAATTGCTTTGGCATTTGGTTGTATCTCAACCTCTGCTAAAGATGGGCATCTGTAGATACCCCATTTACATGTCGGTTGTACCACATTCGGTGTACCTGCATGCACCCACAAAAACGATGGAGGTGTCACCATCTTTATGTGAAGAAAACTGTAGCCCGGCCATTTTGGTGTAAAGACGGTTGGGCTCTAGCCGTTTACGGGTTCTAGCTAATCAACCGTTCGCTAACACATTATCTTGGCTCACACGAGCCTCACGTGAGCCTCATCCATGTCATGATCCAAACCATTACCCATGCCATCATTCACGCATATCCATGACTCATAGGATGACATATTTCACATGAACCTAGTCTTGCATCCAAACCTGTGTGAGCTCCGAACCTACTCTCCCCACATACCTATAAAAAGGGTGCTCGCCTTCAGAGTAAGGGGTAGAGGATCAAAGGCAGAGAGGATTCCAGAAAGGGTCGAGATTCTAGAGGAGGGAACAGGTAAAGCTTCTAGCAAAGGTTGAGAGTTCAGAGAGGAAAAGCCATAGAGAGTCTAGGGGCAGAGGCGAGTGTTAAAGTTGAGCTCTGATCTTCTATTTCTCCTTTGATCTTCATTTTCCTTATGCCCTTTTACTATTTCAAAACCTTCTTCCTGTCCCTTTTATTATTTAAAACTCATCTTTTGCATGTTATTTTTATTATTTAAAACTCATCTTTTGCCCTTTTATTATTTCGAACTCTTCTTTCAAACTATATATTATTTTGACCTCTGATCTTTTATTTTTATTCACAAACCAAATACATATTTTCAATCTATTATTTTTTATCAGACTGTATATTTCAACCCCCTTGCTTTGAACACTTGAGAAAGTATACTCTACTCTGACATCATGTAAAGTATGCTTTACAGTTACTTCTTGTGAGAATCTTTTGTATAAAAAAACTTGACTTAAAGGAGTAACTGAAAACTCTGTGTTTTTTTATTTTCTGTATCTCTATCGAAAAAATATTTTTATTGTTTCCATTCCATTTTCTATAAATCTTTTCTAGTTTAGAAACTTAAAGCTTAGTATTTCATTGGAAGCCTTTGAATTCCCTTTGAAAGCATACAGCCTAGCAAAGTAGAGACTGTGTTTGACATGGGCGGTAAAAGGATGCATAACATCTTCCTTTTCCATAACCAGACCCTTTTTTCGAAATTCACAGAGAAGATCTATCCAAGAGTCACTCAAGTTGGGAATTCTTCGATTTTCTTGGTCTCTAGGCAATTCCACGGATTATAGCCAACCGTAGATTATTGAACCTTCATTTTGGCTAGTAGTGACTCTAATCAATATGTGGATATGAGTAGATTGCATGAGGTATTACAAATGGAATAGGCATAATTATTAACTTCTCTTCTCAACCTCTTTGCAAGGTTCAGGTATGGATGTCTTAGTTATGGGTTTCACTAGATCTTGATAGACTTTGAATCTGGGCCTTTATATGCTATTGTCTGTATCAACCAAGCACCTAAAATTATTAACATTCTTTTCTCAACCCTTTCGCGAGGTTCGGGTATGAAGGTCTTATCTATGGGTTTCATTGGATCTGGATAGACTTCGGATCTTTGCCTTCATATGTTATCACCTGTATCTAGGGGTATACAAGAACCAAGCTAGCTTGGTTAACTCGCTCGACTCGACTCAAAAAAGCTCGATTCGACTCGGTTTGAAGCTGAGTTCAAGCCGAGTCGAGCTGATTTTTTGAGCTCAAAAATGAGTACGAGCAGGCCCCAGCTCAACTCGACTCGGATCGAATCCAGCTCGAATCGAACTCGGATCAAACCAGTTCGATGACTCGGTTACTTTGCCATTGATGTTGCTCACCAACTGTTTGATAAAATGACTCAACGAAATGTGGCTGGTGACAAGGAAGGTATGTACATGAAACAAATACCCTTTTTCGCTCCGTTTGTCTTGGTTTTTATGTTGCTTAGAAGGTGTTTAATAAAATACTTATAAAACCATTGCCTTTGTTTGTAAAACAATGGGATTTTGAAGTTACAGTTCAAGTGTTTGTGGAAATGCCTCAATGGCGAACTCGGCTCGATCTTGGCTCGAAATCAGCCCGAGCTGGCCCGAGCTGCTGACCGAACCGAGCCGAGCTGGCCAGTCAGGCTCGAGGACCGAGCCGAGCCGAGTTCGAGCTGAGGTCAGCCAGTGGCCGCTCGACTTGGTTCGACTCGATGTACACCCCTACCTGTATCAATTGAGCATATAGTATTCTAAGTTTACGAAAGACATGCTCCATGACTTGCTGGGTGTCAAGATCCTGTCACATCAAAAATCTAAGCAAATCATAGTTTTATATATATATATATATATATATATATATGGAAAAGGTACAATGCGCTCGAGCTGATTTTAACGTCCCATGAGGTCGAGCTGTGTGGGCCCCACGGTGATGCGTTTCGAACATCAACACCGTGCATTTGATGCGTCCCCTTTAACTTATGGGATATCCCAAAATTCAGCCGTATATGGAACTCAGGTGGGCCATACCATCTAAAATCATGTGAAGACGTGCTAAAAACATATAAAAGCACTTGGTGGGGCCCACCTGAAATTTGCATGCACCTGAAACTTGGTCTGAACCCTCATACAAGTGGGACACACATAATGGATGGGCTGGATTTGCAAACCACATCTCGGTGGGCCAAAAAAATGGTTATGAATGTTTTAATGGTACACGACACCTCTAAACTTCTGTATGTGGTGTGGCCCACACAAGTCACGGATTGACTTAATTTTTGAGACCTAGGCCCACGATGGAATGGTGCATCTGACTGATGGTGTTGATGTTTGAAATGCATCACAGTGGGGCCCACACAGCTCGACCTCATGGGACGTTAAAATCAGCTCGAGCGCATTGTACCTTTTCCCATATATGTATATATATATATATATATATATATATATATCCATTGTTCGACTTATGCAACCATTAGATGGTCCGACATGGATGACTAATGGGTAGCCCGAGGGAAAACCTCCCGCCAACATAGAGACAGAGAAATGTGAGAAAGAGGAGAGCAGGTGAGTTGTGCCCACACATTCTCAGGCGCCACACATCCGCACATGTTAGTATGGGGTTTTTTTTTATATAAATGACTTTGATTAGATCTAACCCATACCAATATTCTAATATAAGCTCTCACCTCTCATCATTTAGGATAGATCTGGGAGAGATTCTCTATATTGAGAGATGAGCAACAACAATAAATGGATTTACTTCGGGTATAATTAAAAAGTATATTTTTCTTCTTTTTGAGAAACATGTGCTGATCTAGATGTTGATCCTATTAATTGGCAATTGGATTTTTAAAAAAACTTTAAATTTCCTTGCATTTTACAACAAAATTCATCATAAAAGATTAGATAGATCCAAACATGATGTAGGCCACCATGTGAAATTTAAAGGTTTTTGGATGGTTGCTCATTTTTTGATAAGGTCTACTATGTTGCTTATATACTGTCTCACTTGTGCATTAAGCGTGCCTTACCATAACATTGGAATGCTCTGAAAATCAAGCATATACAATTATAAGGTGGGCAACAACATAGAAAACAAAAGAAAACTATCCAAAAACCTTAAAATTCACATGACAGCCCATATAATGTTTGGATCGGCTTAATCCTTTGAGGCATCTATCTGTTTAATTGGGAGAAACCATGGTGAAGAGATTGTATGTCATGATAAATAGACCCACTTGGGCTCTATAATTTGGAATGGCACATATGCTAAGCCATGTGGCCAACCTAGTATGATCGGATAAGTCCCATTTTTTGAGCATCCTACCGTCATGATAGAGCTCACTTAATGTGTGAGTTGGGTTACAGGTGGGCTATCATCAAAGCCCCAAATCCAATGGTTACAATCTATCTCAATATAATACATTGGTATGTATTCGACCAGACCTCTCGATAGTCTTGATATATATTACCAGAGCACTTGTGGATGTATTGCAGCAAACCTTGGAAGGTATTTCCTTGGAAGGGCATCTTAGTTGTAAATCTAAATATCTATATTGTATATAATACAAAGTAGTGCTAAGGAGCTAGCCTTTTAAGAGGAGCCATAACTTTGAAGTGCTTATTACGAGGGTGTCTTAATCAAGCAAAAGTGATGAAAAAATAATAATAATAAATGATTTGAAAAAGTTCACAATTTTCTAAAAAATATTCTGACTTTTATAAGTAATATAAATATAGATATATTAGGAGGGAGTTTGGTATAAGGTATTAGATGGGATTAGGTAAGATGGTATTGCATCTATAACCGTGTAATTTCCATCGAACATTTGGAGAAGATGGAAAGGGATGGGATTAGGTGGGATGGAATTGCATTTGGTTTATGTAGGATTTTCATGGATTTTCAAACACACTACACATGTGGGGCCCACACTGGTACGTATGCTTTATCCATGCTGCCCATTCTTATACACCATTTACAAGTGACATTATGGTTATACACGTGTACAAGACCCACATCCGTCATGAATTTAAATCATTGATTACAATTCTATGGTCCACCAAATGGGAGTTTGTTTAATCTAGTTTTTTTTTTTTTTCCAATAACAAGAATTGTATTCCAAAAATGGGATTGGAAGACCAAAATAAAATGATATTCCCTCACATGCAATTATTATGCAATAATAGTGTTAATCCGATCTAATACAATTAGATATCATTTAATTCCAGGGACCAAACAGGACCTAGGAATACTTATGACCCTTTAACAATCTACATGGTCTAACAATTTGATCCGTTGATTGACTATTTCCAGCGGCTAATATTTGATAGTTGCAGCGATTTCATCTGTTATAGATGTACGTTGCCTTTAGACGGTTGCCTTTTATTTACACATTCCAAACTATACCATGTATCAATGACTACAATTTGCACCGAAATTGAGAACAGTCCTACCATGGACTTGGATTCGGAGTGACCCCACCAGTACTCACCTCCGTACTAGTCCATGGGGAAAAGTTCTGTGGGCCTCATCATGATGGATGTGTTTTATCTACTTTATCCATCCACTTTGCCAACTCATTTTAGGGCATGACCTAAAAATCAGGTAGATCCAAACCTCATATGGGCTACGCCACAAGAAACGTCTACCAATATTTATTTGCCATCCAACCTAATTGATTAGGTCATAGATACATGGATGAAAGGAAAAAAAAATCAAATATCAGCTTCATCCAAAACTTTTGTGGCCCCTAAAAAGTTTTTAATGGTGGGCATTCAATCACCATTGTTTCTTATTGTATGGTCCACTTGATGTTTAGATCTGTCTGATTTTTAGGCTAATGTCATAAAATGAGCTGGAAAAGTGGAAGGACAGAGTGGATAAAACACATACATCATGGTGGGGCCCATTGAGTTTTTTCTAACAAGACAATACCAAGTTGTGTACCGGAGGGCTGACTACCGAATCTGAGTCCTATTGTATAGCCCAGCTGACCATTGGGCTGGCATGGTTTTTAGGCTCATAATGCCTGGCGGGATAAATCCAGTCTGTTTATCATGTACTATCCTTGATGGTACTCTTTGGGGAAAAAAATAAGATAGATCCACAACTCCAGTGGGCCACGTCATAGATCCTTCATAGGCCCATTGTAATATTTATTTGCCATTCAACCTATTGATTAGGTCACACATTATTGGATGAAGGGAAAATGTAAATATTAGCTTCTTCCACAACTTTTGTGGCCCCAATTTTTTTTAACGGTGAGCATTCAATCATCAGGGTTTCCTGTAGTGCGGCCCACTTAAGGTTTGGATTTATCTTATTTTTAGGCTCATGCCATAAAATGAGCTAGCAAAATGGATGGATTGAGTGGATAAAACACATACATCATCATACATCATGGTGGAATCCGCAGCGCTTCTTTGGCACAGACAAAAACCTAGGTGGGTATTGGAGGAATCACTATTGAATTTGAATCCTATTGTAGAGCCCAAAATATTATTGGGCTGGCATGGTTTTTGGCGTAACATTTCATGAACCAAGCTTACCTGTTTGGGACTGAATGGTCTACAATACAAATAACTCTATGGGCTATTATGTTATACGAGTAAAATCCAGTTTGTCTGTCATATACCATCCTTGATGGTAGCCCCCCGGGGTAAAAAATAAGATAGATCCACAAATCCGGTGGGCCCATGTCATAAAGAAGGATAAGATGGTATACCAACCATAGGTTTGAGTGTGGGGCGACAATGGCGGGCATCTCTCATGAAACACATAAATTATGTGTAACTATCCATGATAAAGAGAAGATACAAAAATCAACATGATCCAAAACTCAGGCAGGCCACATCGCGTGAATTTGGAGATTTTGGGAGAAATCTTACTCTCTTTTTTTTTTCCGTTACTGTGGTCCACCTAAGTTTTCTATTTGGTAAGTCTTTTGTGTGTATTGTGAACATAAAACTTCTCACCTGATGAATGGAGTAGATTTTACATATACAACACGATGGGTCTATAGAACAGGTGTTATAGATGAATATGGTTCATATGCTTTGGTGGGACATGTGGTGGACCTAGGCAGACTTGGCCTATAGCATGCATGAAATCTCCTTGGCTAATGAGTTTACCCTGTCACTCCTCCCAATCCATTACTAGGGTTGCATGACCGTGGATGACTCACCCCATGCACGAAGAAGACCTCAAAAACTCTCAGGTGGCTTCATTATGGATGGAACCATTTCCAAAAATACATGACTGGACTATCTTAACTACTTGATTATGACAGTTGACCATATTACTTTAAGGGATTTTGACCTGGTAGCATTGAGGTATGGTAAAAATTTCTAAATGGAAGAGAAGTTTCAAATATTTTGAGGGTAGTCATTTAATAGGTTTTTAATTTTTTTGGACTAAATTGCTTGTCCTTGGAACTCGGGTTTTTTTTTTTTCTTCTTTCTTTGCAGTTTTCTTAGGACTTTTTCTTCATTTTTAAAAATATTTTGCAATGACCCACCACCACTCATTTCGATTGCATTTTTCAGCATACGTTCACCGCCATCAACTTCTCCAGCATATGGGCAAGCCACTAATATGTGGAAGACATTTTAAATGAATTCTTTATTTTAATTTTTTAGAATAGCATTTTCTTATAGATGAAAGCCACTTTTGGTTATCGATAGAGAGAGATGATAGTGGTTGTTGTTATCATGGGGATAAGTAATTGTCTGTCAAAAGAGAGATTTGACGTAGATAAGGATGATTGTGGTTATTTTGAAGATAATGAACATATATCATTTTTTAAGGGTTGAAGTTGTGTATGTAAAGGTTTAGGTCGTGGTTCTCATATGCTAATGGTTGATGTTTTCATATGTTAAGGTTATGAGTTGTGGTTGTCATGTGTTAAGGGTTAAGGTTGTCATGTGTTAAGGGTTTGGGTCATAGTCATCATGTGTTAAGGGTTAAGGATGTCATGCGAAGGGTCGATATTGTTATGTACTAAGGGTCTAGGTTGTTATATTATAAGGGTCAATGTCGTGGTTGTAATGTGTTAAGGATCGAGGTTGTTATGTTACGAGGGTCAAGGTCGTGGTTGTAATGTGGTAAGAGTCGAGGTTGTCATGTATTAAGGTTCTACGTTAGTTGTCATGTTATAAGGGTCGAGGTCGTGGTTGTAATGTGGTAAGGGTCGAGGTCGTCATGTTATAAGGTTCGATGTTGTTGTTGTAATGTGTTAAAGGTTGAGGTTGTCATGTTAAAAGGGTTAGGATCGTGGTTGTAATGTGATAAGGGTCGAAGTTGTAATGTGGTAAGGGTCGAGGTTGTCATGTGAATGGTTTATATTGTTATGTGATAAGGTTTGAAGTTGTCATGTTGTAAGGGTCGAAGTCGTGGTTGTAATGCGATAAGGGTCGAGGTCGTCATGTTATAAGGGTCAAGGTCGTGGTTGTAATGAGTTAAGAGTCGAGGATGTCATGTTATAAGGGCTGGGGTCATGATTGTAACGTGATAAGGGTTGAGGTTGTCATGTGCTAAGGGTCGAGGTTTTCATATCGAGGTCATGGTTGCAATGTGGTAAGGGTTGAGGTCATCATGTTATAAGAGTCGAGGTCATCATGTTATAAGGCTTGAGGTCGTGGTTCTAATATGTTAAGGGTCGAGGTTGTCATGTTATAGGGGTCAGGTCGCGTTTGTAACATGGTTAGAGTCGATGTGTAACGTGATAAGGGTCAAGGTTGTGGGTCCTGCCGTGGGTTATGTGTTGAATCCACTCCGTCCATTGGATTGAGGATTTAATTTAACAACACAGGCCAAAAAATGAGTTACATTTAAAAATTCTATGACCCCCAAAAAGTTTTCAATGGTAGGTTTTCAACCTCACTGCTTTTAATAATGTGATCCACATGAGCCTTTGATATCCCTCATTTTTGGGTTCATGCCCTAAAATAACCTTTCAAAATGGATGGACGGCATGGATAAAACATATACATTACAGTGGGCCCATAGAACCATCCATCTCTAGATAGGTGTAGTTATTCGATCTGCACATTACATTGACTGAGATTGAGAGAAGTTTTTTTAAGGCAATTTCTACTACCATAAGCTATGTTGGGCCCACCATGATATTTGTGAAAAATCCACTCCATCCATTCATTTTAAAAGATAATGTCAAGGCATGATACAAAAAATTATACATATTTGAAACACAGGTGAACCACACAATTGGAAATAGTGGAAAAGAATTGCTTATCATTTAAACTTTTCTAGGCTCCACTATGATGTTTATATGCAATCCAAACTATTCATAAAGTGGCCCAAATATTCATAAAATCCTTACCATGGGGATGGATTGAAGGAATAAAAAAATTAGCCCGATCCAAAGCTTTTGCAGCCCCATGAATATTTCGACCGTGGGCGTATGATCTCCACTGTTTTTTGTTGTGTGGCTCACTTGAGCTTTGGATTACCTCATTTTTGAGCTCATGTCATAAAATGATTTGATAAAACATGTGAACTGTGTGGATTTCTTACAAACACCACAGTGGACCCCACAATGTTTACCCCATTCGAATATCCTGTGCACTGTCGCACGCTGGCTCAACGCAAAAGGCAACCATGGGTAATTTTGTCCTAACATTTTTTAAAAATGTATTGTGACTAGGTAGGACATTTGTTTAATCCTTATAATATTTGGGGCATTTGGGAATACCACAATACTTTTTTGATCAAAATCCCTTACTTTAATCCACCCATCAACCACCAGTCATACTATCCATAGAGTCCCACTAGTATGCTTCAAGGTTATACTTCATTAACAGTGGGGGCATAAATTAGACGGCTAGGATTCATGGATATGTTATGCCACATGACACTTGATGAGATGTCACCACCACCCGAATTCACTCATGAAATGCGCTGGGTACCTACTAAGGTTAATTTCGCAAGCCAACGCCCACATGCGTGGAGCTTTCATGAGATCTACTCCGTCCATCAGGTACTCTCTCTCTTGTTAACTCTTGAATCCAAAAATGACTATAATCCAAAAGACAGACATGCCACTACATAGAAAAATAGTTGGGATGGATCACCCAGTAAAAAACTTCACAGGCACATTGTAATGTTTATTTGTGATCCAACCTGTTGAGTAGGTCACACCTTCTTGACCGAAAGGAAATTACGAACATCAACTTCATCAAAAAATTTTGTGGCACATTAAAAGTTTTTAATGACGAGTATTCAATCACCATTATTTCCTATGGTGTGGTTTAATCACCTTTGTTTCCTATGGGGTAGTCCACTCGTTGTTTAGATTTGCCTTATTTTTAGGGTCATGCCATAAAATGAATTGACAAAGTAAATGATCACAATGGATAAAACACATACATCATGGCTGGAGTTCACATACCTATTCTAGCATTGACCAAATATTGACGTGTGTGTGTGGGTACCAGAGGACTCACTACCTAATTTGAGTACCGTTGTAGAGCCCAACTGACTATTAGGCTGGCATGGTTTTGGGGCTCATAATGCTAGCGGGGCAAACCAAACATGGGATGGTGATTTTTGTTATGGTCCAAGAGTTTAATAGCCCAACTTAAATGTATTCTATTTATTATAGAACTTTTGGCCTATTGATTAAGTTATTAACATTTTTTGAACTATGATACGACCGAGGCTATATTAAGTCTCAGCATAAATATCAAGAGGAGAAGGGCAGAAAGCTGGAGTTTGTGTTTTGGTACGACGTATCATGACCCAAGCCTATTTGCTTCAAACCAAATGGTCTACAACACAGCTAACTCTATGGGGCCTCCACATTATATAAGTAAAATCTAGTCTGTGCTATCATGTGCTATCCTCTATGGGGCCATCATGTGCTATCCTCAATGTTAGTGCCGGGACAAAAAATAAGATAGATCCACAACTCTAGTGGGCCACATCATAAAAAAGGACGGGGATGACATGCCAACCATAGATTTAAGTGTGTGGACACAATGGTGGGATGTGGATTAACTACTGACAGGTTGATTAGTGAAACTCGCTACTAAAGTGATGTCACCAAGTTTCTGTGAGCCCCACCATGATGTATGTTTTGTATCCATACCATTCACCAATTTGAATAGATTATATTAAGGCATGACCCAAGGAATGAGTCAGTTCCAAAGCTCAAGTGGATTCCACGTAGAAAGCAGCGGGGAGAGTTACCCCTACTATTAAAAACTTCTAAGAGCTGCAAAAGTTTGTGATCAAGCTGATATTTGTGTTTTCTCTTCTTTCATGTATGTGTTAACGCATGAACAAGTGGTATCTCAAATAAACATAATGGTAGACCTTAGAAAGGTTTAAACTGTGGGCGTCACTCTCCCCACCACTGTTTCATGTGGTGGAGTCCACTCCCTCTTTGAATCTGACTCGGAACCGGCCATGTCGTGGACCCAGACAGACCTGGCCTGTAGCATTGATGAATCACATTCGCTGATGAGAGTACCCTGTCATTCCTCCCAACTCATTACTAGCTTCCAGGCTGCACGACAGTTGACGAGTCACCACATGCGCAGAAGAAATCCTGACCATCGAAAAACTCTCAGTCCTCATCATGGATGGAACCTATCCCAAAATTCATGGCTGACCGATCTTTATCACTTGATTTTGACTGTTGATCAGATTACTTAAATCCACCCACCAGTCATACGATCCACATCATCCCACCAGAATGCTTCCGGGTTATAGATAATCAGTAGTGGGCCCACAAATTGGACGGCTAGGATTGATGAATATGTTATGCCACGTGAACACTGGACGAGATGTCACCACCACATAGATTCACTCCCCCTTACGCGCTAGTACCAACCGGGGCTAATTTCTCAAACTTAGAGCCACGTGGGTGGAGCTTTCATGAGATCCACTCCGTCCATCATCTACATTGTCTCTTCTTAGCCGTTGAATCCAAAAATCACCACAATAAAAAATACAGATAGGACACGGCATAGGAAACCGTTGGGATGAAATGCTGACCATTAGTTTTCTGCAGGGTCCACCGTAGTGTTTATATACCATCTGATCCATTCATCTGATATACCTAATCAGGATGAAATAATTATAAGAAAATCAAAGCATTTCAAGACTCGTATGGGCCATATCATGTGAATTTAGAGGCTTTAGTTATAATCTTTTTTAGAGTGGCCCACCTGAGAGCTTAATCAGCCTGGTTTTTGGGATGGAGGCAAACATAGGAAATGTGTACCTAATGGACGGCGTGGGTTTCATCAATTCATTTCACCCAAGCTATAAAAGTTACCGCGGTACCGCGAGGTACACAAGCGTTTTCCATTCACCTCTCCTACTGCAATATCCACAACCAAACACGGGCATTTTCGGTATCCCATAAACAGATAGACGTATAAATACCTCTTTACTCCTTCCTTCTTCAGCTCCCTGTTTCCTGCGGCGTTACCGTTCAGTCTCCAAACCCTACCAAGGTATTTTTTTCCCAGAAATCTCCTTCCCTTCATCTTATATTTCCAGTCTTGCCCCCTCTTCCTTGTGTCTGTCTTTGAAACCTCTCATTTCATGTTCTTTATCTTCTGGATATCTAGGGCGGTTGGTTTGAAATTTCTAGGGTTTTAGCTGTTTTACTCAGTTTCTTGAATCGTCTAGAGCTTCTTTGGAGGCCAGGTTTGATTTTAGGGTTTTCTTTTGGGGTATTTGTGTTTTCTTTCTTCTAGTTATGTCTTCTTCTTCTTGTTCTTCTTTTCTTGGCTTTGGTTTGATGTGATAAACTGGCTCATATTTCCTGAATTGTTTTTGTTATGGTTTGAAGGATGGGCTCAATTCGACCTCCTTGATTTTGGTACTTGTGACGAGGTGTTGGTTTTTGTGTTTATGTTGAAAGCTTTTGTGATGTGCTTGGCATTTTCTTCCTTGGTGTTGTTGTTGTTGTAGTTTTTTTTTTTTTTTTTTTTTTTTTTTTTTTTTTTGTATTTAGTATTTTGTTTTGAATTCGAAGTTCAGATATGCAATACAAGTTTGAAATGAGGGGTGGTGTATTCTAGATAGTGAATGCAATGATGAATAGAGTTACTTGGTTTGCAGATTAGACGTGAATTTTTAACTGTTGTTTGTTTCATCCATTTTTTATTCTGTTTGTTTTGCGGAGTAGGAAAATATGTTTTCTTTCCTTCGTGGAGCAAATAGCATTCATGTATGTATCATGTGAAATTGAAAGACTTAGGGTTTGTTTGGATGAACCCTAGAGTGGAATGGTATGGAATGAGGCCTGGCTTCACTGCATTTTGTGGAGCGAGGTGTTTGTTGTGTCCCTCGATTGTGGATATGGGATGCACTGAATGCTACTGTCTGCAGAAAAGATGCCATGGTGTCAATGACTCAATCTTGTTCCGATTACATTCACATTTTGTGCACTGTATGATGGATCTGGCCTCCTTGTTAATTTGATATTGAGGAGCCCTATGAATACCAACATGAGTTTTTTTTTCTTCACTGCCCATTTACTACAGTATATCCTTTATAAATGTCTTCATTGGGCACTTGCTTTTCATCTGGAATGGTGGAAAAGGGGTAAGGCATAGATGATAATGATGATATTTTAGTTGGGTTCTTGCCTTTCTTCATCATGGTTTTCTGGATTTGTGGGTAGAATGTGAACAACCTCACGTACATTGATAATATTTAGATGAGTCAAATGAGGCCATGAATCTGTTTATTATTGTTGTCAACATTCTCTTGAAAGAAGTAACTCTGGAAACAAGTAACATCCTTGCTTACTAATTTGCGACATAAACTTGTTAAGATGCTTGCCACTTGCATGTGGAGAAATGGTGTAATGTGATCACGGGAGCTAGGAAACTCCATGCACTTTATTTTGGTGTGTTACAAGTGAATGATGGCTACAGAGCCATATTGCAAAGCACCTTGTGGATATTTTCAACTTCCATTTGATGTGTTCGAGGGTGTTTTATTTCAATACGCATTGGACGGGAGTGGGAAAAACTAGGAGCATGCATTAGGACGTGGGAGTGTTAGTATGTTGAAATTTGGTAGTCAATTTGCATTTTGGCATATTAAAAAATAACACTCATGCAGATGAGTTATATAGTTAAATAATTGCTTTTAGATCATGTGGGTCGACTAGGAAAACTGGAAAACCTTAGGGCTTGTTTGGGAGCATGGATTTGGAACCCCTTGGATTTGAAATCCTCTTATTGTGTTTGACACCTTGGATTCATAATCAACTTTAATCCAAAAGTAGGTATGCATAGTACATTTACAGGGGTTTAAATTTAATTACTAAATCAACTTTAATATCTCTAATTAGTGAACGTATGTAATGTTTGACACAATGGTTGTAATAAGCCCGCTGAAATATATACCGTGCTCGAAAATGAAGAAATTTCAAGTCTCAGATGGGCCACAAGCACAAGATCACGTCCTAGTGACTAACCAATTATTTATAACCGTTGATTTACATGGACAATGTTTGGACTGTGCTGATCATCGTATTAAAGTAATTAGTGATACAATTGATAATCTAATTATTTTGGGATATCATTAGTGGGCCATGTGTCCAATAGATTAATAGTCTAGTGACACACGTGTTACACATGCAGCTCTTGGAAAGATTTTAGATGTACTCCAAGCTTTCACCGTGGATTTCAAACCCCCTGTTTGAGGGGATTTGAGACCCCCAGTTGCTTTATGGTGCCAAACAACCAGGGGATTTGAAACCCCCTACAATCCCCGTCGAATCCCCGCAAATCAATCGTGCCAAACGACCCCTTAGGTTAGCATGTGTATGGGGTTTTCTTTTTCAATATAAGGGCCTTTTTGATTTTCGCCTTTGTAGGTAAACAGCCTGCAAATATATCATTATTACTTTTTTCACTAGTTTGGTTTTTTGGAGTAATTACTTCGTCGAAAATCATGATGAATATGTTATATCCATGCTGTTCATAATTTGCACACTCATTTTAGGGCATGCGTAAAAAAATGAGGCAAATCAAATCCACAATTCAAATGGACCACACCACATGAAATAGTGGTCCGTTAGGACCTCATCTGTTGAAGGTCAATACCTTTGTAAGGCCCACACTAATGTTTATTTGTCATCCAACCTGTTCATAAGATCATACAAATATGGATAAAGGGAAAACATAAAAATCATCTTGATCCAAAATTTTTGTGGACCCCAAGCAATTATCAGCAATAAGCATTTAATTCCCACTGTTTAACGTGGTGTGATTCACTTGAGCTTTAGATCTGCCTCATTTTTCGGGTTCATGCCCTAAAATGAGCTGGCGGAACGGATGAATGGCATGGATATGATCTATACATCGCCGTGGGCCCCATGATTTTTTGCATCCAAAATATATTCCTGCTTCTTATTTGCCCCAAAACATTTTTCCTGTTAATGTCAACCTCGATCTAAAAGATGGAAATACAAGGGGAAGTAATGATGACTAATTTACAATGCATTTGCATTGCAATTTGGAAATCGAATAGGCCCTAAGAGGAAGTCTCTATGCAAGATCCTAATCCTCTATGCAATATATGCTTGTGATATGATGCTTGGATCTTTCAACAAATAGGAGTTTCCGATTTGGATACTTAGATGGTTGTAGGGATAACGAGAAGGTATTCCCTTTTAACTAGAACTCCAAATCTACGTGGGTTTTGAGCTCATCTAAATGGTTAATTTTGAATTTATAACGAGCTGTATCAGCAAGGGAATATGGTGTTTAGAGGATTTCCCATGCATGATTGATTTTTCTCATAGTCTATACCTAGATAGCCCGAGCACTGACAATTGTTTTTAGGCCTAAAGAACTGAGCACTGACAACTGTTTGTAGGTTAACCTACTTCCCTCTTCTACAAGTCTTTTATTTTGAAATAAAAACTCTAAAGGCAGCGTTGGGCAATCTAAAGTCAACATGAGCACTGAGTAGAGTTAAAGGGATGACAATGTCAGCTGGATGTGTGGGAGGACTAGGAAAGATAAAATTAGGAACTAGGTCCATATGAAACAACGGAGTAGTCCTAGTAAGAAATGAAATGATGATGAGTAAATGAAGATGGTTTGTGCTGTAAGGCTTCATCTCTTCCGCACCCTTTCATCTTTTGAGTGCGCAATGTCCGGTGCCATTGGCGAGTTCTGGACTAGCCATGCACAATGTGCACTCGAGTGACCAGAACCCCGAGAGCCTTGTCATATCGACGTCCCATGGGTGCAGTCGTGGAGGTATCACTCGGGCGTCCGTGCGGCTTCCCGTTGGCGAGATACGCCACGAAGAACCCGTTGTATTTCATGTGTGCACGACGTCGCATATCCCATATCCACACATGCATGCCACACTTACCTTTCACATATGCACCCCACCCCACCCCACCCCGCGTCACGTGTGAGAGAGAATCTCTACCCCATGTACACGATGTCACCATCCCATACCACCTCTCATGTGTGGTAAAAGTTAACTCTCTTCTTATCTCTTCATACCTCATCTCTCTCTTCCCCATACCCATGACTTAAGCAACCTTTACCCCATGTTCCTCCATTTAATCCTAAATTAGTCTTTAATCATGGATTAGCTACACTAACCCCACCCTAATCCCAACCATGGTTATCATTCTAACCTTAACCCAACCTCACTCTTCTACCTTGGTTAAGTCTCCACAAATCCCCCTCCCTTAACCAATTTTCATGGAGAGAGAGAGAACGAGAGAGATTGTGTTAGAGTGATCTTGGTGGGCCACCATTAATGTCTACCTTCCATCTCAACCGTTGATCAAGACCCTCATGTGAGTACACCCCCTCACATTCCCTTTTATTTGTTTCCTTGTCTTCTTTCCTAGTAATGTAGGTGTAGCACCCACTGATGTGGGACTCACTTTGAGGATTACATGCCGTCCACACTATTCACAACATCCAATGGTTTGAATGAAGGGAGAAATACAAAGTTCGGCTTGATCCAGGCCTCTTGCAGGACCCACTGACCGTGGGCCCCATTGTGATATCTACAACGTCCAACTTGTTATTAAGCTCATAAAGACTTGGATGAGGGGTATACACAAAGGTCAGCTTGATCAGGGACAGTGGGCCCCACCATGGGCCCACTGTGATGTTTACATGTAATCAAAATCGTCCATCATGTGGCCCCCTTGAGCTGAATGGCCCCTCACACTCCATGCACACGTTTGCACAACAAAAAAACAAAAACAAAAAAAAGAAACAAATCAACGTCAAGGGACCTACAGTAGTAGTGTCCTTGTTGCCTTTGGGTGAGGACGTTGTGGGCCCCACAACAGGCCCCGCCATGATGTGAATCATTAACAAAATATATTAAAAAAATGAAATATAGGAATTTTACAACTAATTGAAGATTGTCAGGACGATGATGACGCAGAAGTCGATCAATCATAGGGAGCAAGGTTTTCTTTCTGGTGGTGATTAGAGTACTTGACTAGTGTTTGTGGTATGTATCACACAAATGGTGTATTGTAAACTATTACTTTATAATACTAATATTATTTTTTAATTTCTTTCTTTTTTTTTTTTTTTTTTTTTTGGGGGGGGGGGGGGAGGTTAACGGTGGTGCCCGTTACGGGCTTCTTTCTGTTACGGAATACCTTGCTTAGAGCTTGGGATGTGCCATTCATAATCAGTGTCTTCTATGCAATTTGGTTCAGTGCAATTTTACAGTTAATTGAAGACTGTCAGGTTCATAAAATCAATAGACAGGTTGAGACGACATTCTCACCAGAGAGTGGATCGTTACGCCATCATAAACATGTTGAGAATCAATACGTATTTGCATTCCTCTAATTAAATGGGTTTTTCCCCATATTTTTTTTTTCCAAATTTTCTGGGGAAAAATTGAACTATTATGGGGGGTGTAACAACCATTATGCCCACATAACGGCCGTTACCTGTAAGTTTGTAACGGTAATGACAGTGTGCCCGTTATGGGCTTCATTACTATTACGGAATACCTTGCTTAGAGCTTGGGATGTGCAATTCATAATCAGTGGCTTCTATTCAATTTGGTTCATTGTTTTAAATGACGTTGCTACGTGGCATAGCCTACAAGCTACGTAGATTGCGAAAATAGCAGATATCCTATATGGCGTACGCTACAAGGCCTATAGTATACGTTACAACGAGCCATAGGGTACGGTACAAGCTATGTAGTGTGTGAAGTGTACGTTGTGCCATAATTTTTTTGTAATTAAAAAAGAGATTTTATGTGTGTTTGTTCAACAACTAATGTAAAATGGTGGTGACCCATCCTTCTCACATGTGGTAGTGATGTAGAGCCAACTAAACCATCCAAATAGTGTCCTATGTAGATGGAGATTTCTTTGTACATGTACCTGTATTAGACAATCCTAACCATTTATAAAAGGGCCTCCATGTGTACAGTTGAGGACTTATGACTATTGCAAATTGTGTAAAACTCACATTTAATCAAAATGTCTTAAAACTTGATTTCAAACCTTAATACTTGACGGCAAGCTCCCCTCTGCCTCAAAATTTGAATTTTTGGTTCTCTTGTTCCACACCTGTTGAAGAGGAGGTTTTGGCTGATCAATCAGCCCTACAAGAAGGTCCGATTGCTGCATTTGCAAAAAGTATTGGAGCCCAAGCAAAGGAAGAAATCAAAATTCCCCCTTTTTGTGTATGTGTGGGTGCGGAGCTCAAAAATTTAGTTTTTTTTTTTTTCTTTCTTTCTTTCTTTCAATTATTGATTGAATCTCTTTTCGAGCTTGATTAAGGTATGTTCTTGCCCCTTAATATCTCTTAGTGAGTTATTTTTCATTTAGTATAAAGATTTATGGTTATTTTTGGGATATTTATTTATTTATTTTTTTTTTTTTTCTCGTTTTAGGAAGCTGGTTGCTATACAATGTTGTAGGATAGGATTGGTCTATAACATTTTTCTGTGTAGGACCTGTTGTGGTGTTAGTATGGCATGCATGCATCCCATCCAACCACATGTGGGCCACCATACTTAAGTGGAGCCATTTGGGTGATTGTGAATCATTTGTCTATGGTGTTACACATGTGATGGTTGGATAGCCTTGATCTTCCTAGTTGGATCCCAGGTGGCTATTGTTTCTTTGGTGTGCTCACTGCCCAGTCCAGCAAGATGATCCCTATTATTATTATTATTATTATTTTCTCATTTTGGGGGGGCTGGTACTGTTCAATATTGTAGAATAAGGTTGTTCTTTAACATTTGTTGCATGGGGCCCACCATGATGTGTGTATGACATAGAATCCAACCTCTCCAGTCCATCATGTGGGCCACCACTCTATAGTGGTGGTTGTTTTTTAGTGCCTATGTGTCTAGTGTGGCATTTAGTTTCCATGACTCCAAGTGATGACGATCTACCAGATGATGAAGATGACCTCTAGTGCTTAAGATTGTAGAGCCTAGTAGATTTAGTGTGGTTTGAAATTTGAGATTTTGAGAAATGTGACATTTGTACATAATAATCTTAAGCTTGTGGGATTTTATAATTGTGACTTTTGGTTTCAATTAGACATTTTTATTTAGTCGGCTTGGAAAGTTGTTGATGTGATAATGATTTGCTTTGGTTTAAATATAAGTGGATTGGCTTTTGATAAATGATTATTAGTACCATGTTTTGAACACGCTTTTACTTGAAAAAATGAAGCCTCTTTTAGGCATTTTTTGAATTTTTAATATTTATTCTTACTATTTATCATATTTTCCTATTTTAATTAAAAAATAGAAGTATTTACACTCGTCGTAGCCCACGCAACATGCTATGGAGGACTGAACGCTATTCAATACACTGTGCTATTCAAGACACTGATTTGGATACTGACATGTGCTGACATAGAATGCGAGTGTCGAGGGTTGGACCCTGATTTCTAAATGAATTTGATTGGTTGAGAAGTCAAATAGTCAATATAAATATACTAAGATATTTGTAATTGTTTATATACAATAACCCCCAAAACTATAAATAGTAAAAACATGGACAATATTGTTTTACATTGAGCTGTCTTGGACATTTAAAATAGCACAAAACCTACCAAGTGCTATTTCTCCATTATGTAGGTGTCTACAGTGTCCCAGAGACGGGACCACAAATTGTCAGCGGAATGTTCTTGCCAATGTTGTTTTGCATGGGAGTCATGCCTCCACCAGAAACAACAAATCATTGTTGGAAGAAATTATCACATGGACAGTGGTGGCATGATACATCAGTCCGTCCTCTTGAAAATAAGTCAACAGAGGAGAATATGCGGCCCATAGTACTGAGGCAATTATCCTTAAAAAAAAAAAAAAAGTACCGAGACAATTGTCATGGATTTTCTTTCTTTCACATTTTCTTAATTCTTAGGTTTTATTTCTCGGAAAAAAAAAGGAGCCTAATTGTCCTTGGTTCTCAGTGTGCTGCAAGTCTCTGTTAAGTGCCAGATGCTTTATCCTGTTAATCTCCTTACTTTTCAACTCTGCCAGCGATGTGATCTATGAAATGATTTTCTGATACGCTGTTGATAATTTTGACCCTTATTTTTGGGAGGTTCATTATTTGAATTGTTCTTATATCCTTTTACAAATTTTATATTTGTTTTACGTGCTTGGGATTTTGACTGTTCAAATAATTGTGACGAATTGTCATTGGCTTTCCTTACTCAATTGTTCTTTTGCGCGCAGATGAATCGGGAGAAGCTCATGAAGATGGCCGGTGCTGTTCGCACTGGTGGAAAGGGGAGCATGAGAAGGTGCTGAATTTTCTCCCACTCGTTGAGAAACTATTTTGTTTGGAGTCGGATGCAAATTGTCCCTTTATAAGTTTAGCATGTAGCCAAACTAACATATTATTGTACAATTCTAATAAGATATGATTGATTCTTTATATGGTCCTACACTTTTTAACATTCATAGAGCCAAAAAACTCAGGTCTTGAGCAGTGTTTTAAATAGCTACGCTACGTAGCATAGCTTAACCTTAACGCTACATAGCTCATGAAAATAGCTTAAGTTGCATGTAGTCTATGCTACATGATAATTTGCGTACGCTACACGCTATGTAGCTCACATTACGAGTTATTTTTCACTACATTAAAATCAATTAATGTTTTTAATGATTGTTGCATTTTTCTATTTCTAATAAAAATTAGTTAAATCTTTTCAATACTTTTAATAAAACTGATATAAGTAATAATATTAAATCAGTTTTGTTGCTCTTTTTTAACCTTTATACTTAATGATTACCTTTTCTATTACTTTAGGTTGTGTGTAGTTGCACCAAATATTATGAAATTTGGTTGTACTTCATTATTAAGCAGTCTAATTTGGCAAATATCATAAAATTGGTGCAACCAATCGCAACCTTGATTAAAAATCTAGAAGTAGCATGTAGCTTACCCTACACACTATTTAGCTTACACCGCACGCTTCAGAGGGGTGAACGCTACTCTACACCCTATTCGCTATTTAAAACACTGGTCTTGAGTCTCTTCACTCAGTTACATGAACCTTCTACCTAGGTCTCTCTGGCTTTGAATCACACAATGGACTTTTTCTCCTTACCCAATTTGTTGCAATTTTTACTTGCTAAGACTTTAAAGCAGGATTCTAGGACTTCCTGACCTATGGTCTAAATGAAATTCTGACCCTCGAAAGAATGGAATGCAGAACAGGACTCTTGTAGATGGCCCCAATTGGTTTGGATAAGGCTTAGCTGATGATGATGGTGGTCATGATGATGATTTTCAAATAGATGCTTCCCTACTCACATCTGTGGCTGCTTCCCTTCATGCTTTTTGCAAGTTAGGTCTTGGTGCTTTGATTGTAGTGTCACAGCATGTGGAATGATGGCATGCTCATGAAATAATAAATGAAAAATGGCTTTGATTAGCCTCTGTTTGGGTTGGGGATCCTGCAAAGACAAGATTAAACATAATCCTGATTTTGGCAGGCTCCATGCTCTCCATGTCGGTTTAGCGTTGTGGAAATTTTCATCTGCTTAATAACAAAATTGGGGTTTTCAATAAAATTAAACAGTTTGAAAATTATGATTAAGCAAAAGAAACTTCTGTGCTGCAATGGTATGGGGTGCCAAAAAACGAGATTACTTTTTTCGTCCGCTTTATAACAAATTTGGAGCTTTTTTTTTAAAAAAAAAATATATATTTTAAATAAAGGTAAACAATGATTAAGCAGAAGAAACTGCGATACAAACATAACATGGATGGTATGGGGTGCCAAAAAGCAAAAGTAGTTTTCATTGTGATTTTCTGGGATGCTCTACCCAAAATGAGATTTATCTGCACCGTATCAAAACTAGAAAAAGTCACATGTTCAACACACATACCATGCGTATTGCGTAGGCATTCTAAGCTCATCAGATTGTGCTCATCCTTGTTCCTACAAATGCATTTTGTACACTTGACATATGCTTGACCCAAGCTGTCCAAATCACATGTGTCAGCACAGATGGGACTTAGATTTCAGATAGGTTATTCCTGAATCTTATTATTGCACACTTATTTGTTGAATTTGGATCATGTAAAGTTTTCATTTTAACCATTCATGCGAGGGCTATCTCTCAGACATCAGGTCTGATGGTTTATGGAAATAGGTCCAACACTGTCTAGATTGAGGTACCTATATGGAACTTGTCTAGTGGCATTGTCCATGTGTATAGATCACCACACTCTGACGGAGTACAATAGCCTGCTTTTACCTTTTACTTTCTAGTGGTGCAGTGGATAGCATCCTACCACTACATGTCCTCGGCTAATTATCAAAATGCACTTTACATCCCCTCTAGGGAATCTTTGTTTCCAAGCTGATTTATCATTTGAATAGTTAATTATGCGAGCATTTTTGCCTCACAACTCTCATTATAGTGTGTAGTTTAGATGACAATCTTGATTTTAAAGATACTATGCAATATCCTTTTAAAGAGAAAAGGGTAGCTGCTGCCAATAAGTGGGATGGCTTCTTAGCTATGAGGACCATGCTTTTCCAAACATTAAATTGCATTTTATTGGAAACTGGCTGAAATAGTTCTAAGATAAGCAAAGTAGATCCTTTGGCATTGCTATAACTAAGATGGCTTCTTAGTTATGGAACTATGCTTTTCCAAACATTAAATTGCATTTTCTTGGAAACTGGCTGAAATATTTCTAAGATAAGCAAAGTAGGTCCTTTGGCATTGCTATAACTGTATTGAAAATAAAGGGGTGTTTTAATGAACATCATGGATATAATCCATACCTTTTAATGCATGATTTTCAATATTATGGTTACGCTTCTTTTTCCAGCTGTATAATCTATGGTTAAACATAATTCTATGTACTATCCTAATCTATTGTTCATTCCTTTGATATTATGTTGGATTTGACCAGAAAGAAGAAGGCCGTCCACAAGACCACGACAACTGATGATAAAAGGCTTCAGAGCACACTGAAAAGAATAGGGGTGAATGCAATCCCAGCCATTGAAGAAGTCAACATCTTTAAAGATGACCATGTCATCCAGTTCCAAAACCCAAAAGGTAAACCACTCATCAGACCAACACACAATACACAAGACTGATATGTTGGCTGGTCATTGTTTGCTAACAACCTTTTCTTTTGCAGTGCAAGCTTCGATTGCTGCCAATACCTGGGTTGTTAGTGGTTCTCCTCAGACAAAGAGTACTCTCTCTCTCTCTCTCTGTGTGTGTGTGTGTGTGTGTGTGTGTGTGTGTGTGTGTCCGTTGATTACATTATAAAGGACTGATCACTAACAACTGATTGTAGGTTGACCTAGAACCCATTTCCTCCTCCAATCCGCCCTTGAGAATATCTAATATTTTGATGGGCGAAGTTGGTATCCAACAAAAAGGAAGTAAAGAAGAAGAAGAGGAAAAAGGGTGGTACTGTACAACCAGTTTGTAGATGGTTACTTCTGTATATTATTATGTAACACCATAATGTCATTGATAGATGGGAACTTATGCATGAACTTGTGTTAATGTTTCAGAGCTTCAGGATCTGTTACCTGGGATCATCAATCAGCTAGGTATGTACTGCTTTTCTCATTCCAACACCCAACTGCATTATTTTCATTGAAACCTTTCAATAGATTTAGTTTTTGAGACAACCTATGACTTGACCTCTCAAACTACTAGATTCTCTCATGGTCATCAGCTGATTTGTCTTGTTTGTGCATTGATCTATAAAAGCAGTTTGCCTGGTTTGTGGTGCATGTGTTCTTAAATAGTTTGTTTTGGATATGTTCTTCTTGGGAGGGGAAGGGTTTTCTTTGAAGCCTTGGGTTTGAGACTACTAGTGCTCCCTCTTCATCTATGAAAGCTTGTCGAGACTACTAGTGCTCCAAGCCTCAATGTTCTTCAAACTAATAGATTTAAGGTTTTGGTGGGTGTCTTTTTTTCTCCTCTTTTCTTTTTTGAGCATTCAGTTCTGGCGGTTATCATTTGATTGGATTTTCTATCCATCAGTGATTCTTTTTTCTTCTTGGTTTGATTCTTAATCGACAACCATGTGATGCTGGCCATTATTTTGGGATGGTGATGCTGATTGTATGGCCTATATGAAATGTGATCATTGTTCATCAAATTAATGTGGGAAGCGTTCGTTGATTGGGTGTGCAAGATTGTGGACCGGGCTATTATGGCGCATTGTGGGATTTGTGGGCAAGATTGACCACAAATAAATGATATTCAAAGGACTTAGCGGGCCATATTGTCTAGATTGCCACCATTGCTATGTGAAGACAATGGCCAAGATCAAGGCCTTGTGTTGAATGAAGGTGGTGAGCACGGGAAGAAGAGGCCTGGGAAGAAGTTGCAGTCGAACCCTTTGAAGAATGGCTTGTTAGAGCCTTAGTATGAAGTTGAGGCACCAAGTTCCAGGTTGAAGTTGCTGATTTCCATGTCAGATGCAGCCAGATGAATTTGTTGACTGGAAGAGCAGTTCATCAAACGGAAGGAGCTCTCAAATGAGTGAAAAGTGAAGTTTGTCGCCATCAGAATATTCCATAACGGTAATGGTGGCCATAATGGCCACCACCGTTGCCTTTATGATGCAGGCTGTAACGGCCGTTATGGCTCCCGCAACGGCCATTATAGTCTCTCTCTCATTGAAAAAAAACCCGAAAAACCTATATCGGCCCCGTAATGGACCGTTATGGCCTTTACGGATGCCGTAACCGGCTGTTATGGGGGCTGTAACGGCTGTTACAGGTCATTTTTTTCTGTAACGGCCAACGTATAACGGTTGCCACTGTTATCTTTATGTTTATGGCTATTAGGGCACACTATGGTCGCCATGAAATTGTTAGGACATGCATTGTTATGGTGGGAGTATGCCCAGATTGATCGACAACATAATCGGAAGTTCATATGAATGTTGGTTTCTTTTTATGATTATACCCAGACGTTTTATGCTCATCTATTACAGTTGAGGCAGGGATTTAAGACTGTAAGAGTATACTGAAGAGTTCTTTAAGTTGGTTTGGAACAACATAAAGGATAATGAAGAGCATATTGTCATAAGGTATATCAATAGTTTATGCCAGAACATCGATGACTAGGTGATGTTGCATCCTAGTGAATGAGTTGAATTGATGCATATTAGCTTGCTTTGAAGGCTGTAGAATAGTTGATGTAGAATTTGTTTTAAGCATGGTATGCCAAAACAGTTACGTAACGGCAACGCTGTAAGTTCATATGAATGTTGGTTTCTTTTTCTGATTATACCCAGACGTTTTATGCTCATCTATTACAGTTGAGGCAGGGATTTAAGACTGTAAGAGTATACTGAAGAGTTCTTTAAGTTGGTTTGGAACAACATAAAGGATTATGAAGAGCATATTGTCATAAGGTATATCAATAGTTTATGCCAGAATATCGATGACTAGGTGATGTTGCATCCTAGTGAATGAGTTGAATTGATGCATATTAGCTTGCTTTGAAGGCTGTAAAATAGTCAATGTAGAATTTGTTTTAAGCATGGTATATGCCAAAACGGTTACGTAACGGCAACGATGCTAACTGCTATGCGTTATGGGGCTGAAATGGCTGTTATAGAAGAAAATGACCCCTAGAGGCCCTGTAATGGTCCTCAAAAGTATTATTTGATGCAATATTGATGGCGTGGTGTATATGGACCCATGGCTTCTAATGGGTCAACCGTGCACTACGATGAATTGGCGATGAGAACATTTAAGTAACCAGAATCATCTCCTTACCGTGCATGAATTGGTAAATGGAAGGAAAGAACCCGATTTTGTATGTAGTAGTCAGAAAAGATGGTCCTGTGCATGTACAACCAACAATTCCTTTTTATAATGTTGTTCCTAAGGAGTCAACATTTAATTTGCCTCCCATGAGAGATGTCTGGTATCATATTGATTTGATACTTGCCTTGCCGAATCTAGCACAGTACATGAGGAGTCCACAGGAACTTGTAGAATCATGACTTCAAGTAGAAGAATCATTATAGAAGGTTTGGGAGTATGAGGCCATGTGCAATAAATACCAAGTCTTTTGATGCTTAAGAAAAACAGTTCATGGCGGATGTGAATGGATAGTCTCACCATAAATAAGACTATAGTCAAGTATTGTTTCCTTGTTCCCCAATAGGATGACATGTTGGATATGCTTTTTTGGTTTGGATTTATGAATGCTCTAAGCATTTTCACGTGTCTCATGAACTATGTTCTTTGACCCTTCATTGGAGAGTTTTATTGTGGTTTATTTCAATGATATTCTTATTTACAACATGTATTCCAGACCATATCATTCATGTACGTCTAGTGTGCAAAGTTTAAGGGAAAGCAATTGTGATGCAATCTAGTGCACAATCATGCCAAATAACCTTAATTTTCTCGTATATGTGGTTTCTGTGGATGGTTTGGAAGCTAATATGGAAAAGGTGAAAGCGATTACACATTGGCCTACTAACACAATTGGAAAAGGCCGTAGTTTCCATGGTCTAGCTATATTCTATAGTCTATTTATTCACAATTTCAACACTCTTGTTGCATAGATGATGAATTGTATTTGGAAAG
This sequence comes from Magnolia officinalis, assembly GCA_021015155.1. NCBI lineage: Eukaryota > Viridiplantae > Streptophyta > Magnoliopsida > Magnoliales > Magnoliaceae > Magnolia > Magnolia officinalis. Next base: position 31,130,862 of record JAJHSJ010000006.1, read on the forward strand.
GAGAGTTTTGTTGGACGAAAAGCAGATAAAAGCTTTTGGCTTATCAAACGAAGATGATGAATGCTCTATTTCTAGCACTAACTCTTTGAGGTTGATTGCGATGCATTACGTGTGGGCATAGGGGGCTGCCATTAGGAGGGCAGACACATCACTTGTTTTAGTGAAAAATCTTAGTTAAGTATTTTGCATATGATCAGGTTGTGCCAAAACGGTTACGGCCGATACGTAACGGTAACGGTTTGGGCCGATACGCGTTTCGGGTTCGTATCGGCCGTTACGATTTTTTGTGTCCGTAGGCCGTTACTGACCCGTAACGGTCGAAAAACGGTAACATTTTTTTTTTTTTCATTTTAAGCTCGTTTTTTGCTGGTTTTTTTTTTTTTTTTTTTTTTTTTTTTTTTTTTTTTTTTTTTTTTTTCAAATTTCTTGCTTCCAAACTGTTTCTCACTCCTACTACCAATTTCGACCAATCTTGGCAAGGTATTTGAGATAAAAACACATTATATTACGGATTTTGTTGAATCGAAGCTCGGTGGGCTATTTTTCAGAAATTCCGAATTTGTCAAAAATAGGTATTTATACTTTTTTGTTTTAATATGTTTTGTTGTTTTAATCATGCCATATGATGTGTTAATCATAGTAGAACATATTAATGTACATTTTACAGAGTTGGGGTGCCATTTAATATTTTTTAAATATTTTTTTCTATTTACACCTGAATTTTGACCTTTTTTTTTTAAATTCGAAAAATCAATTTTTAATGGTTGTTTTGTTGTTTTAAACATGCCATATGATGTGTTAATCATAGTAGAACATATTAATGTGCATTTTACAGATTTGGGGTGCCATTTAATATATTTTTATATTTTTTTTCTATTTACGCATGAATTTTGACCCTTTTTTTTAAAATTCGAAAAATTAATTTTTAATGGTTGTTTTGCTGTTTTAATCATGCCATATGATGTGTTAATCATAGTAGAAAATGTTAATGTGCATTTTACAGATTTGGGGTGCCATTTAATATTTTTTTTGTATTTTCGAGAAATTCCTCAAAAATAATTGCAAACACCTAATGTAAGCAAGGTGTGCCGTATCGGTATCGGTTGGCGTAACGGTGACCTTCAAAACCGATACGGATATGGGGGAGTAACGGCATACGGGGGCGTAACGGCGCAAAATTTTTTTTTTTGTCAAAAAAAATGGATTAAATCCAGAATATTCTAAGCATTCCAAATATGCATTCATTTATAAATTGGAACATGTTTATGGTGGTGTAACGGTCCACTCTTTGGTGAGAAGTTGTATTGGACTCTCTGATGAATTTATGAACAAGATAACTTGAATTTGACTACAAATTCATATATTTAATTTTCTAACTATCTACTATCAATGATAGATATATTATAATGAATGTAATATGAAAATATCTTACATTAGGTGTTTGCAATTATTTTTGAGGAATTTCTCGAAAATACAAAAAAATATTAAATGGCACCCCAAATCTGTAAAATGCACATTAACATTTTTTATTATGATTAACACATCATATGACATGATTAAAACAGCAAAACAACCATTAAAAATTGATTTTTCGAATTAAAAAAAAAGGGTCAAAATTCATGCGTAAATAGAAAAAAAATATTAAAAAAATATTAAATGGCACCCCAAATCTGTAAAATGCACATTAATATGTTCTACTATGATTAACACATCATATGGCATGTTTAAAATAGCAAAACAACCATTAAAAATTGATTTTTTGAATAAAAAAAAAAGGGGTCAAAATTCATGCGTAAATAGAAAAAAATATTAAATGGCACCCCAACTCTGTAAAATGCACATTAATATGTTCTACTATGATTAACACATCATATGGCATGGTTAAAACAGTAAAACAACAATTAAAAATTGATTTTTCGAATTTTGAAAAAAAAGGGTCAAAATTCATGCGTAAATAGAAAAAAATATTTAAATAATATTAAATGGCACCCCAAATCTGTAAAATGCACATTAATATGTTCTACTATGATTAACACATCATATGGTATGATTAAAACAGTAAAACAACCATTAAAAATTGATTTTTCGAATTAAAAAAAGGGTCAAAATACATGCGTGTAAATAGAAAAAAATATTAAAAAATTATTAAATGGCACCCCAAATCTGAAAAATGCACATTAACATGTTCTACTATGATTAACACATCATATGACATGATTAAAAAAACAAAACATGTTTAAAAAAAAAGTATAAATACCTAATTTTGACGAATTCAGAATTTCTGAAAAATGGCCCATCGAGCTTTGATTCAACAAAATTCGTAATATAATATATTTTTATCTCAAATACCCAGCCAAGGTTGGTCGAAATTGGTAGTAGGAGTGAGAAACAGTTTGGAAGCAAGAAATTTGAAAAAAAAAAAACAGCAAAAAACGAGCTTAAAATGAAAAAAAATGTTACCGTTTTTCGACCGTTACGGACGGGCCGTTACGGGTCAGTAACGGCCGTTACGGCCGATATAGGCACAAAAAATCGTAACGGCCGATACGACCCCGAAACGCATATCGGCCCAAACCGTTACCGTTACGTGTCGGCCGATATGTAACCGTTTTGGCACACCCTGAATGTAAGATATTTTCATATTACATTCATTATAATATATCTATCATTGATAGTAGATAGTTAGAAAATTAAATATATGAATTTTGTAGTCAAATTCAGGTTATCTGGTTCATAAATTCATTAGACAGTCCAATACAACTTCTCACCAAAGAGTGGACCGTTACACCACCATAAACATGTTCCAATTTATAAATGAATGTATATTTGGTAAGCTTAGAATATTCCGGATTTAATCCATATTTTTTCATATTTTTTTGGCAAAAAAAATAATTTGCGCCATTACGGGCCGTTACGCCCCCGTATCTTTATCGGTTTTGAAGGTCACCGTTACGCCAACCGATACTGATACGGCACACCTTGCATATGATGTAGAGTTCAGAGCAATTTTGCAAGCATTGAAGCATTGGTGTCGTTATCTGATTCAACCAGACTTTGTGAACATGGGGCGTTACAAGATCTCACTTCTCAGAGGGTTGAGTCATCAACATGCCAAGTGAGTGTCCTTTCTATGGTAGTACATTTCTGTACTCATGCACAAAGTTGGAGTTGGGAATAAAGTGAAGGATGCAACTAGTAGGGTGAACTTTTTGATCGGCATGTTGATTTATATAGTAACGGGCTTCTATATCATCAGAGACCCAGTTTCATAGCAATCTGCACTTCAGGTCTATATGGGAAGATTGCAGGGATGGACTATTAAGTTCTGGTACGCAGTCCGTGTTTACAAAATTTGTATTAATTCTATGCATTCAAGAGGGATCTCTTAAGGAGAGTGTCATGATAGAGCTGCATGGACTTGGTGGGTATTTCAGTCAAGCCAAGACAATTGCATGGGTTGAGGACTGCTACTTCTGAAGTGTTATGTGGAACATTGTTAGGGTTTGGAGAACCCTATTTAAAAATTTTAATACTCTACAAGTGGCCACACGCATCGTGAGAGGCAAGGTATTTAATAACAATCATGACTGGCCATTCTTTTATGGTCTTGAACATGTTTGTGATAGTGTAATGGGCCATTCTTTGGTAAGAATGTCATCTTGGGTTGCCTAACGATTTTATTGACCTGAGAGGTTTAGATTGACTACAAAATTTCTACATTTAATTTTCTAAATGTCTAATATTAATGATTCAATATTAATAAAAATATATGAACATGAACCTAATGATGAGACAATTATATTTTTATATATAATCATTTCACCACAAACAATCATAGTGTAGTTGTATAGGTCCACAAGAAGTTAATGCATGAAGTGAACTCATAAGCGATAAAGTGATGTCAAATGACAAACAAATATAAAAAAACACTTCCCAATAAAGAGGAGGAGGTTCTTTGGATATACATACTTGGAAAGATCATCATGGGATTATAGATAGAACCTCCGGTTACTACCATGTTTTGGCATGTTGAATTTACTTGGAAAGATCATCATGGGATTATAGATAGAACCTCCGGTTACTACCATGTTTTGGCATGTTGAATTTACGAGTGTTCTTATTTTGCCAGGTATTTGTGGCTTGACCTTTATCCATGCTTGAATACCCTTTCACCCATTCAATTGTCATGTTCTTTATGTTAGTCCTCATGATGTATTTAGTAGGATGTGATGTGTTTAGTAGGATATGATGTATTCAGTCCCTATGATGGAATTTGCAATTTTGCAAAATATTCCCGAAGAGACCAAACGCCATGTTTGCAATGAAATTATAGAGAAGATAAATTTTAAAAAGTAGTGGTTAAATTATGATTTTCATGTTACCTAAGTACACTTACAATGATTATTATTATTATTATTATTTTGTGATAGATAGCTAACTTTTTTTACTTTTTTTTTTGTGCATTTTCTTCCCATGAATGGGAATCCATCCATCTCCCATTCCCCACTACCTTTTATATAGTCTCCCCCTCTTCCTCTGGTACTTTTCTTAGAGAGAACAAGAGAGAAGACAAAAGAAAGAGAGAAAGAAGGGGGAATGAGAGAAAGGGTGTGGCCATTTGTCACGCAGTTTGATCTATGCTATTATGGTCAGAACTGAATTACGAAAGATTTGGTTCAATCTAGAGCAATGACCAAATCGTAATTACATATTGTTCTTACATCCATTGGAATTCCTATTTGAAAGGAACATAAGTCCCTCAATATGGGTGTTAAGGACAAATTGGCCATTTCCAATTTATTGGACAAGTTATTGACATATGAGTTGGTAAGGCTCTCAACTGCACCCTTAGTCCATGCATGGATGCTCGATTTGAATAGAAGCACAAGAATTAAACATTGCGAGCCGAAATTATGGGTTTCGATGTCATTATGAATTTCATTGTTGTCATTGCTTTGGTCATTTCCTCTATATTGAATTGAATGCATCCAATTCACTTTGATTGAGTATCCAAACACACTCTTAGAATGCACTTGGATGCAAAACTCGACTGATTTATGAAAATTCACTGAGTAAAGAGGCAATGGCTGGTTTTATTGGAATCCATATGGCTTAATTAGTTGGGGTGCCCTTTCTCCAATCGATTCTTATGATACCTAGGGTAGCAAAATCAAGTTGATTATATGTTTGACACCATCAAATTGCAGGAAAATTGTTTTCAAGCTATCTAATAGGAAGTGCAACACGTTAAGATATGTTTGGCTCTCTCTAATCCTTCCTTGGCAAGTTGGTAGTTCCGCGTCGAGGCTAAAGCCTCTAGAATTCGTTTGTTTGAGACAAATGCGTTAGGCATCTCATGTAGTCGAGGTTGTCATGGATTTGGCTATTAGAGGTGATGATGTTAGATAGTCGATTAGCCAACAAGGTTTGAGAAAGCCAATGTTTGATGGGAATGAGTTTTTTATTCTTTGTTTACGTTAAGGAATTGTTGTTTTCATTGGAGAGTCATTGAGTATTTAAATTCTACTTATGGGTCATGCAATGCATAATGATGTGCATCTGATGTAATTCATGCCGAGTGACTTTCATTAGTACTGGGAGCAATTACATTCCAATCTACAATCTGGCATAGGTCCTTAATTACATCATTGGGAAAACCTTGATCGAAAGGTAAAACCAAAGTAGTTGTTTTGTTGCGTGGTACATAACACTATTAGTCTTTGGTTCTTTGTTGTTAAGAGTGTTTGGAACTTTGATGTGGACAGGAGACTTGCGATAACTGTGGCGTACATTAGTGGTAGTCCTGACATTGTTATGGGGGCTCACATTTCGAGGACGTGTGAAAGGTGCTTCTTTGGTTCCCATCATCTGGTGATCGGATCCTCTATGCCGAGCACTTACAATCATTGTTATCAAATGCGATCGCATATGCACATACTATTGATCAAATCGCATATGCCATGATGGCATATGCGATCCTGGCAAGTATGCCATGGCATACTTTTATATGCGATAAATATGCGATCGCATATGCGAGTATGCGATCGCATATTTCCCAATAGCCAGGAGTGGAAGATTTTTATTTTTATTTTTTATTTTTTCAAATTGGAGAACTTTTGCCTATAATTAGGCACTCATATCCCCTCCATTTTCACTATTCTTCACTCCAAAGCTCTAAATCTCTTACTCCTCTCTTACACCTCTTTCTTTCTTATTCTAATTTCTCTACAATTATTTCAATTATGTTTATTTTTTTTTTATATTTTATAAGTTGTGCTTACTTTTTGTAAATTAAGTTGTAAGTTATAACTTGTAAGTTGTTTCAAGTTATCCATTTATCATTAAAATTTCTTTGTTTGAAGTTTATAATAATTAGTTATCTTTTAATGTAGCTTGTTGATTGTTTTGTTAAAATTTATATAATATAATATAAGTAATTAAATATATCACTTAATGAAACACTCAAACTAAATGAAATAAGTAAAATAACCCAATCCAATCATGTGTACTAATTAGACGAGTTTTTCCCTCAGATTTTTTTTTTTTTTTTTTTTTGAAAAAAAATATGCCATGGCATATGCGATTGTGCGATCGCATATGCTGATTGCATGCAATCGCATATGCGATTTGACAACATTGCTTACAATGAAGAGGTTTGCGCCTAGCTCATGGACTAGGTTGTGTGAGAAATCCATTGTGGGTTATATGTGCCTAGAGCCGTAGTTCTTTAATGGGCTGAAGGAGAGCTTCGTGCCTTGGTGCGATGCTGTGATAACAGTCGATGCATGGTGTTAGAGCTTGTATTCGGAAGGTTCCAGCGCATGGCGCATTGCCCTCTCCTATGAGGGCCTTGGCACATGGCGTAGGGTCCTCCCAACAAGGGGTGGAATGGTCGGGAAAGTGAGGCTCGCCTTGGGAGTGTGAGGATGAAATTCCTTGCCTTCTTCGAAAATTTCAAAAGTCACCTACTTGTGTCTATTTGTCTCTCAAAATGGGTGTTGGAGTATTTATAGGTTGGTGAGTCTGAGTTTCCTAGCACTTTGAGGTGAGAATCTTTGTGCTTGCCTTAGTAGTATGTGGTGCAGGAGTCTTTTGTTGGTTTTCTGCTTCCTCGTCGTGACATGATGATGTTATCTTTCGGTGCTGAGTAGCCAAAGTTGAGTTGAGGTGGAACAAAGATGCCACGATTGCGTGAGGGGTGGGTGGGAATCCACATGATGGATGGTATAGATCAATGATTCAACTACTTCGTAGATGTGCTCAGCATGGATTGGATCACCAGTGTGAGTTGGATGGATGAGCCACAACTCAACAGTGTGGTCCCATGAGCCTGTAAGTAAGGAACGATATATAGGGTTCCAATCAATAAAGGTGATGTGGTCAATCTGTGACGGGTATAGTTCGATGAGGTTGGAGGGATATGAGAGAGCAATGTCCACATGGTAAATATTCTACATTGAGCAAAAGATATGATTGGGGTTCTATTCGTCTGAAGATCTCACCATTGAGTCTCTGCATGATTGGAAGTGTGTGTAGGGTTTTTGGATAATGTCGAATTCAAGGCTATAGATATGACATTCATTGAGCAAGTCTTTTCCAACGACAACAAGGTGAGGAGCATCACGGGGTTTGAATTTCACAGGTTTATAAGAGAAATTTCCATTGAAAGATCATGTTGATGATGGAGCCAACAATTATTGTTCTTCAATTAGAACGATTGAGTTTTCCTCCCATATCTTGGTTTTGGATGTTTTGAAATGTTGTCTTGGCTGAAAATTTAGTGGGCATTTGGCATCTCTAATAATAAGAACTTATTAGGCTTATTGTTGAAATAATAAGTCTTTTTGCTAAAATAGACTGTTGGGTGAACATTGATTATTAGCAGTAGCACTTATTTTTTTTAGAAACAAGTAAAAAAGCTCTTAAACAATAAGTAAAGGAGGAGTTACTTTATTAATAAGAGTTTATTTGGCTTTTGCAGGAAGAGGTTTTGAGTTTTTTTTTTTTTTTTTTTTTTTTTAAATTTTAATTTCAAAATTATCCTCCTTGCAATTTCTCTCTCCCTCTTGTGGCTTTTCTCTCCCTCATTGCTTCTCCCCTACCTCTTCCCCTCTCTCGTTGCTTCTCTCTCTCTTATCATCCCTCCCGCCTGTTGTTGTCCCTCTTGCTTTTGCTTTTTGGTGCCAGGTACAACTCATGGCTTTTCCTCTCCCTCTTGCCCGTCGACAATCACTACCGTTGCCATAGTCGGCCACCATGGCCATGGTGCGGGTGATGGGTGAATCATGACCATCCATTTGGTGGACCCTTCTGTTAAAAGCCCATGGGTAAATAACCATGCGATTCAAGAACCCTCTATCCATTTGATCAAGAGTGCGGAGTGTTTGTGTTGGGCCCACGGAAGTTCCACATGTCAACACTTCCGGTGGACGTGGATAAGATACTACCCCTTATGGGTTTATCAACACCATCCATCCATTTTGACATATCATTTTTGGGTATAAGACCAAAAATGAGGTAGTTACAAAGCTCAAGTGGACCACACAATGTGGATTAAACAACTACTGTTGAAAACTTTTTGGGGGCTACAAAAATTTTGGATCATGTTGATATTTGTGTTTTGCCTTAATCTAGGTCTGTGACTTGGATGGCAAATAAACATCACAGTGGGCCCTAAGAAAGTTTCAACGGTGGAAGTCATTATTATCACTGCTTCCTATGGTGTGGTCCATGTGAGACTTGGATCTGCCTCATTTTTGGGGTTGTGCCCCCAAAATGATATGGAAAAATGGATAGTCTTTATAGATAAACCCATAAATCACAGAGGCCTCTAAGAGCCCTAACCTATTCCGAGCTCGGGACAGGCGGGGTGGTAACTAATCCGCGCCGACTTCCGGTTTCCTTCTCTCTCCCGGAATGTGTTGCACCAAACAGTGAGCAACGAAATATCTTGACGTGTGAAATTTACGTAGGCCCACGATGTATTTCTTAGATCCACACCGTCCATCCGTTTTTTAAGATCATTCTAGGATATGAGCTGAAAAACAAGGAGGATTCTAAGCTTAAGTAAACCACGCCGTAGGGAACAATATGAATTGATTCCCACCGTTGGAAACTTCTTTGGGCCACAGAAGGCTCTGATCAAGTTGATATTTGTTTCTTCTCTTAATCCAGGTCTGTGTGACCTTATGAACATGTTAGATTGCAAATAAACCACACGGTTGGCCCTAAGAAGGTTTCAACGGTAGTTCATTCAATACCCACTGCTTTCTATGGTGTGAACCATGTGGTCCACTTGAGCTTTGGATGTGCCTCTTTTTTGGGCTCATGCTCTAGAATGATTTGGAAAAAAATTGACAGGCGATGTGGATCTAACACATAAATCATGGTGGGGCTAGAGAAGTTCCACACATTAGAAGTTTTGTTGTGTAGTGCGTTAGGGAGAGAATCGGCGTGTTTTGTGAGTTGTTGTGATCGACAATGACGTGTAGGAATTCCCTATGCCTTCAACACAGACTACCGCACTCTTTGATCAGTAGATTTTTCTTTTTTTAATGGGAATGATTAGAATTAATCATAGATGATTCCAACTTGACAAAGTTGGTGACCTAAAGAGATCCTACCATGAACGTGTGAGATCCACGAAAAAGGGCCCTAAGGCTGAGGCCATGACTCTTGAACATGTTAAGAGGTATGTTGATGTTGCAACCTTTTTAACGTGTGAGATCCACCAAAAAAGGCCCCTAAGACTGAGGCCATGACTCTTGAACGTGTAGAGAGGTATGTTGATGTTGCAACCTTTTTAACGTGTGAGATCCACCAAAAAAACCATTTGGATAACTTCTTTGATATAGTTAATGTAATTTTTAAAAAATGACATCAAATGCCCCTACAATAAGCTCTTATTTGAATGTTTTACCAAACATGCTTATTTTAAATAAGAGTTTTTTTTTTTTTTTTTTTTCTCTCTCTTCAAAAAGTGATTTTACCAAACAAGCTTATGGTAAACAGGAGCTTTTTCTATAAGAGCTTATTAGAGTACCTCTTATTGGATTAGATAAGAGATGCCAAACGGGTCCTTTTTGGTTTGATCGAAATTGGAATAGGAATGTGGGATTACTATTATTTGGTTTTGAATGGAAACCGTTCTTGAAATGTAAATGTTGGTATTTTCCAGTCTTGGTTTTGGTTTTGGTTTTGGTTTTAAATGGATGTGCCTACTACCGCCAATTGAAATTTCTTCTTGTAGACGAAAGCTACATGGGACCCTAGGTGAAAGCTATGTTAGAAAGAAAAGATTGGTGTTTAATTGCATTCATTGTAAATGCACCTATGCATGGACTTTCTTCGCATAAACATCTTGTTGAAAAAATAATCTCATTTCAACTCCATGTTTTCCAAGTTTCCAAACATTAATAAGCAACTCTAATTCACTTCTAATAAATGATTGAATGGACTCTGAATTCCTCATATCACCAGAGAAGTGATATTATAAACAATGGCCTGGCTCTCTAATGTGCACTTGTATGAAACAGGCGGCCCCTTACTAAGAGGCTTTCACCATGAGTATGCCTTAGGAGTTAGGATGGCCCAATCATTGGTCGAGCTGCATTTTATAAGAAAAGTTGGCTGTATGAATGAAATGACACTTGTCTAAACTTAATGTGCATGTGAGGCCTACATAATTAGTTGAATAGCATGATATTTAGCCCCGGGGCATGTTTGTAGTGGGACTAGCCTGATGAATGAATCGGCCTGGATTTCAAGCACGTGTGCTAGATGTTTTGTACAAGTCCAACAGATGAGTGGAACTAGCGCAGCAGGCCCAAGCTCGAGCCTGAAAAAAAATTGGTTGGACCTAGGCCTGACCTCGATTGGATTTGAAAATTGATCAAATTCCTATTTTCCACTCAGATAATGATAATCCATCCATTGATCAAGTGGGCCGCGCATGTGCAAAAACATAAGCATTTAGTGAAATGAAACCAACTATCCACATGCAATTGCATATTTTTTGTAAGCGAGGATTGAAATCACATAATTGTAGGACAGTAGATGTACATAACTAGATAGGAAGTCTGACTAGGCTTGAACAAATTGAGCTAGACCGAAAATTGATGGGTCATACATTGTCTGGTCAATCCTGACCCAAGGGAGAATCTAATAAATCCAAGTGCAGCCCAAAGTAGGCCAGGGTCACCGGCCAGGTGGGCCTCCCAGTCCGTTGCCACTTCATTCCGTTGGCAAAAGCTACGTGGGGCCCACAACAATGTTTGCGAGTAAAACCCACCCCGTCCATCCGTTTTACCAACTCATTTAAGGACAGTTAGTTAAAAATGAGGTAGATCCAAAACTCATGTGGGCCACACTACAAGAAACGGTGGGGATGGAAAATCATCATATCATTGAAACCTTCCTGCGGTCCGCTGTGATGTTTATATGCCATCTAAACCATTCATAATGTCATTCCCACCGGGATGAATTGAAAACACATATTAGCCTGATCCAGAACTTGTCACCCTGAATGTTTCAATAGTTGATGTTCATTTCCCATGGTTTCCTATCATGTGTCCCACTAGAGTTTTAATTTTGCCTCATTTTTTGGGCTCATGACCTAATATGAGCTAACAAAACTGATGGACGAGTTGGATTTCTCACAAACATCATAGTGGGTCCCATGTAGTGCTTATAGGAAGAAATTTTGATGGACGGTAAGCATATATCCATGTAAAACCAAAACCAAAACTGTGGAAAATATTGAAGTTGACATTTTAAAAAATGACTTCCATTCATTACAAAAAATTAATGACCCAACGTTTTTAGTCCAATTTCAATCTAAACCAAGAAATTTCGAAGATTCAAAACATCCGTGGAGGAAAACTCAATCGTTCTCATCGAAGAATAAGAATTGTTGGCGCCAACATCAACATGACATCCTTCAACAGAAACTTCCCTAGTAATTATATGAAATTCAGCTCCCGTGATGCTTTTCGTCGTCATTAGATAATACTCACTCAACTAAGGTTTATTTCTACGACATTGACTTCACAATCATCTAAAAGCCTTACACACTCTCTGATCACGTAGAACCCCTATGGTGAGATATTCGACTTTGCCCAGACTGAACTCTAATCACATGATCTTCTGCTCTATGCAGAACATTTACCTTGTGGACATTGCTTTCCCCCATCCCTCCAACCTCTTCGGGCTTTACCCAGCACATACTGATTGCACCACTTCTATTGACTAGAACCCCATAGATCATTCATTCCTTTTGGGCCCATGGGACTGCATCGTTAAGTTGTGGCTCATTCATTCAACCCGCACTGGCCATCCATGCTGACTATATCTACGAAATGGCTAAATCATTGATCTAGACCACCCACCACCCATCATATGGAATCTCAACCACCACCACGCATCTGATGGCACCTTTGCGCCATCTTAACTCAGTTCTAATTGCTCTACGTTGAAAACTGATGTCATCATGCTGCGATAAGGAAGCAGAAAATCAATAAAAGACCCCAACGCCACATAGACTACTATGGCAGGCACAGAGGTTCCCGCTTCATGGTGTTGGGAAATTGGACCCATTTACTTATAAATACCCCAACACCCATTTCGAGACATATACAAAGATAGACACAAACATAAGACTTGAGAAGTCAATGAATCAAGCGTAAATGCTGTCAAGGTGAGCCGTACTTGCTTGAACATTCTATCCCTTGTGGGGAGGATCCTGCGCCATGCGCCAGGTCCTCCAGTAGAGGAGAGGGCTTTGTGCCATGCACTAGGGCCTTCTGAATACAAGCTCCGGCTCCATGCACTGAGTGGTATTGGATGGAGCTCTACGCCTAGGCACAAACTTGTCACAGCCTCATGCCAAGGTGTGGAGTCTCCTTAAGCCCACTAAAGGACTACGTGTGCATACAATGACTCTTTGCTGCACGTGTATTGATGAAGCGCCTAGTTCTGCTCCCTGAATAATATTAGATTTGCAGATTTCATGACTCACGAGTTCAACGCGACAAGATTCAAGATCTTCCCAACCAGGGAAGAATAGTGTCGTCCAAGAACTTTGGTGGACTTGCATGACTTTTCTACCCGTCAGATCTGAGTTGCATTGTTGGATTGCTCAATCTAACTTCAGATCTGATAAACGGTTGGGATATGGTGGTCATGGAGTTCAGATGTGAGCATCAATGGCATAGACTCACAAGGATGATAGCTTCATTGGGAAACAGTTTTATATATATATATATATATATATATATATATATATATATATATATATATATTATTTTTTATAATAATTCTTTGAATGTGTTTTTCTTTGGAGGGTTTCTATTTTTTTATTTCCTTGTCTTCTTTTTTATTTTTTAATGGTTGAGGCTTGTGCTCCACTCCCTTTCCATCTATTGATGCTTGTGGAGACTGCTAGAGCTCTAAATCTGTGCCCTTCAAAACTATTGGATTGAAAGATTCTGGTGGATGTGATGTAATTGTATTTTCTAGCTGTGAGTGATTCTTCTCTTTTTCTAATTTACTCTTAATTGAAAAGTATGATGTAATTCATTGCACTTCCTATCTGTGGATGATTCTTCTCTTCTTCTTAGATTTATTCTTAATTGAAGTCCATGTTCGTGGCCTTATTTTAGGTTTCTGATGATGATTCTATGGTTGTATGGAATGCTATTATTGCTGTACAAATTAATGTGGGCATCTTTTGGTAACCGAGGCTACTTTGATGGGGGTGTTTGATACCGGATCTTGATCAACCTGTGTCGATTGACGTCTGTACATTCAGTATCATTTTTAACTGTCAAGTTTTTGGCCTGGCGGTCATCTTCGCTGGTTGAGATTATAACAATTTGGCAGAAGGAAAAATCACCCAAGTTATGTTGTGTTGATTGATTGAATGGGGTTTGGTTCTTTTCAGGGCCTGATAACTTGGACAATCTGAGAAGGCTTGCAGAACAGTTTCAGAAGCAGGCACCGGCTGCAGGTGCTGCCACGCAGGAGGATGATGACGATGACGATGATGTCCCAGAGCTTGTTCCTGGAGAGACATTTGAAGCGGCTGCAAATGAGGGTCAAGCTTCTTCTTAGGGAAGGGAAGTTTTTCATTTCCATTTTTTTTTTTTTCTGAAAGTTTTTTTTTTGGTTGTTTGTTGTTTAAATCAGTTTCTTATTTTGTGACATACTGAGAAGGCAGGTTTTTTCGTTGTCATCAGTAGGGAAAACAAACCAGAGTTACCTTTTATTTCGCTTGCATGTATGTGAGATCCATCATCATGAAAGAGTTAGTGTTGGCATGATGAGGGTTAGGGTATCCTCTTTCATTTATTCGCCTATGAAATTACAAATTTGTTCCCTCTTCTGTGCGCCTTCTGTTTCTTTATTTCAGTTGTATCCAAGTCGACCTACATGTGAGATCGGTTTCGACTGAATGGTCAAAGGTATTGTTTTATACTGCTACATGTTTGATCAAACACCTGATCAGAAGCTCTAGGGGTCAAGAGGCAATGTTATAAAACGTCTGATGTCTGCTTGTGGCCATTCACGCCGATTGTTAAGTGGGCTGTGGATGGGGGCCATTCTGCCAGTTTTGTTCATGGGACGGGTAGTTTGCAAAGGTTGGGTGGAGATGGACTGGAACACTCCTGTCTGTGACTGGATATGTACATCTGTTGCTGGAGATAAAATGTAGGAAGCTGGATACATTAGTCTCGTGCGTAGTCTTTGCAATGAGGAGGGGTCCACTGCATAGAGATTGTCCAAACACAGGTATTACATTAGCAGGAGGATGCATAATAAATACATGTACTGTGTGGCTGAGTATTTTTACACATGGTGTTGTAATTCTGTATTTTGTCAGTCCATTTTCAACTGCTGAACAATGCAGAAGAGTTGGCTTTTCCAGATTTAGTGAGAAAAATGAGGTGTGGCATCCAGTTGCCATCTTTCCATCAGCGACCACCATGGATGGAGGGTGAAATATAAGAATCACATCAATTCCACTTAGAGGGCTTTTTTAGGATACACACCCTCACAAGGGGCGTTTGACACCTACAACCTGTTTTCTATCAAATCCTTTCTGTGTTACCTGAACTTTTTCAAACCCCGTTTGACACCTACAACGGCTCACTTGCTGAAAATCAATAGGGAAATCCACCCACAAAGTTTTATTGTTGCACGTGCCGCACAATACAGTGGGGAAACTCAACCTTTTCTTTAAAAAAAAAAATAAAAAAAAAAATTATTATTATTATTATATTAAAGTTGCATCCAAACGGGCCTAAGTTTGTATTCATTGAGTGGGCGCATTCTATGGCCTGGATTTCGAAATGCAGCGAAATAGAAAGGGTTTTTGAAAATTTTAATTTATTAGATAACAGGATTCTCGTCTTAAATCAGCCTCGATATTAAAAAAATAATAATAATTCTAATTTAAACTATGTAGCCTGAAATAGAACTGCCGATCATGTGCCACTGTCAATCTTCCAATGCAAGGAGTGCTTCCCGAATTTATCTAAGATGAAAAGGGTAGAGGGCTACCATCAGAATCTGTGGGGGCCAGATCTGACCTTTGAGCTGCCATCAGAATTTGAGCTGTTCTAAAGTGGATCCCATACAGGTGTAGACGTGTGAGATCAGAGAGTCTGGGCGTGGCTCACTTATTCCCTCCTTCCCATTACTCTCTCTCTCTCTCTCTCTCTCTCTCTCTCTCTCTCTCCCTTATTTTCCATTTGGGCAGGGAGTTCCACCATAAAAGGGGAGGTGTGCAGGTGGAGTGCAAGGCTCTCTTCCTTCTTGAATAGGATCCGATGAGTGTAGGGTACAGGAGGATACACATTATATGATGCTCCACCTTTCTATGGAATATCTGTGTATCTAACTGTGAAGGACATCATTATGCCTGCAAGATCCATGCACTCCAACCATTCAGATCCTTTCATTACTAGTGGTCACCATTCTTATGCAATTCCTATGTTACTTAAGTGTATGAATTATGTTAGATCTCAATCACAGGAACAAATCAATGGTTAAAACACAAAAGCTTACAATTGAAAAAACTTTGGAAATTAAAAATTTCAAAGGTGTCAACTGACCTTTTAAACACTTAATAAACCATACAAACCTTAAAATCAACTACTTATTCATTTGTTATTTAAGTCCCGTAAAGAGTAAGTGGATCTTATGTTGGATCTTGTACTTCGATGACATAGACGGAACCCCACTACGCCCACTTTCGATGACTATGTCAAAATATCATAAGGAGAGCTAAATCATGATCAATAAGAGTATCTCCATCCACATATCTTCAGGTTGTGAGGATTTTGACAGATTTAATGCAGCCACAAGTTTATTCAATTCTAGACATGATGAGTCTCCCGGGCTTGACGCTTGTAGTCGGTCTATACCTTATGTAAGTGACAAAAGGCCCAATCTAAGGAACCATCAATGTCACACTTACACATATAAGGTAAGAAATGTGGCAAACCAACACTAAATTGGCATTGATGGGTGAAGACCATTCATTTTAACACCAAGTTAGAACCTTGAAATGAGATGACAATTTAATCACATCACGAGTATGCTTAAGAACTTATATGGTCATGGCCAAGGCAATGGGATCCATGGAAGACAATTCTCTTGTGGCTACCAAGCCATTGTATCCCATCTCAAGTATCCAAGAAAATCAAAAGATATACCTTAAAAACCCATAAAAACATGTTTTACAAGAATTAACTAAAAGATAAAACGCATGATGCCAATAAATCAAAGTCTAATAACATTGGCTTTTCAGGGCACAACCCCAACAATTATGATGTGGTTGTGCCATAAAAATGAGTTATTCCACTTTTCTTTTCTTTTCTTTTTGGGTACACCCCACATGAGCACTCGATCCCTTGATCTCAGTGTTGAAATAAAGTATGTCTACCAATGAGCTATTCCACTCATCAGGTGGGCCAGATATTTAAGTTAAATGAGGACCACATCATATCAACTTCCTTGTCCAATTTTATATTCGTGGCCCACCTGATGACTGTACTAGCCTATTCTTTCCTTCCAGAACACAAAATGGGATATGTGACAAGCATAATGTACGGCCAAGATCTCACGGTGCCACATCTGCACACATACCCGCATGAGCAGGTAGGATAATTAAGACTCATCGAATGTAAAAGAGATCCCACAATACCCAGCATATATACACCTGGAAAGATCAAAATTTCCCAAAAACAAAGTATAAAGGAATGGCGCAATGAAAGAAGATCATTACAAAATAAATGCAGCTCAACTTCAATGCTGGAGAGAAAAGCGTTGCAGTCTTGAGCTTTGGCAGATGGGCAAATTCTTCTCTCCAAAGTACGCCAGGGAGACTGCATTTTGATGGGCACCAAAGAGGGATGAGAGGGAGAGAGATAGAGAAAGAGAGAGAGAGAGCTTTTGGGTTGTTTACGTACCCCTTTCAAGCTGCACTCCTTCTGCCAATGGCAAGAGTGAAGTAGATGAGTATCAATGTCCCCATGCTAGACCTGCAAAATCTATAATTATGTGGGTCCCTCTTAAGAAGCTTTTTGACTCTTTTACAAAATTACAGGGAGAGATCTGGTCCACCTGATTGTCATCCCATGTCTATATCGTATACGTGGCATGTGTATGACAACCAAAATCGTTCATTCATGGTAAGGCTTAAGAAGCGACTATATATATATATATATATATATTATATATATATATATATATATATATATTACAATGATAGGACAATCTTAATGCATGAATGTTTTGCAAATAACTGAACGTGTGCAGCTGGGAGAGAGTACACTAAGTACTCATCGTCCAACTAGGATTTTCCCACCTTTATAGGACATCCTTACCTTGCAAATGGTCGGGCCTACCATTAAGATCACTGGCCACAAAAGTCAGGCCAGTATGCTCACCAGGTAGGCCACACCTGCATATTGAGTCAGACTACCAGTTGTACATAGATTCCAATGGTGTGATTTTGTGTCAGGTCATATTCATGGTGGGGCCTCCCATTTGTGCAGCACAGATACAAGTTGGTGTACTCAACTGCACTACCCAATCAGCTCTCTCTCTCTCTCTCTCTCTCTCTCTCTCTCTCTCTCTCTCTTAATTATTAGGATTAACTGATCACTGATTTTTGGTCTATGACCCGGTTGTCGTTGTCCTGAATGAATGAACTGGATCTCCATAGACAAGCTCACATGTATGTTTTAGAAAGTGCAATGACTAGCTCTCTTCCCACTCTATACTATCTATAGTCCCAAAATGAAGAAGAATATTGTATTTCCATCCAAATAGAGTTATTACTTCCACCCAAGAAGGTTAATTTTGGTAACAGGAGATAGTGGGTATGCACTATATACCCAGGTTTTCATGTTGTGCAAGCGGGGCCCATGGTTCACTGATCCAGACCATTGTTCTATTGGGTCCCACCGTGGGTGGATGGTGGACCCTGCCCCAGATTGGACGATCCCAGCCACAATTGTTGGGCCTTTTTTCAGTTGAGTGTGAAAAGCTGGTCAATTTATGTTCCCAAATGTCTATTTGCTGGCCAGTGGCCAAAATTTGACAGGTTAGGATTGTCCTAATGAGATCTTTGGGCCATGTTCCATTCATGGTGGGATGCAAAAAAAAAGAGAAGATAAAAATCAGGGCAACTTGAGTAGGATCTTCTTTGGGTGGATGAAAAAATCAGGGAACTTACAGTGTCGCGAAGATGAGAAGGATCTTCTTTGGATGGATGGCACCAAAACGATTGAACCTTTTACTCCTTACATCAGGGGCATCAGAGGTGCTGGATCCATTGACAGCCATTGTGGTCACCAAGATCAATGGTTTAGTAGATATCAGTGGCTGTTTTAATGGTTCCATCTGCAAATTTGCTACTGCAAGAGAGGAGATATTGATCATCATCATCACACGTGCTGTGCTGTCTTTAAGTTTTGTCATGCTTCTATATAACAAAGAAACATTGACTAATACAGTGCACAAATTACACAAAGAATCATTTGTATTCTAATTGCCAAGATTGCATTATAACCTACACAGAATTTCATGTTCAACCCGTCCATCTGGCTAGCAATGTAATTGCTAGCAGTGTATGAGATCTAAACTGTACAAATCTTGAGTTGATGGCTGTTGCATGTGGGGCCTGCAACCTACTAAGTTAGTGGGCCCAACAATATATTTGGCTTCAGGTTCTTATTGATGACACACAACTTGTTGCATTACTCCACTGCATCATTCCCTCCTAAATATAACAGAGGTGGAAAGGAGAGGGGGGATGTCAGGAAGAAATTCCATACCTTTTACTATGAGCTTCCTAGATGATTCTTCTACTTCCTGCTCCTCACTGTTTCTTCTTTCAATTCGAGAAGACCCTTTACGAGAGAGAGCTTTCTACGGATAAAAAAAAGAGGAAAACGGGCTTGAAATATCGAATAGAGATAACTAAGTGTAAGAAACTGTATGAAAATCCTTACAGTCATTTTTGGACTGCCCGAGCTTTTATCAGAGGATTGTGCCAGGCTCTCAATATCCAAGACCACATTTGCAGATTTATCCATGGCAGTAATTTGGCTCTGCAAAAGAACAGAGAATTAACAGATAATCCAGGAATTCCTATTTCTAATATGATTAGCAAATCACAGTTCATAAAAAGGAACCCAAATAGCATGGAAAAAACAAAAATAAGACACATAGTGTCCATCGCCAACCTCCTTAACCTCATTCGCCTTTAAAAAAAAAAAAAAAAAAAAAAAAAACTGAATAAAACCCACATGGGCTTTTTTTTTAAAATTTTTTTTATTTTAATAATTTTTTTTTGTTCAATGATATTGGGAAAGGCCCTTTCAAACTTTGCTTGTTTGCCCCACAAAGGGCCTTTCAGAGGTGGAAGACAATATGCTGCAGTTATACATATTTCTCCTTACTAAAATGCAAATTACATGAAAAAGAGAAGCAAGAAAAACTCGGCAATTGAAAAACCAAGGCTCCGATGAATCAAAACAGTGGCTTGGCAATTTTTTGTATTTATTCATAAACAAAACAAGCCAACTTTTTAAGTATACTTCGCTAAGTAATAAACAAACAGTATCATACAAACATGTAATCGAGTTTCCATTAAAAAAAGCTGCACATTCAACTAAAAATGCAAGTGGAATGTTCGAAGTCGGCAATCTAGAGACATGAGTGGATGTACTTTGAATTATAATTTTACTGAGGAATGCCACAGCAACATGTGCAAAGAGAGATTAATGGGGTGAATCACTGCACACGTGCCAACATGGCAAACTTGTATATGGGGTAACTTGCCCTGGCCCATAAAACAAGCGAACTCACTCATTAGGCAGGCCACACTTTTTTGAGTAAAACGGATGGGCAAAAGACCACCAGTGGTCTACATTGAACTTACACATGTTGCACCTGATGACCAGACCGGCCTGGCTCATGGGCCAGGGCATATTCCCTTTGAGTCCAACATGAATTCCACACTCGTTTTTGTTGGTTTTCACCGAACGGTGTGGTGCTCAGTGAGGATTTTTTTTTATTTTTATTTTTTGAAGACAGTGCTCAGTGAGGATTTTCTTGGTCGATTGGTAGAAATCCAAGAGCTCGTGATTTGCCTGTGCGAATCTCAATGATAAATTACATCTTTTAATGGAGCTAAAGGGTTCTTATTAGATGCCATACCTAGAGAAAATTATAGTTTAGTTAAGAAGCACCTAGTGGGCCAAAAAGCAAGTTAGCGTAGTGACAATCCGGCTTAGTGGAGAGGGTATCAAGCTATTTTTTTTTTTTCTTGGAATCATCGTTTTTGCATTTCTTAAAGACCATATCACATAAATTTGCATGCCTGACAACACGTACCATGTATAAATCTTATTATATTGCAGAATTGGAAATTTCAACACTATTTTATTAGATATTTGCTAAACCCCCACGCACGTGCAATAAAGCTAATGTACACACCACACATGTACCATCATGGTCTGATAGGTCCAAGATCCAATCCATCTGTTAGAACAGCACAAGAATCAGGTTCATCCACAGGTCAGGTGGGTCACAGTTTGCAAAACAAGTGTACAGCTCCGAAAAAAAGTGGCAGTAGTTTTTTTTTAAACTCTTCCACCTGTTATTGAGGCCCACATGCCGAGTGGACCAGATCTGTTTTTTGGGAAAACATGTAGGTCAGACCAACCCGATGGATGGATTGGATCTTGCACCTCTGTCATGTTGGCATGTGTCGCACCTATGTGAGCTTAGCAAAGCTCATGTTATTGCTCTTTATTCCCAGAATGATCCCACATTAGATTGCAAAATTTGCAATCCTAATTCAAAGAATGCCCACTTGGAAAATGATACAGGGAAACATGCTAGCTTTTCACAAAGAGGGGACCACGTGAAGCCAGCTCCACAGCCTTATCTGTTTTGGTTGCTTTCTTCTCTGTGGGTCCCATTGGATGGGTTCAATCACACATTGGTGGATAGTATCATTTCTTTCAGTTTTTGAGCACTTTGTATTTTACTTTCCTAAACATTTACACCAATTATTCCCAAAATGCCCCCTGCTACTAGTTTTACTTATATACAACATCAGAATTAGTGGAGAAGTGCTTTTTCCTGCTTAATCACAATGTATGAAGAGGCAATATGGGACCATACTGCCACAATCCCATTTCTCCCAAAATGCCACTGGCATTGTGATGTAGAACGGGTCGTGGACAGTTTCATGGCCAAGACAGATCAGAAAAGGCTTGGTCGACGACAAAAGTGATCCGGATCGTCAGAGCTTAAATCGGGCATATCTCACAATCCGGAATGAGTTACCAGGCGTAAAATATATGATTTTGGAGTAGAACGAGCTACTTTAGCCACCC
>JAJHSJ010000006.1:31152878-31299859 GCA_021015155.1 Magnolia officinalis
GGATTTTTGCCAACCTGGGATTAGAGTCCTTAGGCAATGGGTGCTCCTAACACCTTATTATTTCGTCAGAACTGAACCCCACGTCTAAAATCCTTCTGAACCCATTTCCTTCACAAATCCCACTCTTCACTACTAGTGCTTTCAATTTTTCAAGCACTTTCGCCCTAGACACTACTTAAACTAGCTAAGTAGTAAAACTTGGATCACTTTATATACAAACTACAAAGGCCTAAGTACCATCTCAACCAGAAAACAATTAGGATTAAATCCTTTAGAAATTTAACAAAGTTAACTAAGTGCAAAACTCGATTAGCCATGAAATCCGTTGGGATCGCTTTAAATACGATCTGCAAGACTCAAAACTTGCAAAATCAGTGACTCTAGGTTACCCTAAAGTTTAGAACCAAACTCATTTCCCGGCTGCTCTCGGGAATGAACTGAAACTTCGTATTGTCTAGGCCGCACCTCGGAAGTCCGATTAACACGAAGTTAAGGAACTAGGACCGCCTCACTGGGCTTGACAATCATCTCAAAATCAGTCCAACCGATGTCCCACGGCCATTCGTTTGGATCCGGAGCGAGGGAGTGTGAAAAACACTATTCCCATTCCAAAAAAATATCTGGAATATGATCTGGCACCATTCGCTTGCCGCATCAGTATTAAGCAACCCAGACCGTCAGAATCAGACCAAATTACACCCTGATCAGGAAAATTTTAGGAACATTTACATGTGCTTGGAATTTCGGATCGTGGCCCACTGACCGTTGAACTGAAACTGGTTCGCCACGTGTGATCTGGGAATCCGATCGAGTCGAAAATGTAATCCCACGTAGATCCATGTGTGGAGAGCTTAAGTCTGACGTTTGGCTCAAGGAGGGCCACCAGAACCTCTCTTTTGAGCTGGAAAAGTGACGAAATACCTATATTAGCAGTAACCCTTGAACAGGAGTCATTTCGGTGAGTTTTGAGACTATATAAGGACCTTAAAACCCTCTCTCATGCAGCCATACGAATTTGGGATTTGAGAGAGGGAAAAGAGAGAGGAAGTGAGGGAGAAGTGGGAGAATCTCCCTGCGTCGTTCCCTGCCACCACACGGGCTGCACCATCCCTTTTTGACGTTTTTCGGCGTTTCCGGCGTCATTTCTAGGTAAGAAACCCTAACCTTAATGTTTTGGGGTTTAGACTGTTGTAGGTTGTGAAATAGCTAACCTATTTCGTTCTCTAGGTTGCCAAACTGCCGAATACGGAAGCTTAGCAAACCTATTAACTCCGTTACGATTCTACGACAAAAGGTGCTAACTTTAGGTGTATAGGTTAGGGTTTTCAACGCTTTCAATGTCAGATAATGATAGATTCATGATCTGCATGCAATTGCACATGTACAAAGTGCTTTTCATTTCCTGTTTCGATTAACGTTGTAGAATATGGAATTTCACATACTCTAGGTATACGTAGAAATACCGTATACGTATTTTTTTTGGAGAAATGTTTGACATGTTTATTTAATGTATGATTATACTATATATGGATAAAATACTAGTTTGGCGAAAGGAATCGCCGTAATACATGTTCACTTGTAAATGCTACGTTGTTGAAATTGAAATTGTGTATTCTAGAATACCGTATATGTGTAAGTTTTGGAAATGTAATTGTCATGATTATTTGTTGTATGATTATGGTATACATGGATAAAATACTCGTTTGGCTAAAGGATAACCCTAATACATGTTTTACTAACATACACCATGTATGTTGTAATAGTGTATTCTAAGTGTTTGTGGAAATGGCTGAATGAGTATAGAATTCTCATCGTGCTCGCCATGACTAATTGTCATGGATTCATGATTGATGTATTGGCGATACCCCTTTGACGAAAGGATTTGCCCTAAGTCACGCCACGGCCAATATACACTATATATGCTAAATGTGTGGCCTAAGTATTTGTGGAAATGACTGAATGATATGGAACTTGGATTCCTGCTTGCCATGACTATCCGTCGTGGGTGTACGCGTGTTATGATTGGGGCAACTCCCTAGTGAAAGGATTTGGCCTAATGCCTATGTGATCGACATTTGTCGTGTATGTTGATGTATGTTTGTTTAAGTGTTTCTTGAAATGTCTGAATGAGTAGTAGTTAGCAAATTGTAAAGTATAAGGGTGTTGAGATATGATTCTCAACCTCTTTTAACTATGTGTATGATCTCCTTTGATAGTTGTGTGATTAGGAATTGAACATGTACAAACGCATGCTTGTGTTGTGATTCATAACATGCTCAACTGCTTTATGATTTTAACTATGTAATGCATGTTTAAATTTATATTTGTTGTATGATCCGTCATGGGGATGGGGGAGCGGGAGCAACGAGTGCGTGCAACAGCCCTGGCAGCCCTAAACGGATAATACCAGACCTTGACTGTATGAGTTGAATCTGATCCATTACTGCTTTGTCTATCTGCAACTGATTGTGTTTGGGGCTATGATTATGGCCCAGGCAATCGGTAACGAGATTGAACTCGTGGCTGAGATTCATTTGCCACGTGGGACGTGTTCGACGAACTCGAGTCGTGCGTTGCCTGTCGGCAGTGGCTAGGCCACACGAAGTTATTTATGCACTTCATGTCGTGCAGCTCAACGGGCGATCGTGCTAGTCGAGCTCGTCAAGTAACCCGATCTGCCTTATGCATGTTCACCCTGTTTGGATGCTACTGCTTGAACCTAGGGTACCAAACTTACCAGTGAAACTCCCTTTCAACCATGGTATCTCGATCCGCTAAGACGCATGAGCCAGGCATGGTGGTATGGGACACCGTGGTCGAGCTGTCGGCCTACACTGGGGCCATGTGCCTCCCCGTAGTGACCATTGCGCAACCAACTCGTGAGCCGAATATGATGGTATGAGACACTGTATTCGAGTTGTCGATACTTACGGAGAGCCGAGTACGGTGAGACTTGTACTCGTGCTGTGACGGGCGACGAGTCCTCCGTAGTATCTTCGAGTATACTCCAAGGGTCTGTGATTGGCGACGAGTCTTTCACAGCAACTAGAGTATGAGTGGAGCCGAGTACGGTGAGACCTGTACTCGAGCTGACGGCTAGTGATTGAGCCGAGTACGGTGAGACCTGTACTCGAGCTGACGGTCAGCAATTGAGCCGCATACAGTGAGATCTGTATCCGTGCTGACGGGTGACGAGGCCTTTGTGATGCCTTCGCTAAGCCTCTCAAACCAATAATGTCGTATGAGATTAACTAGGATTGACGACCCTAGAATGGATCATGTTTGGGAATGATACAAGGGAGGTACCTTAGTTTCCCAATACTGCTGTTTGAAATGGACTAATAATAACTCGGTAATCATGATCATCATCGCATCGCATGTGCTTTGTAGATGTGGGGCACTGAGGGAGTAAGCATTCGCGAACGTAAGATGATGTCGCTTGAGGGTGGTTTGGCAAGGGCATACAGCATCATGTCATTTCATTTCACATTTAATAAGAGTAGTTAGAATTGTTTGATTTGTACTGCTTTATCATTACTGCTTGATTGAATTGATAACATGTTAACCTATGCTTTACTATTCCACTGAGTTGATCACTCACTCCCACGTACGGGACGGTGTTGCAACACCAACCAGATTTGTTGAGTTTCAGGTGATGGCGATGCTTGTGAAGCAGAGCCGGACTACTTCTGTGATGATAGGAGGAGTTCTCCTATCTGTATCTCTCTGGCAGGTCAATGAGAGACCTGATATTGTATTGACCGGGGCTATGGTACATGGGATAGGAGGCATTACACTTCCTCACATTTGGTACATTTAGAACTGCACTTGTATTTATTTAACCTGGTAATGTTATCACACTCTGGAGACTCATCATAGGTTATATATTTTATCTATCTATCACAGTCTTCCGCTTGCAAATTTAACTGTCTCTGGAGTATGATATGCTGTTTTGATTAATCTCACTCATGTTCAATGCACGAATACAGTCAACATTCAATCATCATTCATTTTGTTGCATATGTGATGTTCTGGAACTCGGGAGTTGAGTCTATGCTCGACCCCCGATTTTCAGGGCGTTACACTTAAGGAGGATCTTCTAGTTCTAAAATCCAAAGGCGATGATTTTGATATTTTGGAGTGGTGGGAGGATGAGATCTGGTAATTTACAGTACCATGTGCTCTCGTTAATGGCACGCGACATATTATCAATTCAAATTTCAACTATGGCTTCAGAATCTGTTTTTTGTTTGGGGAGTATGGTTGTAAGCAATTATAAAAGCTCACTTACACCTGAATCAGTTGAAGCGCTCATTTGTACTCAGGATTGGCTGCGTCCGATGTGGGGGAAAGAGAACTCTATTTATGAGGAGTTCGACGAAGAGGAGAGTGACAAGATTAATGAGACAGTACCTGCAGCTGCAATATGATTTTGATGCCTTTTATTTCTGTTATATTATGTTATTTGTAATTTTGTGGGTGCATGAATATTTCACTTTTTTCATTAGTACTATTCAATTAGATAATGTTGTTTAAATCTCTTATTATATTGTTGGGTGATTGCGTTCATTCATAACTTTAAATCTTTTTTTTTTTTTAATCTTGTCCTAACCTAACCAGATATACAATAGATATGTCATCGGAAGATGATGCATCGGCGGATATTTGGGATTATGGAGTCCAAGTCTACTCCCAGGATGGAAAGATAAAGTTGAAATGTAAGTTATGTGAAAAACTGTTTGTCAACAAACAAATCGACTCAAGTTACATTTGTCTTGTCAGGGAGGAGACGCCGCACTATGTAGCAAAGCTCCTCAAGAAGTCCGAGATTTATTTAGAGTCATTCTCGACTTAAATATGAAGACTTCCTACACCCCTCGCCCTACAACTACAACCAATACAACTAACCATAGAATATATAGAAGTAGGCCTATTATAAATGAAGAAGGGTTAAACAAAGGAACTGCCTCTGGTTCTGGTTCCAGGCCTTCCACAATTAGTAGAGAAGAAGAACAAGAGAGAATTTTAAGGGAACAAGAAGAACGCGATTATAAAGAGGTCGTTAAAAAAAGCTTGCAAGTGACATCCATATCAAGAAGAACCAGACAATAACATCCACCTCCGAGACAACATAATGTTGAAGCAGGCACGAGTAAACCATCAAAGTTTTTTAAAAGTCTCGCAACATTTTATAGGCAGTTGGGAATCCCATACAAATCGGATCATAAAATGTGTCTGAAAAAACTTCTTGCATCTGTGAATAAGGACGATGGGAAGGCATCGCCACCATCCGATTCAGCAGAGGTGAACGACCGTTTTTTGGACACATCCACCTCAGAGTCGCCCAAGAGTTTTCCTGCAGTTGAATCAGTAAAAAGAGAACCGAAGGATGAATCTGGCGACGAAGGTGGAGGCGGAGGAGGGGGTTACTATTACGGACAAGGTTCATCTAGTTACATGCCACAAAGACATTCATCATATAGAGGGTATTGAATGTATAAAAGTTTTACTTACTCTATATGTCAGTGAGTTGAATTGTGTTTTTGAATTTTTAAACCTTGGAAAAATGAGATAAAGCTTGTGTATATTTTCATTGATGAGATAAAACCTTAGTATTTCTATTCATGTTACTTCTAGTTTGGACTTGAGATTGATTTGTTATTGCAATTTGACTGCTGCTTCATCATTGCAAGTTTTAAAGAAGGCAAATGATTCAGTCATTACTCCATTGAAGTTTGGACACAATTTAATTGGATGTTTCATCCAAACACAAAATTGACAGTTTGTTCCTAAGTTCCACACAAGCTTTTCTTTTTTCACCACCAAGGGATGCCACTTGTTATGCATTCTTTTTTTTTTTCCCTTAGCCCATGATTTTGTTGGCCTGGATTGGCCTGCATTAATGCCATGTATTGTATTAATGTTTTGATGTCTTTAGTCATCTTTGATTTACAGACGGTCATTTTTTAAAAATAAGACCTACTAGACAAACCTTATTCTTCATGTTGAGAGATATCAATCACATGGTTAGAATCATCTTATCTATATATATTTTCAACCACTTTCCATCCACAGATGGGCTAACTATATGGATGGATGAGATTGGTAGGTTATTGTTGAGGGTCAAATATTGCATATTAGACCCCAGTTAATACCTGATTTTATGAACGTGATACCGTTTAATGCCCTACTTTAATCGTGTTTGTGCTGTAAGGTGACTTTAGGAGCCTGGACTTGAAAATGGTACTAAAAGCATGGAATTAACGCTCTGATGACGCCAAGGCAAGGGACAGACCCCAGGGGACTAAGATCGACGGATGTGCATGCCAGAGATCCGAGAAAATCGAGAAACTGAAGCTCAAGTGGCCCGAAATTGGTCCAGAATGAAGGATCACAAGGTTCCCACCATCTGCTCAGCTCAAAACTTCATACATGGCCTGAGGACCATAAATAAACCGTACACGTTAAATTTCAGCTCCCGAATCCCTGTGGAAGTGGCTAAACGGATAGATCAGCCTATAAAATCTTGATTTGGAGCCTGCCTAATATCTGGATATACTTAAATTCCGTTGTCAACGCCTTAAATTGGATGGAAAATATGTTGGACGGATCAGATCTCACGAATACATCACCGTGGGACCCACACCGTGGTGCGTGTGCACTGTGTATAATAGATTCCGCCGCACACCGAACCACGTTCTCCGTCAAGGGGTCTTTAACCCATGAATTCTTTAAAAAACGAGAAAGACGCAACAACGTCTTGACGTCCAGCAACCGTTTTTAGTAGTGGGGCTCACTTATCACTCTTCAGGACAATCTGAACCGTTTAACATGTCCAGAGAGGGGGCGTAACCATCTCCTAACTTTCCTTTTTGGCCCATGCACGTGTACGCACGTGAATCGTCAGAAAACGAAGGATGGATGGCGGAAGAAAAACATCATTGGACCGCACCAAAACTCAACCAAAACTACCCCTTCCTGACTGGTTTTTTGCCAGGAATCTAATGAATGGGTCGGATTTCCCCAAAAGTGTCACTGTGGGGCCCACCGAACACGTCAGCGCAAACTGCGTAAGGTTTACGTGCGTCTGAGAAAATCGAGACTTTCGTGCCATTCGACGATCAAGATTGTAACCGGATCAGCAATCCAAACCGTTCAAACTCATCAACATGGGGCGTTACCATCACCATGAAGGCCGAAAAAGGAGATGGATGGTCATCCGTCCTAAAACAGTCCAAAACGCAAACAGTCTTACGTTTTCTCTGCGTAAACGCCCGACTTTCCGCACCGACGTTAGTAGTAAAGGAGGCTCTTCTCCACCGATTCTCACAGCTATAAAAAGAAACACAAAGACGACAGAGAGAGGATCCAGCCGGTGGTGGACGTTGTGAGAGAGTGTTAGTTTAAGAGTTTTTTCCTTTTGTTTTCTTATTTTCCTTTTTGTTTTCTTTCTTTATTTATTTTTGAGAGCTATAGCCGCATCATGGTAGGATAAACCTCCTAGCTAGGGCTAAGAGGTGAAACTTGTAACGTGATGGGAGACTTTTAGCTTATGCCTTTTGTTTATACTGAACTGATGTTGATTTTAGTTTAATTAAGGGAATGTTTTTAGTTTTTAATGGTCCGTTGTGACTAAAATTACAATGGGTCTGAGATAGCTTGAGCATGTTCCTTTCCTTTTATGTTTATGACGTCAGGAAGCCCTGTTGTTCACCATCGTCTCCTGGGTATGGTAGGATGACGATACCCTTCCTAACCTTCATAGCATGTGATGTTGGTTAGTTAATATTTTTAATTGTTTACTTTTTGTCTCATGGGCATGGTTTGGTGATGGAATCCACTCTAATTCATATGCCTTTCATCTCTTGAAAACTATATTAAAGGAAGTTCAGTTTGATGGTTACACCCTTCAACTGGATGAAGATAGGACTTAAAGTCCAGTTGAATTCTTGAAACAGCCATAAGATCTCCCTGATCTCTACAAGTGGATCCTCTGAATCCCTAGTATCCTTTCCCTGAATTCTTTAAGTTTTAGATAATTATTTCATTATTATTCATCAAATTACACTCGATTTAGATTTCATCTCATTCTAGTTCTAGTTCTATTTAGTTTCAGATTACGTACAGGTTTCAGTCTCTTGGGATTCGACCTCGATCTCACCGAGTTTATTACTACATCACAACCCTATACTTGGGGAATGAACAAGTTTTTGGCGCCGTTGCCGGGGATTGACGATTACGTTCTCTGAAATTAATTGGTTTTAGAATTAGATTAAGATTAGGATTTACTAACTTTAGTTTAGATTTTTCTTTCTATTTGATTTTTAGAACTAACTTTCCTGTTTTGTAGGATCGTTGATATATCGTCTAAATTGGTAACTTCCTCCTAATTTCTTTACTTTCTCTATATTTTTAGATTAGGTCTTATCTCCTAGATACTAACTTGGTTTGTTCTGTTTTGCAGGTTTTAACTTAGGAATCTCTAACCTGGTAACTTCTTTCTAACTTCTTGTAACGCCCCGGTTTTCGAGACTCGAGTGTAACACTCGTCTCTTGAAAACCCAGGTGTTAACTAATAAACAAGGGATAATCAAACCCCAATCAAAGTGCAATTAACGGAATCAAGCGTAGTATAGATAAAACCCAAACAGTAATAATATCCTGGGCCACTCAGTTGGGGCCTATATACAAAACCTTAATTCTCAACATGAAATGAAATGTTAATAAGTAAATAGACTACTGATTTAATCCAAAATAAGCAGCCGCCTCTTGGTACGGCTCCTCATTGTAAGCCTCCTCCTCGACCTCCATCGTCTCCGGCCCCTCCGCAACTCCCTTTGTTCCTGTGTCCTCTGTGCGGTTGATTATTGATGAATGAATGACCAACTCAGTGTGATCTCCCACTAAGATTACACACCGCTGCCCTAAACAAGGAATAACATAAAAGGCATATAGATAATCCAAAACATAGTAGATGCAGTCTTGATAAGTGCATGGATGTATGGAATGCGTTCACGCCCCGGGGATGCTCATCCGTGCGAACAGTGGGTCGCCGCCCATGCAATCATCGAACTTGGGAAACATTATCTAGTCGAAAATAATACGTACCCCACATACGATAGCAATAGATGTTGGTCTGTGCAATATATACATGATTAGCCCGTCCATTATTAATCCAATTACACTCAGCCATTTTAAATAAGCTCATGGTCACTATGGGGAGCTTGTGGCTCAGCGTAGGCCGATGGCTCGGGCATAGTGTCCCATTACCACCATCCCCGGCCCATGAGGCTACCGTCTTAGGGTGTGTGTAGCACCCACTGACATGTGGTCGATCAATTCAATATAAAAGGGCTACCACCAATGCCGACTAGGGGTGAACCGTTGAAATTACCAAAAGTGGCGATTTAAACATGTCGACATGAATGGTTCAAAAATGAGTAAACAATGACATTTGGAAGGATTATGAAGCCCATTCCAAGTTAGTTAGGTGAAACCACACATGGATGGTAAACCTTGGGGTCAAGCACCACAACTAAAACCTCCATGTTAGGGGCCTACTTATGTCACAACCAATCTAGTTACACCCTAAGCACGGACTCTCCTTTGCTAGGACTTCCCGTAGAGAGATTTTAGCAGTATGTATGTCATAACAGCATATATTACGATATGAAAGGAGAATAAGGAATGACACATGTGTTCCTATCAATATACAACAACTAAATATACATGACATAAATTACTAGATTATTTACCTAGGCAGTTCAAGAATCTAAACAATAGTAAGCATGAGAATTATCATGTTTAGCAGATAAATCAAGTGAATACAGTTTATTTCTACATAGTTTATCATTAGTCTAGCTAACTATTTACACTAATAAAACTGTCATTTCTGGTCTAGTTAAGGATGGAAAGCTTAAGGGGAAGAAATCATCACCTGAGTTATTGTAGCACGTCCCCAGATGCAAACTCCTGCAGGTAGTTGGTGGTTCCCGTTACTTGTAGAGTTTCCTAAAGGAAATTTGTTTTCATTAGATATTTAATCTAGGGCTTTAAAGTACTAAGGTTGGTTGAACGACCAGCAACCGTAGCGGTCCAATTTTCATCGAAGAGCGTCCAAGTCCCACCATCTGCCGACGCCAAGGTAATGGCCATCCAACAGATAGACGGTCCAGATATAGTGTTTACACGAGGTGGGCTTACACGTATGTGGGTCCCATGTAAGCATGGGCGTCGAATCCGAACGGTCCATAAGATGTGGAATCTCAGGAAACCTTAGGGGGGTAAATTTTTACCCTGATCTAAGATTTCGGTAGCCCATAACAAAGATAAACGCAATTCAAAGGAAGAAACTATTTACATTAATCATGGCCTACCGAAGTTTTGGTTCAAAGTAAAAATTAGAACCAGGGGGTTTCCTGAGGTTCTGCTCCATGTGGACCATTCAAATTTTCCAAACTCATTAGGTATGATGAGATCTTGAAATTCTACACGAAGTTACGTGGACTGATTGGCAGGAGAGCGTCCAGTTGTAATTATAAACATGCTCTCTGCTTCAACGTCCTGGTGCATACGTGCACCGTTATTTCACTTCGTAGGTGGGTTCCATGTGAGGCCTATCACGTGTACACCTATCCTAGTAACACATATACCTATACCCTATGTAGTATAGTGTTGCGTATATTGTATATCTTATATAATATACATGTTTATTTATGGACCGTCGAAGAGTCCAGCAGCCACCGTCCAGGTCTTCTGGATGGTGCAGGTGGGTTTATACAAGCCATTTTGGTCCCACATAGGGCATTACATATACATGATACATGTGTGTGTGTGTGTGTGTGTGTGTGTGTGTGTGTGGTGTATATATATATATATATATATATATATATATATATATATATATATATATATATATATATATATATATCAATGTGGGTCCCACATGGGGATACCACGTATGCAGTCACATGCATGCATACATATGTATATAATCCTATTCTATTATCATATCATAGCCTTTTCCTCCTTTTTTTTTTTTCTTTTTTCTTTTTTCTTTCTTTCTGCTAATGCCCAGTGCTGGACGTCACTGGAGAACGTCCAGCCCAGGGGCTTTTTCCAGATATAGCGTCCCTGATGGACGGTCCAAATTCAAATGGCCCATGGTGGCCTGACGCTAGAGCAACCCACCATCATTTGGTGGGGCCATGGTCAACGCAGGGCTTATAGACAGGGTAGCCCACTAACGTCAGGGTGAGGCCCACTTCATTTGTGCAGGGCCCATGACCAACCCACCAGTTTTGCAATGAAAGAGAAACAACGTTTCTGCTATACGCTGTTGGCGCTGCGTTCAGCACTCGCTACAGTCAAAAGCAGTTGGGGCCCACAAATGCCTGTGATGCAACCAACCAAGTTTTGGATCTTAGGTGGGACCCACCTCCACGTGGCTGCATGGCCAAAGAGGCCTATCCTCGGAGAGTTGCACCATGCAGCCCGCCCGGACGTGGTTAACACTAGAATCCGAGCCTCTGCTCGTTCTAGCAACGGCGTCCGCTCAAACTAGCTATGCCTGGGGTCCGATCCCGACCTCCTGATCATAGCCCACTGGAGTCCGTTCCAGCCCATCTCTTGGACCGACCCCCAGCACATGCGGCTGTCCTGGGTTAAGACCGAATCCGGTCCTTTTTCAGCTTTAAAAATAGAGCTTCTGCCAAGCTCTTCCTTCTACTGCTAACAGGGGCTACTCCCTGCCAGACTTTTGACCCATGCTTCAACTATTAATTGGCTTAGCTTAGGCCTAAAACAATGCTGCATCAGGGTCCGACTTCAACCCCGAACAGAGCCACCGTTCGGTTTAGTTTCAGGCCAGAAACAGAGACCAAGACTACTGTTTTCTCATTCGTTTCACAGCCATTGATTGGCTGGTCCCCAAACTAAACCCGAGCTAGTTTCAAAGCTCTATAGAGAGCCCAAAACAGAGCTCCAAACGGCCATCATTTGGTCCTTCATCAGACTTCAAACGTTGCCATTGCTGGGCCGACTCTCAGCCATTGCTTGGCGTGATTTCAGTCCAGACAATGCTATCTCTTACCTAGCTAGAATTTACAAGGACAGGGAAGAAGAAAGATCACCTGAGGTGGTGGATGCCGACCCTGAACAAGAATCACAATAGGAGAGAACGACTCCCTGTTTCTCTCTCTCACTTATACTCTCTTTCTTTTCTTCTCTTGCTGCGAAATTCCTAGGGCTACAACGTCCTCCTTTTATAGTCAGTGAGAGGAGGTTTCAATGGCTGTGATTGCTTTCACAGTAAACGACTGATACACGTCTTCCCAAAAGAAGAAGTCGGTCTCTCTCTTCCTCCACTTGCAGACTCAGATCAGGCCGTCTTTTTTGGTAAGAATGGATGGTGGCATTCCACCTCTTTCGTCCGTTTACCAATGCTCAAACGGCTATACCGTTATGTTAAGCCGGGCCCCATAGAGAAATTCAACGGACCGGATTGTCTGAAAAACGATCATGGCTGGCCACCTAGGAGCTCGAACATAGTTGGTTTAGAGACAGGGAGGATGGCGGGAAGGAGATATTTTTGAATCTGTTGGAGGGGTGCTCGGTCATGCTAGTCTGACCGAACTAAAAGCTTTAGTGTTCCGCATGCACAAGCACCTTTAGTGCACATGCAATGTAACACCCTGGATTTTTTCCAACCTGGAATTAGACGTCCTTAGGCGATGGGATAATCCTAACTCCTGTTTAACTTGACAAACACTCAACTCAAGGGTTTTAAGTCCCTTTCCAAACCATTTTCTTCACAAATCTCACCTTTCATTACCTCGTTCCTTAAATCCTTCTAAGTACTTTCACATTAGACACTACCTTAAAGTTTAGGTGATGAAGAACAATACTTAAACTAAACATTGCAACAAAGGTCTAAGTACCACCTCAGACCGAAATCACTCAGGACTAAATCCTTTAGAAATTAGGCGAGATTTAGTTAGTGTTAAACTAGAGTGCCTGTGAAATTAGCACCAATCACTTTAAATACGATCTGCAAGATCCAAAACTTGTAGAATCATTGACGCTAGGTTACCCTAAAATTTAGGATCAATCTCATTACCCGGCTGCTCTCGGGAGCATCTCGAAACTCCGTATCGGATCTGGACCACACGTCGGAAGTCCGATTAACACGAAGTTAAGGAACTAGGACTGCCTTGCTGGGCTTGACAATCAACTCGGAAATTAAATCCAGATAGTGTCCCAACGCTATTCGCTTGAGCTCGGAGTGAAGAGTGTGAGAAATGTGGAATTAATTTAAAATAAAATATCTCAAATAGTAATCTAGCACCTCTCGCTTGCGGATCAGTTTTAAGCAACCAGACCGTCAGAATCAGACCAAATTACACCCTCGGATCAGGAGAAATTTCATATACGTTTACATGTACTCGGAATCTCCGATTGAGATCCGCTGACCGTTGAACTGAAACTGGTCCGCCACGCGTGATCTGAAAATCCCACTGAAACAAAAATTTAATAGAACATAGATCCGGTGTTGGTGAGCTTAAGTCCGACCTTTGGCTCAAGGAGGCCCGCCAGACGTCCTCCGTTGAGCTGAAACAGGTCCGCTTTGGTTATAATCTAAGTATACTTTGACCTGGAGTCTATTTCGGTTAGATTTTAGGTTATATAAGGGCCTTTGAATCCTCTCTCTCACAGCCATACGAATTTATGATTGAGAGAGAGAAAAGAGAGAGAAGAGAGAGAGAAAGTGTGGGAGCAGTGGGAGATTCTCCCTGCCATCCTTCCCTGCCGCTCCACGAGCTCCACCACTCCGTGCTAATCACTTTTCCGGCGATTTTAACTCCGTTTCTAGGTAAGAAACCCTAACCCTAAACTAATTTGGGGTTTTGATAGTTGTAGGTTATAAAATAGCTAACCTATTTCGTTCTATAGGTTGCCAAACTACCATATACGAAAGCTTAGCGAACCTATCGCCTCCGTTACGATTCTATGACAAAAGGTACGGACTTTAGGTGTATAGGTTATGGTTTTCAATGCTTTCAATGTCAGATAATGATAGATTCATGATCTGCATGCAATTGCACATGTACAAAGTGCTTTCTGTTTTCTGTTTCGATTAAAGATGTAAATTATGGAATTTTACATATTCTAGGTATTCGTAGAAAATACCGTATACGTATAAATTTTAGAAATGTGTTTAACATGATTATTTGTTGTATGAATATACGATATATGGATAAAATACTTATTTGGCGAAAGGATTCGCCCAAATACATGTTTTACTAATATACACTATATATGTAGAAATACTGTATTGTAAAAAGTACCGTATACATATATATTTTAGAGATGTGGTTGCTATGATTATTTGTTGTATCAATATATTATATATGCGTAAAATACTTGTTTGACGAAAGGATTTGCCCTGAATCAAGCCACGGCCACTATACGCTATATATGTTGAAATGTGTAGCCCAAGTGTTTGTGAAAAT
The DNA here is from genome assembly GCA_021015155.1 of Magnolia officinalis. Classification (NCBI taxonomy): domain Eukaryota; kingdom Viridiplantae; phylum Streptophyta; class Magnoliopsida; order Magnoliales; family Magnoliaceae; genus Magnolia; species Magnolia officinalis. Next base: position 31,167,389 of record JAJHSJ010000006.1, read on the forward strand.
GTTCAAATGAATATGGAACTTGGATTCCTACTTTCCATGACTATCTGTCGTGGGTGTACGCGTGTTATGGTTGGGGCAATTCCCTAGCGAAAGGATTTGGCCTAATACTTATGTGAACAACATATGTCATGCATGTTGATGTATGTAGTCTAAGTGTTTGTTGATATGTTTGAATGAGTAGTAGTTAGTAAATTGTAATGTATAAGGGTGTTGAGATATGATTCTCAACTCCTTTAACTATGTGTATGATTTCCTTGGATAGCTATGTGATTAGGAATTGAATATGTACAAACTCATGCTTGTGTTGTGTTTCATAACATGCTCAACTGATTGTATGATTTTATCTATGTAATGCATATGCTTAAATTCATGTTTACGTTATAAGATCCGTCATGGGTGATGGGGGAGTGGTGTAACGATTCCGTGCAACAGCCCTGGCAGCCCTAAACGGATAATACTAGACCTTGATTGTATGAGTTGAATCTTGATCCACTACTGCTTTATCTATCTGCAATTGATTGTGTTTGGGGCTATGATTATAGTCCAGACAATCGATACCAGAATTGAATTCGTGGTTGTGATTCATTTGCCACGTGAGATGTGTTCGACGAACTCGAGTCGTACTTCGGTTGGCGATAGTGGTAGGCCACGCGAAGTGCTTATGCACTTTATGTCGTTCAACTTGTTGTGCGCTCGAGCTAGCCGAGCTCGTCAAGTAACCCGTTCTGTCTAATGTATGTTCACCATGTTTGGTCACCACTACTTGAACCTAGGGTACCAAACTTACCAGTGAAATCCCTTTTAACCATGGTACCTCGATCCGCTAAGACTCATGAGCCGGGAATGGTAGTATGGGACACCGTGGTCGAGCTGTCGGCCTACGCTGGGGCCACGTGCCTCCCCGTAGTGACCAGTGAGCAACCAGACTCGTGAGCCGATTATGGTGGTATGGGACACTATATTCGTGCTGTCGGCCTACATTGATAAGGTGATGGGAGAGTGGTGCAACGATTCCGTATAACAGTCTTGGCAGCCCTTTGTAGTGACCTTGAGCATACTCTAAATTGTGGTGAGACGACGAGTTTTGCAGCAGTGTATAGAGTATGAACTAGGCTTGTATCTGTATAGTGATGAACCGTTAAAAGGGTGATGGGAGAGTGGTGTAACAATTTCGTGTAACAGCCCTGGCAGCCCTTGCAGCAACCTAGAAAACACACCATCGTCAGAGATTAACTAGGACTGACAACTCTAGAATGGATCATGTTTGGGAATGATACAAGGGAGGTACCTTAGTTTCCCAATACTGCTGTTTGAAATGGACTAATAATAACTCGGTAATCATACTCATCATGCATTGCATGTGCCTGGAAGATGTGGAGCACTGAGGGATGAAAGCATGCCGCGAACGAAGAGGGTGTCGCATGAGGGTGGTTTGGCAAGGGCATACATAATGTCATTTCATACTTGCATTAAATAAGAGTAGTTAGGAGTGTTTGATTTTACTGCTTTATCATTACTGCTTGACTGAATTAATAACATGTTAACCTATGCTTTATTGTTCCACTGAGTTGATCACTCACTCCCACGTTACGGGACGGTGTTTTTAAACACCAACCAGACCCTGTTGTAGCTGCAGGTGTTTGCGATGCTTGTGAGGCGGAGCCAGACCTCTGTGATGATGAGGACACTTTCTTGTATATGTTATTTTTTGGCGGCTTCATGTGAGCCGTGCCTTGATCGACGGGGTTACAGGGATGTTGGCTAGATGACACTACACCTTTGGTATATTTTGAAATTATACTTGTAATTCTTTAACCTGGTAACATTATCACACTCTGGAGACTCACCATAGTTTATATATGTTATCTATCTATCACAGTCTTCCGCTTGCAATTTAACTGTCTCTGGAGTATGATATTCTATTTTGGCTTAATCTTGCTCATGTTCAATGCACTAATACAGACAACATTCAATCATCATTATCTATGTTGCATAAGTGATGTTCTGGAAACTCGAGAGTTGAGTTATGCTCGACCCTCGATTTTTTGGGATGTTACATGCAATGTGCAGGGACCCATTGAAATGTTATCCCTGCAATCTACACCGTTCATTCGTATAGAGGGAACATTACCCAGGGCCCCTGGCCCATTTTATGTTGATGGTGAGCCCTAGATGGGCTGTTACACACATCCTTGGACCATCATTGGCCCATATGTCATGATCCGTCAATCAGGTGGGCCTGATAACCTTTTTCAACAGTTAGATTAGGGTGCTAGTTATGATGAAGGCTACGTTTGTTACCAATCAATTCTTAAGTGTTGGTGACAAGTGTTTTGCAATAGTATTGACTAACATAGTGACTTAAATTTTAGAGTGTGCGAGTAGCCTCACCTTTCCGATTGTTGTAGGGCGTACTCTGAACCTTGGAGGCCCTGATGGATGGCTTTAATGTCGACCAGAATCCCTGCCCTACGTATGTCAAGACAAGTTTATTTGGGCTAACCCAAATTTGTTTTAGTGTAGTGTGGGCTTAAAAGGTAACACCCGTGTACTGAAGGTACGGGGTGTTACACTTCTCCCCCTCTTACTTTCTATATTATTGTAGGATCCTTTCTTTTATTTTTCTTAGGATTAGATTCAGAGTAGGGTCTCACCATGTATATGCATGAGTGGGAATGTCAGTATGCTGAGAAGAATAATCTATATTGGGATGATGATTATGGTAGAAATCAACCTATGTCTCAAAAATGTTCTGAAACTATCATTGAGAACTGATCGGAATATAAAGATCCACCGGTTAAGAAGTCCTTACGTGATCATATGCGGGAGAACAATTACACCCCACAGATTAACAAAACAGTACGTGAATGTTGGGGTTATCATAACTATGGGAGTGGAAATTATTATCACTCATCCGATAAAAAGAAACAATGCGTGATTATATTATGAGTGATAATATGTATTATCAACCATCAGATTCTCCCACCTATGATACGTATGACTATAATCAGTGAAAACCTCAATGTTGGGAAGATGAACCAGCAATATACTCTAGTGATTATTCCCTTGAATCCCCTACCTTTGAGATCCAACCAGAAACAATCCAAGAGGATTCATGTTTTAATCTAGAACAATTCAACCAGCATGTTGTGAAAATGATGAAATCATTAAAAGCGATTGAATCGCACCTCAATGAGAGGAATAAGGCTAATTCACCCCAGCCGCAAACCAGTCCAGAAATACAATGCAATCCTAACTTGCTTTTGGAGAATTCTGGAATTTGGAATGAAGAGTTGAATTGTGCTAATGAGCATATGGTTCACTTTCTCGATGAGTCGATCTTTATGACGGTTCAAAGGAATGGTCAAGAGTTGTGGGTATCTTTCAAATAAAGTGATGATGACACACCTTTCTTACATGACACACAGGATCTCAATGATGAGGTAGATATTAGTTTATTCGAACCTCAACCGAATTTAGGTATAGAATGTGAGGAAAACTATCCCATCCCAAGTGTGCACTGCACGGAATTAGACGATGATGCGTATTGGGATGATGATAATGAATGTTCAGCCCAAATTCCCCTGGAACTAATCTCAAGTATGGTCCAGGTCAGTGATCAAGAAGTACACGAAGTGATCGGTTAGAAGGATCTACTTCACTCATCTGACATACCAGATTTAAATGTAGAGGATGAATCCCTTACAACCGACTCTTCTAACTCTTGTGAGATATGTTTAGACCACTCCCCTGAATTGAATGATGATATGATTCGGGAGAAGGACGAGTTGCTCGATACAACTCTGAAATTTGAAACCACCCAGTTGAGGCCATCATCTGAGTTGTACACGTTTGATAATTCAACGCCTCAATTGAGTAGTTTTAATGAATAGAGTGATCACATTGATGCTTCCTCTATTGATCTTCTATCTGTCCGTGCAGGACTGGAGCAAGAGAGCGTACCTCCACCCACTTTCAAGGACGATGGATTCCTTAGGCAAATCATCACGAGCTCCAATGTGGAACATAAGTCATGCTCAGTTGAAGTTCTTAACTCTTTGAATGATTGTTTGGCATACTTTGCAGATTTAAACGATCCCATGTCAAAAGATGAAGTGGATGCCTCGCAAGACAATACCTTGGTAGTTATCACTGACTAAGAGAACCTTCATTCTGAAGCCCCTCCTTCCCCAGACCCTGAATGTTTACCATTAAAGGAAGAGGAGCTGAAAATTGAACCGAAGTTTGGAGCTTTAGAATATGTTGAGACTACATCACGTCTTAAGAAGTTTTCTGAACTTTATTTACTTGTAATCTCTGATTCACCATGGGATACTAACATTAAAACTTCTTATGTCATAGGCGAATCGTATGTACTCTGGATACCTCAAGCAATTCAACGAAAAATTTCTTATGAGGTACATAAGTTTCTCTGGAAAGTCATGCTCCAGGGTGTCCAAGCCTATTGCAAAAAGGGCTTTTGAATGATCTTGTTGAAGAACTTACTGAGAAACTTATCAAGATACTGGCCAGAAGAGGAACCTTCCAGCATGATTGAGTAGTTTTTCCATGTTTTCATAAGACTAGGGTAGTTTGCTTTATGTTGTTCTAGGATAAGCGGTTTTATGTCATTAGGTTAGTTTGCTTCCTGCATTATTTTAGGATGGTTTGCTTTCGTGTCTTCACTCTCGTACTGACCGACTTTCATGCTGCGATCTTTAGAAAGTCTCTCGATTCATTATCCAGGTACTATCTTTCCATCACTTCTCAATTACTTTCGTTATCCCATGTGCATTACATGCTCATATCTTTTACATTGAGGATAATGTAGATTTTAGGTTGGGGGTGGGAGATTAGGTTTCCTAATTAGTGTTTTCTTGGTCTTGAGTAAAAATTGTGAAATTTTTTAATTTTTCTGGAATTTCTTGTGAATTTGAGGTGATTTTGACAGCCATCTAGGGCACTTAGAATTTCAAGATACGTGATGTTGGTAATCTATGAGTCTTAGATTCAGTATCTGTTAAATTTCACAGTTAAGTTTGAATTGTTAATTCAAGATTAGAAGTTGTAAACATTGATTGAGTCATGATTTCACATGTCACATCTCGCTTTCACATTAAGGTTTCAGTTTGATATTGAAGGGTTAACTTGCTCGTCATGATCAATTAAAGAAAAAGAAAATACCTAGCTATAAATAATTTTTTTTTTTTTTAAATAGATACCTTTGGAAAGGGTTGGGCGAATAATCTTCACCATAGGTTTGCTCCCTGTAGGTGTAGATTTAATTCCCCATGGATATATGTGAAAAAGGTTTGGGTGTACGATCTTCACCATAGGTTTGCTCCCTATGGGTGAGGATTTGATTCCCCTTCTTGGCATTGCTTTTAATGGAAAAATTAAAAGCTAGAAGAATGAAAAGATGATCTGTGAGGCAAGTTTTGGTTTAAGTCTTGGTTATCATGAATTCTCTTGTTAGTTACCAATGATATCCTGAATTAGAGAGGTGAGTTTTAATGATGATGAGTCGAGATTAGACTATACACCCATGGAACTCAATGTTTAGAATATTTTCTAATTGATGGTTAATACATTGAACTTGATTATGAAGTATAGGATGATGAGCCCAATATTCAAACATCTTAGAATTCTAGGATTTAGATTGTTCTCAACAATCACTCGAGTTTATAGAAATTGTCCTGTAAATCTCAACTTATTTTTCGTATACTTTGCTCGGGACTAGCAAAATGCTGGTTGTGGGTTATGTTGAGGGTCAAATATTGCATATTAGACCCCAGTTATTACCTGATTTTATGAACGTGATACCGTTTAATGCCCTACTTTAATCGTGTTTGTGCTGCAAGGTGACTTTAGGAGCATGGATTGGAAAATGGCACTAAAAGCATGGAATTAACGCTCTGATAACGCCAAGGCAAGGGACAGACACCAGGGGACTAAGATCGACGGACGTGCATGCCAGAGATCCGGGAAAACCGAGAAACTGAAGCTCAAGTGGCCCGAAATTGGTCTAGAATGCAAGATCACAGGGTTCTCACCATCTGCTCGGTTCGAAACTTCATATATGGCCTGAGGACCATAAATGAACCGTACACATCAAATTTCAGCTCCCGGATCCCTGTGGAAGTGGCTAAACTGATAGATCAGCCCATAAAATCTTGATTTGGGGCCCGCTTGATATCTGGATATACTTAAATTCCGTTGTCAACGCCTTAAATTGGATGAAAAATATGTTGGATGGAGCAGATCTCACGAATACATCACCGTGGGACCCACACCGTGGTGCGTGTGCATTGTGTATAATAGATCCCGCCGCACACCGGACCGCGTTCTCGGTCAAGGGGTCTTTGACCCGTGAATTCTTTAAAAAACGAGAAAGACGCAACAACATCTTGACGTCCGGCAACCGTTTTCAGTAGTGGGGCTCACTCATCACTCTTCAGGACAATCTGAACCGTTCAACATGTCCAGAGGGGGGGCGTAACCATCACATAGCTTTCCTTTTTGGCCCATGCACGTGTACGCACGTGAATCGTCAGAAAACGCAGGATGGACGGCGAAAGAAAAACATCATTGGACCGCACCAAAACTCGACCAAAACTACCTCTTCCTGACTGGTTTTTCTCTAGGAATCCAATGAATGGGTCGGATTTCTCCAAAAGTGTCATTGTGGGCCCACCGAACACGTCAGCGCAACCTGCGTAAGGTTTACGCGCGTCCGGGAAAATCGGGACTTTCGTGCCATTCCACGACCAAGATTGTGACCGGATCAGCAATCCAAACCGTTCAAACTCATCAACATGGGGCCATTACCATCACCATGAAGGCCGAAAAAGGAGATGGATGGCCATCCGTCCTAAAACAGTCCAAAATGCAAACAGTCTTGCGTTTTCTCTGCGTAAACGCCCGACTTTCCGCACCGACGTTAGCAGTAAAGGAGGCTCTTCTCCACCGACTCTCACAACTATAAAAAGAAACATAAAGACGACAGAGAGAGGATCCAGCCGGTGGTAGACGTTGTAAGAGAGTGTTAGTTTAAGAGTTTTTTTCTTTCGTTTTCTTGTTTTCCTTTTTGTTTTCTTTCTTTATTTATTTTTGAGAGCTATAGCCGCATCATGGTAGGATAAACCTCTTAGCTAGGGCTAAGAGGTGAAGCTTGTAACGTGATGGGAGACTTTTAGCTTATGCCTTTTGTTTATACTGAACTGATGTTAATTTTAGTTTAATTAAGGGAATGTTTTAGTTTTTAATGGTCTGTTGTAACTAAAATTACAATGGGTCTGAGATAGCTTGAGCACGTTCCTTTCCTTTTTATGTTTATGACGTCATGAAGCCCTGTTGTTCACCATCGTCTCCTGGGCATGGTCGGATGACGGTACCATTCCTAACCTTCATAGCATGTTGATTGGTTGGTAATTAGTTTAATTCTGTTGTTTACTTTGTCTAATAGGCATGGTTTGGTGATGGAATCCATTCTAATTCATATGCCTTTCATCTCTTGAAAACTATATCAAAGGAAGTTCAGTTTGATGGTTACACCCTTCAACTGGATGAAGATAGGACTTAAAGTCCAGTTGAATTCTTGAAACAGGCATAAGATCTCCCTGATCTCTACAAGTGGATCCTCTGAATCCCTAGTGTCTTTTCCCTGAATTCTTTAAGTTTTAGATAATTATTTCATTATTATTCATCAAATTACACTCGATTTAGATTTCATCTCATTCTAGTTCTAGTTTTATTTAGTTTCAGATTATGTATAGGTTTTAGTCCCTTGGGATTCGACCTCGGTCTCACCGAGTTTATTACTACATCACAACCCTATACTTGGGGAGTGAACAGTTATCCTGTCATGTGTACCATGTTTTGTAGCAGTAGTTGCCAAAACCTTAACAGCTGCTCCTTGATTCATTTTGTAATCAATGCTCTAAATCTCCGTCACCTGTGCCTTAGCGGTGAATTAAAAGGTCTTCAAATAACAAATAGTCCATTACTCATTACCGCAGCTATCAATTTGTCGATCCACCGTGCAAAACATCTCGAGCAAGGTGGAGTTTACAATTTGATCAAGTTTCTTGGCTGTCTACATCATATTGAGAAACTAGAGCTACAGGGTTATTTGCTAGAGGTATGTAATTTTAAATGCACTGCATGGTGTTCATTTTATATTTGTTAGGAGTGTCTGCCAAATCTGAGTGGAAGGAATGCATCCACAGATTCAATGAGAATGGGAAGATGATAGGTCTGATCAGTAACCGTTAAATTTTCATCTTGGTGTATATTTTGTGGATGAGTTGGTGTCTCCATCCACCAACTCATACACGAAAGGACAAGCACAACTGTAGACAAACACAAGTTGAATAGCTAGTTTATTTTTGCTAGAGTATCCCTTTGCCTTCTCTGATCACAGGTTTTATCAGCATGGTGATGTTTTTTTGTTAGCATTCTTTAGTTCATACATAGGATCTCTCATCCCACAAATGTCAGGTACTATTGCAATGGAGATAGGTTTGATAGATGTTATGCATGGATCTACATGTGATGCAATCAGGCCTACAATCTGACAAGCTCACCAGTGATATAGCAGTCGGTGATCAATGTAATCCTACCACTCAGATGGACAAACTGATCATGCAGATTGTTCAACTACTGTCCTAGAGGTTTACAGTTGAGACCCAGTCATTCATTCCAGTTTATCCAGTAAAACTGGCAGTTCATTAAGGCTGGTATATATGATGTTTTAGGTCTTTTATTTAATGTAGTTTTCCATCTAATTAAGGTCCTAGTTTGGTTAATATTATTAGTTGCTCAAGTTATTTGATTTTACAAGGATTAAGGTAGTGGAGTTTATCAAGACATAGAGTGGAGACTCCATGTACTTAATGTATTTATTGGCTGGAAGAGATTTGAGGCTACGCTAACCCTCGGTTCATCTGTTGTGCTTCACAAATTCTTCCCAAGTTAGAAATATCAACAATTCCTACCTAGATCATGCAAAGTAGTAGTTGCTGGAATTCTATTATTTGGTGATTAATTGTATGTCTGTTGGATTCCATTCAACACTTGAGATCAACACCTTTTCTTTTCCTGGGAAAATCTAGTTTCTGGAATTTTAGTTTTACATGCATCTAATGCCACCACAGTTGCCAGAAATCCAGTTTTTGGGTGGGTGCATGTGCAGGAGCAAGTGGGTGTGTGGGTGGGGGGGTGCATGTGCTTGTGGGTGGGTGTGTGGGTGTGGTTGTGTGTGTGTGCAAACTCAGGACTGATTGTTCAAATCAATCCTCATATTTGCTGATAATCCACAAACACACAATCCTGAGGAAATAGAAAGCTGCAGATTCCTACAATAATTTTGTCACTTAGTTTGGTGTGTAGCTTTCCATGGAAATGTTAAAAAGCTGTAGACAATACCAATCTAATTATTTTATTTATTTATTATTATTTTTTCAAGTGGTGCATACTAATGGGGGATCAAACGGGGTTTGCATCTAACTGCACGACATGAAAATGAGTTTGATCCATTTAAGGCACGAAACACCCTTTGGAAAGTGCATCCAAACAGACTACTGTTTTGATTGTGGACAGAAAATGGGTTTGTCTCAAAACAGCATTAAAAGCTCTCAATTAGATATTTCAACCCTTTAAGAATTTGGCTATTTAGCATTGAATATAGGCACCAACCACAGCCTCTATTATTTTTTTAAAAATAAAATAAAATAAGAACCGATCCGAACATTGCCCAATCTGATCCAACTCGGTTTTCATGACCGAGTTGGACTCGGATCGGCTCATGATAGCAGGGGTTCGGGTTGGTCTGAGTCAGATGACCCGGACTCGGTCCTGGATCGGTTCGAGTTCAAGTTGGCCCGTGTAGAATCCAGACCGAGTCGAGTTGGACCCAATTCGATCCGACTCGGTCCGATGCCCAGCTCTATCTAGGACGGTGTTTTAAAATACCAACCAAACCCTATCTTAGATGCAGGTGTCACGGAGCTCGACGCGTTGGATGGGGTGAGTATAGACGAGGAGGAGGAGCTCTCCTATTTTCAGCTTTTGGGCAGATCACCATAGGTCGTCCTAGGACTAGTGACGGGGCCTTAGGGAAAGGGGACATTTGCACATTCTTTTGGACCATATATTTTGTTGGGACGTTGTCCCGTATATCACGCATACTATTTCATTTTGTTGATCATACATTTTATTAGTTACGCTTTAATTCAGTAATTTAGTCATGGTTTATGTCGCATGTTCCGTTTAATTTCTTAATTGCTTATGTATCAATTAGATTATACTCGCATTTTGTCAATCCGCAAGACATAAGTGACACTCGGGATGTAGGGAGTCGAGTATCTACTCGGCCCCCGAAATCCGGGGCGTTACACTTTTGTTTGGGGCTAAAAGGGTATTATATTTGACTTGAGGCGCCACTAACCAATTATTACGTTTCTACAGTCAATTAGACCATGTAGAAATGCTTAAGATTGAGGACCCAAAGATCCTTAACCATAAGATGACTCATGAGTTTATATTCCAGAGATTCCAAGTAAGGGACCATGGTTACAGAGAGGGAAAGTGTTAAGCACACACTTTGCCTGCACAGACGTACGGTCTTTACTTCATAAGATTTGACTAATTTATGAGGAATAAGGTTAGTTCTCACGTACAGAAATGTAATGTGATGCAATAGCAGTGATGATTGGCCGATCCGAATTTCTAATGGGCAGGATTTGACTATATCGGCAAGTCACGGAGCATATGTTTAAAATGATCAAGTGCAAGGTATAAAGTATGTATGTATGAGATGTCTGATGTTGTATGAATGCTTATTATAAAACGACGGCCAAACGACTAAGGTTTCTGGTGGACCGACTCTAATTATATCGATAAGCCTTAGAGCATAAGTCAGCCAGTTAGATACGAGAAAATGATAGAATGCAGTATATATGTTAAAATGACGGCTAACTGGTTAAGGTTTCTGGTAGGCAAGATCCGATTATATCGGCAAGTCTCAGAGCATACGTTCACTAGTCAGATGTGAGAAAATGATGAAATGCACTATGATGCTAATGTATATGAGGAACAAGGGGGTGAGAAGGGACTAAATGTCGCACGATGTTAATGCACTGATTCAATGAAACTGATTGAGGTTTGAATGGTTGGATGAACAATAGTATCGCAATGCTAGATTGAGTGGCTTGGATTTGAACTTAGGTGGTTGAAGAGGCTTGGATTATGGCTATGCTAGGCTAGACTAGATCAGGGCTGAGCTATCTCTCTCACTTTTACTCTCCTTGGTGGAAGGATGACTAAATGGTTAAAGCCCTAAGGGATGAGGAGGGATGCTTGATCCTTCCTGAATGTTCTGGATTTCCTCCTAATGCTTGAAATGAGAAAGGAATGGGGCTATTTATAGTCACCCAACTCAGTTTTCTTGTAATTCCTGGTAATCCTAGAAGCAAAAAGTAGTTGAATGGCTGGGATTGGAGATTGCCACATCTCATGGGTTGAATGAGGTGGTAAGAGGATAATTTTGGGTAAGGAAATGGACACCGAAGTAAATGCACCTCAACCGCACACTTGGGGTTTGAAAAATGAGAGTTCCACATGCTTGAAGGACGCTGTCCCAAAGAGGGGGAATACCACATGGCCAGCGGCAACTTGGCTACCGTTGGTCTCCACTTGGACTCCCTGCTTTGGCAAGCAGCATCTTCCAAACGTGTTGAGGCTCTGCTATGAAAGTTGTTGTTTTAATGTTTTGCATATTTCTCCAATTTGGCTAGCTTTTGGGCTTGGGTTCAGGCTTGATTTTGAGCTTAACTAGGTGAGTTGATTAGGTTGTGGGGTTGGGTAGGATGACCGAATGAGTTGACTCACCAAGTTGACTCAAGGCTCTAGAGTTTTAAGTTCCTAAGGTTGATGGTTAGGTTGATTGAGTTGAATGTGCTGAATTTAGGGTTTAGGACTAGAGTTCCTAGGGTTTAGGCTTATATGATTAAGGTTTAGGATTGGGGTTTGATTGTCCATCCATCGGTTCGAACTCAATCGACTTATCAACATGGGGTGGAGTGTCTACGCATATACCTATTATTTATCTCATATCCGAGCCGTTAATGTAGTGAGATTTACTTTAGATGGATTAAGAACAAATAATAATAGTGAAAGGATGATTCTAAGGGGTCATGTGTTACTTAAGTTACTAATAGCTCAAGTGACTTACCTTGGTTTCTACTTATTAATATAAAGTCATTAAATAACTTTAAGTAATAAAGTTATTTATAATTAATTATAAACCAAACTTACTTATTTGAAGTAAGTTACTTATCTACTACTATAAGTAGAAAAAATAACTTATTTGGTGGTATCCAAACATGCCCTATTGGATGACTGTTGGCAATCCGTTGAACACTGGGAAAATGAAATAGGATGATTTTAATTGGTGACTGGGCCCATCTGAGTCTTTCAACCATGCCCAACTTGATATGTGATATGTCTCATGTTTACAATCACATCCTATCATGAGCTGGTGAATTTGATAGAAAGAGTGGATGTTACATAGACATTAAAGTGGCCCCATTGAGTTTTTGTGGAAATTCATATATGAGTTTGCACTATTTCCAGATAATGTGCAGAAAAAAGTGCATGAGATCTGCCCTTGTTTTAAGATATAAGTAAGATTTCTCCTGTAAAAGGCACTTAAATGTATAAGATCCAAGCTGCTTCCTTCGCTTCCTTTTTTTTCAAGCTCAATACCTAAAATCGAGTGTAGAATTTGATAAGCGGAGCAGATTTCATACTTAAAGACAGTGGGCCCACAGACATCACGTGTTGCAGATGATTTCAGAGTTCCTCAGGCCTCTCTTTACCTTTCTCTCTTCCTTTCTCTGTCCCCTCCCTCCACGTGCATCACACGTGCCTTATCGCTGGTATACGTACAATTTCGAAGTGGCTGTCATCAAAAGGGATTCGGTGGTGACCCCACTCTCCGTACTGGTCGGTGATAGGGGACCATGTTGTATGTATTTAATCCACGCCGTCCATCCATTTTCCAGCTTGTTTTAGGGCATGAGTGTAAAAACGAGGAAGATCCAAATCTCAGGTGGACCACACAACAGGAAACATCTCTGATTGAATGCCTACTGTTAAAATTTTCCTAGGGTCCAAGTGATGTTTATTTTCCATCCAACCTGTTCATTAGGTTTTACAGATCCGGATGAAGGGAAAACAAAAACATCAGCTTCATCCCAAACTTCTGTAGCCCTCAAAAAGTTTTTGATGGTGGGCGTTCGTTCACTAGGTTTCCTGTGGTGTGGTCCACCTGAGATTTGGATCTGTCTCTTTTCTGAGCAATTGCTCTAAAATAAGCTGAAAAAATGGATGGATGGCATGGATAAAATACATACACGATTGTAGGGCCCACAGCACCGAATCCGAATCCCCATCAAACATCACTCTGTAAGAGTGGGCAGCTGCTCTCCTGTACTAGCTTCTCTTCATGAACTAGCGAACCCCTGGCCCCTCTCTTCACGTGCGTTGCACGTGGCGATGGAGCATTACTAACCGTACGCACGCATGGACTAAATTAGCCGAGTCATACATTTACTCCGACGCAACCTGTCGGAATCCGGACACCTATGTAGTTATTCTGTAACATCCAAATAATTAGCGTGGCATACTTTCTACAATGAGTCCATGGATCAATGATCCAGACCGTTGGTCTTTTGGCTGCCATAATAGATGGGTTAGATTCTTGAGATCTCCCAGATCAGAAGATCCTAGCCACCAATCTCAGCTCCATTTTCATTTGAATGTGAACTATTGCTGTATTTCTTTACTTGATCATTGCTGGCAGCGAATTGAAAGGCTAGGATTATCCTATTCGTTTAGTAGGCGTGGTCCATCCATGGGAGGACCCACGGATCAGAGGTCCGGATCCCCAACCATGAGGGAGCTGATAAGGGTAACACCTAGTGAGTGTTTCTCCGACCGTGGGGCCTACTTGGTGTATGTACTGTATATCCACGCCGTCCATTAATTTTCCCCACTTATTTTATGGAATAATCTTTAAAATGAAACAGATCTAAATCTCAAGTGAACTACACCAAAGGAAAAAGTGTTCATTGAACGGCTACCATTGAAAACTTCTTATGGCACACAATAATTTTCATTTGCCATTCAAACCCCTTGATAAGGTCACACATACCTGAATGGAGTTAAAACACAAATACCAGCTCAATCCAAAACTTTTAAGGCCCACCATAAGTTTTTAATGGTTAATCACCACCGTTTCCTGTAGTGTGGTCCATTTATTATTATTATTATTATTATTATTTTTGGGATAATGCCCTAAAATGAGCTGAAAAAACTGATGGATGGTATGGATATACAACAAATACATCAAGATGAGCCCCACAGTCAGGGAAACACTCACTGCTGTGTTAGCTGGATAACACCTGATCCGCTTCAATTTTCACGAAGTCACGAACTGAAAACCTGGCTTTGTGTACATCTCTTCCGTAAGAAAATCAGAAGCATTTTGGTAAATTCGTGGAAAAGATGGGGCATTTTAATTGTAGGCAGAGAAGAACGTAGTTGCATGTGGGGTACGTGGTTACAAAGCCGAGCAGTGGCGAGCATCCATCGTTATTTAATGACAGCCTTTAAGTTTGGGTTTCTACCTGCTATTTGTGGGCCCGGAGAACGTCTTATTCCGGGGACCACGTCGTCAGATTCCGGTCACAAGTTGGTGAAAACGTACGGGATTGCCTACTCAGCACCCTAGAGCAAACTCCGTTGAGCCAACCATATTGTATGTATTTTATCCACTAGGTTCATCTGTTTCCCTAGTTTATTTTAGGACATTTGTCTAAAATCGAAGTATATAAAAAGCTCAAGTAGACCACATGACAGGAAGCAGTGGGAATTGAATGGCTACCATAGGAAACTTTCTTGGGCCATTAGAAATTTTGGGTCAAGCTGATATTTGTTTTTTCTCTTTTTATCTATGTCTGTGTGACCTTATTAACAGGTTGGATGATAAATAACAATCAAGGTGGGCCTTAGGAAGGTTTCAATGGTGGGCCTCATTATCCGTGTGGTGTGGTCCACTTGATTTCTTGATATGCTTTATTTTTAGGCTCACATGGTGTGGCCCACCTAAGTTGCAGATCATGTTAATTATTTTTTTCCCAAGACTAGAATCGAAAATGGAGCCTGATAGATGGAGTGGATTTTACATATTTATATGGCGGGCCCAACAGAGCTGGGTGCTTTACCTCTGCTTTTAAAAAAAGTTGTCACAGAGTATTTCGATCTGCTGGAATCTGACAACCAGAATACGTCTAACAACCTAAGATACGTTGGTTGCTTTTCCTGCCTGTAAAGTAAAAAAATGCTTGTGGTACCTTGCCTTTGGTAAATAGCAGTTGGGTGCTTTTCCTGCCTGTAAAGTGAAAAAATGCTGGTCGTACCTTGCCTTTGGTAAATAGCAGGGTTACTTCCTCTGACGGGAAGAAATGATTCAAAGTGCATGAAATATAATCCACACCATCATCAGGTACATCACCCTCTTCTACGGCCTTGATCACAAAAAATATTGCTGATTCAGGCTCACGTGAGCAACTTCAAACAAATTATACTTAAACCTTTTAAATTCACATGGCATGGCCCACTTGAGTTTTGGAATTTATAAATTTTGGGTTATTATTTTATCATGCATGGTAAGGAAAATCAGATGAACGGATTGGATTAGCATATAAATACTATGTTGGACGCTAAACAAAACTAATGCCGAGCACACGATCACAACTGTTTCCTATCTTGTAGCTTATTTTAGTTTTCGATTATCCTGATTTTGTAGTTCAATGGTTAAGATGAGACGGCGTACTTGATGTACAGCCTGGATCTCATAAAAGTTTCACGTGGCTCTTTGTTTGCCAAACTAAACATTGGTGGGTTCCTAGGAAGAAGCATGCTTTCCTAGGAAGAAGCATGCTTTAGGCAATTCATATGAAAATCATGATAAAGTAAATAGTATTTCGTGAGAAACTTTATTTCCAAACTCTAGAAAAAGAAATATTGTTTTCCTCATTATTTTTTAATAAAAATTTTCATAAAAATTTAGAATTTATTTTTAAGTTTGTTGTTAGTTAAAATTATTTTTTTTTTAAAAAAATCTTGAATTTTTTTTAAATAGTTGCTAGCACGTGCCTGCCAAATTGATGCATATGGCACATGTGGTATACTTTGAGATAAACAGTGGCACATGTGGCATATATAGCATATGTGAGAACTTGAAGTTGAAATGTAACACGCATGATATATATGAGGTGCTTGAAGTTGTATGGTGGAACATGTGGCACAAAATATGGATTGACAATTTTGACATGTGGCCGCTAAAGCTACATGGCAACTCTTGTGCACATTGGCACCATTAGCACATGGCATTTTGGAGGATTGAAGATGGACAATGACAAGTATGACACATTGGTACATATGAGGTATTTTGCACATGCGGGGCATAAGTAAGATGAATTAGGTACATGTGGCATAATAGCACATGTGGGGCACAAGATAAGATAGATGACGACACATGTATCATATTAGCATGTTAAGGTATCTTTACATGTGAGGCACAAGATAAGATGGAAGGTGGCACATGTGGAGCATGACCGAAGATGGACAATTTCTCATTTGGCACAGTGTGACACGTGTGAGGCATGACCAAAGATGGACAATTTCTCATCTGGCAAAATGTAGCACATGTAGCACATGTGAGGCGATTGAACATGAATGGTGACGTATTCGGGCTTTAGCCCTTGAGAAATTCATTTTCCTTCCACAATGGGAAAATACATTTATTAGAGGTGGATGTCCGAAAATAAATTCAACAAAGATAAAAAGTGGAAAATATTGTTTCTCACAAATTTTTATAAAGAATAGCTTAACAAATAACATTTACATACTTGAATAAAGGAGGCACGTTTCACACTATAGAAACGGCCCTATCAAGTGGGCAACATCCAACAACCATTCAAGTTACTTTATATATATTTTCTCTTCCAATTCACCATTTAGGAATGTAGTTTTAACATCTATTTGGTGAATTAAAAGATTATTCACTAATGCAATGACAATTAAAATTTAAATTAATGTCATTTTTGAAATAGAAGAATAAGTATCAAAATAGTCAACACATTCCTTTTGTTTAAACCCCTTAGCTATTAATCTAGCCATATAGTTATTAATTAAACCATTAGCTCTTCTTTTCTTTTTTAATATCCATTTAGAGCTTAAGGTTTTTGTCTCAGGAGGTAAGTCAACTAATTTACAAGTGTTATTAGACATAATAGAATCTATTTCATCTTTGATTACTTCCTTCCAAAAAGTAACATCATGAAAGGACATCACCTCTCAAAATGTTACTAGATCACTTTCTAGTTAAGTTTAAAACACTTAGAAATAAGGACTAAAGTCCTTAGCAATCTTTGTTCATTTACTTCTACTTATCTTAGGTTCAGATTCAAGATCTTTTAAGTCTTTAGGGTGAGAGCAAGAAGATTTATTTATGTTTACAGAAGTGGAACCCCCACTAGTTTGACCCCACTGTTCTTTAATTTATATAGAAAAGCATTTTCATAAAATTTCGCATTTCTAGATTCGATAATGATATTTTCACTAATATATAGGATTATATAAACTTTAGTATGAGATGCATACCCAACGACTACACACATGAAAGTTCTACATCATTATTTACGTCTTTTGGAATTAATACGCCCAACATACGCAAGGCAACCCCAAACTCTAAGATAGTTTAGATTTGGTTTTCTGCCCTTCCATAATTCGTATGGTATTATTTTATATTTAGTTGTAAGTACTCTGTTTAAAATATAATAGGCTGAATATAAGGCTTCTCCCCAAAGACTTGAAGTAAGGTATGAATTGAACAGTATAGCGTTCACCATATTAATAAGAATTATATTTTTACATTCTGTTACCCATTCTGTTGTAGAGAATAGGTTACAGTAATATCATGAATTATGTCATTAGATTCACAAAAATAATTAAAATCATTTGAGGTGTATTCATTACCTCTATCACTCCTGAGGGTTTTGATTTTCTTGTTTAATTGATTTTCTACTTCATTTTTAAAAATAATAAACTTAGAAAATGCTATATCCATTGATTTTAACATATATACATAAGTGTATCTGAAATTATCATCTATAAAAGTAACAAAGTATTTCTTACCTGCACTAGTGAGATTCACCTTAAGATCACAAATATCAGAGTGTTTTAAACCTAACAACTCTGAATTTCTTGTAACACTGGGGAATCGTTTTCTAATTACATTCGACTGTGAGAACATTATTCATAATTTTCAAATCTACTATTTTCTAAATGAGATATTATATCACTAACAAACATATTTCTAATAGAATTAGCATTCACATGACCTAGTCTACCATGTCATAATGAAATGGTACACAACATGTAGGCAAAAATAGAACTTTTATTGGATTTAATATTTAGTTTAAATATACTATGACCATGATCAGCATGACCTTTATCAACAAATGAGCCAATTTTGTTATTATAATTTGGTTAGACTCAATAACCTGCCTCAGAACAATTTAGTTCAAAAGATAACCCAAAACAAGGTTTTTACGCATATCTGACACATGAAGAACATTAGACAGAGTAATGGTCTTCTTAGAGATGAACTTCAATTCAACATTTCCTTATCCAATAACATTTGTTGTGGTAGAATTCTCCATTTGGACTTTTCTATCAGAAGTAATCTTCTCATATTTCTTGTCAGGTGTGATCGTAGCACACATGTGTGCTAGCAACTATGTCAATCCACCAACAGTAATACAGTTTTATTGGAACCATGTTGACTTCTTTGAGCATAGTCACAATTTTAGGTTCCTCCGTCACATTTACTTGAGGCGCAAGAGTTGACTTGCTTTTGCGCTTATAGCACTCTATTGTAAAGTGACCTGATTTGCCACACACATAGCAACCATATGATTTTTCATGATCATTGTTTTTCTAATTCTTAGCCTCAGGATAGGGTTTCTTTTTTAACCATTTTTTTTTTTTGGTTTAAGGTTATTGGGTTTGGGCTTTCTTTTTTGTTGATTCTGGTTATACTTTTTATTAACCATCGAAACTTTGGATACATCAGATTTCTTCTCTTCTATAGAGTCCTGGAGTCTTGATTCTTCCTTTATTGAAAGATGAACGATCAATTGTTTCATCAATAATTCTTTGATTTTATGTTGAAGCCAGTTTTTTAAGTTTCTTCACGTGGGTAATAGTTTTTCAATAACAACAATCACATAAAATTATTCATCTAACACGTGCAGGGGTTGTGGGCGTGTTAGAAGCAATTAGGTTTTATTCAAACCGTGATCACTGACCACTGGCGTCGAGATAAAGTGAGGTTCGGTTGTAACTCGATCGTTCGTCTATCCAGCCAATTGTCATTCACTCATTACTTAGACGATTGGCGGAGATTGGGGCTCTTCCTCTAAATGAGCTCTTTTTTACCTTGAGATATATGAACTTACGAAAGTACAATAGTTGTATAGTTGGAACGAAAAAATAGAAAAGATGGATATAGTAAGATACGAATAAATTACCACTATGAAAAGATATCCCACATGGCTTAGAGCAACAAGATACTTACAAGAGCAATGTGTTGATGAGCGAAGTAAAGGCAATGCCAAAAATTAAAACTATGGTCGGCCCAGCATAGGAGCGTAGGAAGACAAGTTTCTGAGCTACTATCTTCTATCAAATCCGGCATGCATGCGCAGATAGAAATGAATTGCAACTACTCGCTAAGACCTAAGTCAGTCCAACGCGTGCGCAAGGACATATTGAACTTAATTCTATGTTAAGGGTCCACTGCTATTGAGTAGGTCGATACTACACCTAGATAAACAGCGTTGCGCTGGATTGATAGGTGTGTTTGTTGTTGATAGGGTCCTTACTCTTACTCGGGTGGTAGACTCTTGGGAGTTTCAACACCGGGTCAAGGGTTCGAGTACCCATGGTGGTGAAATTCCACTAGCGTGTGTGTGGGGTATGTGTGCGTGTGTAAAAAAAAAAAAAGCGTTGCGCTGGATTGATAGGTGTGTTTGTTGTTGGGTTCGAAGAGACATTCATCTTAAATTTGCTTATGATATTTATAACTTTCAGGAAGAAAGACGGGAGAATAATCGTCCATCCACGTGACTTCATCGTGTGTAACCATTTGGGAAAAGAGCGATTATACTTTATCGACCATGATTTCATCTACGAGGATGCACATTGAGGCTAACATGTCTGGAGTAATCGTTCGTCTTTATTCGGAAAAACTATAATGTTAAAAATGGCCAAAGACGAGCCAATTCCTGAATCCATACTATATGTCTCTTATATATTTTTCGTGCTACATGGCAACATCAACGTCATCTATCCGATCCGCACAAATTTTATTACAAACACCTAAACAAGCCCTAAATGTTAATACTACTGTAAAATTAAACTTGAAATATTTAACGAAAAGGAATTTGTGCTTAGGAACCCTACACTTATTATGCAGATCTTTATAGTTAGCACGATCAGATCAACGCTAGGTCAAGGCACTTACATGTCGCTATCTTTGAGATGGTTCGCCCCCCTTGATGTAGAGTATAGGTACAAAAGGTCGTCGACGCTGCTATCTCCTAGGATACAACTCTCCGACAATGTTTCCATACAACAGGCACTCACTGGTAGAAAATCAACACCAGTAAGACACCACACAAAGAAACTGGTATTACAATATTTTCTTTTGTCTACAAAGAAGCTGATTTTTACTTATAAGATGAAAATCAAAAGAAGATTTTAGAGAACGTAAGAGGATTTTTTTTCCTTTTTGGCGATGCAGATATCCTAACCCTAATCCCTCCTTACGGCTGCAACATTTTACATGCTCGAGTAATGGAGCCATGTTTCGCACTATGGAAACGACCTTATCAAGTAGCCTACATAAAAGAAAAGATTTTACAAAATTCAACAAAACCTAGCCCATCAAGACTCTAATCAAGGAAGTCATCCAGGGTCCAATTGCATCTCCCCTGCGCATGAGTATAGGCAGGTGTGCATTTACGCACACGCCCGATTAAAGGTTTTCAGGTTAGATTTTCCACCGGCTGCACCCCTTACATGCACATATGGACCTGGACATATTTCAACATAATTGACAAGAGCCTATATTGAGCAAATATATATAAGCCATTTTTTTCTCTCCTTCTATTTGATATAGGAATAAAGAAAAGCACAAATTGACAAAAAAAAAATCAAACCAATACATTAGCTTTTTAAAAAGACTCATAAATTAATTGAAATACACATAATATTAAAATTACAATGAAATAAAGAAATTGCAAACATAGCATCAGGAGTAATTAAAATCATGAGTCCCAATGTAAATGTACCAAGATGAAATTAAAGATTAATGGCACATGGAACAATTCAAATCATGGGTCCCGATATGTAAACTATCAACTACTAAAATTTAAGAGCCTATTTATTTCATCAATTACCATAATAATGTAAAATAAATATACAATAATTATAAAGTACTTTGCCTGTCTCCTATTAACCTTGCATTTAACATTTTTGTATTCGACTTATCCATAATAAAATTGTAATGATAACATTTATATTATTTTAATGTTAAATTATCACTAAAATACACTAATATAGTTATTTAGATTTAATTTTTTTAAGTAATGCCATGAAAAAATACAATGATTATAAATTCTTTTATTATTTTCCAATTACATAAATTATGAAATTACAGGTTGTAATTATGCATTTAAATAAATTATATTTACATTGTGCCTATTTGAATTACAAATTACTGAATATTATATTTTAAAAGTGTAATAATTACAAATGATAATAATTGTATTCTCGAAAATTAATAATTGAACTGTAAATTTTTATATTTGATTATAATCTCCATGTTTTAGATTTGAATTACATCAGGTCTATGTTGGGTATTTTTGGCCTGCGGAATCACACAGATCTAGATCTAGGATAGCAATCCAATGGCACCAAGCACACACACAAGAAAAGAGAACACACAGATTTAACGTGGAAAACCTTTACGGGAAAAAACTACGGTACAAAGCGACAGATCACCACTATGAAAGCATCAATTACAAAGAGAAAAGACTTACCCGATTCGAACAACCTCGAATCTCACCCTTGCTACACCCTTTGATAACCCTAGAACCCTTTAGAATACCTTTAGAAAGTCTTGGAATAATATTAGAATAGCCCTAGGGACCCCAATTTATAGTTTTGGCAACTTCCCTTTCGTATCCCAATTGTGAAAGGACTTGCGTCACAAAATCCGCGAAACTCCTTCCCGCATCCCAGTTGGGAAAGGACTTGCGACACGAAATCCGCGAAACTCATTTCCACATCCTAGTTGCGAAAGGACTCAAATTTAAGACATCTCGCAACAGTCTATTCAATAAATATATCGGCTTGTGGCCCACTGTCCCATGTCTGATTGATGGTTGTAGATGTAAATCAGCCAACTTCTCAACAAGTGTTTACCAATCACAAGATCGAATTGTCCAACAAATCTGGATTTGGGAATCTCAAATGGAGACAGCGAGTTCGACAATTTACTCGATTCCATTTGATTTAAAATGCCAGCGTATCAAGTGTCTTTCGTAGCCAGATCATCAAATAACTCCCTCGCCATCCGTGCAAGTTCCCTTGGCTTTATCTTTGGTAAAATGACCAAAATATCCTCCAGTTCACGTGCCTTTCGGAATGAATGGGGCGGTAATAGTCAAAGCAGTTTCACATGCCTGAGTATGTTTCTACTGTCCTTGTGCACCTCTTCGTTAAAGTGGAGCCCATGATTCAGTGATCTAGACCGTTGATCTGATGTTCCACATCAGAGGATGGAGAAATATCCAAAAAATCTACAAGAGCAGGAGATTCCAACCCTACAATAAATGCCCTTTACTGTATCATTAGTTGAATTATTCTCAATCGTCAATAGGCAAGCCATTGATCGAAGAGTCAGGATCTTCCAACATGAAAATAGAGAAGCTGGCATGGGCCCCACTTATACATCATCGGTACAGAATCTTTGTTAATGTTATGTTGTCTTCTTTTAGATCAGTGGGAGAAGGTCTCAGGTCCAACCGGTTGGACTATAAGTTATGTTCCATCATCCGGATAACTTTTAAATTTTCATATCTGTGAGAAATCCAAACCGTCCAAAAGGTTGGTCCAATAATGAATATTAGAATTTGAAAACATTAGCCACATTCACTGATGGAGTGGACCACCACAAGTTCTCAATTTATTAAATGCTAGAAATATGATGTGGCCCACTCAATGAGTTATGGGGCTGATTTTCAACCGTGTGATTCTGATGCTAATAGGGTTTGGATGTCTCATGAACTTAATATGTTGGAAGTTTTCTGATGGGTAAAATCTAACTTGTGGTCCAATTGGTTGGAGCTATGTCCTTGTCGATTAATGATTAATCACTATTTAGAATGAGACGTGGGTATTCACGGGTGCCCATTAATGATTGAAGCGGATTGGCTGGTGTACCATACACATCCTACCTGGTGGGTTAACATCACTAAGTTTTGTGGGTCCCATTAATGGGTATTTGTTATATCCAAACCGTCCTTCCATTTGGGGAGCTTATCTTAAGGTTTTGGACAAAAAATAAGACAGATCGAAAGATCAAGTGGACCACACTGCAAAAAGAAGTGTGGGATTGAATGTCAACCATTGAAACCCTTTTGGGGGTCACAGACGTTATGGATCAATATGATATCTGTTTTTAATATTCATCCAGGTATTTTTGACCTTATGAACATATTGGATGGAAAATAAACGTTATTATGGGCCCTATAAATTTTTTAACGGTGAGAATCAATGTCCCACTTCTATTTGTGGTGTGGTCCACTTGAGATTTTTATATCACTCATTTTTGGTTGCATGACCTAAAATAATATCTCCAAATAGATGAACGGTGTGGATATAATAAATACATCATTGTGGGGCCATGTAATTTGATCTCCTTTGAACCGTTCGTACAGGCCGGAGCTCGAGAGCGTCAGAGCTCGTCTTCGCACGACACGTACACATCGGTGGTGTGTGGTACACCAGCCAATCCCCTTCCATTAATGATTATGTTCACACGCAATGAAAAGGGCGACACGCGCGAGGAGAGGTTAAATATAATAATCGCCGCACACGTGTTAAGATGGCACACGTGTACTATATTATGAATCAGGGCCAACCATTTGGTGGGTCTGAGCTTGAACATGCCCTGGCTTATATGTCAGGCCAATCCGTATAATTTTTAACGCTCCCTACTGAGAAGAATGGACGGTTAGATTAAAAAGTCAACACCACCCGGCGTACCATATATACAGTTTACACGTGCGGCCACCTGATGAGTTCACCGTTCTATTTGAGCCACGGCATTTTTCATGGATTCCACCTGATGGATATCACAGCCGTACACGTGGCAAATGGAATGTATCTGCTGTGAATCACCTGTGAAGTGCGTTTTTTTTTTACACGCACACAGACCCCACACACACGCACACACACCCCACACACGCACGCCGTGGGATTTCACCACTGGTGGGTACTCGAACCCTTACCCGGTGTTGAAACTCCTGTGAAGTGCGTTTGGTACCGTGTATTTGAAACACCTTAAATTAGAAATCCCTCCACATGAAATACTCTGAATTTAGAATCTTAGGTTGTGTTTCGCACTAGTTATTAAGAATTCCTGTCTTATAATTCTAGGTTGTGTTTGGGAGTAGTTATTCAGAATCCCTGTAATTCAAAAGTAGTCATGCATAATATATTTATAAGGGTTTGAATTTAATTACTAAATCAACTTTAATATCCTTAATTAATGTACATATGTAATTACTTGATACAAGGATTGTAATAAACTCGTTAAAATATATTTTTTGATACAAAATGATGAAATACCAAGCCTCGAATGAGCCACAAATATAGGATTGTATCCCACCGGCTAACCAACGATATTTAACCGTTGATTTAAATGGACAATGTTTGGACTGCATAGGTCATCCTATTGAAATAATTTTACTAATGTAGTTGATAATGATAATATGAATGTTTTGAAATATAATCAATGGGCCACATGCCTATTTGATTAGTAGCCTAGTAACACATATATGTTACACATGCAACTCTTGGAAGGATTCCAAATGAAATCCGAACTTCCACCTTGGTTTTCAAATCATATCTTTGAGGGAATTTGAAATCCCTAAGGGCGTGTTTGGACGGGCAAGGTGGATTGTATTAGGTTGTTTTAGGGTGGATTGGAAGGAACAATCCCGGGATTTGGCTGGGCCTGCCAAACAGGTAGAAGTTGGATATAGCAATCCCATGGGATTGCCAACAATCCACTGGCATCACCATCATTACCTTGAAATCCACCCAATACCACCCAATCCCTCCTAATCCCATCTATTTTGCCTGGGACATGTTTGGATAGCCGGAGCAATCCCAGGATTGGCCGGTGTAATCCCGGGATTGGCCAGGTGAGCCAAACATACTCGTGGTGAGCTCCCTGGATATAGGGATCCCATTGGATTGGCACCAATCCACTGATAGAGCCATCATTACTTGCCATCCATCCCAATACAATCCAATCCCATGGGATTGGCCGTCCAAACACGCCCTAGATACTTTAGGGTCAGTTTGGGCAGTGGGAATAGAAGGGATTAGGTGGGGATGGGATTCAAAAAACATATTTATTACCCATGGCAGAGGTTGTCCCCTATTACCATGGGATTAAATTAATGCTCTACTTTGTTGATAATACAGTGGTACATTGAATGAATATACCCACCATCATTTAAAATTACTGAGAATAACATACATGTGTTATATCTAAACCGTTCATTTGTTTCGTAACCTCATTTTATGGCATGGGCCTAAAAATCAAATAGATCCAAAACTTATGTAGCACCAAAGAAGTTTTCAACGGTAAGTATTCAATCCCTATTGATTTCTATGGTGGAGTCCACTTGAGCATTAGATTTACCTGGTTTTTTGGCCCATGCTCTAAAATAATCTCGATAAATGGGTGGACGGTGTGGATATAGCCCACACATCATGTTGGGACCTACACAACTTTCCAAACATTGAGTGAAATTAGCACACGACCCAATGCAATTCCATTTAATGTAATTCCAAGCATTTCCATTCCTCCCAATCAAGGAGTGGAATTGGCACAAGACCAGATGAATCCCATCCCCACCTAATCCCTTCTAATCCCACTGCCCAAACTGACCCTATGGTTCTAAACAAACCGGTGAAATTTCCTCAATCCCCCAAATCCATGGTGCCAAACGACCCCTTAGCCTTCCATACGGAAACAAGGTACACGTGTATAATACCTTAGCCACTCATCAGGCTATGACCACTTTATTTATAGCATAACTGAGAAGTTACGCTAATCTGATTATCTAGTAGAACACATGTTTAAGACCAATGAATGGTAAGCAGAAGCAGGCCAACGATGATCAGATCAACCAATTTTCAACACAAGCCGTCTACATGGACGCAAATTGCCCGGAGACTCGATCGCCAAGAATATTTGGAGCCCACCGTTATGTATGTATTTTTTTTACACGCCCTCCGTCCATTTTGCCAGAATGGACATGAGCCCAAAAATGAAGAACCAATGGGAACAATGGGATAATAACACCAAAGTTGAAAGCTTCACGGAGTCTCAACACTGAAGTCTTGGTATCGATTCCCTAATTGGGGGTGACTAACAGTGAAGTGTGAAGTTACAGTGGGGGTGTACTAACAAGCTAACAAAAAAAAAAAAAACCCAATTATCAGCTTGATCCAAAACTTTTGTGACCCCTAATAAGTTTCCAAGATAGGCATTCAATCCCCACTGTTTTGTGTGATGTGGCCTACATGAACTTTTTATATATCTTGTTTTTTAAAATGATTTGAAAAAAAAAAAAAAACGGATGAACGGCATGGATGAAACACACATTACATGGGCCCCATAGAGTCGGGTTAGGGGTCTATAGGCAGGTCCGTCATCTCCATAGTGGAGGCAGGTGGCGTAGTAACTCAATTCATTTACTGAGTAAGCTCTACAGAGTCCATGATTATGTATTTTATCCAGGTTAAGCGCAATAAAACATTTCCAAAGCTCAAGTGAACTACACCAAAGGAAATAGTGTGAATTGAATGTCTACCATTGTAAAATTGTTAGGGGTTAGAGAAATTTTGGATCATGCTGATATTTGTGTTTTCCCTCCATCCATGTTTGTGTGATCTTAGGTTAGATGACAAATAAACATCTATGTAAGCCCTAGCAAGGTTTCAACTGTGGAAATCATTATTCTCATTGTTTCCCGTGGTATAGTCCACTTGAGCTAGGGATATACTTTAATTTTGGGCTTAAACCCTAAAATGAACCAGAAAAACGGATAAACAATATGGATAAACCATGTACATTCATGGTGTGCCCAAAAGAATTTACTCAGTATGATAAAAGCCTACTGAGTTACTAAGGTAATCCCATTTCCTTCACACTTGGCATTTCTCATTCTTGTATGGTTGGTTTCTCAATCTCCTTTCTAATCCATCTTACCCTTTGAATCTATGTAGTCTTCTAATGGTCCAAAACATTTAAGCTCTCGATGAATCTCAACTTTTATAGTGGATGTGCAACAAATAAAATCTCTTACATCGATCATATTAGCTTTGAAATTTGGCTGTTTTGCTTTGAAACATAACATTTTTCTTGTCAAAGTGCTGATATATTCAATTTCAAAGTTGTTAGGCTTTCTCCCATCAAATGGTAGTCCCATCACAAAAACAATTTAAATCATTGAAAAAAAAAAGCTCCATCATATTGGACAGTTTATCTCAAGTGCCTACTTATATGGCCTATTTGGATGTACCACAGAAAGCAAATGGTTGAATCCGGATCCTCTACTTGCAATGAACAGGAAAATTTTGTTTCTTGCAATTTGATTGGGCCAAATCATCATAGGCTGTA
The DNA here is from genome assembly GCA_021015155.1 of Magnolia officinalis. Lineage (NCBI taxonomy): Eukaryota > Viridiplantae > Streptophyta > Magnoliopsida > Magnoliales > Magnoliaceae > Magnolia > Magnolia officinalis. The sequence goes on from JAJHSJ010000006.1 coordinate 31,195,509, forward strand.
TTTAATGAAGCAGTGTTAACAACGTTAGTGATGATGTGGACCAATCACATTGCATGAAAGAAGAAAAATCTGTTTGTGGCAAGCAAAGAATCGGGATTCAAAAGAAAGATACAATACAAGTTGCTGTCAATGGAATGGGCCACTAGACATGGATAAGACACCTTGATTGACAGGAAAGCTTTTTGCATCCTACCATATTTATTTGTCCCTTACCAGTTTGTATTATATTAAAACGGACATGGCTTCCGTGGATCCCCTGATATGGGCCCACCGTGATGTATGTGTCTTGTATCGACTAGGTCCATCCATTTCATCAGCTCATTTTAGGGCATGATTTTAAAAATCCAGTAGATTCAAATCTCAGGTGGAGCACACTACTGGAAACAGTAGTAATTGAATATTTATTTTCCATCCAAGCTGTTGATAAGGTTACAGAAATGTGGATGAAGGGACCACACAAATATCAGATTGATCCAAAACTTTTGCAGCCCCTAGGAAGTTTTTAATGGTAAATCACCATGTTACCCTTGGTGTGGTCCACTTGAGATTTGGATCTGCTGCATTTAAAATGAGCTGGTGAAGTAGATGTATGGAGTGGATATAAGACATATATTACGGTGGCCCCACAGTAAGGGATATACCGAAGCCATGTTACCCAAAGAGACCATTCCCAAGTTGTGTTGCATCCAAACAGGCCAGTAGTGTTTGAACTTCAAATTTGAGTGAGCATCTTCTACTCAATCAGCATCTCCAACTTAAAGCTGCCATCTTGAATTTGAACCTTTAGAACATGCATCGAGAGTTTAGACCATCCTCATTCCACATACATTACACATGCCACATCCCAAGTGTATGAGTAAAACTATTCACTTTTTAATTAATATCTTTAGTGCTTTACTAGTATAAAACAAGTTGCCATAGACAATTTTAATCTTACAATTAGTTTTCAAAGACTCTTGAATATTGAGTTTTTAAAAGGACATTTACTATTATCTAAACCTTCTTTCAATTAATTATTATGGGCTACATGAATCATGTTATGCCATTCCCACTACATAAATGGCCATTTTAAAAGGACATGAGAAGGAATTTAAAATAAAAATGGGGTTAATTAGTTCTATTTAGAAAGGTGTGATTAATTGATAATATGTTGTTTAGATTTTAATGCAAAAGCCCCACAACGGGTTAGAATTTTACCTGCTCAAGTTCTCCTTCCCTATGGTAACTTGCAACCAGGCCTCGTATGCATAAGAAATGCCTCTTTTTATCTAGCTATTATTTTTCTGTATGTTGCTCACACCTTTTCTTTCCATCATCATGCATTCGGCTATTAACCTGAGTACTCTGTTATCCTTTCTCTATCCACATCGTACTTGCAAGTGCCATACCTCTAATAGATAATCTTATAGCCAACTTACACATTTAATTGAATTTGTTGTCTAAGTTGAGCCATGGGTGCAGATTATCAGAACCGTTCATTTTCATGTTGCCATCAATAGCCAATGGTCAAATTATGAATTCCTTTCTTAGTCGCCATTCAATCTATGGACAGATTAAATCATTTTCCCAATGGTTAGGATCATATTACAGGAAAAGAGGACCATCCATGCCTATCCATTCCATGGTGGTGGGTCTTACAATGATCCAAAAGGCTCACCTACCGGGCTATGATTTCAATATATTAATAGTCCCCATACAACCTGGCTTTTTAACCTTACCCAATGCCAACGACTAATCCAAAGTAGCACAACTTATATAATGAGATCTTGATAATATAATGTCTTATCAGTCCCCTAACTGCCCTTCATTTCATAACCCCTGCTAATTTTTTTAATTGAAGAGAAACAAATGACAGCTACTTAATTCCCAGGAATATGTGGCCCATTTCATCAAAAAGCACAAGTTAGGTAAGTTGATCGATGGTGGGAATCTAAGTTTGGTCCATCAACGGGTACGGCGATGGATTGACTTGATATACGTGTGTGGCCCACTTGCTGATTTGGACCGTCCTGGTTTCTTGTGTCTAATGATATTCGAGATGGATGAACCTTTTCAACGGATCAGATGCCATATGAAGTTGACATGTTAGCCATATGTTCAAGTTCTTATTTCACTTAGCCTTGGTGATCTGAACCGTCAATTTCTTTGTCCTCTATCTGATCATGCCACTCTTCAAAAATCACTACAATTGGACAATCTTTATGGTCCAACTGGAGGCTTGCAAATGGATGGTTTAAATAAATCGCATGTCTTCCACTCTAGAAGAATTATATGGTCCTGCTCATCGTACCCGTTGATCTTATCAGACACAATGCTGATGGGAAATGTCTCGAAATAGTCAAGATTGGAAGATCCTAACCTTTCAATCAGTGGGTCACAAAAAGACATTCAACGGTCCATACATCCTCTGAAAGATTCCAATGGTTGAGATTTTTTTTTTTTTTGTTTTTCTACCATTTACTGTGAGGCGCATCATGTACAGAAAACTCAGGTGGGACACACCCACAGAGAGCAATGTATATTCATGTAGTGTGATTCGCCTGAGTTTTGGTCCGTCCATTCTAGTAGGCCTACCTGATGACTGGGTTGGATGGGATTCGACACAACACGATGGACCCCACATTCCATTTGGAAGTTTCTTTGGTGGGTGTTACTGTTACCTTTCCCCCAATGAGGCCCCATAGTCCCCTTTGGTGGGCCCATCTCAATGGCCGACTAGAGTTACCACCCAACGAATCGATACAGACAACATATATATAACATCCAAGCCGCTGAAATGGAGCTCCTACATTGAAGATAAGTGGGAGAAAAAAATTAGGATGATCCATCCATCAGGTGGGCCACACTTTAGAAAACATTAGAAGAACATTGGATAATGTACACATCGAACACACCATGGCTGGTCCATGCAAAGATTTCAATGGTAGTCCCTATAGTATGATCATGTGGCCCACTTGAGATTTGGTGATCTTACTTGATTTTTGGACCATGTACGAGTGATGGAAGGAGTGTATGTCACAAAAACATATGATGGTGGACCCCACGGAGCTTTTGTTGCAGAATTTCACCTAACGAAGAACAACCCAACCCTGCCTCTCATGGGCTTGGGCTTGTTTGTTTCCTCCCGTCATGGGGCCCACCCCAGCTTGGGTTTGGATAGATCCTAGCCCAGCCAATGTGGGACCGACCCAGCCCTGGCTGAAGTCATTTTGGCTCTATTTTCTTATTTCTCATCTTCTCCTGCATTGATGTAGATGAAGTGGACCATGGCTTACACAACCTCAGAGCCTTTGGGGATGGTCCGTTGCATGTCCAAACTCCACACGTAGTAAGTGTGTGGGTCATTTGAGCAGTGCATGAGGTGATCCCACTGTAGAGAGTAAAATATGGAGAGCCAGATGAGTAGGCTCTGGCTCATCCAGAAGGCCACATATGTATGTTGAATATGGACGGTCGATCTGTTGGTTTAGGTTACTTGTTCTTTTCCAATTGGGGTGGCCCACTTGATAAGTGACCAACGTTATCTTGCCTTGGAGTCGTCAATCATCGCTGTGAGATAGCTTGTGTGGTGGATGGATCATGTAGCTACTGTACGCTACTCTATGGGCCCCACCATGTTGTAAGTATTTTATCCACGCCGTCCATCTATTTTTAAAGATAATTTTATGCATTAGAAAAAATAATGAGGTAGATAAAAATATGAAGTGGACCACACCACATGAAAACAGTGTTGATTGAACGCCCACCATTAAAAACTTTTTGGTGGCCACAAAAGTTTTGGATGAAGCTGATATTTTTGTTTTCCCTTAATTCAGATCTGTGTGACGTGATTAAAAGGTTGGATGGAAAATAAGCATTACAGATGGCCCTAGGAATTTTTAATGGTGGGCATTCAATCACCACTGTTTACTTGTGGTGTGGTCCTATTAAGACTTTGATCTGCCTCATTGTTTGTAACATCCCATAAAATGATATGGAAAAATATATGGACGGCGTGGATTAAAACAATACATCATGGTGGGGCCCACATAGCACCGTCTAGTAGCCACCTCACTATTGGCAGCGTGAGTAGGCAATCCGCGTGTTTGGCTTTCCGTTTAGCAAAGCAGAATTGATTCTGAAGTGAATAGCTTGTGTGGAAAAACGTTCGTTTGGTAATATGAAATACGATTTCCCCATAAAATGTGAGGATTGAATCTCCAATGTTTTCTGTGGTGTGGCCCACTTAAGTATTAGATCTACTTCATTTTTAGAGTCATATGCTAACATGATATGGCCGAACAGATGGATGGAGTGGATATCACACGATGATCATGGTGGGCCCCACATCACTGGGTCGTCCATCCAGATGAAATTTGCTTAGCACTTTCATGCACACGCCACACGTTTGCCATGGTGGCACGTAGGTCTGAGATCCAACTAATCCATTATAGAAGCACCACTATATAGATTTCATAGCCCAAGAATTAGGTTGATCCATTGGTCAGGTGAGCCACAGTTAGCAAAACAATTGTACGGATTGCGTACGGAGTAAACTCTGTGGGGCCCACCTTGATGTATGCATCTTATCCATGCCGTCCATCTCGTTCAGCAGCTCATTTCAAGGCATGAGCCCAAAATTGAAGCATATCCAAAGCTAAAGTGGACCACACCGCAGGAAACAGTGGGATAATCTATATATATGAACTTATGAACAGGTTGGATGACAAATAACCATGACTGTGAGGCCCAGGAAGTTTTCAACGGTGGACATCATTATCCCACTGTTTCCTGTGGTGTGGTCCACTTTAGCTTTGTATATGCTTCAATTTTGGGCTCATGCCTTGAAATGAGTTGGTAAAACAGATGGACGGTGTGGATAAGACCTACATCCCAGTGGGCCCCACGGAGTTTACGCAATCCTATCGCCTTATTTCCAATATTGGAGCCAATCTTCTGAGTGGACCAAATTAATTTTAAGGAAACATGGTCAGACCAACCGACGGATGGATTTGAACTTGGACCCACGTGACATGGTGGCACATGTGTGGATCTGCATGGCTTTTGCAATTAACAAACCTTCAGCAAGGGAGATCTTCCCTTTCAGGAGTGATTTACCAGCTTTGTAGATGCAGGCAAGCATGGCAAATTTAATTTTTTTTAATTAATTAATTAAGTGGCTAGCCAAACACACTTAAAGCTTAAAAGGGTAATTTCCTTTATAAAAGTATGAGAAATTGAATGATTGGAAAAGGAAAGGCATATGGAAGATCTCCAAACAAAAGATAAATATATTTAAAGATAGGATTAAGAATAGTTAAAACATCATTATCTTTAAGACAATATTCATACTTTATCGATGTTTAAAAAATTTAAAGAGAGTTATAGCAAATCTGCTTCTAGAATACAATAAGCCCCCTTTACCGAACTCGAAAAAAATGTGGGCTGCAATTTTTAAAATAAAAAATCTACACCTTAGTTATACTTCCGTAACATGTACTCTTGACTTATTTATTTATTTTGTAATTTATAGACTAACTTCGTTAATATTTACAATATAACCTCTCAAATTTCTACAGATTTTCAAGAAATTTTAAACAAAAACAGTAGGGAGGTTGATGAAGAGAAAAGAGATTGTTGTGTATTGCAATGATCTAAAGATAGATTTTATTTTATTTTAATAATTAGAAAGAGAAACTGCGGCCCACCTGACCAATGGATCAACCTAATATAGTGTCTTTTAATATAATTATACCATTTGTTGATGTTATGATCTGGAAGTCCTCACTAGGCCACTATGAGCCTGCAAAAACAAACAACGGAGACCCTAAATCTTGCAAAGGACCCTCCGATGCTAAAGTTAGAGCGGATAAGCTGGGTCTAGTAGAACTTAAGGTTTACTTGTGCGTACCTTTCATTGTAGGTGGGGTTCTCATTTATAGTCACTTCGTACTAGTTGCGTGGATGGTAAGTTTTTTACTCGATAGGTGCATATTGTAGAGGGGATCGTCCCTGAAATCCAAGGCGTTATCCTTGGCTTGGTTCTCAGGGGACTGATCTTCTCCGTATAAGAAGGAGATCCCTCGATGGTTAGCTTTTGAGGATATTGTGGTAGACAGTTGAGACTGACCTCAAAGTCAGATTGGTCGAAGTCCCATATGCCGAGCTGAACTGTCGGTCGAGGTCAGTATCCGAGAGGTCTGTATCCGAAGTCGAGGTTGTTATCCGAGGTTGAGATTGTAAAACTTTGTAAAATGGTTTTGGTCTCAATGCCAAAAACCGTGTGACTATTCTCATTTATATACAATTACAGAAGAAGTTTGAAATACAAAGATATAGAATAACAGAAATTCAAATATAGTCAAAAGTTATCTCCTAAGGTAGATAAGTGTTTATCTGTAGAATTCAAACGTAACTGATCTGGTGGATAAGATAAGGGAGAAGCCAAGGGAATCTCGGTGGTTTGAATCTTATAGTTATCATCCCCCCGCAAGCTAATGGGGAAAGAAACCACCATTAGCTTGTCATGAAGATGACAAAACCATACTGAACTGAGTCCCTTTGTAAAGATATCAGCAGTTTGATCATAAGAACCAATAAACTGAAGGGCAATATCTTAATTAGCAACTTTCTCCCGGATGAAGTGGAAATCAACTTCAATATATTTAGTGCGAGCATGAAACACGGGATTAAAAACAAGAGCAAGAGCACCACTGTTGTCACACCAAATAGTAGGAGCTGTAGGCAAAGAAATATGAAGTTCTTTGAGGAGCATACGAATCCAATAAAGCTCAACAATAGTAATAGCTAATGCCCTATATTCTGCTTCAGTGCTAGAACGAGCTACCACAGATTGTTTCTTGGCAGTCCACGAGATTAAGCAAGAGCCAAAGAAAACGCCATATCCGGTAGTAGATCATCGATCATTGGGATTACCAGCCCAATCTGAATCACAAAAGGCCTGAAGAGTTTGCTCACCCTTTGTGTACCACAATCCCAGATCAATGGAGCCTTTTAAGTATCGTAAGACACGTTTTTCTACTGTCCAATGAACAGAATTGGGACAATGCATATGTTGGCACAATTGGTTGACAGAAAATGCTATATCAAGCCTAGTCAAGGTGTAATATTGGAGAGCTGCCACAGTTTGTCGATATTCTGTAGTTTGAGAAGCTGTGAGTGGCTCACCAACATGAGTGGATAATTTAAGGCTTGTGGTACAAGGAGAAGAAGCAGGTTTGGCCCCAGCCATCTTGGTATGATGAAGAATATCCCCAATGTATTTGGACCGTCGAAGATGTAATCCAGCAGAGTCACGACTTGCATGGATGCCAAGAAAGTAGCCTAAAGGATAAGGTCCTTCATCTTGAACTCGGTTTGCAGCTTCTTGATTAGAGATTGAATGAGAGAAGGATCTGTACCGATAACAAGAATATCATCCACATAGATGAGGATAAATAGATGAATATTGCCCTTATGATAGACAAATAAAGAGGCATCCACTGGTGAGGATAGGAACCCGAATTCAAGTAGAGTGTGAGATAGACGCATAAACCAAGCACAAGGTGCTTGTTTGAGGCCATAAAGTGACTTGGTCAGTTTGCAAACATAATCTGGAAACGCTGAATTAACAAACCCCTCAGGTTGCTCCATATATACATCCTTTAGCGAGATCCCATGAAGGAAAGCGTTAGATACATCAAGCTGTCTGATTTCCCAATCAAATTGTACAGAAAGTGTAAGAATAACCCGTACAGTAGAAGGCTTAATTACGGGACTGAAAGTCTCAGTAAAATCAACACCCTCTTCTTGAGCAAACCCCAAAGCCGCTAATCTTGCTTTGAATCTATCAACCTCACCTGTGGGTGTTTGTTTGACTTTATACACCCACTTATTTCCCACCACATTATAATCAACAAGTCTGGGACATAGCTTCTATGTCTCATTAGCCAATAAAGCATCATATTCCTCCCTCATAGCAGTACAGCATTCAGGTAATAAAGCAGCTTGTTGGTAAGAGGTTGGTTCAAGTGGAGGCACAATACTGGATAATGCTTGGAGGGGATATTTGGTGGAATAGAGTTTAAAGTCTGAAAAAGTGCAAGGTTTGAGGTTGCCAGTTTAGGAGCGAGTTGTCATGGGGTGATGAGATTGATTGGAAGAAGAGGAAACTTCGGATATGGACAGGATAGGGGTTGGACCAGGTAGGGGAGAAGGTAAAGTGAAAATATTTGGAGAAGTATGGGCAGGTAAGGATTCGAGAAGAGAAGCAGGTGACTCTGAAATAATTTGAGATGAATGTGATAAATTAGAAGTAAATAAAAAAGAAGGAGAAGGTAAAGGCGTACCTTGATAGGAGACCACTGGAAGAGGTTCAGAGGACTGCAACCCATCCTTAGCAGGAAATGTATTCTCATTAAACACAACATGCCGTGAGATTAACACTTTTTGAGTGACAGGATCTAAGCATCTATATCCATTTTGATAGGAACTATAGCCTAGAAATATGCAACATTTGGATCTGAACATTAATTTGTGAGTTGCATATGGTCGCAACAATGGGAACAAGCACAACCAAAGGTGCGCAGGGAGGTATAATCAGGATGCTTGCCAAATATTTTAAGATATGGTGTTTGATTATCAAGAGTAGGTGTTGGCAGTCTATTAATGAGAAAGATGGACGTTAAAAATGCATCAGCCCAAAAGTTAGTGGGCAAAAGTGACTGAGCTAACAAAGACAGTCCCATTTCCACCATATGACGGTGTTTGCGCTCAGCAACCCCATTTTGTTGGGGTGTATGAGGACAAGTGAGATGATGTTGGATTCCATTAGAGGAAAGAAACGATTGAAATTGGTTGGACATGTATTCTCCACCTCCATCCGATTATAATTGCTTAATTTTGCAGGAAAATTGGTTTTCAACTAGTGTTTTGAATTTAACAAAACAAGCATATACATCGGATTTATTTTGGAGAGGATACAGCCATGAGAATCGTGAAAAATCATCAATGAATATAACATAATACTTGCAGCCACTAATCGATTTAGTAGAACAAGACCATACATCGGTATGAATTAACTCCAAAGGAAAGGAAGAAACCCGAGTAGAAGGTTTGAATGGAAGTTGTTTACCCTTGCCAAGTTAGCAAGGCTTACAAAATTGCATTTTATTCACTGATCCTTCAATAGGCAAGGAATGTTTGTTTAATAACTGAGATACAATAGGAAGCGATGCATGACCTAATCTAGAATGCCAAATAGAAATTGGTGCTTGAATTCCTACAACGGCTGCCAAAGCATGTGACTTATTGATAGACATTGACTGCAAATGGATTAGATAAAGACCACCTTTACTCCTGCCTTCCAATAGTGTCATCCTCGTTTGTATGTCCTTAAAAAAGTAATGAGAACCAGTTAGAATAAAGAATCAATTATTATCAAGACAGAATTGATTGATGGAAAGTAAGTTGGTAGAAGCTTGAGGACAATGGAGGAACGCTTGAGGTTTAATTTAGCTTCAAGAGTATGAAAAATAGTAGTATCAGTATGTGCAATACTCAAACCTTGACCATTACCAATAGCTACATTTTCTTGTCTTGTATATGGTTGTTGTAGAGTGAGATGATCCAGATTGGTAATAATGTGCTGATTAGCTCCACTGTCAGCAAACCATGTCTCTTCCTCTTGCTCAGCATTGGTATGTGCCACCATAGCAACTAATTGAGTCGGTGGATGACGACCCTGATATGCATAATCCATTCTATGAAAGCAATCTAATGCCTTGTGACTTAACTTTCCACATATTTGACAAGGTGACTTGGGAGTGAAAAAGGAGTGTTGCATCTAATTTGGCTGAGGTGAGGAAGGTAAATCAGAGGGTCTTGGTGAATATTGAGGACGAGGATGTGGTGAATATTGTGGACGAGGATTTGGTGAATATGAAGGACGTGAATTTGGTTTACTTGAGTTTTTGGGTTTACGATTGTACTGTTGTTGATTGGATTTGGGAGTGAAGAATACAAAATTATTGGTCGCAGGTGGTATAGAAGCATTTTGATTTTTCAATAATAATTCATCTGATAAGAGCTCGGCTTGAAAATCTTCAAAAGAAACATTCTTGTCTCTAGTAGCAAAGGACAGGGAGGTTATAAAAGGATTAAAGGAGGGATTGAGACCACTCACGAGATAAGACATTAAGTCATCATCGTCAAGTGGCTTACCAACTGCAGTTAATTCATCTGAGAGCAGCTTCGCCTTTTCAAGAAAATCAGTGCACTTCATTGACCCTTGATGAAGAGTCTGCAGCTTTTGCTTTAGGTGGTGCACACGGGTTCTGGAATGAGAAGCAAATTTGTTTGCTAGAGAACTCCACACCTCTCAAGCAGATGTGATGCCATAGACAGAAGCTAGCACCTTATCAGATAGAGTGGCATTGATCCAACTTAACACACACTGATCTTTCTTATTCCAGAGAATATAATCTGGATTAAGAGAATGAGTTAGTCCCCCTTCACTATCAACAAGGAACTTTGATGGACACGGCTCAGAACCATCCACGAAGCCCATCAAGTCATGACTTTTTAGCACTGGCACAATCTAAGATGACCATATGAGATAGTTTGAGTCACTCGGCTTGATTGACATAAGATGGCCAATGTTTGGAGGAGCAAAGGTAACATTGGAAGAAGCAGAAGAAGAGGAAGTCATAGGTGAGAAGGAAAGGATCGATTGAAATTAGACGAATGCCAATTGCTTTGATACCATGTAAAACTTTGTAAAATGGTTTTGGTCTCAATGCCAAAAACCGTGTGACTATTCTCATTTATATACAATTACAGAAGAAGTTTGAAATACAAAGATATAGAATAACAGAAATTCAAATATAGTCAAAAGTTATCTCCTAAGGTAGATAAGTGTTTATCTGTAGAATTCAAACGTAACTGATCTGGTGGATAAGATAAGGGAGAAGCCAAGGGAATCTCGGTGGTTTGAATCTTATGGTTATCAGAGGTCAGTACTTGAGGTCGAAACTCGTGGTCGATGTAGCAAAACATCGACTAAAGTCGAGCCCGTTGTTAGTGATCGACCCTCGAGCTGTTTGTAGAGATCGTGCTGACCGTGTTCGGTTGTCAAGGCCGAGCTCTTATCCATTACTTATGATTCGTATGCTTTCTCATTATGATTATCTTATTCAGTCCATTTTTACTGATAACACCATTCAACTAATATTTGAATTTAAAATTCATAAAAATACACTATATTCATTCACCAAGAGTGACTAACAATTACAATCAAGAGACCAATGATTGCCTGCAGTTATTTATTTATTTATTTTGATGTTTTTGGAAAAATAAAAATAAAATCCAACAAGGATCTTGCACTAGTATGAGTCCATAACAAGTTACATGTGATAGGTGAGTGAAAAAAAAAGAAAAAAGGTACACTACCGAACACAGCTAAAAGTGTTGAAAAAAAAATCTGTACGGGAATAGGTTGTGAGGAACCCGTGATTTTGGGTGATTAAATCACCAACTACACAAAAGTTGCCCTTTTTCATGGGAAATTAAAGGAATCAACGTGATGGGACCCACCTTAGTTAGGAGACATGAAGAGTTTCTTTAATTGGACGTAGACCATAGAAGCAATGGTTACTTATCTAATCAATAGTCTTGTGATTTTCTAAAAACATCCCCCAATTCCATCTATCATAAAACTCTGTAATTGGAGTTCATCATGATGTTTGTATGCCATACAATGGGGAAAAACACATAGTGGCCTAATCTAAGATTTTTTGGGACCTTAAGTGTTTCAATAATGGTTGTTTCTTATGGTGTGGTCCACCTGAGTTTTGGATATGCCTCATTTTTTTTTATCACATCTTCACGTGAGCGGAAGAAACTGATGTACGGAATGGATGACAGACAGACATCACAGTAGGCCCCACAGTTTTATGCCGGATGACGTAATTGCTGTAGTCCTCTAACGTGGAAGGGACGCCAATTGCCTGTGCCCCAGCCAACAAGTTCTTATGTGGAGCCACCACGATATCCGTCAGAAATCCACTCCGTTCATCGGTTTTGCAAGCTTATAATAGGATAGGAGCTCCAAAATGAGTTATATCCAAAACTCAGGTGGGCCACGTGACAACGAACACTGTTAATGGATACATCCGCCATTGAAACCTTCATCATGATGTTTATATTTCATCCCAACCGTTTAAGGTTATTTCCACTGACATGAACGGAAAACACAAATATTAGTGCATTTTTATTTTCACTTTTTCATATCGTGTGGCCCACCTAGTCCGATCTTCAACAGATTCCGGTTTCAGAATCCCAATCCAAGAGCCTGAGTATTAGATAATACTAGACATTGAATAGATGGCTTGCAAGTGAAGAAAAATGATGGAGGGGGAGATGAGGAGGAATGGATGGGAATTCTTTTGGGTACACTCATCCATGATGAGTTTACTGTGTCAACAGACTGGATGATCAAAAGATGGGCCCCATCTTTAAAAAAAAAAGAGCTTTTGGGTTTTCATCATTAGCAGTGTATCCTATCATATCAGTGGTCTGGATCAAAGGAACATCAAAAATCTATTTATGCATTATGGATGCATAAATATGTTGCTCTTATAACATATCTGCATTTTGGACCGTCTAACATTATAATAATGAAAAATACTTTCAACAAATAACAATGAAAAATGATCCGGTGCTCTCATATCACTTATAGTTGCTTTGAGACACTTAGCCACTCCAATTCATTGATCTAGATTGTTCATTAGGTCCAATGCACAATATTTCATGAGCTACTAGGCAACTTTCACCCCAATCGGACAAAAATTAACCATTTGAACAATGTCCTTTAATATGGATGGTCAAGATTATTTAGACAAAAATAGGTTCAATAGCAATTTTGATCCATCTATTTGTTAATGACCATTATGGATTATTTAAAATTTTAAAGAATCATTTTATTAGGCAATCACAACCATCCCATCCATGGCTTGGAGAAATGATGACTAAATAAGGCTAAATCAAGGTTGGATTGGATCATCTAAGTAGTGTGATATTTGCATGGTGGCCAATGAAATTTGTCTGGACTTAATGGACAGTTCAGATCAACTGATTGATTGGAGTGTCCAAGTTTACTGATGGAATTGGGAGCACTGTAGCTTTTAGTGGTCTGAGTGCACTGGAACATGTTTCAATAACAATACAGCCATAATGTAACTCCTAAAATTGCAAGTTCCTTTACGTGAATTACTTAAATGCCCTCAAGAAGTTAAAGAGATGATCGTTTTTGAAGGGCAATTATATATTTTACACATGTGCAGGAGAGCAAAAGGGATTAAAGTTGAATTAAATGAAACAATAAAGTGCAGTTAAATTAGTTAAACGTCCATGTTAGGTTGATGGGCTGTCATTTTAAATGGACATCTTTTTAACAGAATATATATATATATATATATATATATATATATATATATATATATATATATATATATATATATCTTACTTTAAGGAGAGGCTGTTTTTTTAACTTTAGAGTGGCCTGTTTAAGGGCAGCAGGTTTCCAACCTTTTTATTTATTTATTTATTTATTATAAAAAGGTCTCCAGTCCAACCTGTTGGACCATAATTTATGGTCCACTCAGCAAATAACTTCGAACCTTCCATGCGTGTGCTATATCCAATACATTCAATTGGTTGATCTAATGATTGGGATTACCTTGTCTAAAAGATCAGCCACATCCACTCACTGAGTGGACCACATTTATGTGTGGCCCACCTAGTGAGTGGATGAGGCTGATTTTTGCATAAGGCAATCCTTATGGTGGGTCCAATATATTGGAAGGTTGGGTGAATGCATAAACATGATAGGTTGGAAGTTATTCAGTGGGTGGACTGTAAATTATGGTCCAACCAGTTGGATTCGAAACCACTCTCTCTTTTTAATGACATCCTTTGCTCCTCTATATTGTTTAATGCTCTAAAATCTCCATCAGTCCATACACCACCCACGTGCAAAATTCATGGCCACGTTCATAAGCTGCCTTCCAATGTATTCGATTAGGATTTGTTAAGAGTATGTAACCGTTGGAGCTAGGATCAAAGTTCGGTATTCGAAACCATTGGTCTTACGTGATTCACAGCTGATGTTGGCTGCCTCAAAAATCTTCAAGATCGGAAGATGGAAGACATCCATTCCCCCAAAAAACCATCAGATCCATCCACCCAAAACCAAAGACCTCATCCCTCCAGAAAATAAACAATCAATACTCTAAATGAGCTAATAATCTGCTTTACCACCACTCTACAACGGCTAGTTGAAGATTTCAAATTCAAAATAAAAATAAAAATAAAAATAAAAACAAAAACCAAAACAAACTCCCCGCCTTTTTCACTCAATCCCTCTCTGTAAAATTCAAATGCTCTGACCCGGAATCCCTCGGCAGGCCCTGAACAGTATCTGACCATCTCCCCGGCGAGTGATCACTGCTATTTGATGACACCTGGGCCTCCGCCCTTGCCTCCCTTATCATCCTCAAAACGTCCTTCATTGCAGGCCTGTTCTCAGCTACAGGTACCACACAAGCCATCGCCACGTTCAAGAGCGCTGCCAGTTTCTCCTCCGAGGCCTCATTCCCAGACGAGGGGTCCTCCCCGGACTCCGTCTCCTCCTCACGAACTGATCGGACCCAGCTTGGAATGTCCGCACCATGTTCTTGGACAAGGTCTTGAAAGGGAGTTTTCCCTGTGAGGAGTTCTAAGAGGATGACACCAAAGCTGTAGATATCGGACTGTTGGGTGAAGGACTTTCGTGGGTGTCGGCATTCAGGGGCTCGGTAGAAGAGGGAAGCGGCACCACCGCTGCTGTCTTCAAGGGAATCGGGTGAACGTAAAGGTGCGAGGCCATAGTCAGTGAGGCAGGATTCGAAGTCAGAACCTAAGAGAACATTGGAGGATTTTAGGTTGCCATGGACTATGCCGGCTGTCTGATGGAGGTAGAGTAGACCGGTCGCCAAATCCTCAGCGATTTTTAGACAGGACGTCCAGTGAAGTGGCTTCCCACCACCAGAAGGTCTTGATCCTATGAGATAAATTCAACAGTTAAAATGCATGAATTTTAAAATCGACCAAGCTATTGAAATACTCAACCCCAACACAAAATCACTATTCATAAGCAAATAAAATTAAAGAACCTCACTAATAGAGCTGTGCACGGGACGGCAAACTCAACTCGTCCTACTTGGTCAGACCCGACTTGAGCTGAATCGAGTGGGTGAATCAATCTAAACCAAGTAGACTTCGTCCAATCTGAACTAAAACAGAGTTGAGTTTGGGTCACCCAATAACTCGACTCAACTGAACCCAAAATCCAATTTGGTACTGACTCGACTCGATCCGAAACCCAACTCGTGTGTGTGTGTAATCCCTGATTTGATGTTCCAAATTTGAGATGCCGTGTAGCTGATGGAGAGGCTGCAATTCTGGCAGGTGCACTTGAATTCTGAGCTGTGATTTCAGTCTGCGGATACCCACCGCACCTGACCCGACTTGGTGCTAACTCTACCCAACTTGGTACCTGTGACCGGGTCAGACTAGGTCCAGGTTAGTCCAGGACCGACCTAGACTCGGATTGGGTTAGGCATGCTGGACTCAATACCTAGTCAGGTCGAGTTTGGGTCAAGTCGGGTTAGCCCTAACTCAGTCCGACTCAAATCGATGGTTAGCTCTACTCACTAATGATTTGAAAGACTGCTCAAAAGATATCAGAACACTCGACTTGTGGGCTCCAAATAAGTTCTGATCACGAAACTTATTTTCCATGCATGGACACGTCTGATCATAAACAATATATAGCGCAGGGAACCCAATTTTCCAGGCATAAACAGTTTTGATCACGAACCCTATATAACACTAAAGAGTCCTGGGCATCATGATCCCTATTTGGATTGAGGCCTCAGCCCAAGCCCAATCCAACCTGGCGTTAGGTTGGGGTCGGGTTGAGGATTTTCACCCCAACCCCAACCCAATCTCTTATCCAACCAAACCTAAAGTTCAGAGGGTTGGGCCAACCTGATTTAGGTTGACCTAATCAAAGCTGCACCCCTATTAAAATCAAACGGGTATATATAACAATCATATACACTACGTAGACCAGCTATAAATGGACAGCTAGAAACAAAAATGAGCAAATTGTATTTAGTTCGCTTCGATCGGTTCCTAAAACACAACGCGAATTTGAGCTGGTGCCATCAAAGTGGTGACCTAATGCTTAAAGTCCCTTATCACAGTACAAGTGTGCCACGTGTAAAGATGTGAAGAGAAACCAATTTGTAGCACTTACTAGCACATAAAAAAGACTAAAGATTTCATCAGTAGCAGAAAGATGTATCACATACATTGCATCTGCATGTAGCTAGTAAGTACTGATCTTTTCCTTTCAAATGAAAATGACAATTGGAATTGTATCTGTTCATGTGATATTTTAAAATCTCCCGCTTGAAAAAAAAAAAAAAAAGCATTTTTGAACAGGCCTCCTTTGTAATACAACTATGTGGTATTGGCAAATTGTAAAAGCGATTTGTGCTGGAGATTTGTAGAGGTGATTTTTGCAAAGTGCCAATGGTGCACACGTGTGTTTGATCCAAGACACTCACCAGGCCACATGCAACATGCGAGATCAAGAACACCCTTTCACTAATAAGTTTCATAAACGTGTACTTGGTCATATTTATTGCAACTGTCTATTTATATTGTATAATGTGCCTAATGACTGGATAATGTAGCAGGTCCATTAATAAAAGAGAAGATTATTGTCTTCTTCTCGACAATAGCCCTTATTAAATCCATGGAGAGAAATTTCTAAAAGTGAGAGAATTTGATATTAACGATGACGAAGCATTGCTTACAACATATGCATGGCCTTATATAAGCAAAAGAAACTCTAGATCTTAATTTGAATCGAAGTAGGATATTTTTCAAAAAATAATAAAATTAACCAAAAATAGTAAAAGGAAAACCAATTCTACTAAAACTTGTAAACAACCCTTGGATGAGATCACAATTGGACTCTAAAAACTATATATATATATAAAGAAGTAAATTTTAACTTAAAACTTTAATTAGACCCTGAAATGATTGAATTTGTGAAGCCTTTTGATGCTAATAAACCTTAGGTGGTTGGCTCGGATATAGAGTTCATCGATAGCTTTCCAACAGTACATTATAAGTGCGAAATGAATTATTGATCACAAAGTTATGGTCTGCAGAAGCTATAGTGCATGGTTAGCCCATTTTTACCCAATCAGCACCCCTCCACTCCAAAATTGTGAGATTCTAGCATCCATTTAGTCCTCTACCCGTCCTATATCAGTTCCTTCTACTTGAAGTGAACTCATCCTCAAGTTAATCAGTTGTTGCATATGATCCCCTGGTGCATGATACACAAATAAGTTTGCAACAAGGAACTTCCCTGATATCACCGTCGCCTTAGAAAGATTAATAACAAAAGCATGGTCACTAATCTTCAAGAGTATCTAATACCATCCAATTTTCTTGTCCTTCCACTTGTAATACACTCCCAGTAGTAACCGTTCCTTTCTTAGGTGAACCATCACCAAATCACCTTTCTGGAACACTTTTAAACAGTTGAAATGCCTATGCTTGTCAGGTGATAATTCATCTAGAGGATTTTCTTGAATAATCTCCTTGGGTTCTCTCTTCAATAACATTAAAAGAAAAATAAATAAATAAAATTGAACTGACCATAGGCTCTACACCATTAACCAATAAAAAAGACTACCCCTCAACTTGGGAAGCTTTGGGTCAGTTTTCCTCTCTTAGAGAGAAGTCTTTGAAGTATATATAGATGTGTCAAGTCAACATCATACTACCTTAATCGTAAAAGTATCACATGGGAGTTGTACACGAGTCGAGTTAGCTCGGTTAGCTCGCTCGACTCGACTCGCCTCGGCTCGAAACTTGATTCGGACTAAGTCAAGCTGGTTTTTGGAGCTCGAAAAAATTTCGAGCCAAGTTCAAGCTTGCCCGAGCTCGACTCGACTCAGCTCAAACCTTGACTCGGATCGAATCGGCTCAGTGACTCGGTCATTTTGATCTTGATGTTGCTCGCCGAGTGTTTGATGAAATGCCTCAATGAAGTGTTGTTTCTTGGACTACCCTTATATCAGGGTATTCTCGAAATGGGTATTCGAGGGAAGATCAAAGAAACGAATCCCCCAAAAAAAAAAAATATATACATTGTAGGATTTCCCTCATATCTTGATCTTGATGCTACTCGTCGAGTGTTTGATGAAATGCCTACAAGGTGCTCTTATTGATTTGCATTTGAAGTGTGGGAGATTAAAGATGCAATCTATGTATTTGAGAAAATGTCGCACGGGCTTATGCTAGCCCGAGCTGTTGACTAAACTGAGCCGAGCTGGCCAGTCAGGCTTAAGGACCGAGCAAAACCGAGCCGACTTCTGTTAAGGGTCAAATATTGCATATTAGACCCCAGTTATTACCTAGATTTACGATCATGAACTGTTTAATGGCCTATTTTAATTGTGTTTGTGCTGCAATGTGAATTTACGGGCGTGGACTGAAAAAATGTACTAAAAGCATGAATTTAACGCTCTGAAGTCATCAAGGCAAGGGACGGACCCTAGAGGACCAAGATCGAAGAATTTACACGCCAGAGATCCGAGAAAATTACGCCACTCACATTAAATGGGCCCGAAAATCGTCCAGAATACAAGATCACAGGGTTCTCACCATCCGTTCGACTCGAAACTTTATATATGGCCTGAGGACCATAAGTTAACCGTACACGTCAAATTTCAGCCATTGGATCCCTCTCGAAGTGGCCCAACGGACAGATCAGCCTATAAACTGTCGATTTTAGGCCCACCTGATATCTGGATATGCTTCAATTTTGTTCTCGACCCCTTAAATTGGATGGGGAAGCAGATGAACGGAGTAGATTTATCATGTGCACCTCAGTGGACGCCACATGCAAGACGCATGTACACCATAGAGAGTCCACGCGCGCTGCACTGGACCCCAGGCTCGGGAGCCATCTCATGCGCAGAGACAGCGGATGGAACCGATCTGCCGGTTCGTGATAGTGGGCCCCACCCATCTCATATTTCAATGATCTGAACCGTTCATTCGTCCCGGGAGGAGGCCAAGACCCTCGACTAGGTGTCCGTTTTGTCTCATGCAAACATTGCACATACATGAAGTTCCAAACGCAAGACGGACAACAGAGTAGAAAACATTGTGGGCCACACCAAATTCAATCCAAAAACCACCATACCCGAACGATTTTTCAAGGCAAACACACTGGTCGGACTGGATTTCCTGTCCGTTGTTGATCCTGGACCCCACCATCTCACCAACGCAAAAAGAGATGCGTAAGCTCTGTTCTACGACCGGATCTATCGATCTAGGTGGGCCACCATGGCTGGCTAATGGGAAGATCTGACCCGTTCATCTTGTAGGCAATCCAAAACCGTCCAAGGGAGGGTAATCTTTTTGAAGAAAGATCATGAGAAGAATGCTTTTCCAACCTGTCAAAGAAGGCGGTTTCTTGGTCTTGCAAGTGCGTAAAACGATACACACGCTGTGTGTATCTTGGAGTCGGTCCTTCAACCGACTCAGCCACCGCCTGACTAGTTATAAAAGGGAGGCTTGGACGTGGGGCATTCTATCCTTGGACCAGGCAGCCGTGGAGAGCATCAAAGTGTGGCCAGCACCAAGTTCTTTTTCCTCCTCCTTTGGTTTTTCTTTCCTTTAATGTTTTTAAGAGACTTCAGTTAATCATGATTATCATAAGCTAAATCTCTTAGCTAGGGCTAAGAGGTGAAGCTTGTAGCGTGATTAGGATGTTTTCTTTGTTTTGATTCATGTTTTATTAAACTCTCTAGTTTGATTATGAAAGAATATTTTTAGTTTTTAATGGTTTGTTGTGACTCAAATTACAGTAGATCTGCGATAGCTTGAGTAATCTTCTTTTCCTGTATTGAGATTGTGAAATTAGGCAATCCCGTTGTTCACCATCGTCTCATGGGCATGGTTGGGTGATGGAATCCTCTTAATCTTCTCAATTCTCTTATGATTGGTTGTGAGTTTGGTAAATTGTTGTTGTTTGCCTTGTCTCCTGAGCATGGTTTGGTGACGGAATCACTTCCAAATCTTCACCACTGTCATCTATTGATGATTAGATCCGTGAGAAGTTCAGAGATCTGACAAATCTCTTCTTACCAATTGGATAGGATAGGACTCTGATTCCAGTTGTGTCCTTGAATCATGCAAGGTAGCTTCCCAATCTCTACAAGTGGATCCTTGGCACCCTAGTTTCCTACCTTTGATTTCCACAAGTTTTAAACTAATATTTCACCATTATTCTCTCATATTCACTCGATTTAGATTCCATCTCATTCTAGTTCTAGTTCTAGTTAGTTTAGTTTATTACTACATCACAACCCTATACTTGGGGTGTGAACAACTTCAAGCTGGGGTTGGCTGCTGGCCAAGCCGAGTTGTGCCAAGCTCAACTCAGTTCGACTCGTGTACAACTCTACGTGCTTGCATAACAGCCACATCATATATAACTTCGTCTTTATAATGTTTGGCAATAAAAAACGGAACTCTCATCCATTAAATTTAGAGATCCCATAGTGTGTATAGTATTATCTTCTCTCGTGGATGAGAATCAATATTTCCAACGAGCTTTCCTTCGTCTCCATGCTCATTTTCATGCAGCGAAGAAAACGATTATGGTTACGCATTCCAAGTAATTTTGTTCCTAGAAATTTTAAATTGGCATATTCTACGATCCTTCTGCGTACAAAGGATAGGTAAATTATTTGTCTCTAAGGGCATTGGTTAGATCAATACCCAAGTTGACCCCACCTGTAACACTTGTCGAGTTATGGGGTGTGTTTATGCTATTGGGTGCTCCTCTCTATTGCTTTACTTGTCTATTTGTCGAGTCATGATTACAGTAGCTGGAGGCCATGAACGTCTCCTAACATAAATTTTCCCTTAGGCCTGCATCATAGCCCATGAAGATTTAGCAATGACAATTTCCCCTACTGCTTGGGTTCTTACAACTGGCCACTCTAGTTAGTAATTGTGACAGCTTCGTTAAGGGTCAAATGGACTATATCACACTCGATCTTGTATTTCCTTACACATTCCACTCATAAACCTTGCTATTTGTTGCAACTCGATCTCTAACCAATCGTTACATGAGAATAAGCACTAAAATTATTCCACATAATCCTCCATCGTACACCATCTTTGGCAGCAATTTTGGTACTTGTTGGAATAATACGTAATTGTAGTCTACCAGCAAGAACAACATCAACTTCTTCATCTGTGGTCAGGTTTGTATTGGTGCTTTAGGTTGTCACATCCGTAAGAATTGAAGTTATTCCTACAATGCTCCACATTTAAGCTTATTCACTACCATCTCTACATTCTTCAACTTAGGGATATCCATGTAGTCAAAGAATTGCTCCACCTCCATAAGCAGCAAGTCATTAATGTGAACCTACTCATTGAAGGAAGGAAAATATACTCAAAACCGGTAGTCCCAATCTTGTCATCGCCTCATTGCCCTTCCTGTTAAGGCCCGATACCTTTTGAACTTTTATGTGCTTGTTCGTACACCATCCGGTACCTTCATTGGGCCTCGGATTGTGCACACAGTGCACACCTAGGAGACCCAAACCACCCCGCTGCCACAAGCGCAACGGTACCTTTTGTCCGTCGATGCACTAACCCGTTGGGGCGGTACGGTGCGAAGAACCTAGTGGTATGCATGTGCATGAATACCCCATCTTCCAGGCCCTACACCCCTTCCACTTACATCATATCATGGGTGATGCCACCAAACCACATTTTCTAGAAATCATTAAGCCAACTAAATGCCCCTATTAGCTCCTTAAACCCTTAATTAAAGCACTTAATCACCACCTTTTTCAAAAGTCAAAGAAATCATTTTTCTTTCCTTAAATGAAGGAAGAGGTGAACATCTCACCTTTTCTAGAAAATACTAAGTAAAGCTAAATATTCTTTATTAGTCCTAAGCCATGATTAATTAACCTAAAATCATATTTTACAAAATATCTCTTCTCACCTTTTTCTTAAAGTAAAAAAGAACCTTCTTTTTCTTCCTTAAAATAAGGGGAGATGGGGCCACCTAAGGGGGTGTTTGGCTCATGGCATTGGGAAGGATTAGGTGGGATGGGATTCAAAAAACATAATTATTACACATGGCAGGGATTGTCCCCTGATACCATGGGATAAGCTTAATTCCATGCTATGTTTGTAATTCGGTGGTACATTGAATGGATATACCCACCATCATTTGAAACTACTGAGAATAAAAACATGTGTTATATCCAAACCATTCATTTGTTTTGTAACCTCATTTTATGGCATGGGCCTAAAAATGAGGCTGATCCAAAACTTATGTGGCCCCAAAGAAGTTTTCAACGGTAGGTATTCAATCCCCGCTGCTTTCTATGGTGGAATCCACTTGAGCTTTACATCTACCTGATTTTTTGGCCCATGCTCTAAAATGATCTTAAAAAATGGGTGGACGGTGTGGATATAGCCCACACATCGTGGTGGGACCTACACAAGTTGCTAACATTGAGTGGAATTGGCACGGACCCGGTGCAATTCCATTTAATCTAATTCCAAGCTATTCCATTCTTCCCAAACATTGAGTGGAATTGGCACGGGACCAAATGCAATTCCATCCCACCTAATCCCATCTAACACCACGCGCCAAACGCCCCCTAAGGGATCTACTTTTCTAGAAAAATTGTCTCATTAAAGACAATCCCATTAAGGGCCTAAACACCCTAACTAACCCATGCATGAAGGAGGTTGTGTCACCTCATCTTTCTAGCCATTTCTCTCCTTAATCACTCCTCTCTATAAATAAAACTCAAAACCTTAAGCAAAGGAGCTTTTGGGGGCAAACAAGCATTGTAGAGATTTAAGTAGAGAGAGAGAGAGAGAGAGAGAGAGAAAGAGAGAGAGAGAGAGAGTGGAGGTGGCCCACCCATCAAGGAGATCTCAACCATCCATCTCAAGAAGATCCTAGCCTTCACTAAGGTGAGAGCACTCCCCCACTTTTTCCTTCTTTGATTACTTGATCTTCCTTCTTTCTTTGATATAGTATGGGATCCACAAATGATGGACCCCTGAGTGATGATCTTGAGCTCCAGACCGATCAACAGTGTAGATGATGAAAAAACCCAAATATAAGCTTAATCCCAAAACGTTAGTGGGACCTGCTAACCATGGGCCCTAATGTGATGCATATGGCCATCTAGCTAGTTGGTAAGATCACAACGACCTATACGAGTGGGCCACACGAAAATCAGCTTGATCTAGTCCATGTGGGACCCACCGTGAGCCCACTATGTTGTGTATGTGAGATCCAAACTGTCCAAATGGTAGACCCCACTAGGGTGGCCAAACCCCATGTACACACACATTGGGGTTTGGCAACCCTAGTGGGGTCCACCATTTGGACTATATATATATATGCAACAACAGTTGTTGCATGCAGCAACCACTGCTGCATTATCCAGCAACTAGGGTTAACGGAAGGTCCCACCATGATGTATGTATTTCATCTGCGTTAACCGTTCATTTTCCAAGATCATTTTAGGAGATGAGCCCAAAATTGAAGCGAATCCAAATTTGAGATGGACCACACCCCACGAAATAGTGTTGATTAAAAACCTACCATTCAAACCTTCTAAGGGCCCACCGTGAGTTTATTTGCCATCCAACAGGTCACACGTGACTTGTTTCCTTTAGAAAAAGTTGGCACTTAATTAGGTTGTCTTTAGGGCTTTACACGAACTGAGTTAGCTCGGTTAGCTCGCTCGACTCGGCTAAAAAAAGCTCGATTCGACTCAATTCGAAACTGAGTTTGAGCCGAGTCAAGCTGATTTTTTTAGCTCGAAAAAATTTCGAACCAAGTTCGAGCTCAACTCGACTTGGATCGAACCTCAACTCGAATCGAACTCGGATTGGTGACTCGGTCACTTTGATATTGATGTTGCCCATCAAGTGTTTGATGAAATGACTTAATGAAGTGTCAGCTGGTGGCAAGGAAGGTATGTATATGAAACAAATACCCTTTTTTTCTTAATTTTGATGTTGCCTACAAGGTGTTTGATGACATACCTGTAAAACTGCTATTGCTGTTTTACATACAGTGAGAATTTAAAGGTGCAGTCCATGTGTTTGTGAAAATGCTGCACAGGCGAACTCGGCTAGATCTTGGCTCAAACTCGGCTCGAACTGGCCCAAGCTGCTGACCAAACCGAGCTGAGCTGGCCAGTCAAGCTCGTGCACCGAGTCAAGACAAGTTCGAGCTGGGGTCAGCTAGTGGCCAAGCCGAGTCGAGCTATGCCAAGCTTGACTCGGTTTGACCTGTGTACACCTATAGTTGTCTTTAATAAGGCAACTTTTCTAGAAACTTGCCCCCATTAGGAGGCCAATCTTCCCTTATTTTAAGAAGGAAAAAATGGAGCTATTTTTTACTTTAAGAAAAATATTAGGCAAAATATTTTATAAATCATGTTTTTAGGTTAGTTAATCATGGCTTAAAGATAATAAAGAGCATTTAGCTTTATTTAATGATTTCTAGAAAATGTGAGGTGTCTACTTGTTCCTTAATTTAAGAAAAAGAGAAATAATTTTTGTAACTTTTGAAAAAGGTGGTTAATGAAGTACTTTAATCAAGGATTTTAGGGGCTAATAGTGGTGTTTAGTTGGCTTAATGATTTCTAGAAAATGTGGTTTGGTGGCATCATCCATGATGTCATTTTAATGATATAAACATCATATAAGTGGAAGGAGTGTAGGGTTTGAAAAATAGAGTATTTACACACATGCACGCCCTAGGTTCTTTGCGTTGTACCGTCCCAATGGGTTTAGCGCATCGAAGCATGGAAGGTATCGTCACACTTGTGGTGGCGGAGCAATCGCTATGACATAGATTTCGAGTTCTTAGGGTCTGGGCCTCCCAGTGCACACTGCGCGCACAGTCAAGAACCCAATAGAGGTTCTGAATGACATATAAAAGGGCACAAAAATGTTCAAAAAGTACCATGCCCTACACATCTTATTGGAGGATGATTGTTCTACCTAGATGTGGTACACAAGTCGAGCTTGGCACAGCTCGACTTGGCTCGGCCACCATCTGACCCCAGCTTGAACTCGACTTGGCTCAGTCCTCGAGCCTGTCTGGCCAACTCGGCTTGGTTTGGTCAGCAGCTCAGGCCAGTTCGAGCCAAGTTCGAGCCAAGATCAAGCTGAGTTCGCCTGTGCAGCATTTTCACAAACATATGGACTATACCTTCAAATTCTCACTGTATGTAAAACAATAACAACGGCTTTACAGGTATTCATCAAACACCTTGTAGGCAACATCAAAATCAAGAAAAAAGGGTATTTGTTTGATGAAACATACCTTCCTTGCCACCAGCCGACACTTCGTTGAGTCATTTCATCAAACACTTGGTGAGCAACATCAATATCAAAGTAACCGAGTCACCGAACTAGTTCGATCCGAGTTTGATTCGAGTTCAATTCGATTCGATTCGAGTCGAGCCGAGCTCGGGCAAGCTCGAACTCGGTTCGAAATTTTTTCGAGCTCAAAAAATCAGCTCTGACTCGGCTCGAACTCAGTTTCAAACCGAGTTAAATCGAGCTTTTTCGAGTCGAGTCAAGCGAGCTAACTCGGTTCATGTACAACCCTAGTTCTACCTCACCACTAGACTCATCACCATCATGTTAGGGTCTATAATATGGCATATGTGATGGACCTATTACCACAAATTGGCCGACCATGAACCCCCTTCAATGATTATGGGCCATTTGTTGTCTTAGCTCTAAAGGCGCTCCATGGACTCGACAAACCAAGCAATAATCACATGAATCTCCTGCATGCGATGCTAAGTTTCCTATTTGAAGGTTTCAAAGTTCATCTCAAATAATGCTTAATCCCCATCACGCCACCCATAGGATTGTCACTACCTAATCCACCACCTATAGGATTGTCACTACCTAATCCACCACCCATAGGATTGTCACTACCTAATCCACCATTGGACGTCGCAATCCAAGGAAAGACCTCTCAATTAACGTAGGGCGTGCATGAATAAAAGAAAAAAGATCATTGTCCTCTTTTAAAGGATAGAAATCTCTTATATGAGAGAAAAACTGATATTATTGATAAAAAAGGTGTTGCTTATAATGTTATAACCAAAAGAAATCCTGGACTTAATTTGACTCGAAACAAAACACTTTCTCGAAATAGTAAAAATTACCAAAAATGGTAAAAAGAATAGTAATCTTACTAAAACTCATGAATAATCTTTAAATAACTAAAACAAAGACCCTAAACCACAACCAAAATCTTAAAACTTTAAAAATAAAGAAAATGAAACTCACTAAAAATGAGAAGTTTCAACTAAAAACCCTAATTCGAACCTAAAACTATTGAATTTTGCAAAGCCGTTTATGGGCCAACCAACCTTTGGTGGTTGGCCTAAGCATAGAATTCAGCTATAGCTTTTCAACAGTGTTATATGTTGGAAACGGATTCTGTCAGACTCACAAAGTTACGACAGTAGGAGGCTATAGTATATATTAATGCCCTTTTTGCCCAAGGCCCTTTCAGCCTAAATTTGTGCGATCCTAGCCATTCATTGATTGAAACGTCCTCTACCTATTCCTTACATCAATGGGCCTATATGATTTTTGGGCTAGGGAAAATTTGCAGTATGGCCCACCTGACAAACGGCTGGATCTCACGTAGGCGTCCATGTTCGCAAATGTGCCCATGAAATTAATAAAAGAAGTGGAAAGATTTGATGATGGGAAGTGGGCAAAATGCCAAACAAAGGAAATGATGTTGCTTCCAGCAGTGACTAGTCGAACGTTTGGACAACAAACATTTGAAAATCAGGATTTCGTGGGATCCATGCCCACCCACCACATAAGCATTAATTAGCTTGTAACTCTGCATGGGAACTCCCGCAAAAAGAAAATTCTCAAGTCGTCGATTATGTCTGGCTTCTGTACTCAACCACATGCCATTGCTTGCGCGGCGGGCACGGGCCACTGAATCATGGTTATTTGAAAATCTATATTTTCAAAAAAGTTTCTTCTCCGAACATAACCTACCTAGATTCTTTTACGAAAAGAAAAGGTGGGAATATTAGGAAGAGATGGCGTTTTAGGCTGCATAAGGTCTGTTAATTCCACAAACGTGGGAGCTGTGTCCATCCACACGCACGCACTCATCCCAATATGGAACACACGTGCAATATATGAGCTATCTACTTGACTGAAGTTTCGTTCCTCAGGTGGGCCACAACGCACAAAGTAAACTGACTGTCCAGACGTATTATTGCAGCCGTCCATTTTGTTTAGTAAGCTGTGGCCCCACACGAAACCTAAATTTTTAGGCTAGGAGATCTAAAAGCAACGCAGCACATGGGGATGGAAAGATATATATGATCAAGCACGTGTTCCCTGTTGAGAAATGTGCCCACGTGTGGATGGGCAGTGCTCTCTCACGAGAGGAGGAGTTAGAGCATGCGAGATATAAGACCCATCATGAAATATGGGTAAGATTTACTTTTGATGTGCATGAAAAACACCGACGAGAAAATGACAAATGAGGAACTATTTTCTACGGATGTTGGCGTGTATTGGCAACGCCTGACTTTAGAGTTTGACTGGTTGAAAAAGCAAAAGATTTGCTGAGGTGGTTCTCTGTTTGCCGCTTCATCCATTGAAATGAAAATTCGAGAAAGCAAATGTCTAGTTGAAACGCATCCCCATTATTGGTTGACAAGATTTAAAAAGCCATCGAGCTTACTTGATTACCAAATGAAAGGGTGCGTTTGGATGCACGATCTGATGAATTCCAGTTACTAGTTGACATAAAAATGTGGGCCATGAGATTTGGAGTGTGTTCGGGCTTTCAGTTTGTAAATGTGGGGCCCACTGTTCAGTGATCCAAGCCGTTGAATGATGGACCACAGCACCATCTCTCTCAAGATTTGAAGATCCTGGTTATAGAATATTTGTTCTCTTGCTCGAATGTGACTTATAAGTCATTTCTTTGTGCTGGAAATATACACAACGGGGCCCACAACTCCAAAGGATCCGATCACCCACGCACGGAATCATTTCAAAATATCTCTATTCTTTTTGTTAGTTGTATAATACTCTCCCTCTAATTTCGTTAGTGGGCAACAATGGGATATAAAAGCGCTCACCGACCAAACAGTAGGCTACAGTGGACTGACGGAGAAACAACTACAGACGCACGGGAGAGATGACGTGGTGGTTCTCAAATGGAAGAATCTAGGGAAAGACAGCATTACAAATACAACGACCAAAACTACATGGTTAGGATGCTCTCCAACCACGGGATACACCATTTCGATGGTCAGGATTGGAATTACAAGTGTGCCACGGTACCATGGATGAGTTGGCACTGACACATTCGAGATTTGGACATTTTAGCCATTGCAGCTTTCTATGGCTCATGCCATTTGAAACTCACAAGCAGACCTAAATGAAACTCACAAGCAGACCTAAATGAAGTTAAAACACAAATATGGCTCCAAAAACTTTTGTGGCTCTCCATAAGTTTTTAATGTGGTGTTCAATCAGTTTTTTCCAGCAGGGTGGTGCACTAGAGCTTTGGATCTGGCCAAAAATGAGCTGGCAAAGTAGATTCATAGCATGGATAAAATAAATATATCACGTTGGGCTTGAGAGCCCTGCCAGCTGTGATATCCGTGGTGATACGCTTTCAGTCGGGTTTTAAGCTGTCAGAGTCAGTCCCATCCCTACCCGTTAAAATCGAATGGTCAGAGTTTTGGGAGAATCGCGTTAGTTGGACGGCCGTGTCAACTTGACGGATTGCCAGCCTAGCCTACACTGACCCACTTTTCCCTTTACAGAGTAAATGGTGGGTAGATTGGTGGTTAAGCTCTTGGCCACAGACCAGTGGGTGTCGTGGTTCTCACGGAACA
The DNA here is from genome assembly GCA_021015155.1 of Magnolia officinalis. NCBI lineage: Eukaryota > Viridiplantae > Streptophyta > Magnoliopsida > Magnoliales > Magnoliaceae > Magnolia > Magnolia officinalis. The sequence goes on from JAJHSJ010000006.1 coordinate 31,224,602, forward strand.
TGTGTCCAAGAGGTGCAAGAAATTTATGTCCTACAGGCTACAGTGAACATGCCCTGAAAAAATCAAGGTTAAGAAGTTCATCACGTGAGCCCCCCACACGAACATTGAACGTGGACCGTTGGACTTTTTTTCTGTTTTTCTCACTCGAGTTTTGACCTACTGATCAGTGGATCCTAATTACTTTGGTCCCTATATTCAATGGATGGCTCAGATCTCTAGTACTAACATGTGTTCCCGCTCCCTCGTTGAATCACCACCCTGTTAAAGTACAAGTATGATCATGACTGGACGGACACGAATTTCCTACCACCCTACAGAGTTCTGTATGGACCAGCACAATATCCGTGTCACAATCAATCCATCCATCAGTTTCTTCCCGCTCATTTTCCGGCATGAGGGTGAATATCCAAAACTAAAGTAGGCCCACTGTAATGTTTATATGCCCAAACTAATGGACAAAAGAACAAAACCCCTGTTGCCCCAGAGGAAGGATTCTATGGTGAGAATTCAAACCTACCGCTTGACGTGGTTTTGGCCTGCATAGAGTTTTGTCTCACGAGTCAGGCCGTATACCTCAGTTCACGTCTGGCAACAGATGCAAGGAGGGAATATCAACCAGACTCTAGGTGGGCTCCACGGACTTTTGGTAAGACGGGCTTCCCAGTCACATGGTGGTACGAAATTCGCGCCGACGATTGGACGGTTGGTGCGCGTCACAAGGACCGTCACGGATAGAGGGAAAGTAGCACGCAGTCCCAACTCACTAAACAAACGCCGATGAGAGGTGCGGATCGTTCCAGCGATTTACGGTGGCCCCTACTATCCGGGCCGTTCAAGCTTGAGGCACATTCCACGTGTACGTTTTGGGAGGGCCCACCGTCGCAAATTGTGACGCCGTACTGAATTTCCACGTGTGGGTTCGTCAACAAAACAATCCCGCACCCTGACACCGATAAGTGTTACGTAGCCCACCGTAATAAAAGAAAAGAAAAAAAAAAAAAAAGCCGCAGTCCCACTTGTGACATCCGTCAGATCAGGACCCAATGGTTGTTAGATCAACGCACACCGAGATTCAGTATACCCGACCCACGCCAAAAATCAAATGATAAAAGAAAAAAAATTAGCCCTGTAGACGAGTCGGTACAACGCCTTTTTTTTGCCTCTCCATAGCTTATCTCACATAATGCAATATTTTAGGTACCAAGGTTGTTTTTTTTGACAAAAATATCCCTACCCGTTAAGGTAGGTGCTGAATAAAGCAGGTTCGTCTATACTAAAAATAGTAGCTTACTTTGATAATTAAGCAGGTTCGTCTGTACGAATAGTAGCTTACTTTGATAATTAAGCTTTTTTTTTTTTTTTAAAGGTTGAATGAAATAACGTGGGTAGTCCGTTTGGTCTATACTAAAAATGTACCCAATAAAAGATAATTGGTAATTTTTTATTGGGATTTCAGGTTGTATAAACCCAACGTACTACTCACCTTTTTTCATTGGACCCGAAAAAAACCTTAAGCATCAAAGTAGACCTTTAATGGTATGGACAAACCCCTAATTTATCCTAACAAGTAAGGGTATTTTCGTTAGAAAATCAACATCTATATCCTAAAAATCACCTTTAGTGAGATAAGTTTTGCCGGCAAAAAAAATAAAAAATAATAATAATAATAAATTTTAAAAAAAAATAACATTATGCGGACTCATCTACGGTACTAATTTTTTCTTTTTTCATGTATATAAGACCTTTAACCCACCTTACCTTTTTCAACCTACCAAAAACCTAATATACCAAACTAGACCTCAGATGTACGGAAAAGTCCCATTTCAAACGAAAATACCTAACCTTTTTCTCCTGCTTACATTTTAAAACGAGATGATTTTCATTTAAATACCTCTTTCAATACCCTAAAAAACTACTTTGGTAACCAAAGTTTGCAGCCATTGGAATAAAAAATAAAAACAAAAAAAGGTATGCGTCTACCGTGCTAATTTTTTCAAAGATAATATATGAGGGGAGGCGGATTGGCTGGTGTACCTTAGCTATATAGTCGGTGCATTGATGTAAACAATTTCTATGGGTTTGATCATGAGGTATGTGTTATATCCAAACCGTCTATCCATTTGGCGAGCTCGTTTTAAGACTTGAGACAAAATATAAGACTCATCTAACTATCAACTGGACCACACTACAAAAAAAACAGTGGCAGATTGAAACCCTTTTTGGTCAGAGAAGTTTCGAATCAATATGAAATTTGTTTCTCCTCTTCATTTAGTTATTTTTAACCTTTGGATGTAAAATAAACGTCATGGTGAGCCCTACAAATTGGTTAACGGTGAAAATCATTATCTCCGCTGCTATTTATTGTGTGTTACCGATGATATTATTTTTTTGATAATACTCTAAAATTATCTTTAAAAATAAACGAACAGGTAGGGGACCCATGTAACTTTGATCTCCTTTGAACCGTTCCTACAACTCGGAGCTCGAGGAGCGTCAGTGCTCGTCTTCGCACGACAAGCACCTACAGCACAGCAGGTATATAGCTGTTGTGAGGTACACCAGCCAATCCGCTTCCTAAATGAGGGACGCGGATTGCGTCCTTCCCCGCCCCTCACTAGCCACGAATGGGCAGTTTCGTGGATGGGCTCACCGTGATGTATCTATATATCCACGGCGTCCATCCTTTCTCTCATGTCATTTTAAGGTACGTTCACGAAAATAAAGCAGATCCATTGCTCAAGTAGACCATACCAAATAATAAGCTTCGGTTACATTAAATGCAATAGTCATCTTTAGTATGGTGCACTTGAGCATCGGATGTGCCTCGTTTTTGTACACATTCCTTAAGATAATCCGAAAGAAAGGATGAATGGCGTAGATAAACTGATACATCACGGTGGGCCCGTCCACAGAACTGCCCGTTCGTGGCTAGAGACGGGCGGGGTTAGGACGCAATCCGCGTACATGAATGAGGTGCCGCCAGAGTTTCGGGTGCGTAAGGTCATGGTGGGACCGCGCAGATGTATGCCCACTTGATGTACACAGTCCATCCGACCGGTCCATCAGATGCGCAACCTCATGTCATTTGCACGTCCAAAAATCAGCTCGGTCCACGACTAAGGTAAGCAACAGCGAAAGGAACAGGATGGGAGGGAACGTCTACCATTTTTTTTTCTCTTTGGAGCCTACCTGAGTTGCAAAACAGTCTAATTTTTCACCTGACACTTGATCCAAGATGGATGAAGCGTCTGGATGGCCTGGATTGTATGTAAACAACAGGTTGGGCGTCCTCTCCATCTTGTTCCCTGCTCTGTGGGCCACCTGATTCACAGATTCCCAGATTTTGTGGAATGAGATAACAAGAGGTGAAGCACCTGATGGACGGGTGGGATTTCGTGAACGCATCACGTGGGCCCAACATTTGCCTGGTTTCACCGTTGCGCGCCCTCCAACAAATTAATAAACAAAAGAAGAAAGAACTTACCGTGTATGAGCGAGAACAAGCTGCCGTTGGGGAAGTAATCGTACACCAGCAGCCGCTCCTCCTTGGCTTGAAAATACGCCCGCACGGGCACCAAATTAGGGTGGCGCAACCTCCCCAACACCTCCATCTGCCTTCGGAACTCCTCCAGCCTAGGATAGCTTGAGTCCTTCAGCCTCTTCACCGTCACTATGAAACCCGACTCCATCACTGCCTTGTACGTACTCCCCATAGTCCCGCGGCCTAGCGTCTCCGCCGAAGCCTTCAGCAAGTCCTCCAACGTGTACAACTGCTCCGCACCACCACAGAAAATCAAGCTCCCCAGCCCCTCTCCTTCCCAAGCAAATCCCCCCTTCCCTCCCACATTATTACCATCCGTGCCACCCGACGGCCCTTCTCCTACCAATACTCCTTCTGCCTTTGCAACCCTCACTTCCCTGTCACGTGACCCCCTGCAGCAGATCCTCCACAGCACCACCAAACATATGAGAAGAAGGAAAAATCCAGCAATGCTCGCTGCAACAACTATTGCAAGCTTCTTCTTGTTCTTCTTCCGCTGTGGGTGATTCCTGTTTTCCGCTGTGGGCAATGGTGCCGGGTTTGGAGATGCCGGAGAAGAGACGTTGCGATTAGTGCAGGGCTTTTTTATCTGTTCGCCGCAGAGATTCAGATTGTTCAAGAAAGAAGATGAATTGAATCGTATGAGCGCAGGCGTCGTCGGAATCTCGCCCGAAAGCCTATTGCCAGACACATTGAAGTATCTCAGGCTCGTCTGATTCAACGCAGGGATGCTGCCAGTTAGGCGGTTGTCCTGCAATTGAAGAACGTACAGCCGACGGACCCTGATCAGAGACGCCGGGATCTCACCTGATACCTGGTTTCCGGATAGAACGATGACTTTCAGCCGGTGTAGATTGGAGATCGAGCTTGGGAATCCGCCGGAGAGCCGGTTGTCGTTGAGGAAGAGGGATTTTAGATTGATGAGGCCGGACAGGTTAGGGATTGAACCGGAGATCGAATTCCCTTTGAAGCTGACGACGCGGAGCTGATCAAGCTCGTTCAAGCTCTTCTCCTCTAAGCTACCGTTTAAGTTCAAGTACTCGAGAACGAGCTTCGTAACCCTCCCTTTCAAGCATTCCTTGATACCTTGCCATCCGCAGGCGTCGGATCCTCGCCACGGGAGCGACCCAGACGGATCGACGGATGATTTCAGGCGTAGAAGAGCTTCAGCGTCGCCTGATTTTGCAGAAGGGATGAGAACGAGTAGAATGAAAATCAACAAGTAGAAAAAATACCTTAAATCCATCGGTTTCTACAGGCCACGAATCGGGAATTAGGAATCTTGTTTTCTCTTTGTATCAATCGATTTTGCATATGAAACCTTCCGATCTAGCAATGCTCCCCTCCGACACCGTCGATCTTCTTCATCTTCTCTGTTTCCCAATCGATCTACAGAGGTAAACCACATCGCTACCGCACAATGAGGAAAACAGGAAATCGACGGACCTAGGTCGCTTTCGCCGCTCGCATCAGATCTTCACCTCATTTTTCCTCCTGTAGAAAAGCCCTAGATCTCTGGCATTATCAATAAATGCTCTCTCTCTCTCTCTCTCTCTCTCTCTCTCTCTCTCTCTCTCTCTCTCTCTCTCTCTCTCAACGATCTTAAAACGGAGAGACAACAGCACTCTCCTTCACGTGAACTGAAAACAGAGATTGCAGAGAAGAGGATTTCTTTTTATTTCCTGTGAATATTCTAATCAGCAGGGTTTAGAAAATCCCAGTTTTCTCATTTCCTTGGTTTGCTCACATCTATCAGCCGTTTGGGAATCTTTAAAGCCCTTAAAAGCATGGGATCCTATACATTTTCAGATTGGCGTGAGAAAACCGATGCAGGAACTGCGAGAAAGACAAAAGACGCTAATCAGAACTGCTAATCTCTAATTATCAGATAACAGACAGAAAATGAGCAGCTACTTCTCCTTTTTCTCACCGAAATCAGCAGCGGAGCTCCACCAGTTCTCGTGCTTCGATTTTTCAAAGAAGCTGGAGAATTCAAGTCCCAAACCCGTTCTCGTTTGGGACTAACAAGAGAGATGGAAACGAGAGGTGAGGAGAGGAGGGAAGAGGGCATGTGCTACCCCTCTCAGGAAACCACTGACTGCATTCAAAGCTCGACTGTCAAGCGGTTTTAATAAGACCTGTCCAATCCCTGGGGCCCACGAGGACACGTGGCAGTTCAAATAGGACGAAAGCGTGTCGGTTTTGCATGGGTTAAAGTTCACATTCCGTGATTTTGTGTCCACTCGAATTGCCAGCTGGCAGAGGAGTTTATGGTTGGATTTGCACGGAGAAAGCTGTAATTTTACCGGGGATTCGATACTGCGGAGAGCCTGGTTTTACTGGCCGGGAGTCAAGCTCGGGTAATTTGCTACTCCGATTGTCCTCGGCCTCTTGATCTCGATTACCGGCTATCATCATTGAGGCCAAATTGGCTGGGGCCCACTGCATTAAGTAGCGGATGCTGCTATAATCAGCATAGTGCGCAATGCGCGCTGGTGACTGTCCGCTAGCACGTACTCTTTTTGAGAACGAAAAGGGTCGTGATTCAGTGATGGGGCCGGAACGTAGGACAAAGATCCGTACGTACGGTCCACGTGTCAGAGATCCAGGCCATTCATTAGAACGAGGTATTGAGAAGAATAGTGCACTCATCAAGTGAACCTCATATTTGTGTTGGATTTTTTCCGTTAAATAGTAATTCTGACCGCCCTTCTTTCTGTCACAAGGTTTGACCATCCTAATCACGGGACAAATATAATTTCTGTCCATGTCAAATCATGGTGTACCCTACAAACCAATGGCAAGATATAAATGTACCGTAACACGTCTTCTGCACAGCTCGCGGGGAAATTGAAAAGCTCATTGAATTATACGTACACTTAATATGAATTATTTTTATAATAAATTAGACGGAGAGATTCCTTGCCCGGACGATTAAGATTTAAATTAGCTAAGAGAGCACGTTGGATTCTAACCTGGTTCTCGGGCTAAAAGAATAATTGTATCATTTTAGGCTTGTTTGGCCGGTTGCATTGGAAAGGATTAGGTGGGATGGGATTCAAAAAAACATAATTATTACCCATTGCAGGGTTTGTTCATGTTACTATGGGATAAGCTTAATTTTCTGCTTTGTTTATAATATGGTGGTACATTGAAAAGGACATACCCACCATCATTTGAAACTATTGAGAATAACACACATGTGTTATATCTAAACCGTTCATTTGTTTTGTAACCTCATTTTATGGCATGAGCCTAAAAATGAGGCAGATCCAAACCTTATGTGGCTCCAAAGAAGTTTTCAACGGTAAGTATTCAATCGTCGTTGCTTTCTATGGTATGGTCCACTTGAGCGTTAGATCTACCTGATTTTTTGGCCCATGCTCTAAAATGATCTCAAAAAATGGGTGGACGGTGTGGATATAGCCCACACTTCATGGTGGGACCTACACAACTTGTTAACATTGAGTGAAATTGGAACGGGACCCCATACGATTCCATCTAACCTACTTCCAAGCTTTTCCACTCTTCCCAAACATGGAGTGGAATTGGCACAGGACCAGATGCATTTCCATCTTACCTAAGCCCATCTAATCCAGCCGGCCAAATAGGCCCTTAGTTTATCAATGAAGATATAATCCCAAGTTGTTTCGGATTTTAATAGATCTTTATCTAGTTATGGTTATCTTGATTAGTAAGTGATATATAGGCCAGATTTGGGGCCCTAGATGAACAAATCATGTGGTTGGACTCGAGGTTTAAGTGATCGACCAAATTCGTTGGCTTCTTACAGTTGATTAATCGAATTCGTGTGGTTATTAATTGATACCACCCGCGTATAGGCCAACCTTGCCTGTTAAGAGTTAATAAATGACAACGTAAGCTAATTATAGTGAAAATTTTTAATGGTTTTTGAAAATACAAAATAGTAAAAATTCGGGACGTTACAATCTACCTGCCTTAAAACAAATTTTGTCCCTGAAATTTCGTAACATTTCTGTTGATACAGAGATCTAGATGCCCTCACTAGACTGTTGTGTACTTGAAATAGTAAAGAACAATAGAGACCCTAGCTATTGCAGGAGACCCTTCGATGTCAAAGTTAGAACATGCACTCTGGGTCTAGTAGAACTAGGGTTTTTGTGCATACCTTTTACCGTAGGTATGATCCTTATTTATAGTCCGTTTGGTGCTAGTTGCATATATGGTAGTGCTTCTACTTAGTAGATGCATATCATAGAGAGGATCTCCTTCCAGATGTGTCGCACGTATCTCCCTGAGATCTTTGCTGCGCGTATCTTCCCGAGATCCTCAGCGAAGATCTCGGGGAGATACATCTCAAGGACATATGTTTTCTTGATGAGAACATCTCTGAGTGGTTGACATCTGAGGAGGTCGAGATTGATGGTTGAGATCGACCTTTAAGCCAAATCGACCGAGGTCCTATAGACCAAGCTAAATTGTCGATTATGGTCGGGGCCTATCTTCAAGGTCAGGTCAATACCTACAGTCGTTCGTTGGTCGTGATAGTAAGACATCAGTCAGAGCCGAGGTCACTGCTGGTGGTTGGTGCTCAAGCTGTTCGTGGAGACCGTGCTTGATAATCGGGGCCGAGCATTTAAACGATCTCCTATCCTGAGCTACTTGATTTGTGATCTCTCTCATTTTGGTTGCTCGATCAGTCTAGTTTTGCCCATAACAGTAGTCCCCCTACTTTCAAGCGCTTTTCAAAAGTTCAGGAAGTAAGTTGATCTGGACTGATGCTCAGGTATAATGCCTCGCGCGGAAGAGGTCAAGAGGTTGGGTCCAACTGTCATTATGAAGGAAGACAGGAAGGCGACAAGTGCGGGGATTAAGAAGAATCTGGTAATGATCGTGACGGGTCACTCAAGGAGACGTGCGCTGCAACGACGCCTCTTCCTGTAAGACCCGTAACCCTGAAATCTGGTTTGTACACTGGATAGCCGTTGACTATAGGTCCATTGGCCTCGAGAATGTTTTGACTTGATCATAATGTTGTTTTGTTATCAAGCCGTAAGCCGTATTTTAACCCGATGTCCGAATTCTAAGATATGAACTTCAAATTAAACAATCTGAGAAATAACAATTATGTTCTTATTTTATCTGGCGGAGCCCCACCATCGAGTTTTCAAAATCCTTTAAGTCCGAGAGCCTAACCGTTGTAACCGTAGTCAAGTTACGGAGTTAATGGTAAAAACGACATGTCAATAGGACACCCGGATTGTAAGCTATGCATAGATATGTACATGTATATTTTGAGAAAATATACTCAAATGATCTCAATGTTTTTAAACTCCTTGGAATACGTTAGTTCCAACTACTTAAATAACATTGTTATATTGTTACTATACGTTTAAACTCTTTTAAAATCATCACAAAACATCTCATAACCCTTTAAAACCAATTTCAAGTCCACACATATGAAAACCCTCTTACAACATTTTATTTTTCAGCACTCTTTCTTGTTGAGTGTGAAGTTGAGAAGAAGAAGAAGAAGAAAAGGAAAGCGAAACCGAGGTTGAGAGCCAAACCTCTGATAATTACAGGTGAGTGCATAGATTAGGAGCCCGTATATGTGTACGTTAAGGTTTCCTTCAAAACCCTAACACTGAAATTTCTGTTTTAAGGTTAGAAAATTGCTGGATTTTCTGTTTTAGGGTTAGGTTTTCGCTGGATTTTCATTTAGGGTTAGAAGATTGCTGGAATTTCTGTTTTCAGGTTAGATAATTGCTGGATTTTCTATTTCAGGGTGAGGTTTTCGCTGGCTTTTCATTTAGGGTTAGAAGATTGCTGAAATTTCTATTTTAAGGTTAAATAATTGCCGGATTTTCTGTTTTAAGGTTAGGTTTTTGCTGGATTTTCATCTAGAGTCAGTAGATTGCTGGATTTTCATTTAGGGTTAGGTTATTGCTGGAATTTCTGATGGAGTTGGTTAAGTTATTGCTGGATTTTCTTTCAAAACCCTATAGAAGACTATCTTTTCTGATTTAAATTCGTTAAGTTATTGCTGGATTTTTTTAAGGTTATGGTTGGATTTTCTAAGTTAGTTGACTAGGCTATTAATACCTGATTAGATGAAAGTCAAATGTATTTCTAACGGGTTCTCTCTTTCTCCCTTACAACGTCCGCTCGCTACCTGTTTAACAAATTATTTTAAAAAAATATCCTTCATCCTTTTAATGTAGTTACTTCTTGAAAAAAAACATGCTTGTAACATGAAGTCTTATAGCGGAATAAATCTCTGATTGGAGTTATTTTGACTAAGTCATGTGCATATCATATGCATGATTCATAGTTGTTGTATCATTGTATACTTAAGAGTATCATAATATGGTGATCATAGTGGGTTGTGGTGCGACACACGATGTGTCTATGATGAGTATGTAAACAGTTTAGATACATGATGTATTGCATGAGACCCTTATGAGGAACTTAAATGTGAAACTTAAATCTATGAGGAGACCACATGAGGAAGGTCGTCCTATGCTTGCCTGAAAAACCATGACATATTATGCTTGTATGTGGACTTATGCATATGGTAATTGTAAATGCGATGAAACATATTTTGTTATAACTTGAGTTGGACACTACACCGAAAATGTGTAATTCGACAGAACATGATTAGAGGGTCCGTGGGTGAAAGTCCCTAAACCACGATTGGTACCATTGGGAGCGACTAATGCTTAGACCGGGTGAAAGAACAGAGTGCTAGAATCCTGAAATACCACAGTAGGCAGCGACTCCCACCGACGTGTGTCGATTGGTTAAGAGGTTTGACCTGACCTACTTATGGGCAAGCAAAGATAGGTTGTGTGTGACGAGCTCGTAAATTGTCCGCTATCGTTTTGCCAAACGACTTATTACTTATCGCTGATAGGCAGATAATGAGGTCTAACATAAGTGGGTTAGACAAGTTCGGCCCGTGAACTATGTAGTCCCACCTCTGTAGTTGACCACGGTGGAAAAGTCTACACAAGTGGGTAGTAATCATATGCGAGTCTCACCTCTGTTTTAGACCCTGGTGATCCAATTGAGAAATGTGAAAAATTGTGAAAATGTTGAAAGAGTATGCATTGTATCTTTATTTTATTGTTTTCGAGTTAGAAAGCCTGTGCATTATAGGAGCATGACATGAAACATGCATTTTCACTACACACACGCACTCACTGGGCTTAGTAGCTCAAGCTTTCTTTTCTATTTTTTTTTTACAGGTGAGAGTAGGGAGCTGCAGGAGTAGAGGTTACAGACTCCAGTTGTCATTTTTGTTTTGTACATATCAGTGTATATATTTTTTTGTAATACCCTGAATATGTACATCAGGTATAATCAATATAACATGGTTTATAGTTTAGTTTTGCCTTGATGTGCTCAGTTGTACACTGTAATATATGTTGAATATGATGAAATTTTGAGAAATGATACGTGTTTGTCATCTTTACTTTTTCAGAAATTCTCCTTGTGGAGCTCCGCTTATGGGACTTATTATGTGATAGTTGGAAGTCTCAAAATCGGAGTTCTACGGAGGTTGTCAACCAAAATTTGGTGTATAGTAATCATGGATTACCAACACTAGATTTAAGGTCGTGACACTTCGACTCCCGACGAGTAGCGTGTGGACACGTGTTTGTACCTTGGTAGTCGGGTCAATTCACAAACCAACAGCTGCCATGTGGAGGGAGGCTTGAGCTGTAGCGCCTCTTCAGGTTGTGCCATTGAATGCGAACAATCAATGTCATGGCTGAGGAGGCTATAAAAAGGAGGGGGGTACCTCAAAACCTTCTCATTTGTTCTCCTGACTCTATTGCCTTCCCTCTGACTACTGGAGCAGGCGATTTTTGGTAAGTCGGATTCTTGCTACTCCGGCCTCTTCCTTTCTTATTCTCTGGCCATCTCTGTTTCCCTTCTTCTTCTTTTTTCTGCATCTTTTCTTAGTCGGAATGTTAGACGTTTCCAACAAAGTCTCTATATCCCAGGCGTTTCATGGGGAGTTCACCCTAAAAAGTGTGGACTCTTGGTTGGGCACCCCCTTTGGGTTGTTGTCTCTGGTGCTGGAAGGATAAAGGGAAATAGCAGTGTCTACCCCAGTAAGGGCGGTAGTTCAGTGTAATGCGGAGCGGCCTCTAGTCGTCGGCCCTTTTGGATCGAGGTTACAGGATGTCGACCTGGTTCGGATCAGGGCAGAGTACCAGATTCCAGAGTTTATGGTTGTAAGACCCCGTCTATTCCGTACGACTTTCTATGCTTATGTACACGATGATTGACACCCTTAGCTAGACCTGGATTAGCCGTTCATAGTACATGTCCAACTGACCAGAACCCCAAGACCTCAAAACCTATCTCATATCGACCGCCCCGTCGCCGCGATCGTGGAGGTACAACCTGTGCATCTGTACGATAATCCGTTTGTGAGATACGCCGTGAAGAATAATTAGTGTATCATGTGCGCATGACGCCATGTACTCCACTCCACACATGTGCATAACACATGTCATACACACATGCACATGCCACACATGGGTGAGAGAATCTCTACCCATGTGTGTGATGTCACACACCCATACCTCTCATCTCTCATGTGCATGAAAAATATTTTTAATAATGATACGCCGTTCACTTATTTTGAAAACTCTTATGAGATCCTCGGGATCGGGGATCCTCTTATGAACGCCAAAAAATGAGAGTAATCCAAATCTCTGGTAGGCCACACCATAAAAAGGATTATTTTTAATAATGATAGACTATTAGGGCCCACTATGATATTTCTGTGTCTGAAAAATATTGAATATTATATTCGACCCATCAAGAGACAGGGAACTCGGCTGACGGAATGGATCGTCTTGACGTGGGCCCCACCTACAAAAAAATCTCAAAAAAAAAATGAAATAATATAAACAGCACGAACGCTGTTGCTGTCAACGTCTGCTGCTGACGCTGGAAGAAAGTGGGTCCCACCACAGGCCCCACCTTGATGCATGTCAAGCATCTACACCGTGCATTCGATCAGTCCTCTTTAAAAAGCGGAATACCCCAAAATTCAGCCGTACACGGAACTCAGGTGGCCCACACCATCTAAAATCATGCAAAAACTAAATAAATAAAAATAATAAAAATATATATCAACAAGTCTGTGGGTCTGATCATAAGGAGTGTTATATCCAAACCGTCCATCCACTTGGTGAGCTCTAAGGATTGAGAAGAAAAATAAGACAGATCTAAATATCAGGTGGTCCACGCTGCAAAAAGCAGCAGGGGATTGAACGTTCACCATTGCAACCCTTTTTGGGGGTCACAGAAGTTTGGATCAAAATGAAATTTGATTTTTCTCTTAATTCAGGACCGAATGAACAGATTAGATGGACAATAAACATTATGTGGGCCCTGTGCATTGTTATCCCCACTGCTATTTGTGGTGAGGTCCAGGTAATCTTTGGATACCATTAATTTTTGGATAATTCTCTAAAATGATCTCTAAATATAGATAAACAATGTAGATATAATAAATACATCACCTTGGGACCCATGTAACTTTGATCTCCTTGAACCGTTTGTACAACTTGGAGCTCGAGCATATAAAAACACTTGTTGGGTTCCACTTGAAATTTGAATGCATCTGAACATTGGATTGAACCCTCAACCAAGTGGGACACACATCATGGATGGGCTGGATTTGTGAACCACATTTTGGTGGCTCAACAAATGATTATGAATGTTTTAATGGAGGGTAACCCTCTCAACTTTTGTATGTGGTGTGGCCCACACGAGCCACTGGTTGACTTGATTTTAAGCCAAGAGGCCCCCGTAATGTCTACATCAGATCTGCACTGTACATTGTCTTTGATAGACCATTTTAGTACATGAGCCCAAAAAAATAAAGTTGATCCAAATTTTAGGTAGGCTACACTACACGAATAGTAGGAATTGAACATTTACCATTGAAGACTCCCTGTGGGTCTACCACGATGTATCTGATTCATTGAATCCATACATCATCCTTGACCAGCCCATTGCATGGTACGGTTTCAAAAATCAGGCTGATCCAAAGTCCACCTAGATCGTACCACCTGAAATGGTAAGGAACGAACTCTTATCACTAGGGTTGAGGTTAATGATGCAATGTATATCCTTACCATCCATCGACTTCACCAAATTGTTGGAGCGGATCCTAATTTCAGGTGGGTCACACACAACTCAACCTCGTGGGAAATCCCCATGGAATCCACCGCATAGGACCCATTGTGAATTCCATTGGTGTGTGGGCCCAAGAACGTTAAGGCCCATTTTGAGTGAATGCCATGTGGGTCCATCAGTGGTAGCCTTGTTTGGGCCAACCATTGGACCTCTTCGACAAGTGTTTGTAATCTCCATGTGTTGAATGTATGACGAACTGGTATTGTAATTTTTGGAGTAATGATGATTAATCCCTTAAATGGGCTGATTGTGGACCACCCTTAATCACTTGGCACTTTGGTTAGAGTACGGCTCTAAGTAATAGGATCATGTGACTTGTGTTTTTTTTTAAACCCTTAAACATGTTTAATTATAACAAATATGTAGACTCTAGTGGTGTGAGGGTGTGATATACATGTTTGGTCCATTAATCATGTAGGTATTTGATGTATATATAGCCACATAATCATAGGCAATGGTGGAGTATATGTAGTCATCTAATTATATGAATGTGAAATACATACAAGGCCACTTAACTATATGAAATCAAGTGGCATTGATGGTCATTCAACAACGTAGGTTTGTACTTATCGATATAGATACCGCACATATAACTAAGTTGTACACTAAACCGAATGTGATGTAGGGTTATGTTACCCAAGCTAATGCTATCCAGGTCCTGGATTTTATACGCTGTGATCTCTAAACTGTAAATGGTACGATGAAATGTGGTTCTTGGCCCTTAACCATGCGACACCAAATATGAGCCATTAACTAGGTGACGTGTGAAGTGGTTGTAGTATAAGACTTATCATAATTGGTGTAGCCATGCATTCGTGGCCTATGGGCAAGGCCCATTGAGATATATTTTCGGCCCATATGATGACGCTCATTGTGATGTATTTCCGGCCCATGTGATGTGACCCATAGTGATGTGTATTAGGCCCAGGTATATGACCTACCTGTGAAATAGATTTGAGGCCACTTGTAATGTATTCGAGGCCCATGGGCGAGGCCCAATGTGATGTATTTGAGACCCATGGGTGTGACTCATTGAGATGTATTTTAGACCCATGAGTTGTGGCTCATTGTGATGTATTTGAGGCCCATGTGTTGGGCCCACCTATTGTGTATTTGAAGCCCATGAGTTGTGAAGAATGATGTGGTGTATTCATGGCCCATGTGCCGAGGCTCCTTGCGATGTGTAAGGCCCATATGATATGGCCTAATGTGATGTATATGCGGCCCATGAGTGAAGCCCAATGCAATAAATGTGTGGCCCTTGTGTGAGACCCAAAGTGATGTATATGAGGACTGATGTGATGTGTGATTTCGTCATGATGTATGTATTAATTTTTATGTGGGTCACTCCTTGGGAGCAATGTTGGTTAAATGTCCACATTGACGGGCAATGATGGTTGAATGTCCACATTGTGACCTTCCCTTAGGCCTTATTAGGCCCATTCTCACTGATTCCGATTATTGAGACCGATTATCGATGCCGATTATGAGTATGTGACAACATAGCATTATGATACATGTCCATACGCATCATATGCATGTTTGTTATGAGAGGTGGTTGACCATTGCATATGCCATTAGGCATGACGATTATGAGACTCCCTGATAAGTGGAGATTGTCTCACATGAGTACACGGTATGCGCCAGATTGCTGCATGACTGGATTGTATAACTCATGCATCTTGCATTATGATTACTGTACGCCCTAGCGACATCAGGGCCGTAGCCTCCACAGACATATCGTGGATGGCCAGACGAGATACCGAAAATTTATTCTAGCATCGGGGTGCCATAGATGACCCTGGGTGAAAATCCCTAAACCCTCTTGGTACCAAAGTATGACTCCAATATCGAGACCGAGTGGATATATGAGCACATGAGGGCCAAATACCAGGAGGCCGCATCTCCCACTGTGTCATGGTCGGTTGGAAAGGGGCGTGGCCTTACTCGCTCGAGAGTAGGGAACATTACTAGGCTGAGTTTGACCAGCTCGTAAATGGGTCCAGTATCGACGTGCCGGATAGGTTTTGACAGACTATTAGCCAGGCGGATAGTGAGGTTTCTTATGCTCACTTGGACTGTGCTGCTGGGAGAGGGGCAGTGCCATTTGGAGTGTACCAAACCCTGGTGATGATCCCAGAGAGGAACTGTACTGATATGTGGACTTATTGAGCATGAATTGCATACTCATTCATTCATTCATTCATTATCCACTCGGGCTGGTGGTGCCCAACTATTTGTTACATGTACCTTCGCATGGTCAGGATTTCAGTTAGGCGCGCGACTAACCTGAGATTAGGAGTTTACCACATTGAGTCTATCTATCCAAATTTAGGTATGAGACTAGTTTGGATAGAAGTCCTTTGTGATGGGCCCCATAGCCTGCGATACCACGTACTATCATCCAGACTTCACACTGCAGCTTGGTCATTTCATTCGCACCGCATATTGCATATTACATTACATCCTCGGCAAATGGCATTTTGGGTTGCTATGTTTCTGTATTTATATAACCTAGATGAGGCTGATGGTATTCGTAGCTCTTCCGAATTGCATATTGTATTGCATCCTCAATATCTGATATCTAGTTCATTATGTTTCCTCATTACATATCCGATTTACATTACTTTCTCAGTATATGACATTGACTTACTACATCTTTTCATCGCATATCCTGAATGAGGTTGATGATATTTTATGGACTTGTCAGTATTTCAGCTTACTCTGATATTGTATGGTTTGTGGACTTATCAGTGTTTCCATTTACTCTGATATTACATTCTGAGTACGCATATGCTGCTTACACACTTTTACCACCCTCTAAGCTTTTTGTAAGTTTATGCACGATAGATGCATGCAGGTGACGATAGGTTTCAGCTGAGCTGGAGCAGGAGCGTGTGGCCGAGTTTTGTGAAAATTTTATTATATGCATGTATTTTCCTTTCAACATTGTATTCAAATGCTTATATTAGTGGATATGTGATAATGATCTTGCTTTTGCGATTCGAGTAAACTTGTGGTTATGCTTCTTACGAGATAAATGTATGTTGGAAAATCCTCCTTGTAGAATCTTAGGATCGGAACCTGACATATGGAAGCTGGGAGTCGAGAATGGGGTACTACGGAGGCTGTCGGCATCAGATTCAGTGATCGGGATTCCTGTGAGTCCGATTTTCGGGTTTGGGGCGCGACAGGTGTAGTACTGGCAAGATAACCCTAGTATACGCATATCATGAGAATGAGATTTATAAGTGGAAAAATACACTATATGAGAGTTGGTTATATTATCAAATATTGCTTAGTGCAATCGGAGTCATCAATTGTGTTAGACACATAACATGACAGACTACGTTTACATGCCTAAAATAATTCCTTGGCATAAGATAGAAGGGACACTTATGAATATAAGGTTTTGTGGTCAAGTAGAGAAAATGTTGAAATTAAATGTTATATCCGAGATCATCATATGGAGACATTAACTGGGAAAAACTTCATTAATTGGTCCCAAAGTACTCACCTTAGAGCGAGTGCTCCATGTCATTCATGAGCCCCTCCTCTTGTTTTGTCCTTGTCAATGATGAAGAGCCCTTGATCGTCTCTACCAAGTATGCTAACTGGGAAAGAGATAACGAGGTGCCCAAAGTGTACATGTTGGACTCCTTCATTGATATACTCCGCAATTAAATGTCGGACATATTACATGCCAGAGATATTTACTTTTGCCTAAAGTGGATGTTTGTTGCCTAGGTCGCTGCCCAAATCCAAACCATCAAGAGAAAACTATACAATATGAAACTTGAGGAGAATGCCTCTATGAGCGAGTATGTCTGGAAGGTGCTCAAGTTAGCTTGGAAGGTGCTCAAGTTAGCTAATCGATATAAGCACAGGAGGGATGACAATCATGGTAATAAGAGCTACAACCCCAAGGGAGCAAGGAACCCTACCAGCATAAAACGCAAAGAGAAAGGTAAAGGGAAAGGAAAAAAGGGCTACTAACGTTGTAAGAAGCCAGGGGCACTTTAAAAAATAAGGGCCCATTTGGACGGGTGGATTGGAAGGGATTGGATGGTATTGGAAGGGATTGGAAGTTAAATCCCAAGATTGGCCGGGCCTGCCAAACAGACTGGGTGATCTGATCCCGGGATATAGCAATCCCATGGATCTTAAGACAATCCACTGACAACACCATCATTACCTTTAGGGCCCGTTTGGCCGGTTGGATTGGAAGGGATTAGATGGTTGTGGAAGGGATTGGATGATCAATCCCGGGAATGGCTAGGCGTGCCAAACAGTGTAGGTGATCTGATCCAAATCCGATGGATCTTAGAAAATCCACTGACAACACCATCATTACCTTTAAATCCCATCCATTCCATTTTAATCCTTTCAAATTAGCCTGCGACTTGTTTGGTTCGTGGGATTGGAAGGGATCGGAAGCTTTAATCGCCGGATTGGCCGGGCGTGCCAAACGGACTGGATGTATGAATCCAGGGATATATCAATCCCATGGATCTCAAGGCAATCCGCTGACAACACCATCATTACCTAGAAATCCACGCCATCCACCCTAATACCATTCACTCCCTTCCAATCCACCCGGCCAAATGGGCCCTTAAATCACATCCAATCCACCCTAATCGTTCAAATTTGCCTCGGACGTGTTTGGTTCGAGGGATTGGAAGGGATGAGAAGGTTTAATCCCGGGATTGGCCGGGAGTGCCAAACAGACTCGATATAGCAATCCGGGGATATAGCAATCTCATTGATCGTAAGACAATCCATTGACAACACCATCATTACCATGAAATTCATGCCATCCACCCTAATACCATTCAATCCCTTCCAATCCACCCCTCCAAACGGGCCCTAAGTGCGATGCATACAAGGAACTTCTTGCTCAGAAGGTCAATGCAGGTATGACTCTCTTCTCTCACTTCCCTATGATCTCATAGTTAATGCTTTGCATCTTATTTGGTAGACTGCTAAATTGCATACTCATCAAAGAGTAGGATGAAAAGTGAAGCAGAGAGCAAGCGTGCATATGTTAAGGAATATAGGAGAGTTGCAATGCTAGAAGCATAGCATAGAGCAATGCTAGTTGAAGAATTTTTATTTTTTTTACACACGCACACACACCCCACACACGCATGCCACAGTGGATTTTCACTACCTAGGGGTACTCGAACCCTAGACCCAGTGTTGAAACTCCTGAGAATCTACCACCCGAGTAAGAGTAAGGACACAAAGCTGGTTGAAGATCACTTCAGGGTCAATGACCAAGTTTGATACATTAGTTCATGAACTTGGTTTCATCCATTCATTTTAGAAATGAAAGTTAAATCTTTATGTGATTGGTTTTAGTTCTCGATGTTGTTACTACTTTGCATTATGCTCATGTTATGGATGCAATGTGATAGATTTTCTCTACTCCTATATTAGGGGTTAAGTACCAGATGCCATCCATAAACCTTGGAGAGATACTATGTACTTGTAGCTCAATTCCATTGATGATATCTAAAATAAACCTTTATTAATATTGATTCTGATAATTTCGAATGCTTGAGCATGCACAATGTGCCAACCTCATATTAATTACATGTCTGTATGCATATGCAACATGGACGACGCGATAGCTCCTAGATCCAATCCATCCATATGAATGGCACCACTACATTGATGCCCTAGCCAAAGAATTATATGATCCACTAGTCAGGTGGGGTACAATTTTAAAAACAAGTATATGGCTTTGAAAAAAATGGCTAAAGTTTCCTAACCATTCAATCGTTTCCAATATTGGGACTCACATGCTAATTGAATCAAATTTTATTTATGATAAAACAAGGTTAATATCTTTCAATTAGAGCCCTAAGAGAGTTATTAGGTATGCTCATGGGCTAATTTGGGCTTTGCATGTGAAGCCAATCAATTTTCATACCAGATCATTTTAGCCAAACGTGGTCTATTGAGACCCGATACATACAAGTGTTCTATCTTATAAACATGCCCTTATAGTCCTCGATTCGGTAATAGATTGTATGTTTCATTTTTCTAAGGGCCTATTTTGATGCACTTTTGCAAAAGTGAGTTTCTACAAAAGATATTTTAATGCACATTTTCTATAAATTATGCCAATTCGGTTTTTTAGTACTTCCTTTGCTGAGCAAGGGATGAGATGAGGTTTTGCAAAAGCGCATCCAAGCTAAGGCTTTTAGCAATCTGGGCTTAAGGTTGGCAGCAACTCAAATTTCATATTGTTTAAGGTGGGCTTATTAAAAATTTTAACTTAAATTCTGAATAGGCTCATACTCACTGCAAGCAATGCCCATTACGTTTGGGGGAGTTGAATGGTCGTTCAGCTCTTCAGCCCAAAACATAACCTAGAATCAGATCTTCGTTATCTAAACGAACCCAAACATACCATTGGAAAGTGATACAGTAACGAAACCTTCGTGAATCCATTTTTATTCTTTCATTCCACCCCTTGAAGTATCAACTAATGGAGGAGTGATATTAAATAACCCATCTTTCCTCTCTTTTTTCACAAATAAATAGGAAGCTATGGATCAAATTCGGATATCAAAAGGATCGCCATATATAACACAAAACTTCTCTAATTCCTTTTAGTCGAGCTTCTCGATCTATCATTATATCTCTAGAATCACTTGCCATTCGTTGCTTATTAGGGTTGAAATATGGCTTTCAAATTAAAATCTTATTAATAGCTTAATCCAAATACATAACACAAACTGGGGTTTAACTCGAAATTCTCATTTACTTTAATGATTTTTTAAAAAAATTAAGGTTTTAAGCATGTTTGTTCACTAAACTTTGTCGGGTCGTTGTTTAACTTTTATATTGTTGTGTGGGAGATAGAGATAGGGTTTTACAAAATGCATCCAAACGGGAATAAAATCGATCTTTTAGGGGGGGTGTTTGGCACATGGGAGTAAGAGGGTTGCAATGGGAGTGTGATTTCCGAATCTTGGATATGAAATAAAGGCTTGTCTGGGAGTAGCTGAGTTGCTGGGTTTGAAGGGATTACTTAGGTATGGTGCCTGGGCAAGGGATTGTCCTAATCCCACATGGACTTCGAGCTAGCCGCGAGTCACATCCGAATACCACCGCTGGGTTTCGGAGAGACTAACAATCCTGTGGAACTGTAAAGTTGAGGAGGTGTTTTGAATTGCAGGACTTCCTACAGAAGTGACGTCACCAATTTTTGTGGGGCCCACTATGATGTATGTTTTATATCCACACCATTCATCCATTTGGAGAGATAATTTTAAGGCATGATCCAAAGAATGAGTCAGATGCAAGGCTTGAGTGGACCCCACGACAGAGAACAGTGGGAAGTTTTTAACGGTCACTGATTTCTATGGTGTGGTCCATGTAAACTTAAGATCTGTCTCATTTTTTGGCCCGTCAAGGTGATATTTGAGTTTTCCCTTCATTTGGGTTTGTCTGACTTTTTGAATAGGTTTGATGGAAAATAGACATCAAGGTGGGCCCTAGGAAGGTTTCAACTATACCCACTGATTTCTGTGGTGTGGTCTATGTAAGCTTTGTATTTGTCATATTTTTGGGCCCATCACATAAAATGATGTTTCAAAATGGATAGATGGTGTGGATATAACACATGCGTCATAGTGCAGTCCGCATAACTTAGTGACGTCTCATGTGGTACGGAGGGCAGCGGTCATTGGTGGGATTTCCAAACATGGTACGGTAGAGGGATGAATCTCCATAGCTTCCATCATTCAATCCAAACACGTTTGGAGTTAAAATCGGAGATCTAAAGTTTCAATCTTTCTCTTCGGCCTCCAAGCCATGGGACTCCACAACAAACCTCACACCATGTAATTATTACATCGTGGCAATTCCATCTAGAGTTGGGAACAAACCGACCCGATCTGGTGGATCCGACCTGAAAGCCTGGATCGGTGTGGTTCGAGTTGGATCAGTCAGATCTGATCGTTCATCGGATCAAGTTTGGATCGTGGTCAATCTGAACCAAAATCCGAACTGAATGGATCCGATCCGATCCAAAGTGATTCTTATGAATATTTATCACATATATTTATCTTATGAACAGGTTAGATTAAAAATATACATCACCGGGGCCTTATAAATTTTTCAATGGTGGAAATCAATACTTCTATTTTTTCCTGTGGTATGGTCCACTTGAGCTTTGGATATGCATCAATTTTGGGTTCAACCACTAAAATGATCTGGAAAAATGAATGGATGGCGTGGATAAACCACATGCATTCACGGTGGGCCCCAACAGAGTTTACTCAATACGATAAGAGCCCACTGAGCACGCAATGCAATTTCGTGCACAACACGTCAACACAGCAGCTTACAGCTAGTGTGGATACGTGTCATGCAAAGACGAGCGGAGACACGCCTCGAGCTCCGAGTTGTACGAACGGATCAAATGAGATCAAAATTACATGGGCCCCACAATGATGTATTTATTATATCCATACCGTTTATCAATTTTTCATAATTATTTTAGAGCGTTTGAAAAAAAAAAAATCATATCTAAAGCTCAAATGGACCACACCGACAATAGCAGCGAGGATAATGATTTTCACTGTTAAAAAATTCGTAGGGCCCACCATAATGTTTATTTTCCATCTAATCTGTTAATAAGGTTAAAAATACATGGATGAAGAGGAAAAGTAAATTTCATATTAATCCAAAACTTCCGTGATCTCCAAAAGGGTTTCAATGGTAAACGTTCAATCCCCCACTATTTTTTGTAGTGTGGTCCAATTGATCTTTAGATCTGTCTTATTTTTCAGCTCAAGCCTCAAGACGAACTCTCTAAGGGCTCGTTTGGACGGTGGGATTGAAAGGGATTCGGTTGGAGTGCGCTGGAGTGCACATAAATTGAGATCAGGTACTAATGGTAGCGTGTTTGGACGGGCAATGGATTGAAAACTGATTGGATTCAGCAGCGATCCAGCTGGATTCGGCAGCCGGATTGGATTTCTGCTGCTGGATTCGGCAGGTGGATTGGATTTCTTTGCTGGATTCGGGATAGGGGCTTGTCATCTCATCTCTCTCTCTCTGGATTGCGCCTCGAGCCCAAACCCCATCCCTTCCGCAGACGTCCGTACGGTCAGTGAGAAATGAAGACGGCATGGATGAGAAGGTGGTGGCGGGAGTTATTTTTCGCGCCCTTTCTTCTCCGTTATATAATCTCTATTTCCTCCTTGCCATATTTCCATTACTTCTCAACCAACGCCTGTAAACTCTTGTTGGAAAAGGTATGATTTCTTCTTCTTTCGACATGCAAAACTCTTCTACGCCATGAAACCCTACATGCAGTGGACCACCACCTCGCAAAGATCTCACAGAGGTGGTGGTTTCTGAATTTTAGGGGTTTTACATTTTTTTCAGATTTTTTGCTTTTTAAATATGCAGAAATTGAGTGTTTGTTGATTTTTACCGTTGAGTTATTATTTACATATGGATTTTGAGATTCTCATTCTCCGTTTGGTGTTTAAACGACGCAGTTGCAGTAAATGGTGGAGATTTTCCTTAATTTTTTCGAAAATGATAACTGGATTTTGGGGGTTTTGTGATATATGATTTCAGTATATTTCTGATTATGGAAATTAGGGGTTTAGGGATTTTTGGATTCTCTGTTAAGTTTCAGAATGAATTTTGACATCCAACACTTCTATATTTGGACATCAGAGACGTCGTCGCTGTAAATACTCTCCAATTTTCTAATCAACCTGGGAAATGATATGTGGAATTTAGGGGTTTTACGAAATATCAATCGTAGACCTTCACTTCCTCTGTTTAAATCCCAAATAATCTCGATTTTATTACTTTTTTGGCTTAATCTCGTACTCCATTTGGGCATCACACCACCCGACTGTAGTTGTTAGTTACTATTTCGGTTACAACTCGATGTTCATGTATTTTAGCTTCAATAAGCCCCCAAACTTTATCAAAAATGTGGTTTTTTTTTTTTATTTTTATTTTATAAGCTTCATAACTCAATCAGGTGATGGGTTCATAACTCGATGGGTTATGGGTTCTAGCATCTGGGTTGCAATTGATCATTTTTTTTTTTCCTTTTGTCTAAAGTGGATCTCTTGAATTTATTGTTTCCCTACCATTTTTTATGTTTACATATTCTTTTCAGTTGGCTCGTTTGATTCTGGAACACTTTGTGTGACGTATTTAAATGCTGTGAAGTTGGTTTTGTCATCTTGGTGGCGAGATTGACTTATGTTTACTCAACTGGGTCTTCTCTATTTGTCATGTTTATCTTGCATTGTTGTTAGATCTTATTGTTCATCCTCATGGTAGGGACAACCTATTGGAAGGGGATGGTTTACTTTCATGTATTGAGATGTTATTGCTGTCTTTTACGAAAATGGTTTATTTCTATATGGATTGCATAGTTGCTACTAAGTTGTGTTATTCAGAATAGGATTATAGAAGAAAACTGATGCTTGCTCTAAGAAAGCAGAAGAGATCTGAGAGAGAGAGAGAGAGAGAGAGAGAGAGAGAGAGAGAGAGTCTTAGAGTCGTTAGATACACATTACACACCCCTTCAGATGCTTTTTGATGGGTTTGCTATATTTAGAAATCTGCCACCTCCCCAATTTTGATGGGTTAGCAGAAAACTTGGTGGTTTGTTGGATACTTATAAGGACTAGTGAAATTCTGTTATATTTCTCTATCATAATATTTGCTGTTTTAACTGATATAGTTGCAATTTGCAAATAAATCATACAAACTTCATATTCAGGTGAAATGACAGACGCTTTTAACGATACATCCACACCGACTCAGTCACCGATAAAAACACCACCGCTAGCCACCCGATGTTCACCACGTGCTAAAATCATTAAATCTCTCGTGGAGCCTTCATCTAGAGCGCCGAATATCAAATGGACAAGTGATATGGACCAGATATTGTTCGACACATTCCTCGAACAAGTCGCACTAGGCCGTAGGGCTGATAACGGATTCAAGCGGGAGGCATACCCGATTGCGGCCGAAGAAGTCACAAGGCACACTGAGGTAATTGTCACATGGCAAAACGTGTCCAATCGATTGAGATATTACAAGCGAGAGTATACTGCTGTCAAGTACATGCTGGCAAGCGAGTGGCTTCGGTTAGGACGCTGAGAGGATGGTTGTGATAGCCCCAGATGAAGTCTGGGAGCAATATCTTAGGGTACGTTTTAGTGGATTATGGAATTGTCTATTATCCATCTCTATGTACTATTTACTAATTATTACATCTGTCTTATTTCTCTGGCAGTCTCACCCAAATGCTGCAAGACTCCGCGGTAAACGAATCGACAGGATGGATGATCTCGCAGTGATATGCGGATCCGAGCAGGCCACGGGCCGCTGTGTACGAGGCAGCAGGATTATGGCCGCATCGGCATCTTCTTCTCATCTGCAGCGAGACCTTAATGAAGCATGAAATTCTGGTGCTGACGATATGGATGATACAATAGATCTATCAGAGGATCATGTAACAGACTCCACAGGAACCATTCCATTACCATCGGACAGTCCTGCGATGGGACATCACGGGTCCCGTGACACTCCCACTCGCACCCCTGATTCCGATGGTACTCGCGGCGGGATATTAACAAGGAAATGATCGCGCCCGGCTCGTCCATGTGATGTACTCGGGGCCTCATTAAATACCGTTGCCGAGTCAATGATGAAATTTGGGCTCGACAAACAGGTTAATAGTACTAACAAAGTCCTTGATGTGCTCGAGGAGGTGAAAGGCCTGACCACCAAAGAATTTATCGATGTTGGTGAGATCCTGAGTAAGGACAAGATGCTGGCGTCGTTCTTTGTTAGTCTTCGACCCGAGCGCCGAATGGAGTGGTTAAAGGAAAAACTACGTAATCACTTCGGTGATGGAGGTGATGGTTCTGTCTGACAGGGTGTGGTAATTGGGTTTTGTTATGCTGGTTTCCATTTTGGGGGCATGTAATAACTTATACTATTGTGATGTTTGGACCGTATACTCTCACATGTTTTTTTTTTTTTTTTTTTTAGATATTTTGAATTTTTGTGTGCTGGTATATATGCCTAATGAATTCCAAGATGACTGCTGTTTGAATGACAATATATGTTCCGGATGTTCTTCATGTATATGTACTAACATTTTTTTGGAGTATGCACATTAACTCGGATTGGATTAGTCAGTTCATATAATGCAGGAAGGGTACGTACACACGACATTTGATATTCAGAAAATAGGATTATAATTGCTTATTTGAATTACGAATGTTGATTTTTTGATATATCAGAAAAATAATCCATGCATGCCATTGCAGATGGGTAAAGCAAAGTTCTACGTTGTCCTTGTCGGACGACGCCTAGGGATATATTCCACTTGGGATGAGGCGCGAGTAGAAGTTGAGGGATACAGTGGCGGCAGACACTGCTCGTTTCGTAACTAGAAGGAGGCCGTAGCATACTGGGAAGAATTTTTCCGTCCGGCATGTGAGCCATCTGGACCACTGCCAGAGTCTCCGTGTTTTCAGGTTGGCGCTGCAGCTCCTGAGATCGATATCCAGCACGCTACGACTTCGTCTACCCATCAGTTGACCCAGACGAGACAGGAGGTGGTGGAGAGGGCAACATCGACTGATGATCTTGCTTCATCGGATAGCGAGAAAGTCGTTGCGATTTTCGTGGGCCTGGTGGTTCTTTTTTTTGCATTGCTTATTATTATTAAATTTTAAATATGGTGCCTGTATCACAGATTATTTCTTTAGACTTATGTGTTTATGTATTTTTGTGGATGATGGACATATGGTTTTTTTTTTTTTTTTTTTTTTTTTAAATTTTTAAGTAATGTTTTTTTTTTTTCCTTTCTTCTTCATGAGGATTGCTTACTTTATGTTTGGTGTGTAGCAATGAGATGATGCATGAAGAAATGCTCTGCCAGGGATTAAGACATGACTTTCTGCTTCATCAGGGTGATAGCTGTACGCACATTCTTTTTAAAATAGAAACTTGATCTTTGGCAATTTCTTTTACAATTGTAAATTGTAATGGACATCAGAGACCAAAAAATGCTCTGATATTTTTATACACAAGTCAAGCATATCCAAATATCATGTGGACCCTACCATAAGATACGGTATGGGTATAATGGCTGGACCGAGTGGATACTCTCTGAAAATTGCGGTGGGGCCCACAGAGTTTAGTACGCAATCCGTATCTTAGCCAACGCCACTTTCCAAATACGTCAACGGCTGGAACGCATGCAGGGCAATCCCATGCCCGCCCATCTTAACCAGACCCACTTTCCAAACACGTCAATGGGTGGAACGCATGCAATGCAATCCCATGCCCGGCCAAACAGGAGACGTACATGTTCACTGGATTTACCCTGACCGTCCAAACAGAAGGCTCCGTTTCATGCTAGATTGCAAAAAACGGTGGGATTGGGGACAATCCCCTAACACACCATAAAGATAGTTGGTATCTGTGCAATCCACCTCACTCCAATCGAATCCCTTTCAATCCCACCGTCCAAATGAGCCCTAAATGGATGGACGATTTGGATATAACACATACCTCATAGTTTGACCCATAGATCCAACCTGACCCGACTTGGTTTCCTCATAGTTCGACCCACAGATCCAACTTGACCCGACTTGGTTTCCCTGACCGAGTCTGAATCAGTTCGGGTCAGGCCAACCGTGCATCGGATCGGTTTGAGTCAGATGTGTCGGTCTTGGTCCCGGATCGGTTTGAGTCAGATGTCCCGGTCTCGGTCCCGGATCGGATTGAGTTCGGGTCTGCCCATGTAGATTTCGAACTGAATCGAGTTGGACCCAATTCGATATGACTCGTTCGAATGCTCAGCTCTAATTCCATCCCACCTACATCTAATCCCCGTGCACCGAACGTACCGTTATGTTAAACAACATTTAAGCCTCGAACCCCCGTTTGGAGCTGCATCCAAACAAACAGGCCCTAAACGTCTATTAAGTTGTGCTTCTGCAACACGCTAATATCTACACGTGAATTTAAGAACATTCACGCCCAACATAAAAGGGAAGCAGATTAGCTGGCGTACCACACACGTGGGTACGTGTCGTGCGAAGACCAGTACAGACACTCCTTGAGCTCAAGTCCTACGAACGGTTCAAAGGAGATCAAAGTTATATGGCCCCAAAATGATGTATTTATTATATCCACACCGTTGATACATTTGGCAAGATCATTTTAGAGCATGAAACCAAAAAAGAGTTATGTCAAAATCTCAAGTGGACCACACCACAAATAGCAGTGGGGGCAATAATTCTTACAGTTAAAACATTCATAGGTCCGCCGTAACGTTTATTTCCATCCAATCTGTCCATGAAGTAAAAGAAATACAAATATCATATTGATCCAAGACTTATGTGGGAACGGATTGGCTACTCTGGCTAGTGGTCCGTGCTCCATTGCTGCCACCATGATGTATGTGTTTCATCCATGCCATCCATCTATTTTCTAGATCATTTTAAAGTATAGACAAAAAATTGAGGTATATCCCAATCTCAAGCCGACCAGATTATAGGAAATAGTGTTGAATGAACATATACCATTAAAAACTTTTTGGTGGCCATAAAAGTTTTCGATGAAGCTGGTCTCTGATTTTTCCCTTCATCTGGGTCCATGTAACCTAATCAACAGATTGGATGTAAAATAAATAGAACAGTGGACCTTAGGAGGATTTTAATGGTGGATATCCAATCACTATTGTTTTCCTATGGTGTGGTCCACATAAGATTTATATCCCCCTCATTTTTAGGATTAAGACATAAAATGATAGGTAAAAATGGATGAAACACATATATCATGGTGGGCCCACAGATCACCGACCACCCGCCACCGGGCTAGCTGGGGCAGTAGCCAATACGTTTCTAACTTATGTGATCCCCAAAAGGGTTTCAATGGTATGCATTCAATCCTCCACTGCTTTTTATAGCTATTTTATTTATCGGCTAAAGCCTTAACGACGAGCTTGCCAAATGGACGGACAGTTTTGATTTATTTCATACCTCGTAGTGGGACCCACAACTTAGTGACGTCAACACACTAGTCAGATCGGTGGTGTGTGGTACACCAGCCAATCCGCTTCCAGTCAAAAGATGAATGGTCTGATACGACTCATCTCATCTGAAAGTGTGAAGTGCATCTCGTGATCGTCAACTCGAAGGGTATTTTAGTCATTGTCATATCCTCCTCCTCCTTTCTTCTTCCCCCATCAGATAGAGCAGAAAATGAATATTGCTTGTTTTACGGCAATCCATTTTTGTCTTCGTATGTGCCCGTCAGGTGTTCGAAGAAATGCTTGTTTGAAGCTGGAAACCGAATTGCTTTCCAGCATCGGGATTTCAATTTTCAACTCGGGGGAACAATACTCGGCTGCTAATATTTTCACGGCTATAAATCAAACAGAAGAAAATTCATTTGAAAATTCAAGCAGAATCGAGAGAAAACTGACCGTTTTATAGATGGCTATCAACGCAACAACCCATCTCGCCAAAACGCTTTTCAAAAACACCAACAACCCTTCCTTTTCATGGCACCTCTTCAAACACTTGCTCTCGGCTCCCTCTCCAAATCCCTCTGTCCAATCCATTGCTGCCATCGCCCAAATCCTTGCCAGGGCCAAAATGTTCCCTGAAATCGACCACCTCCATGATCTCCTCCTTTGCCTACCCCCCGAAAAATCTCACATTTCTCTCGTTGTCCTCACACAGACCTTAGCCAAATCGGGTCTCTTCGATAAAGCTCTCTCCCAATTCCAATCACTTCGGACCCATTTCCCTGCTGACCGTCCCCCAGTTCGCCTATATAATGTCCTTCTTGAATCTTCTCTCAAAGAAAACCGGCCAGAATTAGTCTCTGTGTTGTATAAAGACATGCTTGTTGCTGGAATCTCGCCAGAAACCTATACCTTCAACGTTATGATTACTTCTCTATGTGAATCAGGCCGCCTGGATGATGCCCGTCAACTGTTCGACAAAATGCCACTAAAGGGCTGCGAACCGAATGAGTTCAGTTTTGGGATTTTGGCTCGCGGGTATTGTAGAGCTGGTCTTAGTTTTCGAGCTTTGGAGCTTTTGGATGAGATGGGAAAGTTTGGTTGTCGTCCTAATCGGGTGATATATAACACTTTGATTTCTGGGTTCTGCAAGGAGGGTAATACTGATGAAGCTGAGAGATTGGTGGTGAGGATGAGAAATGATGGTCTTTTCCCAAACGTCGTTACTTTCAATTCTAGGATTTCTGCTCTTTGTAAGGTAGGGAAGGTTCTGGAAGCATTTAGAATATTTAAAGACATGCAGGATGATGATGGGATGGACGTACCTAGGCCTAATCTTGTCACACTAAATGTAATGCTAGATGGATTTTGCAAGGGAGGGATGCTTAAAGAAGCGAAGGACTTGGTTGAGTCAATGAAAAAAGATGGTGTTTTTACAAAGTTGGAAAGTTATAATATTTGGTTAGCGGGATTGGTGAGAAATGGGGAGCTTCTAGAGTCTCGATTGGTGTTGGAAGAGATGGTTGAAAAGGATGTTGGACCAGATACTTACTCATATAATATTGTCATCGATGGACTCTGCAAGGAGGGGATGATTTCAGATGCAAGAGTGGTGATGGGTTTGATGAGAAGTAATGGAATCATACCAGATACGGTAACTTATACTACTCTACTCCATGGATGTTGTAGTAGAGGGAAGGTCTTTGAAGCCAGTAGGATACTTCACGAGATGATGAGTAACGGGTGTTTTCCAAACACTTTTACTTGCAATATCTTGTTGCAGAGTCTATGGAAAGAAGGGAGGATTTCAGAAGCTGAGAAATTGTTGCAGAAGATGAATGAGAGAGGGTATGGTTTAGATAATGTGACCTGCAACATCGTCATTGACGGTCTATGTAGAAGCGGGAAATTGGACAAGGCGATTGAGATTGTGGATGGGATGTGGTGCCATGGTTCTGCTGCACTTGGCGATCTTGGAAATGCATTTCTTGGGCTAGTCGATAATACCAATAATGGCAAGAAATGCTCTCCTGATTTGATCTCCTATTCAGCTATAATCAACGGATTGTGCAAGGCTGGGAGGTTGGATGAAGCCAAGAAGAAATTTGTGGAGATGATGGGGAAGAAAGTTGCGCCTGATTCGATCATCTATAACACTTTTATACTTGGTTTTTGTAAGCATGGGAAGTTGTCGTCAGCTTTTCGTGTTCTTAAAGACATGCAGAAGTATTGTGATCCAAGTACTAGAACTTACAATTTGCTGATCCAAGGGTTAGGCAGCAAACGTCAAATAGATGAAATCCATGACTTGATGAATGACATGCAAAAGAGAGGGTTTCTTCCTGATGTTTTCACTTATAACAATCTCATTAATGCGCTATGTGAAGGAGGGAGAGGGAGAGAAGCTACTTCGTTCTTAGATGAGATGTTGAAAAGAGGCATCATTCCTAACATTTCTTCTTTCAGCATGCTGATCAAGGCCTTCTGCAGGGCTAGTGATTTTGGAGCGGCCCATGAGGCATTTGAAATCGCTCTAAGTATATGCAACCAAAAGGGAGCACTTTATAGCCTAATGTTCAATGAATTACGAAGTGGTGGGAGAATAGTGGAGGCTAAGGAATTGCTTGAAGCTGCAATAGAGAGAGGGGTTAATGTTGAGGGATTTTCATACAAATACCTGATTGAGGACCTGTGCAAGGATGGTAGGTTTGAGGAGGCACTCGAGACACTCAATAAGATGGTTGATAAGGGTTACACGTTTGATCCTGCATCCTTCATGCCTGTGATTGATGAATTGGGCAAGAGTGGGAAAAAACACGAGGCAGATAGACTTGCGGAGAAGATGATGGAGATGGCTTCTCGCCATGACGAATTGAATCATATGGCTTCACATCCGCAGCTTCAGACTGGTGTTGATGCTACGGCAGAAAAGTTCAGATATAAGGAGAAGGAATCAAACTGTAGGCAACCAAAGGAAGATGATTTTGGGAGAGGTGATTGGCGAACTATATTACACAGGTATGTCAGTTTAAGAGCTCTGATTTTCACACTCTTTCAAATGATTTTTATCCATCTCTGTTCCTACTACTGTTTGGGAATTCTTTAGAAAACTTTTATTAATGCCTGGTAGTTTTATGTGCATCCTCTACACTTGTCTATTTTTATCTTCTTCTTCTTCTTCTTCTTCTTCTTTTTTTTTTTTTTTTTTTTTTTTTTTTTTTTTTTTTTTTTTTTTTTTCAACCAAAAAATTCAAGTAATCGGCTTACAAGGAATTCGAATTTTGTCATGCAAGATGTTTGGTTCAACCAAGAATTTGCTCAGCCCGATAAAATGTACATGTGAGGCCCGTCAACCATCTCTTGTGGATCTGAATTCTTCATATGTTGGGTTGCCATGCTGGATTGGAGATACCCCAAAACATCTTGCCCATCTGATGATCCTAATCATCCACTGGGGCCAGGGTCACTGTTACATGTGAACCATTACTGGTAATTGTCCATTCTCATTGAATGGCCAGGATCATCTGATTGGGAAGTAACAGGGCATCGCCATCCCATGATGGGGCACAACAGATGAATGGCGTAGGTTACCATGAGTTGGTCCCACCTTTGTAGCACCGGGTCAGGCAAAGGACACTGTTTCTTTTTGATTGAGCTCATATTACTTTCACAATCTGTAACTAACACTCATTCGTGCGCAGAGATGATGGGAGTGGAGTAGCAATGAGAGTTCTTAAGCGTGTACAGAAAGGTTGGGGTCAAGGAAGCATACCAAGCTCGCAACCACAGAAAACTGACTTCTTTGATGATTGGGAGGAGCGTGGGTAATCTTCATTGTTGCTAGTTATGTGGATGGAAATCTTTCTCAATGGAAAACCCAACTCACGTGTGCAAGGATCTTGCCTCTGAGCTTCAAACTGCAAGGGAAGAATTGCCGTGCACTATGTTTGGTACTCATGCTGTCAGTTGTCTGGCCTGATCTTCATCTAACTTGCTCAGCTCAAGTGGATTTTGGAGTTGGTAACTAATGCATCCATTTTCTCACCGGGATATGTGGAATCTTGTTGAGAGGGAAAAGTTCAAAGCATTTGGTGTTCCGCTGATGGTTTGACAACATGAGCAGTACAGATCAAATCATTCTCACCCTACTGCAATCAGATGGACCTTCTTCATCATCATGGCCTTATCCCTACTGTTTGGGGTTGACTTATGAGCCCTGTTCACTTCATTAACCAATCATTCCTATCTGTGGCCCTATCCTCAGTAGGTTTACAGAGTCCTGTGTATTCCTTCTAAACGCCTTGAGACAAGTCCTTTAAGTTCTTCCTCTCACCCTCCTTCAACGCACCTTGAACCTAGTCAAAGTTCCTCGCCAATCAAATAGACCTTATGTCTTCAATTCCGCCTTGTTCAGGCCACTTTGTTGGTGTTTTGTTGAGGAGCTTTTAGAAACTTTCGGTGATTATAAAACTTGTACCAGTTCTCCCAATCAACAAGGGGACAATATTTTGCCATTGCTTGGGCAGCTTGGGTGCGATCTTCTGCATACATGTTCCCGGATTTCTGTGTGGGCCTGGATACATAAATAGAGGTCTTGCATTGCTTTGGTACTCTCTTCCTCATTTGATGTTATTTCTCCCATCTTTACATGTACAACATTACTTTAGTAAGGCATTTGGTGTACTTTCTTTTTCCAGGCCTAAGGAGCATACTGCTCTTCTAATGAAGTTCAGAAAATCCAGGCATGGAGTTCATATCCTTCTGAAGCGTATGAATCTGGTCTGGTGAGGATCCATTAACTGGCAGTACTGTTTGAATTGGCTCTATTCTTCTTTAGATTATCATAATATTGTGTGTTTAATTTAGACTTTATGGGCAGCATTACTTCCCTTCATTATTATTTTCCCCTTTCGTATTCATTGTATACATCCAACTCAAGAAGATCCGTGTTTTGATGAATACGGACATTTCATTTATTGTTGTTTCCTATCTTCTTACCCATCCAAGTGAAACTGTTTGATTTCAAGTTTGATCATGAAATTTCCAATGTTGAAGGAGTGCAGGTTAGCTTTTGTTGGTGTTATTTTCTAGTAAAGGTAGTGTGTATGGCAGTACCGTTTGAATCAACTCTGTTCTTCTTTTGATTATCATAATATCCTGTTTTTAATTTAGATTTTATGGGCAGCATTACTTCCCTTCATGTGATTATTGCTATTTCCCCCTTTTGTATTCATTGTATACATCCAACTCAAGAATGTTCGTGTTCTGATGAATACAAACAGTTCATTTATTGTTCTTTCCTATCTTCTTTTCCATCTAAGTGAAACTGTTTGATTTCGAGTTTGATCATGAAATTTCCAATGTTGAAGGAGTGCAGGTTAGCTTTTGTTGGTGTTTTTTTCTAGTAAAGGTAGTGTGTATGGTCTATTGATAATTCATAAAAAAAAAAATAAAAAAAATCTCTCCTAAACTTGTACTGAAGGTCGTGCCAAGTCAAAGTGTAACTAAAACTTGATATTGTCCAGGCAGACTCGAAAACCCTTCAAAACAAGACTGATTTCCCCTGCATACTCCAAAACAAGTCATCCCACAGGAGTGAGTATATTTCAAGATCTTTTCATAATCATGATTCATGCCTATTTTCAAAGGCTTATGCCTAATTCTTAATGGCTGAAAGGATGGGCTTAATCACAAAGTTTTAATATTGGCCCAAAGATCGCAATTTCTCTTTTGCAGTTTTGTGACAAACACTCGTCGTGTGCAAAGCTTCCATGGATCAAATTGCTACGCTTAAAAGCATTTTTAGGTGTATTGAGGTCACCATTACATGGGTTAGAGGAGAAATGAAGTCATAGATATTGGGTTGGACAAGTAGTAGGTGCCTTGGCTTGATTAATGGTGATGTTAGAAGGAAAATTTGGCAGTGAAACGTCTTGGTCAGCCACCTGGGGTGAGCCCAAATTCCTCCACCATGTGGATTTGGTTGTTGAACAATTTCACATAGAACCAGAACATAAAGGAAAATGTGTATATGATATAGTAAATAGAGTTCTTTTGTATCATGAAGGTTATAGTAAATGGAAATAAACAGAAATTGCAGTATAAAATATACCAATGGCACTTTTTTTGTTCTTGTTTTTTGTTTTCAAGGTCCATGGGCATGTTCGTTGCTTGCATATGTAAATGAATTCCTATATAAATGGTAAATTATTTATATAGGAAACCGTTTACATATGTAAGCAGTATACCATGTAAGTTGTTTTAAAATGTTTGTGATTTTGGTCCAATTTACATATGTAAGTCACTTAAACTTGTTTACTTGCACTAGAAACAAGTGTGAAAATGCATAAATATGGCCCAAACTATGACTATTGAATATGGCCGAACCCATGGCAATTGGTGCATGGACCAATTTTTTTACAAGATGAGCACACATGGGGCATCACGGATCCAAGTCATGGTAGATGGGTCCCACTACATCAACATATGTGTCACGTCACTTTGATCGGATGATTGTAACCATCGCAAATGGACGGTCGATGCTAGAGAGGTCCTAGCATTGATATGAATCGCCCATCATGTGGGCCCCACCTTTGATTGCCATCCCTCTCAAATCACTTTGATTGGATGATCGTAACCGCATTAGTGGTTTGGGAAATAGGTGATCCTTATGATTATATTAGAGAGGTGTAAGCATTGATGTGGATCGTCCGGCATGTGGGGCCCAGTTTTTGTAGCCATCCCTCTTAGATCACTTTGATCTGATGATCCTAACCATTGGATTATTTTTTTGGGTAAATGGATGGTCCATATTGAGTACACTAGAGAGGTTTAAGCATTGATTTGGACCTTCCATATTGCAGGAGCCACGTTTGACTGGCCATCCCTCGTAAATAATTTTGATCAGATAAATCCTAACCATTTGATTAGTGGTTTTGAAAATGTAAGATCCATATAGAGTATAATAAAGAGGTCTAAGCATCAAGGTCATCATGTAGGACCCACCTTTGATTGCCCATCCCTCTCAAATCACTTTGATTAGGCAATCCTAATGATTCAATTAGTGGTTTAGGAAATGGGCAGTAGATGTTTGTAAGAGGTCTAAGCATGGATCTAGTTCATCCATCACGTGGAGCCCACCTTTGATTGTCCATCCCTCTCAAATCACTTTGATTGAATGGGCCTAACCATTAGATTAGTGGTTTGGGAAATGTATGGTCATTTTAGGTATAATAAAGGTCCAATCATTGATGTGGATTGTCTATCACGTGGGGCTCACCTTTGTTTGCCCACCCCTCTGAAATCACTTTGATTGGATGAGCCTAACTATCAAACTCATTGCTTAGGAAATGGACGATTGATATTGAATACATTAGAGAGGTCTACCCATTGATGTAGACTGTCCATCATATGGGCCCCACCTTTGATTGCCCATACCTCTAAAATCACTTCAATCAGATGATATTCCATATGATTAGTGGTTTGGGAAATAGATGGTCCATGTTGAGGTAGTAAAACCAATGTTTTAAATATTGACGATATCGGCCGTATATCCCACGATATATCTTGTATCCCACCTGTGCGATACGAAACGAACAGGTAGTGCCGATATCTCCCACATGTTTGAATCGGTGAGCATTTTCAATTTCTGATCTCTCGCTCTCTTTTTTTTTTTTTTTGAACTTATGTCAAATCAGTGTCAAATGGTTATAAATCCATTGGTTCTTCATATTTTGCATGAAAAATCATGGAGTTAGAGCTTTGATTTCGATAACCATTGGTTCTTCATGTTCTCCATGTTTTTTTTTTTTTTTTTTTTTTTTTTTTATTTCGAAAATTTCATTTAACCAGATGTCAATTGAGACTAATTTCGAAGTATTTAGGTGTATTTGATGAAATGATCATCACATACACTCTAATATCAAAATTTGAGTATAGGTGGTCCGATTTGGGGAAAATTCGAAAATTTCCAAATTTCTCCTAAATTGCTTGCAATGTTGTATTCCAAACATGAAATCAAGCATGTATGAGGGTTGATCTACTGATTTGTTAAGCCCTTACCAAATTTTGAAAAATAAAAAATATTTTTTATGTAAAAATTTATTAAAATATTAATTTTTTTCTTGAAATTTCCCTTCAACCAGCTGTTAATTGAGATTAATTTTGAAGTATTTAGGAGTGTTTGATGAAATAATCATCACATACACTCTAAATGTTATGCATTCAATTTCAATTTAGTTGCATTAGTTTAGTCAGACAACACATAGCTTAAGACCCTATACAGAGGAAACCTATTATGTGCACTTTTTTTTGAGATGTTATGATTTAAAAATGTGTATTAAGGTCTTTTATAACCATCCCTTAAGTTTCATTGAAAAATTTAACAATTTTCCCAATGCTTGCCCATGTTTCCCAAAAAGTGCGATAAATTACCCGATACAAACGATATATCATATACGATAACCGATACGTATCTTTATCCCAAGGATGTGATACATAACACGATACTGATATTTTGAGCATTGAGTAAAACTAAAGAAGGCCATTTATGGACCTAAACACTTTCTCATAGGAAATGTATGAATTTTTTTTGGCCATTTAATATAAATGGGTAGGTGTTGAAACATTTACATATACAAATTGGCGCAAACAATCGTGTACAAATCCCATTTACATATGTAAATGGTAAGCAAACAAACATCCCCTAAATGATATATATAATATAGAAAACGAGTTTTTTTTTTTTTTTTTTCCTTCTTCTAATAACTACATTGACATGCACTTCGTTTTACATTGATAGGCCATGGTCCCACATTCCAAACCCAAAGGATTAACTTGGCATTCATGATAAGGAACTGTCCCTCAAATTGCAGCTGCATTCCTTTTTAAGCTCAACTTGTGAAACTAGCATGATTGCATTTGAGAGATTTCTCCCTCAATATGAATACTAAGATAAATTGCATCCTTACACATCAAAATATACACTTCCTATTAACCAAAATCTCCATTGATGAAGACCAAAAAAACATATCTTGATTTCTTAGATTAGATAGAAGCACATGCCATTGGCAAATTCATTGCATACAATACAATCAATACACATCTATTTTCTCTTTTGATGATCCCATTAATGGGTGGAAAAAAAAAAAAAAAAAAACACAACTTCAAAATTTATAGTATTATGTACATATCTCTCACTATAAATCTCTCCACTATTTCAATATCGAGGTATTGAGACATTGCAACCCCCTCAGATTTTCTGTTGTGCCTTTTTCTTTCATATATTGTATTTTTCTTTCACAATGTGCGTGCCATGAAAAGTTCATAATTGTGACACCAAATGAATATAATCATAATACTTAGGCGGAGTTCAAAGACCAATCATAATTCTGGTAGACAATGTTAACAGGGCCTCCATCGTTCAAAAGATATGTCAAGAGACCTGCTTTTGTTGCATCCAAGTAGTTTAGGAGCCATTTTAGGATCTCCTTTTCTTGTCCGAAATCAATGCTATACCTGTGGTGAAATACGCATCGTCAGAAAAACAGCCCACGGGAACAATAATTGTTTAGAAAATAATTTAGGGAGAGCTTATTGCACTTCTTTGAAGAACATGACCACATGTGCAGATTATAAAACATTTTTTTTTTTTTTTTTTTTTAATGTAAAGTAAATCAGACACCATCCATTCTTTATTGAGGTCCACCTTGAGCTGTTGGATCTCAGGGGATGGTGGCTGATAGAATATATACGAAAATTTCCCACTTCGACTAGTTTTTCAAAAACGTGGGCTTCGTGTTTCTTTCAAGACATAAAAGGAGAGAGATTTACCACTTGATGATTCGAGTGAGATGTACAGTCCTCTTCTCCAAGTCCACCTCTATTCCATTCCCGAGGAAGAACTCTCTCGCGGCAAATCTTAGTTCTGCTTCTAGCCCTTGCGCAGAGAAAAACCGCACCGTGGGGCTTGACCTTGTCCCATTGCACAGTCCAAAATGGATCAATAGGTTAACCTTTGGAAGAGCCACCTGAAATTTTTTTAAGAGTACAACTTTCATTAAATGGGGAGCTCATTGCAAGTGGTTTACTTAGTCTCAACATGATTTTTAAGTGGGCCATGATGCCCAGTTAGATGAGAAAATCTTCAGTTTCAAAATCATTTTTAGTTACTTGATGGCCAGAGATATGCATCTTGGAGTTGATGTAAAAAACATATTAATTAGAGAAAAAAAAAAATTATCCCCTTCCAGTGAGCATTTGAGAAAGGAAGTTCCCTTTTTCCTTCAAGAGAAATGGGAACACTAAGGAAAAATACAACAATGATTGTTCCTTAACCCAGCATTGTAACCTTTAAATTAGAGTCGTAAGTGATAGTTTAGGACTTTATTTGCTCCTATTTTCCGCCACAGTAATTGAGAAGGAAAACCAAGTAAGAGGAAGAAAGGAGATACCCTTGGAAAGTTTATTTATTTATTTATTTTTATGTCAAAATTTCATTTTCTTAAAAAATCAACAAATATATCCTAACAAAAACTGCAAAAAGACTGAATAATGTTTTTAGTGGATAGTTGTTAAGAATTCTTTGGTCTCAAAGAACCAAGGTGTTAACGGGGTAAGGCATTCACCACTCAAATTTGCAAAAATAAATTTAAAGCTTTGTTATAGCCTCATGGAACTCAACAGTAGAAATTAAGCCCAACTTCAAAGAGAGATGATATAATTCCAGCTTGAACTAGGGGCAGTTTTTGCTCCTGACTGCATTGCATACATGTGGGATCCACTTTTAACAAATCCAGATTGTTAGTTTGGTGGGCCATAGTGTATGCACATGGTGTGCCAAAAATCTCTTGCGTCCCTCGAACATGGCCTGCTTGTTTTATCCTTTTACATGTGTATTGGCTAGTGTTTTGCTACGTCACCATACATGTAGGATCAAATAGATGAACAAACACATCACCAGGCCCCACCCATATGGAACGCTCGCCCGGAAAAAGAAGCATTTTCATTCAGACCAATCAGGGTCTCCCTCCCTCCCCTATGGTTCAGTGGTCCAGAGCCTCTCTTTCAGGGGACCCCAACCATTAGATTATAGGTGGCAAATGACCAAACACGAATTACAGAATCCTCAAGTCTTTGCACAGTGCACTTGGGCTTTCAGTTCAGTGGTTCATTGATCTAGACGAAGGTATTCTGTAACGGTAATGGTGGCCGTAACGGCCACCACCATTACCTTTACGATACAGGGTGTAACAGCCATTATGGTCTCTCTTTTCTTTTTCTTTTTTTAATTGGGAAAAATAATAATCTGAAAAACCTGTATTGGCTCCGTTATGGCCTTTAAGGGGGGCATAATGGGCCATTATGGGGGCTGTAACGGCCTTTATGGGTTTTTTTTTTTTTTTGTAACAGCCTTTACGACCCCGTAACATGTAACGGTTGCCACCGTTACCTTTACGTAACGGCCTTTATGGCACACCATGATCCAGACCCTTGGTGTGTTGGGCCCACCAGGAATTGGATATGCCCTGGAACTCACCTAGATAAGAAAATGTTAATCTTTTAATCTTGCCAAAATAGACAGTTAAGAAGAGATATACAGTACAAGACTGCATTTAACTGAAAAGAAATCCCAACAAGATTGATGGCTGGGATCCTCTGATCTGGAAAATTTTGGGTCATTGTCCATCCATGGTGGGATGCAACGTACCAGTGGTATTGATTACTGTAAAGTGGGAGTATGCAGATAGAAGAAACAGTACCTCTAAGCGCTTGTCGCTGTTGCTGAAGGGTCTAACCAAGGAATAAGGCTGCCGCCGGTTGCATCTGAGGATACCATTCTTTATAGCAGTGAGGGAATAGGGGAAGCCTCCAATGATATAGTGGAAGTCTCCGTAGAAGGTTCTCCTATCGATCACACCCTCCGGACGCCCTATCCTTATCACTGCATGGATTACCATGGCATTGTACAAGTTCATGAAGAAGGCCACCTTCTCATCTGCTGATAGAGCTAATACGTTCACGCGTTGCAGGTCTTGAATCAGATTCACGTATCTGCATTATTAGTCAGCAATTCAAGTTTATCAATATGATCTGATCTGGCTTAGCATCTATGGGAGGAGGATGGATTAGCAACTGTAGGTGATCTGCCAGTCTATGCTACTGCTGTACAGTGCACCTGTTCTACAATCCAAACTGTCCATCTTGTGGGACTCAAGGAGTGGGCATCACCCAAAAATCATGCTGGTCGGTCAATGCTAACCATTCAATATGTGGGTATCAAATAGATGGTTGAAAGGGACTATATTCAGCAGTATAAATTAAAAATTTAAGCGTTTCAGGAATCTTCAATACTACGATAAAAGATTTGCAATCTTGTGCATAAAGTCATTCAAGAAAGTTGTTTGGGGGGTATTTGGGAACATTGAATCCTTTGGAGATGAATCCTTTTTTCGTTGAAATCCTTTTTTTCCCATTTATGAAAAAAGGCAGTTGCAGAATTCGTTTTCCATTCCCAAGGCACCACAATTTTCGTGGCAATCAATGTCTTCAATAAAAAAAGGTGGTAAATCAAGATTTTTTTTAGGCTGTGAAATGAGTGAGCAGACCACATTTTTTCATGAAGAATCACACCAAAGCCACCAGCAATTACTGTTGGATTCCACTGTTTTCCATTGCCACAGGATCCATGTTAGTTTTATCAACGTTTTGGTTCCTTCTTCCACACACTCCATGAAGTGCAAGGTTGTAATTGGATTGATCAGAATCCTGTGGACATTTTTCCTTATGTTGGCATCCTACATTTTATCATATAGACTGTCATGCTTGTACTTTTTAACTATTTTGCCAGAAGAAATTGAAATTACCTGCGAAATTCTTCACTATTGCTAATACGGTTGTAATCTAAATGGCACCGATCGTCAGAGGCATAAGCTTCAAGTATGGCTGACATTATCTTGGTGAGCTTTTGCCCAACTACTGCTGCAGGCTTTGGCTCGCTGTCATTGGTTGATCCTCGGAAATTGAAGCATCTGGGGATGGTAGGGTCGTGCTCAAGGAAACGGTAGAAATGGTTGCCATCTTCAAAATCATTTTCCCTGATGAAGAAGGGTAATAATCAGTATTGTACTATATATGGTCATCTTTATGGAAATGCTGAAGTAATCCACATAAAATATGCTCAGTTGGCACAGTTCAGGATCTGGGCCACCCAAAAGGTCGGTCCAACGTGAACATGCCCTGGCCCAAAATTCAGGGTCCACTTATCAGTTGGTCCAGTGCACATTGAACTATAGATTGTTGTTTATCTTCTTCTTCTTCTTCTTTTTTGACTGTTTGTTTTTCTTCTTTCTCATAAACATTTGTCCACTTGATGAGTAGAATTTCTTGTTTGTTGGCTCAGGGATCTTCACGTGGCTCCCATCTGATGAATACCCGTATCCTACTCTGGCCTCTTTTTAAGGATAAAATGCACTTACCCGAACACGTGATGAATGAAATGCTTCCTGGCAAGTACCTTCCCGACTTCGATGGCCTACAGACAAATTGCAATGGCAATCAAAACATGAAGAACATCAATAGATGGAGCAATCCAGAAAAACTGAAGCAATTATCCTTACGATCAAAATGTGCCGCGTACTGCAAACCAGACTCTCCAAATGGCTGACCCACTGTTTGATATGTTATGGGTATAAATATTGATATTTGAGCTTTTGAGTAGAGGCTCTGAATACAAATCTCATGGTCTGGCCCTTTAACATTTACACCAAAAACCAACTACCCTGCCAGTGATTTGGCTCAAGTTATGCCAAGTAGACCGAGTCAGCAAGCCAACTCTACAAGTTTGGCCGAGTTGCAACTAACTCGATCTCCCCATCGAATTTCTTGCCGAGTTGAGTTACCCGATTTTAGTACTATGGTTCTCTATGTGTGACCAATAAGCGAGTGAACCATCCCAAAAATTGGGGACCCATCTGATTTCCACCATGTAGATATGCACGGTGTGATCAGTGATCAGAAGAAAATAGCACCAGGGCACACACTCACACACCCCACATGCCTGCACACTCACACCACAATGGGTGCTCGAACCCATGACCTTATGTTGAAACTCTTGTGAGTGCATTAAATTAGATTGATTGATCTTGAAATTTGGCGCAACCAAATGCACTGTCAGCTATTGCTCATCCATGAAGTGGTCCATTAGATGGAGGCTATTGCCAAGGGTTCCTAGGGTCGGTGCTGACTAATTGGTAGTGGACCCACACGGATTCTAAAGTATTCTATGTAACGCGGCTAGCTCTACGCCTTAAAAGTCTATTATAAGGTGGGCCCAATTAGCTACTGCCCTTTTTTTTATATAATTTTTAAAGAATCATTTCAGCCCGCTGCGTGATCCTGTATCCATTAATCTAAGGAGGGACGAAAGATATGATATCCACGGCTATGAGAGACTGAAAAGGAACCATAGTCAAGGCTTATTAAAGATACCTAATCTAATAAAAGTTGCTATGAATGAAAAGATATCTT
This sequence comes from Magnolia officinalis, assembly GCA_021015155.1. Lineage (NCBI taxonomy): Eukaryota > Viridiplantae > Streptophyta > Magnoliopsida > Magnoliales > Magnoliaceae > Magnolia > Magnolia officinalis. The sequence goes on from JAJHSJ010000006.1 coordinate 31,267,933, forward strand.
TTTCAAAGGGTTGGTGAGAGTTGAACAGGAAGAAAACGGCTCAACGTTGTGGGAGTAGCAGCCACGGAAACCTGATATACTACTCAAAGCTATCCTACGGATGCCCGATTACCTGCAACCCCGAGCATTATGGGGGTCCCACCTTGATGTTTGTGTTGTATCGTATCCATTTCGCCATATCATTTTAGAGGCAGGCACAAACAAGAAGGAGATCTAAAACTAGAAATGGGCCACACCAGAAGAAATAGTAAATGAGCTGGGAAAACCGATGGAGGATTGGATATAACAGGAACAATAGGGTGGGCCTCACAGTGCAATCCGCGTCCTTAGACTTTTATTATTATTTTTTTTAAAAAAAGAATGGAAAATGGAAAACGTTATTGTCATTATTTCAATAATGCAAATGACTTATTTACCCTGCATATTTCAAGGACCAAATCAAAGATGCCGATCCTTATAGACAAGTCAAAGGCAAAATTCAATGGCGTTTATCATGAATAACTAGAAAGTAAAATTCGGCGGAACGCACTAATAAATTAGATAAAAACAACTAATATAGAAAATGAAATTTGGCAAAACGCACAAATAAATCAGATCTGGGCCACCTGGGCAAAAAATAATCCAACCATCCAAATTCAACATACACGCTCTCTACTGATAAGTGTATTGATATGATTTTTGGTACATGGTGTGCACTATCTGATGAATGGCCTGCATCTCTGACAGGTGTTACAGTTTCTTGGGATCTTTGACATGTAATCCTACCCCACATGAATACTCTCATTGACTCAAGACCCATAAAGTGTTTAGTTAATTTCGCTTAGGTGTGATATATTAAAGGTACCAAGATTACCTGCCTATGGAGTCACAACACTTTCATGCTTCCGTATTGATTACCACACATGCCACGTGTATGACGATCCAAACCAGGCTTTTTCTGAGATCAACCATTGATTGGGTCCATAACAACTCTTGATCTGGTTAGAGTATTTTAATAATTTAATATATAGACCTTCCCACATTTTGTAAGGGTTTTTTCTTTTCTTCTTTTTAATGATATGAAATAAAGGTCTGAGATCGTCAAAATCTTGTGATTCTTGAAAATGGCACATTCAGTTTAGAAATTATCAAATTTACGGTTAAGATCCCATCCACGTGCACATCGTGTATTTAGAGACACGAGGTGAGAATCAATAAGCATTTCAGAATTTGACTTTTGAAAAACTTCACTTTAGAGCCAGTGCTAACATTCCCACCCACACAGTTGTTGGAGGGTCGGTTAGGTGTATACAACTGCCCCATTGTACAGTAATATTTAGGATTTCAGTTTGTCCAGATGGGGTCCTTTGTTCGAACATCCAAACCATTGATAGTAGAGGCCCACTATCGATGTCATGAACAAAAATCCCAAGCTTAAAATACGGGTTCTCATTTAACTAGTAAGTCATTATCTTAACCCAATGAATTGACTAAATTCTAACAATCACGGTCGCTGTAAGTCATACCGAATTATTAAATGATCTTATAACCTCTAATTGGTGGAGAAAGGACAATTCATTTATTGAAATTGGAACAGTGGATATTTTTTTGCCCACAGATTGCGTCCTGAACATGCCACCACCGTTGTGACTTGACATTGGGGATTTGACAGGGCATGTGTCACAGTTAGAGATGTGGCCCATGAAAAAGCATGCTAGGAAGTTGTTATATCAAGCATTCTGCCCCATCTCTCGTGTAATAGTACTTGGCTCAATCAAATCTCATCATGTCCATGAACACATCCGTGTGGTCAGGTTCACCATACAATCAGTTTTCCCATATTTTTCAGTTTTAACTGAATAATAAATGTCCACCGACCGGGTAGTGAGGTAATCTACTAGGCGTTAATTTTAGTTGATGATGCATCTAAACTTGTACCCACAAATTGGACTGTTTAATTTGAATTACATGCATGCGTGTGTACGCAATTCATAAGTAATTTGCAAGTACGTGTGTATTATCCACCACGCCAGGGCAATAAAAGGCTTATACCAAACCATTGGCCCCACTTTTGGGAAACGATGACACTGGTGTTCGGTTCAAAGATACTACCATCATGTAATTCCCAGGGGGACCGGAATCCTCTACTATACCTGTTCTACACGGCGCATTGAATCCTCAAGCTCTGTGGGGTCCCCCACACGGGAAACGGATTGGCTACTCCCCCTGCCACCAGCCGATGGCTGATGGTCGGTGCTCTGTGGGCCCCACCATGGTGTATGTGTTTCATCCATGCCGTCCATCTATTTTTCAAGATCATTTTATGGTATTCTACCAAAAATGAGGTATTTCAAAATCTCAAGTGAACCACATTACAGGAAACAGTGTTGAATGAACGTCAACCATTAAAAACTTTTTGGGGTCATAAAAGTTTTGGATCAAGCTGATCTTTGTTTACAGTACAGTGGGCCTTAGGAGGATTTTAATGGTGGATATCCAATCAATATTGTTTTCCTGTGGTGTGGTTCACCTGAGATTTATATCCCTCAAAATTTTTTGTATCAATCCCTAAAATGATATTTTAAAATGGATGAACGGAAAGGATGAAACACATACATCATAGTTGGGCCCACAGAGCACCGTCCACCAGCCACGGGGCTGGTGGCAGGAGGAGTAGCCAATACGTTCCCCTGCACTGATGTTCCGTGGGACCCACCATGTTGCATATGTAAAATTCACTCGGTCCATCAGATTCTACCCTCGATTCTGGGCTATGATAAACATATCAGCCACATCCACAACTTAGATGGGCCACAACAATGGAAATACATGCCTATGGGATGTCAACTTTAGGTTTGCGTGTGGGGTCACCATCAAACCCATTAATCAGATGTAACGCACTGAGATGAAGTGAATATATAAAAATCAGATTGGTCTAGAACGCCGGCGAGCTTTACTGTAGGAGGTTGGAGGTTTAGAAGCAATTTTACATTGTTATCATCGACTGGTTTATATTTTTTAATGGACGGTTCAATAAAAATTTCTCTCGTTTTACGCGCAGCGTCGCGTGAAACGGGTTGCAGACCACTCAGCACGGAATGAAGATCTGGTTTTGCCTTTGTCGCGGTTCAGAGGCTTAGAATTGTCAGACTGCTGAGACATTGACCGATTATTTAAACCCAAACCGATTCCCTCGTGGCAGCTCCGCCGGGCCCACCGTGATGCATGTATTTTATATCCACACCGTCCATTCGTTTTGCTACCTCATTTTAGTGCATGAGCACTAAAAAAAAAAAGCCCACTTCCAAAACTCAAGTGGACCATACCACAAGAAACACCACTCACCGTTGAAGTAGCCCTCGAGAAGTTCAATCGCCACGGTCTATCTAGCCCAAAAATGAACTCGCAAAATGGATGGATGGTGTGGATATAATAATAGTGGACCCCACAGCGCCTGCCACCCGAATATCCCTTCCGAATTAAACTACCCAGTTCGCAGCAGAATCGTTTCCGACACTCACTCCTTATCCGTTGTGCGTAGAACACTGACGCTCTGTGGCCCACCATGTTGTATGTGTGACATCCCATCCATTCATCATCCAGTAACCCTTATTTTGACCGTACATCCAAAATATAATCCCGATGATTTTTTTTTTTTCGAATTCGCCTTTTATCCATCCAAATGAAAGCCTGATGAACAGATTTCATCCAAAATATACACACCATGATAGGGCCAAACACAAACGTATGGTTGGTGTCCATACTCATTGGTCTCTCTGTTGTGGCCCACCGGAATTATGAGTAGATGCGATTCTTGGCCACATGCACTAGCTTCGAGGGGCCCACCTCATGGACGGAGTGGATGTCCCACAGGCAACATGGTGGGTAGTGATAATCCTGACTGTCTATTTGTGAAGTTAATGTGTGTGACATGTTCCAAAAAGAGATAAGATGAAGGGTTCCTATAATCTGAACCTCTCATCATGTGGGCCCCAACGGACCATCTCGATCCTGAATCGCGAAACGAAATATACGAAAAACCCGAAAGGTGAGAAACGTTACGCACCTTCTTTCTCCCGCAGTCCAATTGCTGGATGATGACCTCTACCATCTCGCTCCCCGCAAAGCAGTTCTTCACGATCTTCATCTTCGTCAGACGGTCCTGGATCGGCAGCCTCTGCCTCAGGGTCCTGATGATCCCAATCATCTCGTCCGTCGGTTCATCCTCCACGTCATCAAACCCATAAACAGGTGCATGCGGCGCACTCTCAGGACACTTCCTTCCCATCATTTCCCTCATTCTCTTCTCCAACTCCCCGCTATTCCTCAGCGAGTTCAACACCACCAAACCCCCGAGCAGTTTCTCATTAAAGAAGATCTGCGGTACGGACGCGCTTCCTGACCGTTGGATCAGCTCCTTCTCCCGCTGCGGATAGACGTCGACGTTGATCTCCACGAACTTCAATCCCTTCTCTCGGAAGAACGATCGGACGGCTGTGCAGTCTCTGCAGTTCGATCGGGAGAAGAAGCTGATCCGGCCCTTCAGATCGAGGTCCCGATTCCCGTCCTTCTTCAGTTGGACGATGACCTTCAGGCCCGGGAGATGGACCTCCGTCACCTTGTGATCGTAGCCGTTGAATTCTTTGAGAGACGAGATGCGTTTGGTGATGGAGGCCGAGAGGTTGTTGCTGCGGTCGCGGAGGAATTTCCCGAACGAGGGCAGATCAACGGCTGGGGAGCTCTCCGAGAGGGATCGTCCGATCGCGCGGTGATCCTCGCCGTTGGATGCGGATTTATCGAGGCCGGGAGGAGCTTCGGGTTGCGGGAGGTGAGAAAGAGGGCGAAGAAGCTGATGATCGCCGTTGATCGGCGGATCAACAGCGCTCTTTCCGCTATCAGAGTCATCGCTTTCGGTCGGGATTCCGTTATGCTTAACAGCATCCCGATCAACGGCGATCTTTCCGCTATCAGAGTCGTCACTTTCGGTCGGGATTCCGTTAGGCTTAACAGCATCCCGATCAACGGCGATCTTTCCGCTATCAGAATCATCGCTTTCGGTCGAGATTCCGTTAGGCTTAACAGCGTCCCCTTCATCATCTCCAATCTGGATTTCTGTCAGATTGCCATCTACTTCAACGTCTCTTTCTCCATTTTCTCTGCCTCCTTTTTGATCAACGACGCAAACCCCTTTCTCCGCAGGAATCCCGTTCCACAAACCCCGATTGCCGACGGAAACATTATTTTCCGTACCGTGTTCAGCGTCATATCTTCCGACTCCATTAGAAAGAGAGCGATTCTTGGGAACTTGGTTATCTCGCTCCATTTCCAGGAGAATCTTAAAGAATAGAAGAGAAAAGCTTAGCTGTAAATGCTTTAACAAGAGGTGATGGAATCAAAGGATCGAGGGAGAAAAGCGAAGGAAAGGAAAAGATGAGAAGAAAAAACAAAAAAGGGTGAGAGAGATCGAAGAAAGCGGAGGGTTTTATGGTGGAGAAAAGGGGAATGAAGAAAGAGAAAGAGAGAACAGGTCAAATACGTTCTCCGCCTTGGACTCTCTCTCCCTAGCTTTGGAAATCTTCTCCGCGGGCTCCGTCAAGAGGGTCGGGAGTATGAAATTCATCTCACTTCCGTTTCTCGCCCGCGAAAACGAGCCCTAGATATTTGCCCTTTCTTAATAGAGGGAGTTATTTTATACTCCGGCGGACTGTGATGCTTGATACACTGTCATCCAGAAATTTTATACGTGATATTTATTAAATCAAATTAACCCAACTAAAATATTGAATCCACCGTTGATAAGTCATCGCCCCCAAAATTAGATTGATGGAAGCATCCTAACCCCTGATTCTTCAACTCCTGTTTTTCAAAACAGCAGCATTGGATATTGATCGGATAAATGTCCAATCCAATATTCAGTTAATCAGATAAACCTGAAACTGGCACTTTTATTTGACTTAGTACTTACTTGTATGCCAAGTGTACAACTTCTAAGAAATTTGTAAGTGCCTGAGTATCAACCATTACTGTCCGCCAGAGTATCAAAGTGTTTCTCGTTTAATATCCCCAGCATGACCAAAATGCCCCTTAAATGTGCCGTTACTCCGGTCACGATTTAAAGAATGTTTACGAGTCTGGGCGTCGTTGGTTATGGACCATGGGTTTATGCTGGCCCAAGAAAAATGATCACATGGGGCACTTACTTTCCCATAAAGTCTACCTTTCCTGATGATGTAGTGCTTGTGTGGACCATCTGAGCCAGCCAAAAGGTGGGCCACACCATGACGATCAACTCGTGCAAAAATCTGGCAGGCCGCACCAACAAAATCAATGGACAGCCGATGGTTTTGACTCCACATATGTATGTGGTCCACATAATAATTTGATTAGCTGCATTTTCAAAGAAGTTAATCTTGCTGTTGATGCTTTATCTTTTTCATGGCTCGGATGTGTTACACGTCATCACCCTAACCACGTTTTAAAAAATTATTGGCCATTATTAGCACATTTTCTTTTTTTTGGTGGGACCCGTATACCAATATTCCATTGTACGTCGATAATACGATTGCAAGGAATAAGTAGGAAATATCTCAGTTTTGTTTGGTTGCTCCAAAATGATCATGATTTTTCATGATTCATGATATTTGGTGCAACCAAACGCAGCCTCATTTCTTCCAATGTTGCATCCGCAATTAGTAGAACGCGTGATAGTTAGATAATTTAATTAATTTTTAGTTGATTGTACATCTAAATTGGCAAACATGACTTTGGCAGTGGACAGTTTAATTCAAATAATTTGTATGCCACGTATGCAATTTATAAGTGCTTGTGTATCAGATCTCGCACCTTATTAAAGTACCATAATTTTCATTTGATATGGCAAGGGAGTGAACCCATGATATTGAGCCATCATTTGTTGGGCCTACTTGTTTTCAAAATTCACTTTCACATGATTTTTACCTCTTGTAATTGATCATTGCTCCATTGGCCATTGATTAGACATATCATATCACCGAATTGAAGCTTCTTTTTTTTTTTTTCTTTGTGTGTGTGGAGCCTAGCCTTGTCAAGGTGTGGCCCAGTACATGGACGGTATTGATCAGTTCCCCAGCTCTCCATTTTGTAGCTGGATCCACGCCTAGTAGAATCATTTCTTAGTACCAGAATGGCATATTTCTATTGAGAAATGATCAGATTCGGCAGTTGCATGTGAACTTAATGCACAACCATTTCGTTCCTACCAAACACAGCAAACAGAAACTATGGTTGCAAAAGGTGGGCCACACCATGATGATTTCCTGATATGAAAATTGGGCTGATCCACATATTGGATGGACCACACCAGTGCACTGAGTCATAATACCATGGGCAGTCTATTTATTTTGAAAGTGTCCCACCTGATGAGATGAGCGTCTTGATTTCCACATAAGGTCATCTTCATGGTGTGGCCCACCATTTCACCAATCAGATATTCAATGCACTGGGTATTTTTTTTTAAAATAATAATTTTCATTGATGTATTGTAAAAGTTTGAACATGAAAAGGTCTTTTAATAAGACCATTTCCATCTTCTATAGTTGTGCTTTGCTAAGCCAGGGCTAGCCTTTTTGGGCCCACACCCAACGGTCGGGCTATTTTAATATATAAAAAGTATAGAAATAGCCTTTTGGGAAGGCAAGTGGATTGCCTATGACCCAGGTCACAGAGATATTCCTGGGGCTGTGTGGAGCCCACAGAGATATTTGTGACAAATCTACGCTGGTCATTTCTTTTCCAAGACCAAGATAGGTAAGGAGTCTAAAAATCATGCAGATTCAAAACTCATGTGGGCCATACCACACTAAACAGTGGGGATTGAACGCCTGGGGTGACAGAGGTTTTGTATCCTGATGATATTTTTTACTACAGTTGATCTGAGTGGTAATAAACCTATGAACGGTTTGGATGGAAAATAAACATCATGGTCAGCTTCAGGAAGGTTTCAACCGTGAAAGTTTTCGTTCTCACTGTTTCATTTGGTGTGGCCAACATGTGTTTTGGATATTCTTGATTTTTATATTCCCGTCCTATTGTGATCTTTTAAGAAAGATGGGTGGAATGGATTTTCCATGGACATCTGTGTGGGCCCCAAACAGCCCTGGGCACAGGTATATCTGTATGCCCGGGGTCACAGGCAATCCACTCCCTTTCGCTCCCACTTTGGGAAGGCCGGACCTTGAAAACGACCTGACTGGATTTGCAGGCCTCGGGACTTTGTAGTCGTTTTAACGGACTTCTCCAGGGAGCTGACGCTGCACCTGCAACTTGTAGCTCGCCACGTGGCAGATTACGATGAGTTCCGGCATTGAATTCGTATAGGGAACTGCTGATTCATTTGCGCGTAGAGAGACAGGAGAGGGAATTGCAACATACGTGCTACTTTTCGCACGAGTGCGAGATCTGGCCCAGTCATGTATGTGATGGGGCGTCCGTGGACATATCTCAGCCAATAAATCATCGATCCACTCATCAGGTAGGAAACACTTATATAAGGGCGGGTTTGGTCCATGGAATTGAACAGTATTAAATTGTAGTAGATGGAATTAACATCATTATTGTCTGGGAATGCGATAGTATTGTAGCCATCCAATTCTATGTTTGGGATAAAATTTTTATTACGGAAAACATTAGATTAAGCCAAATCATGCTTGGTGGACCGTGGAGTTATAATCAACTGACCAAATTCACAGTAGATATCATTTACTTGTATACATATAATTAGGATGTCAAGCGTAAATGGTGTATATGAATGGATGGCATACGCACAAACAAACACATGCATTAATGTATTATAAATTTCAAAATTTATGAAAATCTTACACAAGACCAAATGCAATTACACTTAAATGGAATTCCATCCCACCTAATCCTAACATTTCTCAACCTCTCCCAATATAGATGAAATTGCACGGGGAAATGCAATTCTATCCCACCTAATCCCATCTAATACCCTGCCCAACACCCCTTAATGAGGCTGGTTGGGCGTTGGGATTAGAAGGGATTACGTGGGATGGGATACAAAAAACATAATTATTACTCATATCAGGGATTGTCCCTGTTGCTTGGGATAAGATTAATGCACGCTTTGTTGATAATATAGTGGTACATTGAACGGATTTATTCACCATCATTTGAAATTATTGAGAATAACACACATGTGTTATATCTAAACTGTTCATTTGTTTTGTAACCTCATTTTGTGAAATTATTCTGTCGAAACGGGAGTGGATGTATCTACCGTGGGCCTTCTTCGATAAAATCGTGAGTGAAGATGTTGAATCTAGACCCTTAATTGATTAGATCCTAAACTTTGATCAATTGTCATCTATTTATTTAATATGGACAACTGAGTAAATTTAGGATCATGATCCAGGTAGAGTGATCAGGCCCACGGTTTGAACGGCCTGATATGAGAGACCTCTACGAGCCCCTTGTACGGGTTCTTAGTGAACGAGTATGTAGGATCATACTCTAGCAGAATACTGAAGTTCTTTGAACCTGTCTGCAAATACCCGATTACGTGGCATCGACAACAACATCGATCAAAATTTCTAACAGCAAGTGTTGGTGAAGGGAGCACGTGACATCCAATCCGTCCACCTGCACGTCTTTGGACGTGAGCGAAACAATCAGGCACATCCAAAATCAGGTGGGCCACACCAAAGAAAAAAAAAGTGAGATGGGGACTCCTTTTGTCGAAAGAACTGTGGTAGCCCACGTGGAGGGCCTGACTTGCCTTGACCGATTGCTAAGTGGGACGAACGGACATCAGATCCACCCGTCCATCGGATGTGCCGTAATATTTTGACCATGGATTCTAAAGCTAACTCAAATACAAGATTTAGGTGGGCCATATCAGACGGAACAGGATTAAATCATCGGTAAAACCTTTAAATCCATATAGTGTGGCCCACATGAGAATCCATTCATCCATATGAATGAATTGAATGTCATATGCACACAGTGATGGACCCAACACTCAATTTAGACGATTTTAATGGTAGGGCTCACCATCTCAATTGTTTCCCATTGCGTAGTCCATCATACCGTTGAATCAGCCTGATTTTTGGGCCCTTGTCCAAAGAGAGGATGGAGAACCTGATGATCGGGTTGGATCTTATCCACGTTAAGTTGTTGGGTCCATGTCCTCTTTCCGCACGCACGTCGCCCATTCCTTCTCGCCATTGAAACCCCATCAAATGTTAGATCGAATCTTGTGATTTCCCCTCATCGCGGTGGACGCAGATTGCGTACTGAGTAAGCAAACTTTAGAAGGCCCACCACAATGTGCATGTCTTATCCATACCTCTGTTTTTCAGCTCATTTCGAGGTATGAGTCCAAAGTTAAAGCATATCCAATACTCAAGGGACCACACCACAGAAACAGTAGGAATAATAACGTCCACAAGTGAAATCTTTCTAAGGTCTACAATAATGTTTATTTTTCATCCAACTTATTCATAAGGTCACATGGACATAAATAAAGGAGAACCACAAATATCAACTTCATAAAAACATCCATGGCATACAAGAAGTTTTCAACCATAGGTGTTTAATTCCCAATGTTTTCTCTATGCGATCCACTCTACCTTTGGATATACTTTAATTTTTGTACTCTTAACCTAAAATGATCTGAAAAATTAAATGTACAGCGTAGATAAGACATACATAATGGTGGCCCCACATAGTTATAGCAGAGTTAGTAGCGCCGGGTTAGGAAGTACCCTACCACGACCTAGCTTGAGATGAACGGTCCTCTCGGGGACTTTGGATGAATTATTTTAGTAGGCTCGTTGAAGAATCAAGTGGAACACAACATGGGATACATTGGGGATTGAAAGCATGTGGTTGAAAACTTTCATGAGTGAAAAAAAAGTTTAACATTATATTGGGTTTTAGAAAGTTTTCGATAGCATGAATTCAATCCCTACTACTTTCTGTCCTGTGATTTACTTGAGCCTTCAATCTACCTTACTCTTAAGCCCATATCTTAAAATGAAATGTCAAGATGGATGAATAGTGCGAATAAGATATATACATTACAGTGAGCCTTGCAGCTAGGTCTAGTTAAGGGTAATACCCAATCCGCCGCTCGGCATTCCCTGTCCCATCCGGGTGGGAATCACGGGCTGCGGTAGCGGATTAGGTGTTACCCAGTAAGAACTTTGCACGCATTATGCGTGGGGCCCACCTTGATTAATTTTTTGTATATCCATGCTGTTTTCCCAATTTTTCAGCTCATTTAAGTATGTTATTCAAAGACTTAATTAAGAACATTCAAATCCCAGGTGGATTACACCTTTGGAAAAAGTGGTAAATGATCATTAAAAACTTCTTATAGGCAAACTTCTTATAGGCCACAAAAGTTTTGCATCGTTATCAATGGGTTTGAGGGCAAATAAACATTAAATATATGCTTAAAGTAGGACTTGGTAAGTTTTTAATAGTGAATGTCCAATCACTACTGTTTCCTATAATATGGTCCACCTGATATTTGGATCTATTTAATTTCTGGGACCATTATCTAAAATGGGCTGAAAAAAATGATAGACGGTGTGGATATACAATAAATAATAAAGGTGGGCCCTAATCTGCTTCCACGGAGGATGGCATGTGAGCATTGCCGAGTAAGGCGTTCCCATCTCTACTATTTCCTGAGGTTGGGCCGTGTGGACCGCTTTTATTTTGAATATGGTGAAAGTGATGGAGGGAGGGGAGGTAACGGAGACATAACGATGAACCATTTCGTTGCAACGGCTGCCCCCAGCAAGCGTTGTAGGTAAATCCGCGTCCCGACAACAACCTCGTGCTACGTGGCAAACGGTTTCCGTGTTTGGCGGAATGAATGGGAGGGGATCGTGGGTGGATAAAAGGGATTGGACGGGAATTGCGCGTGACTGATTCGTGCCTTTGCTCAGGAAAGGAGGAATATTAGATACAGATGCCGTACCTTCAAGCGCCTTCATAGAAAGCCACGGGATGTTGACACGTGGTCCATTCATCTATGGCCCACGCATTTACAAACAAACCGTACGTCAACGGGTGAACCCACGGATATTCAATGGACCTGACCAGTTTTTAACGGGTCCATGTCCATATTTTGAACGCGTTTACAAATCGGATCAGGTTCGGATCCAACCTAAAATCCCTTACAATAATACCATTTTTATGCAGCAAATAAAACGTCCCAGTTCGTGAGGCCATTTAAGTTTCATAATGATATCCATCCATCCATTAGCTTATATTCCTGATTCTAGGACCAGGGTCAAAAGATCATCGAGATACACAACTTAAGTGGGCCACACCACAGTTAAATATGGTCATGGGATGCCAAACTGTAAGTTTTTGTGTGGGGCCACCATTGTGTGTATCTTTCTTCAAACTTGATAATTAGGTGTAAATCATACGGATGAAGTGAGAGGAAAAAAAAAATAATAAAAAAAAAAAAAACAAACAAAAACAAAACAAAACAAAACCCAATCAGGCATAGATCCTAAAAAGAAAGACCTGAGGCTGATCAAAGCGGGTTTGGGTAGAGTTTGGGACCCGACCCATTGACAATGTTTATGATATTGAATGGACCGCCATTAAAGTCTGCAGTACTGATTACAAGGGGTAAAAAAACTCCGTACCATTATGGAAAATGCATTATGGTTGATTCATAGCCCATGTGATATTGCTGACGTGGCACATACGCTATTCAAATTAAACCATTAAAAATGTGGGTCATAATCTAGGTGGACCCTATATAAAAAACTATACTGATTTGATTATATTAATAACCAATTCATGGACAGTTAATCCATGGTTCAATGAAAGCCATCTGATAGTATGACTTTAAAAGAAAACTATCATTAATTAAACTGTAGCGTTGGTCAGAATCTTAAGGTGGACCTGAGCATGAAATGAGAACAGAGAGAGAGAAAAAAACTTCAGGTGGGCCATTTTGTTATTAATGATCAATAGACTGGATGGTAAGCATCATATAGTCAAAGTCCTATGGAGCCATAAGCAATTTCCTTGGTTCTTTCTGAGCAGTAGACCTATTTTAAAGAAAATAATTTTCCTTGTTTTCTTTCTCCATTCAACCTTGACTGTCCATTTTCAAGCCACTATTCAAATGGTTAGGAGCGTACTTGGGGGTGATTTTGGACTATGGAGAGTAGTCAATGGTGGGAATGAATGGAGAGTCGGGATTGATGATTAGGTGTCAAAGTGATCTTTTATATGCAATAGAAATCAAGGGTGGCCTGCATGATCGACAGTCATCCATATTCACAATCTGGCCTTCTCGGTATGTTAATTTTTGGCTTTTGATTTAAAAAAAAAAAAAGAAGATTGTATACCTCATGGTGCAGATGTTGGAATTTGAGGACATGTATGGTATAATTCTATCCAGAAATGTAATGATCGGTTTTGATTGATCACATGACCATCAGGGTGGAACCCACGTAGTTGATGGATGTACATAATTTTCTAGACATGAAGTACTATCTACAATTCTAGATGAAGTTGTATTCCAAGTGTTATATTCTTTACTTTGGAAAGGAGTAAGGAAACTTGTGCAGTGGGAAGAGTCGTGTAATGGGTATGTTCTTCCATAGTCACTTTATAAGGAGTATCTGGTCCACAACTCTATGCATTCTCACGGATGCCTCTCTTTCCATTAGAGTGTGGGACTTAATCTATATGCGGAATAGGCCCACGGATTTGTCTGTGCATGAGACATGGCGATCAGGGGTTTAGATAGCTTACCTAGCTGAGACGCTGCCATGAAAGCCGGATAAGAATACCAGAATTCTTGTAGAGCTTAGGATCTTCCTCTCCTTCACACCCTTTCTGCAATACAATAGATGAGACTCGAATTTTGCTGTTGGTGTAGGATCGGGTACCCAGCTCTCTTTTATAGAGTCTGTGAAGAGAGACTTTGAAACCCATCACAACTCTTTTCCTCCCATGCTCCACATTGTAGTATCCCAGTTTAACTCAAACTGCTGTCTGCGTAAGACAGTTATAGCATTCCAGCCCTAGTATGCAGAGTTGCGCAGATAGACTGCGCAGCGTCTATCTGCGCAGCGTATCACCTGAAGTGGGGCCCACTGGTCTACTCAATCATCCAGTCCAACTGTATGACATCCAGACCATTGATCAGTGAGGCCCACTAAAAGAGTTCTTACATTCTCCCACTTGGGCCTCATTGAGCAACATTAATGATAGTCAAACAGATTTGTTTTGAAAACAAGTTTTGATCTTCTAAGAAAATATCCAAATGGTTAACCAATGAAATAGTTGGACAGTATGAGTAATGCTATTCAATCTGGTCCATTAAGACTGTTAGTATTGAAACGCGGTAGTCGTCACAACATTTAATTTTGGCGAAGTGAGACTAAGCGCGATCACAAGTACTTTCAATCTTAACGACATAGATCACGAACTAGAAAATGTGGTATAAGGATTACACACTTTAGTGTGATGATATGTGCTTATCCTTAAGAGGTCCTGAAGCTTTTATATGTCTCCAACGAGACACGATTGTAGTTCTACTTACTCAAAATTTGCGCATGTATATAGAGAAGCAAAAATAAATCTTTATATTAAAATCATCCAAACAAACTGTATAAAATGAGATATCTAAGTGTCTGTGTAAATCAAAATACGCTCAACTCCCACTAACTGAAAACACCTGTGGGATCCATGACTCCCATGGATGTTACATGCTCCTGAAATGGCGTGATAGGGAGCCCTTTAGTGAGCGGATTTGCAATCATCTGCGTAGTGCTGATGAATTCCACGGACACTTGATGATTCTGAACCCTTTCCTTTACAACAAGGTACTTGATGTCGATATGCCTCGACCTTGACGAATACTTGTTGTTACTAGAGAAGGAAATAGCAGTCGAATTATAGTAAAATATTCTCAATGGTTTCGGGATATGTTCTAGTACCCGCAAACTTGAGAAGAAACTCTATAACCATAGTGCCTGATTAGATGCCTCATGGCAGACAATAAATTCAGCTTCCATAGTGGATGAAGCTGTGGTAGATTATTTCACGCTTTTCCACGACACAGCTCCTCCCACCATCATGAAGATGTATCCTGAAGTAGACTTCTTAGTGTTAACGTAGCCTGCGAAGTCTGCGTCTGAATATCCGATCAACTCCAACTGATCAGATCTTCTGTATGTGAGTCCGAAGTCTTTTGTTCTCTAAAGATACCGTAACACTTTCTTTGCAGCTATCCAATGTTGCATTCCTAGATTAGATAGATATCTTCCCAACATTCCAGTGACAAAGGCAATGTCCGGTCGCGTACAGACTTGAGCATACATGATGCTCCCTACTACTGATGCGTACGGAAACTCTTTCATTCGATTCTTTTCCAAATCATTCTTTGGACACTGAAATAAACCAAATTTGTCGATCTTTACAATAGGCGACTTTCCTGGAGCACAATTTTGCATGCCATACATTTCGAGTACCCTACTAATATAGGCCCTCTGTGACAGGCTGAGCAATCCAAGTGTTCTGTCATGACGAATCTCAATGCCGATGACGTAAGAAGCTTCACCAAGGTCTTTCATTTCAAACTTTTGAGATAAGAATTTCTTGGTGTCGCTCAACATCCTGGTATCACCGCTAGCCAACAGAATGTCATCAACATACAAAATCATTATAACGAACTTACTCCCACTGGTTTTAATGTAGATACATTCATCTGCAGTGTTTTCTACAAAGCCATATGAGGAAATTACTTCATAAAACTTAAGGTACCACTGTCGCGATGCCTGTTTCAACTCATAGATGGACTTCTTAAGTTTGGAAACCAAATGTTCTGAGCCAGTAGTTACAAAACCTTCGGGCTGCAACATGTATACATTCTCATTTAGATCCCCACTCCATCTGATGTAACTCTAAATCCATATGAGCTAGAAGAGCCATTATGATCCTGAATGAGTCTTTCTTAGATACTGAAGAGAAAGTCTCCTTAAAGTCAATGCCCTCACGTTGTTAAAACCCTTGGCAATAAGTCGAGCTTTATACCTTTTGACATTACCTTTGGAGTCCCTTTTGGTTTTAAATATCCATTTAGAACCAATCGGCCATATTCCAGTAGGTAACTCTACAAGATCCCATACTTTATTGTCCTGTATGGATTTGAACTCATCTTTCATGGCATCAAACCAACGAGAAGGATCAGTACTTTGTTTGACTTGTGTAAAGGATTCAGGATCCTTGTCCACCTCTATGTCAAAGTCGTGCTCCTGTAAGTATACGATGTAATCGTCTCGATTTACAGGTCTTCTCTCTCTTTCAGATCTTCTTAATGGTTCAGCTTGTTGGGTCTGATCTTGATTTTCCTCATCAGTGGTTTGTATTTGAGGTTCTCCGTGGTGTTTGTAGTGACTGCAGAATCGACTGCACCATTAATGTCCACGTGATCTGGATTTACTATGACTGGAGTCATATCCTTTGTTTCTTAAATACAAAATTTCTTATGTTCGTGCTCCCACTATTTTCAGTGTCCTCAATGAATCTGACATTCTCAGTCTCAACAATCCTAATAGAGTGGAAAGGACAGTAGAATCGATAGCCGTTTGATCTTTCTTGATATCCAATGAAGAAATAACTTACGGTTCTAGGATCAAGCTTCTTTTCATGTGAGTTATAAACTTTGGTCTCAGCAGGACAACCCCAAACATGTAGATATCGGAGACTTGGTTTTCTCCCATTCCACAACTCAAAAGGAGTTTTGTTAACTGCTTTGTTGGGAACCCAGTTTAGTATATGAACTGCGGTTTTGATCGCATCACCCCACAAAGATTCTGGCAATGTCGAATTGCAGACCATGCTTCGCACCATATCCATAAGGGTGCGATTACGTCTCTCAGCCACTCCATTCTGCTCTGAAGTGTCAGGCATAGTGTATTGAGCGACAATGCCATAATCCTGCAGGTATCTAGCGAATGACACTGGATTGCGTCCTGATTCGTCATATCTGCCATAGTATTCACCACCACGGTCCAATCTGACAACTTTAATTCTTTTATCGAGTTGATTTTCAACTTCGGCCTTATAGATTTTAAAAGCATCCAGGGCATCTGATTTCTCACTGATAAGGTATAGGAACTCGAAGCGAGAATAGTCATCTATAAAGGTAATAAAATATTTGTGGCCACTCCATGAGGCTATAGGGAATGGTCCACAGATATCTGTATGTATAACCTCTAATAGATCTACACTCCTGGTTGCACCTTTCTTTCTCGTTCTAGTCTGTTTCCCTTTTATGCAATCAATGCATACTTTGTAGTCAGAGAAGTCTAGAGAATGTAAAATTCCTTCTCGCACAAGCCTGTCTAATCTCTCACGAGATATATGGCATAGCCGCCTGTGCCACAACATGGAGAAATTCTCATAATCTAGTCTTCACTTGGATCCTACTTTATTTCCATGCAAGGTATTAATATTATAAACGTGAGAGACAATCAAGTCTAACTGGTATAAGTTGTTTACTATAGAGTCGGTTCCAACTTTAATCAAATTAAAGTAAATACCAAAACTTTTATTTCCAAAATGGAATGAATATCCCAACTTATCCAAACAGGAAATTGAAACTAAATTGCGCCTTATAGATGGCACATAGAATGTATCTAGTAAATCCAAAAATTGACCAGACTTTAACTTAAGCCTATAGACTCTTATTGCTTCCACGTCTACCTTGACACTATTGCCTACGTATACTGAGCGCTCTACATCAGTTGGTGGCCTGGCCTGTAGTAATTCCTGCATAGAAGTGCATATGTGAATAGTAGTTCCTGAATCTATCCACCAGAAATCCACTGACACATCAGTTAAATAAGATTCAAAACAGACAAGAACAGAATGATTACCTTTCTTTATGAGCCAATTTTTAAAGCCTTCGCAGTCTTTCTTAAAATAACCCGCCTTATTGCAAAAGAAGCACGGTTTGCCTTTAACCCATTTACGTTTAGATCCATTTCCAGATTGATTCTCATGGTTTCCAGATGGAGGACCAGAGAATCCATTATTAGAACCTTGTTTCCTCTTCTTCTTACCTTTATTCCCTTGCCCATGCCCATGACCTGAGGTCACCATATTAACATTTTGAACTTTAACCACCTGCCTAATCCTGTCTTTTTCTTAGACGCACTAAGTGATAAGTTCATCCAATGTCCACATGTCCTTCAGAGTGTTATAGTTCACCAGGAACGTGCCGAATTGGGGAGGTAGGTTATTCATGATCAAATGAACTAGTTGATCATCAGTGAGTACAAGCCCTAGAGTATGGATCTTAAAAACAACCTCGATCTGCTTTACAATGTATTCACGGATGTTGTCTTTTCCATCGTAGGACGAACGAGTCAATTTATTCAGAAGGATGCCTACTTCAAATTTATCAGATTTCTTAAACCATTTTCCCATTTCAGTCAGGAAAGTTTTGGCATTGTCTGTATCAGGCATGGCGCCCTTCATGGATTTAGAAATCGAATACTTAATTACTTTCAGGCATGTATCATTTGATCTAAACCATGCAACCCATCGATTATATTCAGCTTTAGTGGCATCATCAGATGGTTCTAGCGGTTCTAGTGTTATCAGGGCAAGATCTAATTGAAGACAGCCCAATACAACTTCAATGGCGTTCTTCCATTGAGCGTAATTAGATCCATTAAGGGCAGGGACTTGATGCGTATTAGTTGAAATTGAGACTGAAATAGAAGAGATACATATATACTCACATTAGTTGATGATTTCACAAATTAATTTCGTGAATGTAAACAAAATATCAGGCTAAATGAATCAATTTAGTTGCTAAGGGAGGCATCAACTGAATCATCCAAGATGACGATGGGCCCACCATCTCATCCTAGTGAGATCTATTACATTATTATCATTCCTCCTGTGGGTGGCAATGACAACATGTTAGTGATCCTCCTGAGCATGAAGCTAAGTGATGTAAGTCATGTAAATCTGAGATACTCAACACCTGTGGGTGAGATGAGTCTTTCAGCTTTACATTACCAATACCATTTACTTCACCTGTTTACGTCTCTGCCAAACAGTAATCGTCTGTGTTTTCGTTACCGTACGCATGAAAAATGTGAACGCAACTATATGCAATCCTCTTGATCCCAATGTTACAAGTCTGTACTTGTAAAGTTTTCATCGATTGAAGTCACTATGGTGGCTAACACAATCGAATCCAAAACTACAAATATAGACTTTAGGATTGCTATTATAATCCTGCCTCTCTTTGGATTATTCCTTAATTAGTCCGATGCGGTCCATAAGTTAGTTGATACTGACCGTTTGGAATTCCTTAAAGTGAAACATATAAATAGGTTTCACATCTCATATTCCAACAGTCCATATCAACACTTAAAGATGGGTGATGGGCCAATAATAGGGTCACACCAGTACTCTATATGATCTGAAAGTGTTCGATGAGCATGACTAATCCAGTTCCTAATATTCACATGATAGACAAATAATACGGAACTTTACAATTGGATGGTTAGGTCCATGCATAGGTGTCCACAAGATGGACAGATTAGTTCAAACGCTTAATATTTGTTAGATGAAAGTTCACGTATATCATTTACCTAGCGAATTAGACATAATATGTCCATAAGTCAGCCAAGATTATGAACATGAAATGATATTTGATGGTCAATGTTTAGGAAATCTTAATGGACCAGATTGAACTCAGGGCCCACCATCAAAACATTATATTGGGCCCATTACCAGCGATAAGCCCACAAGAGAATGGGAATACATCCCGTTCGCGGGTACAGGAGTCGGACCCAAATACGTGTAATCGGGTCCGAAGGCCCGATTCCATATAAGGTCGATCTCGACCTAATACTAGCAGCGAAAAAACAGGTCGTTTTCGACCTAGTGTTGCATCGACTGAGAGGGAGAGTGAAAATCTCTCTCTGCGGTGGCGTCTGAAAGCGGGAGAAAGAGAGAGAGTAAGCCACTCTCCCTGTCTGCAACGAGGAGGGATCGGACTCCATTCAACTGCAGGATTATTGACAGTCATAGCAACACATTACTATAAACGGCATCGGAAACAGTGGTTGCAGCTATGGCCGCAGCTGCCACTGATGAATATGAAAGCTCGAGACGCTGGTAATGGCTCCGAAAAGAGGAAGGAATATAGTGATGAGCCATCACCTTCGTCTATTTATACGAGGATCGTCAATGGCCGCCGATCCATCAGATCAAGGTAAGAAATTGGATCGATAAGTTCCGATGGGATCAAAATCCCTAATATTTACTGAATCTAGGGTTATGGAATGGAAATCCCTAATATCTGATACGGGATTCGAATCGGAAATCCCCAATCTGAATCACTGGATTTAGGATTTTTAAAGTCCCTAATAGGGTTTCTGTAATTAGGGTTTCAAATTCAAATTCCTTAATCTGAAACTCTGAATTTAGGGTTTCGAATCCAAATCCCTAATATGAAAATCTGATTTTAGGGATGAGAAATTAAAGACCCTAATATTCAGATTTGGGGATTCGAAATTGAAAAACCCTAATCCACTCTGGATTTTGGGATGTGGATCTGAAATTCCCAATTTGCGATTTAGGATTCGAAATCCTAAATTGCTGTATTTGGTATTAAAATCCCAAATTTGCTCAATTTGGGGATTCAAATCTAAAATCCCTAATTTCAAAATTTGGGGATTCTGAATTGAAAAATCCCAATTGCTATCTGAATTTGGGGATTCGAATTCGAAATACCTAATTCTGGATGTGGGAATTGAAATTCCAAATTCGAATAGTTGTCATTAGGGTTTTCAAAAATCAAATCCCTGATCTTAATCTTTTTGGATTCAGGGATTCGGAAATCCCTGATATGATTAGATATAGCTGGGTGTGATCATCCATACCTATGCACAGAAGGCTTTGATACCAACTGTGGAACTTAATCTATATGCGGAATAGGCCCACAGATCTGTCTGTGCATGGGACATGGTGATCAAGGGTTCAGATAGCTTACCTAGCTGAGACGCCGCCATGGAAGCCGTACGTTTTTGTTACAAGAGATATCATTTAATAGTACATTTAGGTGCTTTTAAAATGTGTGCATTTAATGTGTATTTTGGTAATTTTAAACATATGTGACATGTGTGTATAGTGGGACCCATTTATTATAAATAGAGTCGTAGGTGTAGGTTCGAGTACAATGTGAAAAAAAAAAAACTTTTTGAAAATTTTGTCACTTAGGTGATCTTAACCTAAAGTTTAAAATTCTCAACTTATTATTATGTCATTTTATTCCAAAATTCAATAGTAATATTACTTAAATTAATTATTAATGCGATTGATCTTTTTTATTTAAAATTTATTTAATTATTTAGCTTAATTGTTAAGATTTTGAAATATATCTTGAAATAATTGTTTAGCTAAATCGATTTGGTTTATAGTAAAATTTTAATTTAACATTTGAATTTTTTAAAAAAAAAGACTCTTATTTAGCTTAGAATATAATATAACTTAATTAATAAATTATTAAAAGTAAAATATGATTTAAATTTTAAGTAAAAAAATATAATTTTAATTCTAAATTTTTAAAAATTAATAGTCTAAATAAATTTTATTATTAAACTAATCGAATTCATTAGCTTTAGAATTTATTTAATAAATTAAATTATAATTTGATTGATTTAAATCAATTTCATCCCAAGTTAAATTTAAATATGAATTAATTCATTAATTGTAAAAATACTTGATTTATATAAATTTGTTAAATTTTGATTTAATATTAGAACAATCGAAAAATTTATTTGTTAAGTTTATATTATAACTTAAATAAATTTTAGAATTTAGAATTTAGTAAATAAAAATAAAAATAATTTGTTTTTATGTTAATATGATTTATGATATTTATTCTATTAAAAATATAATTCAAGTAAAAAAAACATATGATTTAAATAAAGTTAGAATTTAAAATAATTTTTTATACATTATAAAATTTTAAAAATTTCAAATTTTAATAATATTAAATTAAAAATATTATATTTAAGAAATTTAATTACTAAAGTTTTAAAGAAAGTATATTTATAATTATTAATTAGAAATACAAATTTATATTGTTGATATTTTAAGAATTCAATCAAATAATTATTAATTCTTATAATAAATTGTGAATATTATTTTAAGAGTAGCAAAATCATGAGAATAAATCCATGATAGCTTTATGTTTATATTTTCGACTATGAAACAATAATTCATCCTATACGTATGTCTAACATTTATTGAACATCGATATCGATATATTGGATGTAATGTAAATAAGTAGGGTGATCATGTCCCTTGGGTGGAAGACCCTAAAGCTAGTAAATAGGGCGATTGTGTTCATTGGGTGAAAGACCATATAACCCACTAGATCATTTGGAGTCTCCTTTTTGTACGGCATATGAGTACAATTGTGTGCGAGGACATACGTCAGAGGTATAACTGGAGCAATAGTCTAACCGGTTAATGTATAAATTTGTCATTCACCACGAGGTACCGGTGTGTGGGCATTAATGCAACATGATCATCTACTTGGGTACGGTATTGTAAGAGATGACAGATATTGTTTATGAGAATTCATGGAAAGTATCACATGCATAACATATATATTTACAATTCTATTTCTTAAATTCATATTATTTTATTATTCATATTTTATTTTTTCTTTTGTTTAGAAAAATTTCATATAATCTGAACATTTTAAATTTTGAGTAATAAATGATCTTACTAGGCTGTTATGCTCACCCTACTACAAAATAATAATAATAATAAATGCACAGGTGCAGATCTGAAATACTACGAGCAGGCGAGCCTCTACTATTAATTTTTTTTTTTAAATAAGGAAATTAGGTTTAGTTTGAATTTCAATTCGGTTTTGTTTTTTAAGTCTAGTTTGAATTCTAAATTTCGATATAGAAAAAAAAACCTATCAAGAGAGTTGAATTTTGTAATCATTATATTATTTCAGAAGTATTTTTCTTTTAGATGACTCTAAATATCTATTAAATTTGATGAAATTATGTGGATTATAATAATTATCAATCTATTAAAACTCACGAACTTGGAATTTGAATCCTGAATACCTTACTCAGGTACCCGAATTTTGGGGCATGACAAGTTGGTATCAAAACACAGTTTTAAGATCATATCGACGGTCAAATTCCATGTTTATTTCCATTTTTACTATTTTTAGTAAGTTTTAGTTTGATTATATCTCTTAATGTATTGGGCTTTAGGAGTTGTGTAAGACCCGTATCCTAGTCCGTACTGTTCCAAAGGTTTCCGCGATCCTTCCGGTCGAATTCTGACAATCCTCGACTTAAAGCCAACGTTGCGCACGATCTTAAGACGAGACCTACATGCTAAAGTCGACTCGAACCGAAATATGTACCTTGGCGACCGCGCCGTCGCCGCGGTTCCAACGGCGCGACTCGCACACCGACCCGATACCCAGGCTAGAAGATGTCGGCCTGCGTTCGATTCGAAGAAACGCCGCACGTTGTGAATCTCGAGGGAATCTCTACGAGATGTCCATCAATCAAGTCAAGTACACCACCATAACTCCATGCCACCTCACCCAACAACAAGTACACACAACCCATCCTTCCTTTTTCAAAAGTCCACTCTCTCTCTTCCATCACCATCCCACCTTTACCCATTTTTCAACTTAACCCATCCCCATTTATTACAACCACTCCACCCATCCCTTCCATTCATATCTCCCATCACTTCTCTCTCTCCCTCTCCAAGTGTGGCCCACTTTCCCCTACTCTCACATCTCCCATCTCAACCGTTGGATCATCATCAACCACCATTGAAAGAGGAGGCTAGGAGCTAAGGAGGCTAAGGGAGCAAGGAGGAGGCCAACAAGGTGGGTGATTCACCATTAATCTCAATTTGTAGGGCCACTTGTGTGGGACCCACTTGATGAATGCATTGTATTTGGGAGGGCCCAATAGTGGCGGGGTCCCTCCCCTCTATCACTGTCTCTCTCTCTCTCTATGAATGATGATGATGATGAAGGATGATGAGGCCCACCATGAATCATATAGTTCCTGTGGGACCCATTGGATGAATGGGTTGAATTTATACCATCCAACCCATTAGTGGGCCCAGATGGAAGGAAAAACACAAGTATCAGGTGGTCCAAATGGGTGGGCCACGTGAATAAGGGACCCACCATGATGCAGCGTTTATCCACGCCGTCCAGCGTCCCTGGACGCTGGACTAGGGCTGGCTAACATGGAGTTGTGTACCGACATGGGCGTGTACTTCCAAGCTTAAAAAAAAAAGAAAGAAAATTTACTTTTTGGTGGGCTGCTTATGCAGGCCCCACCTTGATGTATGTATGTGATCCACGCCGTCCAATCTATTCTCCAGCCCATTTTAGGCGTTGAGCCGAAAAATGAGGCTAATCTGATTTTCTGGCGGGCCGTGGGATCGAGAATACTAGTGTTTCCATCAAAACTCGGGAAAAAGGATTGCTGGGGTCCACCAGAAGCTTGGACCCACCTGAAACTTGGTGTGGACCGCTAATTTTGTGGTACTCAGTCAATGGACGGGTTGGATCTTTCTGATGTGGGCCCCATGAATCAAAAAAATAAAATAAAATAAAAAAATAAAAAGGTGGCAGCTGCTGCTGCCGCTGACAGGCGCAGGCAGCGCCTGCGCTGCATGGCAGCGGGCGGACGAGCTGGGCCTCATGGCTCCAGCCGTGGGCCCCACATGGTGCGGTTCGACCATCAACACCGTGCATTTGATGGCCCCCCTTTAGCTATGGGGTGTCCCCAAAAATCAGCCGCAAACAGAATTCAGGTGGGCTATACCATCTAAATCTTGTGAAGTCGTGCCTAAATCATATAAAAACAATTGGTGGGGCCTACCTGAATTTCTGATGTGGCTGAAACTTGGTTTGGACCCTCAGACAGGTGGGACACACATAATGTATGGGTTGGATTTGTGAACCACCTCGCGGTGGGGCCCTGACAATGTGACCGTATCAACAGGTCAGTTGGCAAATAAACATTACGGTGGGCTCACTGGCCGTGGGCCCAGGTCACGTGTGACCTTATAAACAGGTTGCATGACAAATAAATATCACGTGGGCCCTGGGCCACGTGACCTTATTAACAGGTTGCGTGGAAAATAAACATTACAGTGGGCCCTACCTTGGCCCTACCGTGATGTGTGTGCACGGCTCCACCATGATGTGTGTTGGCCCACAGTGCAGGCGACAGTGTTGAATGAATATCCACCGTTAAAATTAAAATAATAATAATAATAAATAAATAAATAGATAAATAAATAAAAACGTTACAGTGGGCCCCCTTGGTCCATGTGACCACATCAATAGATTGGCTGGAAAATAGACATTTTGGTGGGCCCTTTACTCATGTGACCTTATCAACAGATTGGATAGTAAAATAAACAATATGGTGGGCTTCACATGTGGCCCACTTGGATGCATATGGGTCCATGTACTTAGGCCCATCTTGAGGTATTTTTAGGCCCATTATTTAGGCCCATCTTGGCATGACTATAGGTCCATTGCTGAGGCCCACTTTGATATGTATATGGCCTATGTGATTAGGCCCATTTGATTCACATACAGCTTATGTGATCGGGCTCATTTTAATGCATTCTCAGGCCCATGGGTGATGACCCATTGCAATGTACCTAAGGCCCATTGATGAGGCTCATTAAGGTGGCCCACCTGATGAATATAAGGCCTATGAGATGCGGCCCGTTTGATATATTTAGGGCTCCATGGGATGTACCTAAGGCACATTGCAATGTGTAATTCCACCAGGATTTATGTAATGGTATTTAAGGTAAGCCGAGCCTTGGGGACAATGTCAGTTTGATGTCCACATTGTACGAGTAATGTTGGTTAGATGTCCACATTATAACTCTCCCTAAGGCTACTAATAGGCCCGTATCCGTTTCATGTAGTCCATCTAGGCCCATCTTCATTGAGAGGATAGTTTATTGCTTTATAACATGTTTAGCACAGCCCCATGATTCATGATCATACGCATCATATGTATGCTTGAGATGAGGAGTGTCTGATCATAGCATGTGCCTTTAGGCAGACTGATTACGGGCTCCCCGATATGCGGAGTTGCCTTACATGAGCGCACGGTATGCACAGGATTGATGCATGTCTGGCAGTATGATTCATGCACTTGCATCTGTATGATTGAGATATGCCCTAGCGACATCAGGGCCATAACCTCCACAGATATATCGAGGGTGGCTAGTTGGATACCAGAAAATCTTGTTCCAAGCAATTGGGGCGCCATAGATATCTCTGAGTGAGAGTCCCTGAACCCGATGGTACCAGAGGATGACTCCAACGTCGAGACCGAGTGGATATACGAGCGCACGAGGGCCGAATACCATGAGGCCGCGTCTCCCACTGTGTCGTGGTCGGTTGGAAAGGGGTGTGGCCTTACTCGGCCGAGAGCAGGGGGCATTACTAGGCTGAGTTTGACCAGCTCGAAAATGGGTTCGCTATCGACGTGCCGGATAGGTATTGGCTGACTATTGGCCAGGCGGATAGTGAGGTTTCTTACGCTCACTTGGACTGTGCTGCTTGGAGAGAGACAGTGCCATTTGGAATGTACTGAACCCCGGTGATTATTCACACTGAGAACTGTATTGACATGAGGATTTGGATGAGGATTGGCATGCTTGAGCTGCATCTTGCATCGCATGGTCTTGGTATGGCCGATTGCATTTATATCTTGTACTATATAGCCTTGGTACGGCTGGTTGCATTTACGTACTCATCAGCACTATTTCGCATTACTCTGACCTTGCATTCTGAGCACGCTCATATTGCGCACACACTTACACCACCCTCTAAGCTTTCTATAAGCTTATGCACGATTGATGCGTGCAGGTGACGCCAGGACGCAGCTATAGTCTCGCCGCAGTTGGACCGTGTCGTCGAGCTTTTGGAGTTTTGATATTACCACTATTTTGTATTTCCCTTTATACGCACTGTACTCAAAGTTTTTGATCATAGTGGATTTTGTGATGGTGTTCTTGTGGTTATTGTTCGTGGGTTATGCTTGGTTATGCTCATTATGAATCAAATTGATATAAGAAATCCTCCTTGTAGTATCCCAGGATCGGAACCTGGTATATGGGTGCCGGGAGCTGAGAATGGGGTACTACGGAGGCTGTCATCACCGGATTTGGTGATCGGGAATTTTGTAAGCCCGGTCTCCGAGTTCGGGGCATGACAAGTTGTGTCCAACATGAAAAATGTTTAGAAAAATTAGGAGAATAATGTGGCTAAGCCACATAGGACACTTACTATAAATAATAAATTTACTATTTATAGTAAGTTGTGAATTTTAGGGAGTTTTAGTTAAGTTTAATTCCTAAACTTATTCCTAGTATCCCTATTTAAAGGGTTGTGGACTCATTTATTTGATATATCAATTAATCAATAAGTTTCTTTCATATATTTTAAAATTATTTCTATTTCTTTTCCTTATGGATTTGAGAAGTCTCTGTGAGGAGTTCAGAAAAGCTCCGTGGATTCGAAGTAGTTATCCTTGAGGAAGACGGTGATCGACCTCATCACGTTCATCCCTGCGTCAATTGATATCAGAGCGAGGATTCCCCTCAGGCCGATAGTAAACAACGAAGGTATGAACCAAAATTCGATGGACAATGATCCAGTGATTCGTTATCTTTCGGAAAGAATGGAAGCTTTCCACCGAGAAAGTCAGTTGACCATGCAAGGGCTGCAGGCAACCCTCAACCATATTGCGGATGCGCTAATTTCGCCTTAAGGTCAAAGCGATGCCCGTGGTCGCTATACGACACAACCTCGATTTCTTCAAAGCACCACCAGATGATGGTAAATTACAGGCTACCACTTTTATTGTGAGGAATCCGTTATACATGACAAAGGTAGAAATAGATTTACAACGAGACAACATCTTTCGAACGAGGTGTACTGTAAGTTAAAAAGTCTGTAATATGATCATCGATGTCAGGAGTAGTAAGAATCTCGTGTCGAAAATAATAGTGGAAAAGCTACAAATGAAAACAGAAAAGCATCCATCTCCGAACATGATTAAATAGATAAATGAGGTCAACAAAACAAAGGTAACTAAACAATACATTGTCTCGTTTTCAATTGGTAAAAATTATAAGGATCAAGTATTTTGTGACGTAGTCGACATGGAAGTTTGTCATATGTTACTTGGTCGACCATGACAAAGTAATATTGATGCTATTACTACGCATAGAGGTCGGGATAACATATTTAAATTTACTAAAGACGGTAGAAAGATTGGCCTCCTCCTTATGAGAGTGGAGAACCAACCCAAGACTTCTAAAGTTGAGAAATAGTCTCTTATACTGAAATAGGATTTTATAAAACAATTTGAGAAAATAGGAGATGGAAATGTATTAGTAGAAAAGGCAAAATATATGGAGCCTGTGAACATCCCGAAGGATTTGGAACTAATGTTACAGGAGTTCAAGGCTGTTTTTGCTCAATGAACTCCTTAATAAATTGCCTCCCATACAAGATAAAAAAAACCACATTGATCCCGTCTCAAGGGAAAGTTTGTCTAATTGCTTATATTATTAGAAAGAATGTGAGATCTTGAAGGCAGAAGTGAGGGAACTAATCGATACTAGTCAAGTCAAGGAAAGCATGCATATATGTATTATGTCAGTTTAAGAGCCTAATGCGAAGTGTAAGAAAATGGCTAATAAACATCGGCATCAATAGTTCTCTCAGAATCATGATTCAAATCCCTTGTGTAACTCGAGGATGGTTTTTTTTTTTTTTTCAAGTGGATTGGTTTGATGTAGAACGTGTTACATATACATTCCTAGCATGGACCGTAAATTGATCATAAATTGATCATAACTTTTGATCCGAGTATCGTTACAACCCACCAGACCGAGTATCAAGAACCGAAGCAACACGAGAACTCGAGGATGAGTTCTTTTGAAATAGAGGGGACTGATGTAGAGCGGGTCACGGACACTTTCAAGTCCAAGATGGACCAGAGAAGGCCTGATCGGAGGCAGAAGTCATTAAGACCATCAGAACCTTAAAATAGGCATATCTCGCAAACCGGAATGAGTTACTCGACGTGTCGTATATGATTTTGGGGTAAGACGAGCTACTTTATCTAATCAACCTAGGTTGTCCATGCTGAATTTACGAGATTTCATCATATCGACGGTCAAATTCCATGTTTATTTTCATTTTTACTATTTTTAGTAAGTTTTAGTTTGATTATATCTGTTCATCGGTTGGGCTTTAGGAGTTGTGTCCAACATGAAAAGTGTTTAGAAAAATTAGGAAAATAACATGGTTAAGCCACATAAGACACTTACTATAAATAGTAAATTTTCTATTTATAGTAAGTTGCGAATTTTAAGGAGTTTTAGTTATAGTTTAATTTCTAAAATTATTCCCGGTATCCATATTTAAAGGATTGTAGACTCCTTTATTTGATCTATCAATCAATCAACAAGTTTCTTTCATATATTTTAAATTTATTTCTAGTTTTTTTCTCGTAGATTCGATAAGTCTCTATGAGGAGTCCAGAGAAGCTCTGTGGATTCAGAGTAGTTATCCTTGAGGAAGACGGTGATCGACCTCGTCCCATTCATTCCTGCGTCAAATTTAATGTGGAGGCCTCAAACGATTATTAAATCAACATGATTTTTGACATAGAAGTCAAACAAGGTGTGGTGTAAACCGTTGGATGGGTGGTTTTTTTTGTGAACCGTGAGACATTTCATCCAAGTTAAAGAAAGTAATCCCATACAAGCATTTCCCCAGTGGAGAAGCAAAATTAGTGAGTCTAATTTTACTGGCGCTTGACTCCTGGGATTACCTTAGTTTCAGCTACAATTACCTTATAGTGACTTGTATAATGATTTTATTAAATATTACATGTATGTCGTGTTAAAAGATAGGAAACAGTTTACCTCATCATTTATCATTCTGTGAATATGTACAAAATAATTTTATTAATCCTTAAAGTAAAAATTCATAAGCCCAAATTTTTTTTTAAAATTCTAACTAAAAATCTGTGATTCTAAATATTTCAAATCCATATTCCAATAGGAAGCACATTAGGTATTATTGAGTAAAACATTGATGACTGTTTCCCTGGCCTTGGGCTCATCTTGATGTATATACTTTCTATCAATACCGTCCATCAGTTTTTCCAGCCCATTTTAGGGCATTATCTAAAAAATGAACTAGATCCAAAGTAAATCCAAATCTCATGTGGACCACACCACAAGAAAGAGTGGTGATTGAACATCTACCATTAAAAATGTATTGGGGGCTACAAAAGTTTTGGATTAAGCTGATATTTGTGTTTTCTCTTCATCTAGTTTTATTTGATGACATTTTCAACATGTTGGATAGCAAATAAACATTACGGTGGTCCTTAGAAAGTTTTCAATGGTGAGGTTCAATGACCATTGTTTCTTGTATTGCAGTATCTGCTTCATTTTTAGGACCATGTGCTAACATGAGCTAAAAAAAACTAATGGATGGTGTTGATATATATACAATACATACATCAGGGTGGGTCCAACTGTCAGGGAAAGACCCACTAATGTGTTAGTGGGCAAAACCTAATCAGCTTCCATTCCCATAGACCCTAATGATTTCCAGTCAACAGTAATAACAGGCTGGGTTCTCAGAACTCTATGAGAATTAGGGCATTATGGCTGCTAGTAGGGGCATTAGAGAATAATAATGATATTAATATAGATGGAGGTGGTTTGTTAGTCCTATCACCCCACGCCTTTACCAGCGGACGCGGATTAGCTACAGACAGGTTGAGCAGCGAGACTACATACTGAAGTGACGTCACCAAATTCTATCGGCCCCACCATGATGTATGTGTTGTATCCGCACCCCTCCATCCATTTTTAGAGATCATTTTAGTGCATGATCCAAATAATGAGGCAGATAAAAATCTGTAGTGGACCCCACGACCGAAAACAGTGGAGAGAGTGACACCCACCGTTGAAACCTTCCTAAAGTTCACCGTGATGTTTATTTGAGATCCAACTGTTTATAAGTTTAAAAAAACATTAAATAAAGGAAAAAACAAATATTAGATTGATCTAAATCTTTTGTAGCCCTTAGAAATTTTTAATGGTCACTCTCTCCACTTTTTTTCTGTGGTGGGGTCCACTCGAGCTTTGGATCTTACTCATTCTTTGGTTCATGTCCTAAAATTATTTCTCCAAATAGATGGATGGTATGGATACAAAACATATATCATGGTGGGACCCACAGAACTTGGTGACGTCACTTGAGTAGAGAGTCTCGCTATTCAACCTGTAAGTAGCTAATCCGCGTCGTTTACCAGCAGCACATGTGTCAACATTGAAAGCGTGAGAGATCATAAAGTGGGACCTACACAGAAAATTGACCGTAAGGACGCACATGTGAGTTGAATGTGGACGGTTGGATCTACCTTACTTTTGCAATGCACCATTATACATTCGTTTGGATGTTACACGTGTGCCTGGTTCACACGTGTGATGCATGAAAAAGGTGCCTCCGTATGCTAGTTAACCATCTAATGATGAATGCATGGCTTGAAGTTTCAGCTGCGAGGAGGGGATCAGGGCTGCCAATGTGCCAGATTGGATGGACCTCAGCTTAGTTGGATCCTAGCCCATTGACCCTACTCCGAGCCTGCTATTCAGCTCTACTTGCTTTAAACAAGTGGGATAGTCCATCAATAAGCTGGGCCACCACGAAAAAATCACACCCAGCCAATGATCTATTTCTTTTGATTGTTTGTCTTCTTCTTCTGCTTCTTTTTTATTATTTTTATTATTTTTT
>JAJHSJ010000006.1:31299959-31371751 GCA_021015155.1 Magnolia officinalis
GGGTAGATGTTCGACATACATCATGGCGAGGCCCACACAGCTCGACCTCTTGATGAAGATAATAGAACCTTCCCCCCCACCCCACGTAGAATCCATCTACCACTTGAGCTATGGATAGCTATGGATGAGGGTGTATCGGGTATTAGCTAGTGTGTGTACGTGTTGTCCTAAAATGATATGGAAAATAGATGGACGGCGTGGATAAAGCACATAAATCATGATGAGGCCGACGGAGTAGTGTCCAGTAGCCACCTCGCTACTGGCAGCGTCAGTAGGCAGTCCACGTCCCTGCGTGTGTGGAATTAGCAAAACGTCAGTAATCAAAAGCACCTGATGTTTGCGAGCGGGCTGCAATAGTTCGATGGACCGGGATGAGAACAGCTCGGTTGTCAGGATCTTCCGGAGCAGCCTCCACCTGGCGCCATACGGCACGAAGACAAGTGACGTGGCATCGTACGTCACGCATCGCACGGCCTCGGTGATCGTGCGGCTGGAGAAGGTAAGGTCCTTGTGCTTGAGGATCTCCCTTGTGATGTCCGGCGAAGATACGACGATCGCCGGCTTTTGTCCCATCCGGAGACTGAAGATCGGGCCGTAGGTGAAGGAGAGCTTGTGGAGGTCCTCGTGCAGCCGATCCGTCAGGTACGGCAGGTAGCCTATCACGGGCCACCCGGTGGGGCCCGGCGGGGCATTCCGCCAGTTCGAGCGGCGGAAGATGATAGGAAGTAGGATGAAGGCGGCTATGGAAGCGGCGATGGCGATGATGGTGGATGATTGGAGGGAGGAGAGGTGGGCGGTCGTGGCGGAGAGGAGAAGCTGTACCTGCTCCATTCCAAAAACTCGAGTTTTGATTGTGATTTTTCGAGTGAGAGGGTTTGGAGTGTGTGCAGATAGCGAGGGTGTTTTAAAGTACAGCGTCGTCTGTTAAATTACCAGAATGCCATTATTTTTGGGGTTGAATCGCAATCTGCACTGACTCCGATTTCCTGCCACGCCCTTTCGCAGCAAGTTCCTGCACTAGGATTATAGGTGGGGCCCACCGTGATGTTTGTGAGAAATCTACGCCGTCCATCCATTTTTCGAGATTATTTTAGGATATGCAATATAAACTGAGGCGGATGAAAAACCCAAGGGCACCGTACTAAATGAAAAGGTGAAAAACTAGGGATTCAATGACCACCGTTGAAACATTCGTATAGCCATGAAAGTTTTGTATCAGGCTAATATTTTTTGTGTTTTCACTTCGTCCCAATAGTAATGGAATTATAAACGGTTTGGATGGCACGTAAACATTAAAGTGGAGACTAGGAAGGTTTCAATGGTAGACATTTCTTTTTCCACTGTTTCCTTTCATGTGGCCCATTTGAGTTTCATATCCTTGTCATTTTTGGTGGAATGTCCTAAAATGATCTCTCAAAACGTATGGACAGGGAAGATTTTTCACAGACATCACGGTAGGCCCCACCAAGAATCACGTCACAAGAAGGCTTTAGCAGAAAATCCGCGTACTTCAGCACGTGACTCATCATCAGGGAATTACGAGTGAGTTCCCACCGGAAACGGATTGGCTACTCCCCCTGCCACCAGCCAAAGGCTGGTGGTCGGAGCTCTGTGAGCCCCACCATGATGTATGTGTTTCATCCATGCCGTCCATCTATTTTTATAGTTCATTTTATTGTACGAGACCAAAAATGAGGTATATCCCAATCTCAACTGTACCATATTACAGGAAACAGTGTTGAATGTTCGTTGACCATTAAAAACTTTTTGGGGCCATAAAAGTTTTGGATCAAGATGATCTTTGTTTTTTCCCTTCATCTGGGTCTTTATGACCTAATCAACAGATTGGATGTCAAATAAAAAGTATAATGGACCTTAGGAGGATTTTAATGGTGGATATCCTATCACTATTGTTTTCCTATGGTGTGGTCCACCTGAGATTTATATCCCTCTAATTTTTGGAATCAAGACCTAAAATGATCTGCAAATATTTATTAACAGAATGGATGAAACACATACATCATGGTGGAGCCCATGAAGCACCGACCACCAGCCACTGGGCTGTTGGCAGGAGGAGTAGCCAATCCGTTTCCGTTCCCACCAGTTGGGCAGAATTGCGGGGAGACGGATCGGCCACTCCCCCTGACATTGGCTAGTGGTCGGTGCTATGTGGGCATCACCATGATGTATGTGTTTCATCCCTGCCGTCCATCTATTTTTACTGAAAATGTTACATTATGAGACCAAAAATGAGATATATCCCAATCTCAAGTGGACCACATTACAGGAAACAGTGTTAAACGAGCGTCGACCATTAAAAAAAATTTGGTGGCCATAAAAGTTTTGGATCAAGCTGATTTTTGTTTTTTCCCTTCATCTAGGCCTGTATGACCAAATCAACAGATTGGATGTCAAACAAACAGTACAGTGGACCTTAGGAGGATTTTAATGGTGGATATCCAATCACTATTGTTTTCATGTGGTGTGGACCACCTGGGATTTATATACCTCTAATTTTTGGGATAAAGCACTAAAATAATCTTTAAAAATGGATGAATGGAACGGATGAAACACATACATCATGGTAGGGCCCACAGATCACCGAACACCAGCCACGGGGCTGGTGGCAGGGGTAGTAGCCAATCCGTTTCCGCGGGGGTGTAAGTAGTCAGGCAAAGTCGGGATATTATCGCGAAAATCACTAAATGTATATCGCGATATTTTCAAAATAACGGCAGATAATAAAATATCTCATTTTTATTTAGATATTAGGTAAAAAATTAGTAATAACGTAAAGGGATTTTTAATATACTATATTTAATTAAATATCATCACGAAAATTTTCCAATAATATTATCACGAAAATTTGAAAATCTCCCGAGAAAATTTTGCCCCCCCTACCTACCACTTTTCGTAGCCGAGAAATCGGCAAGAACGAGATTGATGCTTGCGGAAGTCCAACGTTCCGGAATTATGCAAAGACAGGATATTGTCGTGTGCGTTTACCACCATTTTCTAAAGAAATATGCTCAAGGCAGTTCGCGGGAGCAGAGGTTTGCAGCATGTGTCACTTATATATGGGAGATCTGATCCGTTCATCAGTTGGTACTTGTTGCAAAGGTACTCTGCTTTGACAATCAGGAGAGTTCGCTCATCAATTAGGCTACACATGCTTGGAAAAAATGGATCGTCAGAAAGAAAATGACTGACCGTCTCTATTCAAAATAAACGAATCAGATCATGTTTACAGTGGTCCCACGTGATCAATGGACTGGATCTCACACATATGTAGCTGGTTGGCACATATCCATGGACCACAACTTCAATCTTTCCATCACCCTAGAATCTCTTTCGTAAATGTCAGCCACTCATCCGTATATGACCCAAAAATCACACGTTATAATCACCATGACAACTCGTCCGAGTCAACCTGACTGGGACGAGTCGAGACTCGACTCAGTACTGAATGACTCGGTCCGAATCGCCGGTAAAAACACGCATTTCTCGTGGGAGTGTGAGCCACGGTAATCAATGATAACGTGGGAGCGAACGTAGACTTGGAATTTTGAAATTTTGAGCATTTTCGTAATTCTTAAGATGTTGATGGCGACTTTCAGACGTTTCCTAAGGGAGCATGGAGGAGGCAGCGAGGAGCTCGTGGGCGTAGATCGTGCCAAGGCATCAAATCGTGGGCCCCACATTTGTGAAGTAAACTCCAAATTTTTATAAAATAATATTTAGAATGCACTGTAGAGCATGTAGAGCGGGAGCGGATAACGCTTCAGTAGCCAAAACGCTACTGAAGTAATGTGGCAAAACGCCATTGGTTAGATACCAATGGCGTGTTCCCTGGGAATTCCGTTAGATCCGTTAACTGTTTGGGCAACGGGATTAGAAGGGATTAGGTGGGATTGGATTTAAAAAAACATCATTATTACCCATGGCTGGGACGGTGGTACATTGAATGGATATACCCACCATCATTTGAAATTACCAAAATAACACATATGTATTATATCTAAATTGTTCATTTGTTTTGTAACCTCGTTTTATGGTATGGGCCGAAAAATGAGGTAGATCCAAAACTTATGTGGCCCCAAAGAAGTTTTCAACGGTAAGTATTCAATCCCCGTTGCTTTCAATGGTGGGTCCACTTGAGCTTTAGAATTACCTGATTTTTGGCCCATGCTCTAAAATAATTTCAAAAAATGGGTGGACGGTGTGGATATAGCCCACACATCAGGGTGGGACCTATACAACTTGCTAGCATTGGGTGAAATTGGCACGGACCCAATGCAATTCCATCCGATCTAATTCCAAGCTTTTCCCAAACATGGAGTGGAATTGGCACTGAACCAGATGAATCCAATCCCACCTAATCCCTTCTAATCCCGTTGCCCAAACTGGGCAAAGGAACTTTCTCCGTTTCCGCCGTGCATCCACTCGGCCATGAAATTGGATTGTCATGCTCAAAAAATTCAGTTGGGCCAACTGTGGATTTATGTGATTTATCCACACCTTTCATCTTTTTTTCCATCTAATTTTAGGCGTTGAGCCCAAAATTTAAGTTTATAAAAATCTCAAATGGACCATACCACAGGAAAAAGTGGAAATAATGATTTCCACCGTTGAAACCTTTTCAGGCCCCACAGTGATGTTTATTTTTTATCCAAACTGTTCAAAGGATCAAAAAATATGGATGAAGGTAAAAAAAAAAAAAAACTATATATATATTCTTGATCCAAAACTTCTTAGGCCCATGAGAATTTTTCAACTGTATAAATTCAATTCACACTGTTTCCTTTGGTGTGGCCGATTTTAACCTTTTATATGCTTAGGTTTTGAGTTAAAGCCTTAAAATTATCTTATAAAATGGATAGACAGACTGGATAAAATACATAAGTCACGGTAGACCCCACAGAGTTTACCAATACGCACTCCGCTTCCATTGGCCACGTACCTGTAAACTCCACGTGCATTTTTTCTGTAAGCGGAAGTTTCACTGTGATGTTTGTGAGAAATCCTCTCCTTCCATCCGTTTTTTGAGTTTATTTCAAGACATGATGCCAAAAGTGAATAGTATCCAAAGCTCAAGTGGGCCATACTAAAGGAAAATGTGGTTAAAGAAATTCCTACCGTTAAAATCTACCTAGGTTCGACAGTGATGTTTACAAGCCATCCGTACCATTAATAACTTCATTCCTACTGAGATTAATTGAAATAAAAAATATTAGCATGACTCAAAACTTCCGTGGCCCACAAATATTTCAAATGTGGACACTCAATTATCATGTTTTGACCCACTTAAACTTTGGAAACGGTTCATTTTTGGCTTTATGTCCTGAAATTAACTCAAAAAACAGATGGATGGATAAGATTTCTCACAAACATCACAGTGGGCCCACCTGAGTTCCAAGGGCAGGAACTTCATGCGAAAGTCATTGGCAGGAAATCCACGTCCTTTTTTTATTAAAGTAAACAATGGCCTTTGCGTGGCCGAGTGCGTCTTAAGATAAACAATTACCTGTGCGTGGCCGAGTGCGTTTATTGCCTAGACGGAAAAGCATCACCTAACGGATCTATGTTGGAAGAGCATTTATGGGAAGAAACAGCCGATTGGTATCCACTAAAGCCATTTTGCCACGTCGTTCAGTATCCAATCCACTCTCCGTACGAAGGCATCAAATCGTGGGCTCCACATTTGTGAATTTTTTATAAAATAATATTTAGGATGCACTGTCCACGCACAGGGGGGCATGTATACAACTGGAATAAGGTGCAGCTATCTCCACCATCCACGTGGCAGACAACCGTCTATTGAGATGTGAAAAAACCATCCCAATTGTATGATCCAGGCCGTCCAATCAATGATCCTTGTACTAAACAAAGATGCTCATGATTACCCATTTACTGGTGACAAATGCAGAAGGGATGCAGTTTTGAATTGAACCCGGTCCATCCATAACAGTCCATAAAAATGGACGGTTCTAAATTGGCATTTCAGCCTGACAACACCTGTGTACGGACAGGTGGCTATGTGCGGATATTAGGTTGATTTACTTATCATAAGGTGGCCCCCATAGTGAAGATGGTCATGTGGGGATATTGTGATGATCCACTCATTATAAGGTGGCCCCCAGGGTGAAGATCGATGGGTATGGATGGTTTTCATCCCAGCCGTTTATTAAATGTCCACAAACTGACAATATAGTTGACCAAATCAGTCTAATTTTTTGTCTATGGTCCATCTAACTTGTTGGTCAGAATTTAGATGGTTTAACTTGAGTTTGTTATATTTCGTGTACACAATTTGTTAGTGCCTGCGTATCAAGTATCCCCTGCTGCTCGAGTATCAAACATTTACCCTTTTGTTTGGGGCTAGGAGCGGAACCCTGGCAACGTGGATGACAAGGGTCGACTTACAATGCAAGTGGGACCCGCACAAAATCAACCGTGCATATCAGCATACACTTTTGTCACGCGTAAGGTGGAAATGTTTTGATATAGGAGCACAACGATGAGCAAGTGACATTGGCCAGACCCATAGCTCAATTGGTAGACTGAGTGGAGATACCTCGTTTCAACACTTGAGGGGGGGGGGGGGGGGTGGGTGTGGGGGGGTGGGTGGGGGGGTGGATTGATAGTCTAGCATATCATTGATAGTATCCAGGCACTCTGGAACTGTACATGTGACATGCACACTATAAGAAAACCCACTTTTACCGATGAAAATTTTCGTTAGTAAAAGCTATTTTTTTCGTAGGTAACCGATAAAAATTTTCATCGGTAAATTCGTCAGTAAAAGTCCGACAGCAAAGGTATTTACCGACGAAAAAAATTTTCGTCGGCAAAGGTAAGACTTTTACCGACGAATCTTTTCATCGGTAAAATTAAAATTTAAAACTTTTACCGACGATTTTTTTCGTAACTAAAAATAATTACAAAACATTTACTGACGAAATATTCGTCGGTAAAAAATAAAATAAAAACGTTTACCGACGAAAACTTTCGTAGGTAAAAATAATTAGTAACCTTTTACTGACGAATATGCAAAAAACTAGGTAAAAATAATTACAAAACATTTATAACCCAAAAACTTTTACCGGCGAAACGTTTCGTAGGTAAAAATAAGCCAAAAACTTATTTAGTAAAAAATAAGTCAGAAACTTTTACCTAGTAAAAATATTTACAAAACTTTTACCTATGAAAATTTTCATAGGTAAAAGTCTCGTTTTACACCTCTTACAATAAATTTCATCATATTCTTCACGTATACACCTATTAATATATTTCTACATTCACATCCATCTAAACCCAAACTAATAAATCCATCCAAATATAAACTACATTCATCCAAACACAAACAATCTTATCTACATCACATTCATTCACGCATAAATACATATAAGTTTAACATTATAAATAAAAATATAAAAAATCACAAAGATAAAAGCGGAGGTGGTGGGGAATCGGTGGGTAAGCGTGCAGTGAGAGCTTGAAACATCTCCATCATCCGTCACTCATGCTCCACCCGCATCTCCTCCATCCTCCTCTCCTGCTCTTCCCTCTGCCTCGTTTGCTCCTCCATCCTCCTCCTCTCCTGCTCCTCCCCCTCTCTCGTCAGCTCCTCCATCTTCCTCCTCTCCTGCTCCTCCCTCTCCCTCGTCAGCTCCTCCATCCTCCTCTCCTGCTCCTCCCTTTGCCTCGTCAGCTCCTACATCCTCCTCTCCTGCTCCTCCCTCTGCCTCGCTAGCTCCTCCATCCTCCTCTCATGCTCCTCCCTCTGCGTCGTCTGCTCCTCTCTATGCCTCTTCAGCTGATCACTCTACCTCTCCAGCTGCTCTTTGATGTCACGAACGACGACCCGTAGTTGCTCAACCTCTCTTTCTGCGATATCAGCTCGGCGTATGGCGTTGTCGCCAATAACGATGGATCGCCTAGAGGCAGCTGTAGCGGGTTCCATGAGCTTGGCACCATGGCCAAGCCCACGCACATATCCAGAACGGGTGCCAAGCACCTGACTCAGGACCTTTGGCTCACTCCGCTGAGTACTATCGGGGGTGGGCTGACTGCGCAAGGTCTCCATCGCAGCCTGTAATGAAAACATATGAATTTTCATGACAAATGACATTATTATAATTCAATGCAATTAAATTTTACAATGTAAGAATTTTTACCCAATTAAATGTTTCGTGTTCACATTACTACGGTACAGAAGCTATGACTCTATAACATGGAGTGTGTGTACTGACATGGGTGTGTACTAATAAGCTAACCCAAAAAAAAAAAAAAAAAAAAAAAAAAAAAAAAAAAAAAAGACATTAGCTTTGATGAAGACTTTGATAGTCTAGCAGTTCATTGATAGTATACAGGCACTTGGCATGGTACACGTGACATGCATCCTTAAATTGATATAAATGATTCGTGTTCACATTACTACGGTATAGAAGCTACGACTCCATAACATGGACTGTGTGCTGACATGAGTGTGTACTAATAATCTAATCCAAAAAAAAAAAAAATTAAAAATAAAAGTAAAAATTGACATTAGCCTTGAGGAAGACTTTGATACTCTAGCATATCATTGATAGTATACAGGCACTTTGGAACTGTACACGTGACATGCATCCTTAAATTGATATAAATGATTCGTGTTTACATTGCTACAGTATAGAAGCTACGACTCTATAACATGGAGTATGTGTGCTGACATGGGTGTGTATTAACAAGCTAACCCAAAAAAATAAAAATAAAAAATGACATTAGCCTTGAGGAAGACTTTGATAGTCTAGCATATCATTGATAGTATCCAGGCACTTTGGAACTGTACATGTGACATGCACACTACAAGAAAACCCACTTTTACCGATGAAAATTTTCGTCGGTAAAAGCTATTTTTTCGTAGGTAAATAGTTTTACCGATGAAAATTTTCGTCGGTAAATTCGTCAGTAAAAGTCCGACGGCAAAGGTATTTACCGACGAAAAAAATTTTCGTCGGCAAAGGTAAGACTTTTACCGACGAATCTTTTCGTCAGTAAAAATAAAATTAAAAACTTTTACCAACGATTTTTTTCGTTACTAAAAATAATTACAAAACATTTACCGACGAAATATTCGTCGGTAAAAAATAAAATAAAAACGTTTACCGACGAAAACTTTCGTAGGTAAAAATAATTAGAAACCTTTTACCGACGAACATATTCGTCGGTAAAAATAAGCAAAAAACTAGGTAAAAATAATTACAAAACATTTATAACCCAAAAACTTTTACCGACGAAACGTTTCATAAGTAAAAATAAGCCAAAAACTTATTTAGTAAAAAATAAGTCAGAAACTTTTACCTACGAAATTATTTGTAGGTAAAAATATTTACAAAACTTTTACCTATGAAAATTTTCGTAGGTAAAAGTCTCGTTTTACACCTCTTACAATAAATTTTATCATATTCTTCATGATATACACCTGTTAATATATTTCTACATTCACATCCATCTAAACCTAAACTAATAAATCCATCCAAATATAAACTACATTCATCTAAACACAAACAATCTTATCTACATCAAATTCATTCACGCATAAATACATATAAGTTTAACATTATAAATAAAAATATAAAAAATCACAAAGATAAAGGCGGAGGTGGTGGGGAATCGGTGGGTAAGCGTGCAGTGAGAGCTTGAAACATCTCCATCATCCGTCACTCATGCTCCACCCGCATCTCCTCCATCCTCCTCTCCTACTCTTCCCACTGCCTCGTTTGTTCCTCCATTCTCCTCTCCTACTCCTCCCCCTCTCTCGTCAGCTCCTCCATCTTCCTCCTCTCCTGCTCCTCCCTCTACCCTCGTCAGCTCCTCCATCCTCCTCTCCTGCTCCTCCCCCTCTGCCTCATTAGCTCCTACATCCTCCTCTCCTGCTCCTCCCTCTACCTTGTTAGCTCCTCCATCCTCCTCTCATGCTCCTCCATCTGCGTTGTCTGCTCCTCTCTATGCCTCTTCAGCTGCTCACTCTGCCTCTCCAGCTGCTCTTTGATGTCATAAATGACGACCCGTAGTTGCTCAACCTCTCTTTCTGCGATATCAGCTCGGCGTACGGCGCTGTCGCCAATGACGATGGATCGCCTAGAGGCAACTGTAGCGGGTGCCATGAGCTTGACACCATGGCCAAGCCCACGCATATATTCAGAACGGGTGCCAAGCACCTGACTCAGGACCTCTGGCTCACTCCGCTGAGTACTATCGGGAGTGGGCTAACTGCGCAAGGTCTCCATCGCAGCCTGTAATGAAAACATATGAATTTTCATGACAAATGACATTATTATAATTCAATGCAATTAAATTTTACAATATAAGAATTTTTACCCAATTCTCGCTAGCTCTAGGATGTACTCAAGATCCCGTCGCCTGCCGACAGTGAGTCCCTCTGTAGAGATTTACTGGTCCGGACTCCTGGCCAGTGACGGAATCTCGTTGCACAATCGAAAGGACAGTAGAGTTAATATAAATGCATGGAAAGAATATATCAACTTATTAATTACCAATAATTTCTTACCATGTCGTGACGAAGTCGTACAAATGACTTTGAACCAGCCACGTGGTTCACTTCTAACTTTTCCCTGTTGTCAGAATTTATTTTGCTCTTCTTCTGAACACATTATTCATAATACATTGTTATTAATTGTGAATTTAATTGTTAGCTTAAGATATCATAAATATGTAAATATTACCTAAAAAGAATCAGACGAAAATCTATCACAGATTATCCGCCAGTCGTCACGAGTCACGTGCAGCGGTGCGGACTGTACGACCTCCTCGTGGCTCACGCACCGCTTGTACTGCTTGTGTAAGTTACCGCGGTACTCCTTGAACCGCTCCTTCACCATATCATCGACGGCACAAGAGATGTGCGGAACACTCAAATCAAAGTCAAATTTATCCTACAATTTCGTAAATAATAGATCAAAGCAATAAACTTATTAATAAAATAACTTAACCGTAAATGAACTTTTATAAGATAAATTTTAATTTACTAAAATTTACCTGCAGGCGCTGACAGATGAGCTGTCGCACATCATCTGTCACGTCCGCCCAACGGGGGGTGGTGGGGGGATCAGAGATTGGCATAAGACACCAACCTCCGATGTAAACAACCTGGCATTGTTCCCAACAGGTCTAATGCAGTCCTGTGGAAACTCTACCGTCACCCTACTCTCACGCGTAAGTCGCTCTAAAAGCAACCCACGCGTGGGTCCACGTCTGTCACGCCCTAAACTCGAAAACCGGGCTCACAAAATTTTTGATCGCCGAATCCGGTGCCGACAGCCTCCGTAGAACCCCATTCTCGGCTCCCAGCACCCATACGCCAGGTTCCGATCTTAGGATGCTATAAGGAGGATTTTCAACATCAGTTTAATTTGTAATAAGCATAACCAAAGGCATAACCCACAAACAACAACCAAAAACTCCATCACATTTTCACTATGACAAAAAACTTTACAAGTATAATGAGCATAAAGGGAAATACAATAAAATGGACAAAAAGGTCCAAAATGATCTGCTCTGCACTCCTGCCTCAGCGCTGCTGCGTCTCAACGTCACCTGCACACAACGGTCGTGCATAAGCTTATAGAAAGCTTAGAGGATGGTGAAAGTATGTGCGTAAGGTAGTAATGTAGATATGCAGTATCAGAGTAATACAGAACATGCTGATGAATCTATGAATACCACTAGCCATACCAAGGCTATTTGGTACAGCGGAATAATAAATGAAAATGCATCTGTCATACCAGAGCGATGCAGGTGCAACTTAAGCATGCAAATCTTCATCTAAGTCCACATATCAATACAGTTCAAATCTAGAATATCACCGGGATCTAATACACTCTAAACCAGATTGTCGTCCCATCGAGCGCAATAAGGTAAGTGTAAGAGACCTCACTACCCACCTACTAATATCGGATTGGCGCACGAGTCGCGGCATCGGAATCGCGGCGACGGTGCGGTCGCAAGGGTACAAGTCTCGGGTTGACGGTGTGTGACGCAGGGTCACGCGCAAATACCGGTTAAGGGTCGAAGGTTGCCGAAATTCGACCGGAAAGACCGTGGGGACCTACGGAATGGTACGGTCTAGGATATGGGTCTTACAGCTCTCCCCTCCTAATAAAAATTTCGTCCTCGAAATTTACACAATCATCGCAACTAGTCATAACTCATGAGGGAGAAGAAACATAACATCACTATATAAAATCAGAGATAACATACAAAATACAACACATGATCAGTCATCAAAGAGATGGGGATAACGCTCTCGAATCTCAGTCTCGCGCTCCCAGGAAGCCTCCTCAACAGAATGGTGACCGCACTGAACCTTCACCAACGGAATGACCTTGGTCTGGAGGACCTGCTCCTTCCGATCCAGGATACAAACTGACTGCTCGATGTAAGAAGCATCCTCACGAACCTCCAGCGGCTGCCAATCAATAATAGGAACGAATTTTCGCAGCCCGAGTACGTACTCGTGCACGAGAATTCCGGGTGTTAATAATGTGAAAATTGGTTGCTTCAATATCTCACATTTTTTTCATTTAGATCACATCGAATTACATTCACGAAGGTAACCATTTACGAAAGTAAAATCAATTGTATTTATTATTCCATTAGAGTAATAGAA
The DNA here is from genome assembly GCA_021015155.1 of Magnolia officinalis. NCBI lineage: Eukaryota > Viridiplantae > Streptophyta > Magnoliopsida > Magnoliales > Magnoliaceae > Magnolia > Magnolia officinalis. The sequence continues at coordinate 31,312,630 of JAJHSJ010000006.1, forward strand.
TTCAACGAATCTGATGGATAATCGAAAACAAAGAGCTTAATACATTCGTAGATGCTCAATGCTCTCTATGATGCCTCATGTTAAGATGAGACACATGCAAACCAAGTATCCTAGTCCGGAAAGGGCTTCGGCAATGACCAAGGATTTTTCGAGGCATTGGCAGGATCAGGAACATAATCATATTGGATCAGCAAGGTCTTGCTAGGGCAAAGAGGAAACATGGGATCCATCATGCTAACATCATCAACCTCTGTTGATGGAGTGAATGCTGGACCTAAGTAGTAATAATCGCCAATGGGCGATTGAAAGATTGTCTTGTCGATGCACTTATCAGCAAATGCATCCACCACAGTAACTAGATCATTTTGATGGAATGACGGGATGGAAGATGAAGAGGCAGCCATTGCTTGATAAGAAAGTTGAGATTCAGAGTTGCTTAGAAGAGAGTAAGGAACGAAGGCTTAAGAGTGAAAATGAATTCACAACAATGCTTACATCGGCCAAGGAAAGGAAGCATTTACTAGGCCATCACTGCGATTTTGTTTGAAACGATGTAAGAACATGTGTCAGCGTAAGGTTTGTCCCTTCCTTCGATAAACTGCAACCGTCGCTGACGTGTTACAGTGAATTAGCCGAAGTCGGTTATTGACTTGCTAACACGTGTAGGCAATAAATGCCATATTAATGAGGGGTCACACGTTGCTTTCACCTTTTTTCAAAGGAAAAACAATGTAGGGGGCAATGTTCATCCCCATTATCACAATTCCTCATGAGAACCAATCAGGGAGAGTTACGTGTGATCTCTACAGATCCATATGGTGTATTCGAAGATCTGCAAATATGTACGAAGAAGATTTCTTGATAATAACAGCTAGAACCTATCAAACAGTGTCGTGTCATTTTTTGAGTAACCAATGAAGAAACAATCGTGTGAAACCAATTACTGGACATATGGAAAAAGAAGAAACAAAGAGAGCTAAGTAGTGGTGAACGGTTATGGTAACCGTCAGAACGTGGGAATGATTTAAATGTCCAGGGTAAAGCTACAAATAGCAAATGAATTCAGCAAAAAAAATCGCCTCATACCAACCCAAACAAACCAAATTTATCTTTTAATTATCATTTCAATTACCATTCTCTTTACATTCCATAGTATAATCCTTTACTTTTCCTGTTAAGCAAATTACATTTCATAGTGTAATCATTTACTTTTCTTGTTAAACAAATTACATTTCATAGCGTAATCCTTTACTTTTTCTATTAAGAAAATTATATTTCATAGTGTAATCCTTTACTTTTCCTGTTAAGCAAATTCCATTTCATAGTGTAATCCTTTACTTTCAGCTTGTTATTTACATTCTGTAGTGTAATTTGTAGCGTTAATCAAGTAGATAGTAATTTTATCTGTAATTTGAGTCTACACTCGTATGATAGATTCAGTTCATCACTCGAAAATATGTTTTGCAGCTACTCTTCGCGATTGGTTGTAATAATCTTTTTCTCATTTCATTTTATCTTTATAGAAAAGTCCTTTCGTACGGAAGGCAAAGGTGCAACCCATCATCAGAGGACGAACCCCACCCTCTGAATATCACATGATCCTGTTTACACATTAAACGAGTGGCTGAATAGGCGACGGATCTCATCAGATCTCAGTCATACACTGTGTTTTCCTATCTTGGCACTTGGGGTCATAGTCGTTCGGTTTGAATTGAAGCCGTAATTTCAATTATGGCATGCCCGCACACGTATAGTCGAAAACAACAAGCAACAGAATGGAGTCAATCGAGTGGAATCATGTAGGTTAAAGCAGTTGAAAGGATGGCCGAATCATGCGGGTTGAATTGGTCGGGTGTGACACGCCGGATGAACAGTCAATGTGATAGGGTAGGTTGACTAAAGCAGGAACCGACCGAGAGTGGTGCAACAAACATAAATTGCTGCTAACAAGTATCAAATAGATCGACAACAACTGATTCAATCAGAGAGACTGATCCCGTAACGACCATGAATCTCTGCAGTCATGCTAGCTAGGAGATCTGAAAATATTTCTAACCTCTGGAGATCTCTTTGGCTGGGCTAGGATGATTAGAGAACAACTACGCACCGTGACTGCCAATGTTCTTAGACCAGCTAAGAAAATTAATGAGTGTGTGCCTCCTCCCAGGCTCTTTAAGGAGCAAGCGATGAAGAGATTGGGGCCCATGCCAAAAAGAATTTCTCGTATGCAACGCAATGTTGCTTATCTTACTTTACATTCCTCCACTTCTGTCTACCACACCGTAGAACTTTTGGAGTTTAGGTTAACTTAGATTACTACTATCTAGCACCCTTACTGCAGTACACTTAGAAGTAGTTTAAATATCCACAAACCATCGTTGTTGGATCCCCCGATCAACTGAGTCCTTACTAGGAAGATTAAACCACTGGTCACATATTGCTCACTATTCGCCTCGATTGTTTGTCAACACAAGCAATTGTAGGTATTTATCTTTCATTTTTTATTACTTATTTTGTTTATCTATGGATTATACTAAACTCCATATACAAATTAATAAAATCGGCACTATTAGCCTTTTGTTTTGAATCTTTCACCCATCATTGTTCTATTGAGAAATATAAGGCCTACTATCACTGTTAAAAGAAAGTCTTGAATGAAAAGACAAAAAATGATGGCCTTATATTTCTAAAATTGGAAGGAATAAGCCTACCCTTCTAAAATTGCTTGATCGTTGTAGCCATCGGTGGCTAATAAGGTGGCCAAACCTTGAAATTTAGTCTTAATTGGTTTATCTTAGCACAGGGGCACCAACGTTCAATCAAACTCGAAGTCGAGTATGACTCTAGCACACCCAGCACTATCCTAATTACACACGTTTAACTAAATACGAGACTTCATTAAAACGTGTGACTTCATGTTTGATTGAATGGCAAGAACAAACATATTTGGGTTTAATTCTTGATAACTTATTTTCCTTCCATGTGGAAACATGCTTTTCTTAGAGTTGCAGGGAGGAAAATTAATTTTTAATTTTTAATTTTTTTTAAAAAAAGGACTACACAATATAAGTTTATTTGGAAATGGTGTTTCCTTTCGTTCCCTTTGGTTCCCTTTCCATGAATGTTAGAGATTCTGTTTATGGTCTCACGGTAGTAGGAAACCTTTCTCATCAATCCAATTTTAAAGAAGAGATGTGCTCCAGTGGTACCAGTACCACTGTAAACTTACGGTGGCACTAGGTAGATGTCGCCCACATTATATATATATATATATATATATATATATATATATATATATATATATATATATATATATCACATCCAATCTGTCCATTAGATGCGCAACTCAATAACCCACCATGAACCAAAAGTCAGCTCGATCTTTGGTGGGCCATAGCACGGGGAATAAGGAGGGAGATGACCTTTACCCTTGATTTTCACAGGGCATACCAGACTTGCAAAACTACATGAATTTTTACCTCATCTCTCATCCAGGCTAGATTAAGGGTCTAAAGGGCCTAGATTTCACATATACATGGTGGGCCCTCCATTCAAATCAAGGGTGGCTGCTTCCAAGATTTTTTTTTCCCCAATGTTGTGGTCCATCTAAGTCTTGGATTGACTTGGTTTCATGCCCCAGGATGTATTTTGGGGTGATGCATCTTATGGATGGGTTGGATCTCGTGAACACATCACGTGGGCCCCTCATCTGCCAAGTACCACCATAGCTTATGGTGGTCGCATCGTGCATAGGTCATGATGAATGGTGTCGATTTGGACGACAAACGGTGAACGAATGGGTAGATCCTGACAGTGCATATCAACTTAGCAACGATAAGATTGAAAAAGTGAAAAAATCTCTCAATAATCTGATACCATATAAGCAATTATTAATATAGATGACAAGATCCGTATTGGACCTAAGAATTTTATTGCTATATGTAGACATGTATTAAGGATGAGTCAGTTACAACAAATGTTTGACTGATTTTGAAATTCAAACAATTCAAACTTAAACTAACTATGAGGCATTTGGGATGATACGATAACACATTAAATGCTATAGTCTCACCAAAAATATTTTTATGCAAGAGTCCCATGATGTGAAGACTCCAGTGAAGTGTCATGATATCTTTTGTAAATGTGGTCTAATGTAATAGGTCACACTTACGTAGAAATTGAAGAAGATTTGCACGACCGACTAACTTAATCTCTTAAGTTGATGTACATTGTGCAAGGCTACTGTCTCTCAAAGTCTATAAAAATGACGCATGAAGAATAGCTCAGGCCCTTGCCAACATAAATCAATCAATTCATTCTTCGGCTCAGCGGAGCATATCAATACTTAGTTCTTTATGAAAACTTATCTTTTATTTTATTCTAGTTTAGCTCCCCCACTCGTTAGCGCAAGGCTACTTATAACATAGGGTTGTGGTTGTTATCCTTAGTTTATCTTTCTAACTTTCATCCATGACATTTTGCTTGATTGTTCAGTTTTGAATAAAAGAATGTGGAGCTTTCTTGCTATGTGCAAGGTGATTCCATTGGCCATCTCGCCACAAAGTTTGGTTCACATTAAATGACAAACAAACAGTTGAATCACAACCGTTTTGCTACATGTTTGGACTTCACTAAGTTCACTAACAGATTGTCACCCGCTGTCTATCTTTTTACAAAGTCTAGTTTTTTTCTTGTGCGACGAACAAATTGTTAAAGATATGTCCTCCATCAGTCGTTTCACCATGAAGCCCAGTTTTCGATTGAGTAATGAACAAATAACCATCTTGCACTTCAAAACCGTACTGCTACGAAGCGCAATCCACTTCCCTCAAGTTGATCGATATTATAAAATTGTTAATAAAATGCTTTCAACTTTATTGTTTTATCATTGAACTATGGTTGCGATTACACGAATATTGAAGTCCTTTTAACCAAAAAGTCCTATCGCAATTTGTAACCAGATATCCAGTCTTAATCGGTCTATCTCCGCGGCCGAGGCGACAAGGCGTTTGGTTCAAATCAACTTGCATCGAGCCAAGCATGTCTTCGACCCTTTGATCATTGAACTTGTTTACTTTGAATATGAACTGTCATTTATCAATCTTCCAAACGTGAATATTTGCTTAAATATCCTCCATACGAATGGTTCGGATCGTTGCAAAATTACCCATACCCAAATACTAGAGTCCCATCTTAAAAAAGATATGAGAGACCGGGATTGCCTAGACAGCAAAGGAAAGCTAGGTGGGACCCACCGTGATGTTTGTGAGAGATCCACTCTGTCCATTCATTTTGCTAGATCATATGAAAAAAAAAAAAAAAAAATCCAAAACTCAAGTAGGTTGCACGACAGGGAAAAAGTGGGATGGAAAATGCCTACCATTGAAATCTCTCTGGTCCACTGTGACACTGATTTTTATATGCCATCTGTACCATTCATAAGGTCATTCCTACTGGGATGAACTGAAAACACAAAAATATTAGCCTGATCCAAAACTTCTGTGGCCCCATGGATGTTTCAAAGGTGGACGTTCAATCCTCACCGTTTCCTGTCGTGCAGAGCAATTGAGTTTTGGATCTGCCTCATTTTTTGCCCACGTCCTAACGGGATAGATTTCTCATTAACATCACGTTGACCCCACCGAGCTTCCCATCTGCATGAGGAGCCAAGCTTTTGGAACCATCCCATTGATTAGATGGGCCCACCATCAAAAGAAGATTCCCAAAAGCCTCCCACATTGGAAGATCCTGTCTCTTGGATAGGTGACCCACAAATAAACAATTAAGAAAAGTAGACAACAATGGTCTACCTGCGATGAAAAAAAAAAAAGATCAAAGATTAAGGGTTAGGATCTTCCAGTATGCAGAATTGTACATTTTACACGTCTCTTTAGTAGGGCTCTGAAATAAAATACAAAAATGGTCCACTAGGAAAGGTGAAAGAATGTATGGATAGATCTTCCAATCAAGGAAATGCATGGGGCATGGTCCATCCATCACAATCAGACTTGGTCATTGGAACGAACTAAAAACAGGGAGACTGCAACGCCGATCACAAACAGCATAAAACAAGTTGCTTGTGTGCCACTACAATGCCATTTCCACTAACACCTCGTTTTTATGACATCTAACTATCCAAGCCGACCATGAGGTGGACCCCTCTGAAAATCAAGATCGTCCATTTGTCCAGTAGGCCATACAATTGAAACAAATGAATGAGAGATGATTGTACCCAACTTATATGAATAGATTATTCTGATTTTAAATCTTTTGACCACCCAACTTATTTCTTTGGGTTAAAAATAAAAAGAAAAAAGAAAAAATTGTCTAGCCCTAGGGGTGGCAATAAGGCTAGGCTAGGCCAGGCAGGGACCCAGCACCAGTCCCCTTAGCCCTGACCCTAATTGGGCTAAAAAAGCCTCAGCCCTAGGGTTAAAGCGTGCCTATAAGGAAAGAGTGACATGATCAAAGGATCGAAATGGTTTCATTTTTTGTACCATCCCTTCCATCCCCATCGATGATGAATCCCATCACATATCTGGTTTTCAAAAAAAAAAAAAAAAAAACATGACCTTGAATCCAAATTGTCTTTTAAACTAAACGTCTAGATGTCTTCAAATCAATAATTCTTTTATAAAATAGTGACCCACTTGATGATTGCACTGGTCCATTCATCATTTTCCTTAGCTCTGTCAGACCCAACACCAGGCCTTAGATATCAAGCCCAGCTTTGGCCCACAACCTAATGTTAGGGGTCCAAGCCCTGGCCCTTTGTGGCCGACCCACGCAGCCCAGCCCTCAAACCAATGTTAGGTGGGCAAGCGCTAGGCAGCCACAACCCATTGCCACCTCCCTTAACATGAGTATGGTTCGACCTTACTAGACTGTTTTTAGTGCTCTGATTCAATTCTTAAGCACTTAAAAATAAAATCGAGGAATGACATTGCAAATGGCATGCCCTCATTCTGAAAAACCAATGTTTGGTTGCTTCCTAACCTAGTTTTATGCATGAATTACTCATTCGTTTATTAGTTTAATTATTGTGTGGGGAACATGTTTACTCTTATGGTTGTAAAGTTTATAACCTCTATTGTCCTTGGGCACCTTCAGATTGAACACAACAGGCAATGGCTAAAAGAGAGTTGTGATCCATGGATCTCAATGCCCAAGCCATGACCATACAAGCCCCTTGATTATGTCTTTGTAATTCATATCAGTCATCTTATGTGAGGGAATTGACTTAGTGTATGATACTGTTTACCATCAGGGCAGACTCGGTGTCTGTATGCCTTCCGCCTACTCCACATGAGTGTGTGAGTGTGTCATGAATGGTACCTTGGATGAATGTTGTTGATCAGTTACATTTATAGGATGAGACTTGTAGACTAGGAGGCCCATCATGCCCAAACTAGATGAGACTTGTGGTTGTACTAGCTTCCACAAATCTCTTCACTTGAGGATGTGTGGATTGAAAGATCCTAATTGAAATTGCTTTGGCCCACTGAAAGTGGGTATGGCTGGGTTGGTTTAGGTTTGTCAAAGTTCATACGGTTTAACACAGGATCCGCTTAGTTTAACTAGGACATTAGTGTGTGGGCTGATCTTATTGTTTGCACCATCCATCTGGTGTCTTAAAGGCTGGCCAACACTATTATAGTGTCAGATTAGTTAACCTTAGATTTTCAACCGTTGGTTTTGAATTTTAACTATTGATTTGTTTTTAATAATACTTGATAGACATCAAATGGTTAAGATATTTTGATCTAGATCTTGGGCCAACATGGTATCACCCAAGGATGGTAACCATTGATAGTGGAGGGATTATGATGGTTGGTATGCATAAATTATGAATGTAACAAAAGGTTCAACGAGTTTTCATTTTAATTTTCCAAGTCATGTTTTCAAATATCATTTTTTTTTTTTTTCTTGTAAAGCCCACAAAAATACAGGCGACCATATTTCACTTACCTTTTTGACGAAAGGCAAAAAATTTGATCGATTTACAATAACCTCCTCAAAACGATGATGTGCCACACTAGCATACGCCCCGCAAATTGCCCTATGCACCAGCTGCTCCAACTGTACAATTTCTCTCAATGGGTGTGGTCAATCAGGACGAGGCGAGCTACAAGCCCAGCCCATCTAGCAATCAGGTGTTGATTTCACTCCCAAACCAACCCTTTGAAGTTTGGTGTTTGGTCCGCATTGGGCCCAAGCTGAAATAAGCCGTGCCGGGTCAGCTTGGTACTGAGGGGACCTTGACCTGACCCATTAATCCACCAGTATAAGTCAAGTTCCCTAACTCTTTTTAAGTCCTCATTTGACCTACTAAGCATACAAGGTACACAAAAGAACCCCAGAGAGTTTTTTTTTTTTTAGTAAAAGAAGATAGACTAACAAGTCTGCTGGGAAGCTAAAAGGTCAGGTCCATTGTAGTGTGGTCAAAATCTGACCCATTTAAAACTCACGCCAGGTCAGGTCAGGTCAGGTCAGGTCGGCTCGGCCAACTCTCAAAAGTTCCAAAACTTACCCATTTGATAACCGTGTTGGTGTTTTGGACCCAGACCCAACGGGTCCAAATACATGCAAGGCCTGCTTATTGTTCAAAGTCATCTCTCTGCAGTACATGTGACAAGGTGATGTGAAAATCGGGTCTGCCCATATGAAGGGCCTTAGCTTGGCTGGTTTATGCCCCAAAAATCACACCTAGTAGAAAATCCTGTTCATCTGAGCTGTGGCCATTAAAATGACGTTGGAAAAGAAAACGTTAACTGTTAAACATGCAATGTATAAACTGTAGAATGAATGAATAGGATTGTCCAATGGATTTTATTTTTTAAACGTAAGTCATCCAATCCTGGTGAGATGATATGGTGGGACCAATTGATACTTCACCCTGCCAGGTCCTGTGGAGAGATGGCTCCACTATATTCCAGTTCCTCGGGCTCTAGCCTATCATATCCCTCTGGTTGGAATGAAAACACCAATTTTCACAGTAAAACAAATTTCATTTGCCCCTGGACAGCATAAAAGCTGAGAAAAATGACCCAATTCATTAGCCACCATGACTTACAGCAGGCTACATTGCAGGGAATTACAAGTTCGGAAGAGAGATGCAACATTCTATCCAAATATAATTTCAAGGTATTCAACTTACTTGTTTGTGGCAGAGAAATGGCAGCAGCACCCACTGACAGAGATCAAGACTGCATATTTCAACGGTGGCGGATGCCTAGGGCAAAGTTACAACGGAAGTAAATTCAGTAATCCCAACCATCGATTTGGATGACATCAATGAAGACCTATGTGAAACAATCAGAACCGACATTTCTCACCACCAGATATCAATGAAGAGGGTAAAGAGGAGGAAGAAAAGCCCACATAAGCACATAAGGTCATGAATTATGGCACTACTTAAGACCCCAACAATTTTTTTAATTATTATTTTTTAAAAAGGCACCTTGCCATGTCATTGGTTGTTTTTATGCAGATTTCATTGTGTGTAAAGCAGGTCAGTCTCCAGCAGAAGTGATTTTCTGGACAGGTAGGCTTCAAGAGATGGATTTTCCAACTCTAACAACAAAATGTTGTATGACAGATGAATGAAATGTTTGTACATCATCCGGAAGTTATTTTGTTAAACATGGATTTAGTATAAAAATGGGAGCTTTGCTAAGTGCAAATGAGTGTACAACAAAGCACATGTACATGCCACAAATGCCAGCATGGTACCTAGGTGCAAGATCCAGTCGATCCATCAGGTTGGTCCAACCTTCTACATGTTTTCCCAAAAATAAATCTGGGTCTACTCAGCATGTGGGCCCAAATATTGGGAAGGTGGGAATCGGTAGAAAACTTCAAGCAAGTTTTTCAGAGCAGTACATTTGTATTCAAACTGGGGCCCACCAGACCAGTGGATCAACCTGATTCTTGAGATAGGGCATCAATATAGTGGTTCCTTACTGATGAATGGATTGGATCTATGACCTATCATGGCATGCTGGCACGTCTGTGGCATGTGCATGAGCTTCATTGCACATTTGTGAGTGGTTAGCAAAGCTCTAAAAATGGTAGTGTATTTGAGACATTATTCTGAGCTCTTCTCCGCAGTTGCTTTTCTGTAAGCCTGTAACCTTTCCTTCAACTTCTTGCTCTCTTCAAAGTTTGCTTTTCGCTTCAAAGCTTTCTGTTACAGAAGAAGGGAATCAAAAGCTGAAGTTCTGAATGAGGTCCTTGAAAGTTACAAATGAAAGAAACAAAGCCCAGAAAGTTTGAAACTTACTTCCTCTCGGAAACAGCGGTCTAGTTTTATCTTGAGATCTGTACACTCGCCAAAGAACTTGGCAACAGGATGGTCTGTGTGACACTTCTGGAACAGTTCAATAATCTGCGAAAGAGCCATCAAGTGGTAAAAATCACTGCTTACTTGCCTTAAATCTTCGTTGAGAATAATTATTTTTTTCTTCTTTTAAGAGGATGATACCATAGTTTAAAACTCTCTGACTCAACTCTAAACTCGGTCGAGTCAACTGAACTCGACGAGATCTCGGGCCGAATATCTTAGAAACTCGGTCAAGAATCATGAATTGTCAAGTCAGCTCAATAACTAGGTCGATATGACCCGTAATTATCGTTAACGGCACGTTATGTCCCCTATAAACGCCATAACAGCCCCGTAATTGTCTGTTATGAGGCAGATACAGGTTTTCCATACTTTTTAATCAACATTACGGGGCAAATACAGGTTTTTCAGGATATTTTTTTTCAACAAAAAGAAAAAAAAAAAAAAGAGAGAGACCATAACGGCCATTACGACCTGTATTGTAAGGTAACGGTGGTGGCCGTTACCGTTACAGAACACCTTGACCAATACAAAGGGAAAATGTTACACTCTGCAAAGGCCTTTAAACTTGAGGCCCAACCCACCCACTTCAATTACGGAAGCATTGATTATAAAGCCCAAATACCTGCAAAAAGAGCTAGCCTCTAAATCATCCTTCCCATACCATGCTAAGGGGAGGTCTTCAATGGATTCCAACATCACCCACACGACTTTGAAGGTATCAAAGAATCTCTCCTACACTGCTCTAGCAATGGAGTAATGACTAAAAACGTGATCAACTGACTCCACATTTTGCCTGCACAACATGCAAATATTAGGGATCACCATTAATGCAAGGGCATTTACACACCGGGCTCGAGTGAGGTTGCTTGTGGGATGCAATGGCACACTCGGGGTGGGCGGCTCATGTGAGGTGGGCTCCACCAATGTGAGGCAATACCCATGTGATGTGGGACCCACGAGGGGGGGTTCAGCCGAGGTCCTAACCCATGCAATGTGGGGCCTGTGCTATGAGATAAAGGGATTAATTCACCATGCTCTATCAATTCAAGCTTTTAGAGCAAGTGGTTAATTGTCCTGCATCAAAGTGGTATCAGAGCGGGATGTCTCGTGTTCGAGACTCCTGCCCACGAGAGGGGTTCGGCCGAAGTCCTAACCCATGCGATGTGGGGCCTGGGCTATGAGATAAAGGGATTGATTCGCCATGCTCTATCAATTCAAGCTTTTAGAGCAAGTGGTTAATTGTCCTACATCAACTATCCCCTTCTTTTGAAGATAGTCAATTGTAAGCACTTCGTTTCTTCCCACCAACCAAGCAAAAAGCTGCAACACTTTCCAAAGAATGACCTATGTATCAATCTATAGAACGAGCGAATTGAAAATTGGCCCAAATTTTCCTTATTCCACACCATCATATCTATCTTCTATGGAAGGTCGATAGAATTGAAGCCAATCCAAGAGCCGAATGAAGTCAACCACTTCATATGGTTAGACAAGTTTCTTCGACATGAAAGGGTCCGAAACCACTATTTCACCAAAAAGTGAGAAATATCAAGCAATAGGAATATTTGCTTTTGGAGATAATAATCTTGCCAACCTTGGAAACTCTTCTTTAAGTGTCCTCTCTCCGATCCAAACATCCTCCCAAAAAGTGAATCCTCTTTCCCTCTCTTAATGAGAACTTGATCACCTCTTTAAACTTAATCACCAAACTAGCAACCGACTTGCATAACACTGAAGCCCAATACAAGGATGAGTCTTTTGTCCACTATCCCCCTCCTTAACACTATATTTCCTGGCTATCACTTGTTTCTATAAGCTACCTTCTCATGTGCCAAATCTTCTTAGCCACTTGCCTAGTAACAAAAAATTCATAAATTCTAGCTTCCTAATACTTGCTCCCCTTTCCCCATATGGCATACACATCTCTTCCCACTTCAAAAAGTGAAACTTTTGTTTCTATTCTACACCTTGCCACAAAAAAATAAATAAATAAATAAAAATAAGTCTTAACCCTTCCAATTTGTCCAAAATAGCTTTTGAACAGCTAAAAACAGACAAAGTAAAGCAATAAGTTCGACATAGCAACTTTTATTAGCATTAATATATCCCCGCAATGAAAGGTGATAACTCTTCTACCTTGATAATTTCCTTTCTACGTTTTTAATTACTTTATCCCAAATATGCTCTGCAGGTGTGCTACGCACAAAGGAAGGCCAAGATACGAGGAAGGAAAAGATCTAGCACAACACCCAAATACCATTGCTAACCTCACCGCCTCCTCCTTAAGAGATAAGGACCCCCCAACATCTCACTTTTTAAAATGTTTACCTTCATGCCCGTCGGCCCTTTGAAGCATTTAACGATCTTCCTCGAGTTATCCACCTTTTCACTTTTACATGGCAAAATAAGATGGTAACATTGGCAAATTGGAGGTAGGAAATATAAAAATCTACGTTATCCACCCTAAACTCGCTAATAAGGCCCACAGAAAAACCTTTATTGAACATCTTACTAAAACACTTCTACTGCCACCACAAACAAGAAGGGGGAGAGTGGATCCCCTTACTAGAAACCTTGACAAAAAACAAAGAAAGAAAGAAACCTTTGGGAGACCCGTCGACTAATACAAAGAACTTGGCCGACTGATTATACTCTTAAATTTACTTCCTCCAATTTTGCCCATAAACCAAGCATCCCCGCAAATAATCGAGAAAATCTCAATCTACGCAAATCATATATGCTTTCTCAATATTGAGCTTGCAAATAATGCCATTCTAACCTTTTTTAACGCGACTTGATACATTCATGAGCAAGTAAGGCACTATCCAAGAGTAGTTTTCTGGCCACAAATGCACCTTGGATTTTAGATATACCACTTGCTTGAACCACTCGAAATCTAGATTATAGGATTTTTGCTAAAATTTTGTAAGGACCACTGATAAGGCTAATAGGCCTAAAACCGCTAAGACATTTAGCATATTCTTTTTTTCATAATACTTGCTATACAAGATGTCGGCAATGCAACCAATCGGCCTTCACCAACTTTTTTTGTAGAGAACAAATTTATTAATAAACCGCAACAAAAAGGTGGGGAAGAATACAAACAAAAAGAAAAACGTACAAACCCAAGAGGGTTACACAAGCGTCTAAATCCTTAAACCCGGACGCCCATTCGGTAACTCACGAGACGGCTTTACTAAAAATCCGACCATACGTTCTAGACTTGTTCTTAAAACAACACCTATTCCTTTCACCCCACATTGCCAAAAGAGTAGTCATGGCTGCCAAACACCACATCACTTGACCTTCTTTGCCTACTCCACCTTCATGGCAAGAGGCCAAAAAGAAGGAGATGGAACTCGGCATAACCCAACTAAGATTTAAAGATGAAAAAAAAAAAAGCTTCCCATATTTTCATCGGAAAGGAATAGTGAAGGAATAAGATCTACCGTCTTGGCATCTTTCTTACACATACTGCAAATGTTCGAAAGCGCCATACCTCTCTTGTGACGGTTATCCACTGTAAGAACTCTATTTCTACCTACTAACCAAACAAAAGCCTGCCACCTTTGGAGGTGCTGTATACTTCAAAAAATGATAGTTGAAATTGGGAGGAGAACTTGAGGAAAGCATTGCATAGGAGCTGATGGAAAATTTACCTGACCGGTAATCTTTCCAAACCACCGTATCATTCTCTGATTCCGCAACTAAAATTGAGTTCAGCCTTTCCAGAAGGCTAATGAGCGAATCCACTTCCTCATCAGAGACCATTACGACCTGTATTGTAAAGGTAACGATGGTGGCCGTTACGGCCACCGTTACCGTTACAGAACACCTTGACCAATGCAAAGGGAAAATGTTACACTCTACAAAGGCCTTTAAACTTGAGGCCCAACCCACCCACTTCAATTACGGAAGCATTGATTATAAAGCCCAAATACCTACAAAACGAGCTAGCCTCTAAATCATTCTTCCCATGCCATGCTAAGGGGAGGTCTTCAATGGATTCCAACATCACCCACACGACTTTGAAGGTATCAAAGAATCTCTCCTACACTACTCTAGCAATGGAGTAATGAATAAAAATGTGATCAACTGACTCCACATTTTGCCTGCACAACATGCAGATATTAGGGATCACCATTAATGCAAGGGCATTTTCACACCGGGCTCGAGAGGGGTTGCTTGTGGGATGCAATGACACACTCGGGGTGGGCGGCTCGTGTGAGGTGGGCTCCACCCGTGTGAGGCAATACCCATCTGATGTGGGGCCCACGAGGGGGGGGGGGGGGGGGGGGGGGGGGGGGGGGGGGGGGGGTTCGGACGAGGTCCTAACCCATGCGATGTGGGGCCTGTGCTATGAGATAAAGGGATTGATTCGGCATGCTCTATCAATTTGAGCTTTTAGAGCAAGTAGTTAATTGTCCTGCATCAAAGTGGTATTAGAGCGGGATGTCTCGTTTTTGAGACTCCTCACCGAGGGTGATTAATGCATGAGCATTTTCACACCGGGCTCGAGTGGGGTTGCCTGTGGGATGCAAGGGCACACTCGAGGTGGGCGGCCTGTGTGAGGTGGTACCCATGTGATGTGAGGCCCACGAGAGGGGTTCGGCCGAGGTCCTAACCCATGCGATGTGGGGCCTGGGCTATGAGATAAAGGGATTGATTCGCCATGCTCTATCACTTCGAGCTTTTAGAGCAAGTGGTTAATTGTCCTGCATCAACCATCCCCTTCTTTTGAAGATTGTCAATTGTAAGCACTTTGTTTCTTCCCACCAACCAAGCAAAAACCTGCAACACTTTCCAAAGAATGACCTATGTATCAATATATAGAACGAGCGAATTGAAAATTGGCCCAAATTTTCCTTATTCCACACCATCATATCTATCTTCTATGGAAGGTCGATAGAATTGAAGCCGATCCAAGAGCCGAATGAAGTCAACCACTTCATATGGTCAGACAAGTTTCTCCGACATGAAAGGGTCCGAAACCACTATTTCACCAAAAAGTGAGAAATATCAAGCAATAGGAATATTTGCTTTTGGAGATAATAATCTTGCCAACCTTAGAAACTCTTCTTTAAGTGTCCTCTCTTCGATCCAAACATCCTCCCAAAAAGTGAATCCTCTTTCCCTCTCTTAATGAGAACTTGATCACCTATTCACCTCTTTAAACTTAATCACCAAACTAGCAACTGGCTTGCATAACACTGAAGCCCAATACAAGGACGAGTCTTTTGTCCACCATCCCCCTCCTTAACAATATATTTCCTGGCTATCACTTGTTTCTATAAACTACCATCTCATGTGCCAAATCTTCTTAGCCACTTGCCTAGTAACAAAAAATTCATAAATTCTAGCTTCCTAATACTTGCTCCCCTTTCCCCATATGGCATACACATCTCTTCCCACTTCAACAAGTGAAACTTTTGTTTCTCTTCTGCACCTTGCCACAAAAAAAAATAAAAATTAAATAAATAAATAAAAATTCTTAACCTTTCCAATTTGTCCAAAATAGCTTTTGAACAGCTAAAAACAGACAAAGTAAAGCGATAAGCTCGACATAGCAACTTTTATTAGCATTAATATATCCCCCCAATGAAAGGTGATAACTCTTCTACCTTGATAATTTCCTTTCTACGTTTTCAATTACTTTATCCCAAATATGCTCTGCAGGTGTGCTACGCACAAAGGAAGGCCAAGATACGAGGAAGGAAAAGATCTAGCACAACACCCAAATACCATTGCTAACCTCGCCACCTCCTCCTTAAGAGATAAGGACCCCCAACATCTCACTTTTTAAAATGTTTACCTTCATGCCTGTCGGCCCTTTGAAGCATTTAACGATCTTCCTCGAGTTATCCACCTTTTCACTTTTACATGGCAAAATAAGATGGTAACATTGGCAAATTGGAGGTAGGAAATATAAAAATCTACGTTATCCACCCTAAACTCGCTAATAAGGCCCATAGAAAAACCTTTATCGAACATCTTACTAAAACACTTCTACTGCCACCACAAACAAGAAGGGGGAGAGTGGATCCCCTTACTGGAAACCTTGACAAAAAACAAAGAAAGAAAGAAACCTTTGGGAGACCCGTTGACTAATATAGAGAACTTGGCCGACTGATTATACTCTTAAATTTACTTCCTCCATTTTTGCCCATAACCCAAGCATCCCTGCAAATAATCGAGAAAATCTCAATCTATGCAAATCATATGCTTTCTCAATATTGAGCTTGCAAATAATGGTATTCTAACCTTTTCTAACGTGACTTGATACATTCATGAGCAAGTAAGGCACCATCCAAAAGTAGTTTTCTGGCCACAAATGCACCTTGGATTTTAGATGTACCACTTGCTTGAACCACTCGAAATCTAGATTATAGGATTTTAGCTAAAATTTTGTAAGGACCACTGATAAGGCTAATAGGCCTAAAACCGCTAAGACATTTAGCATATTCTTTTTTCATAATACTTGCTATACAAGATGCCGGCAATGCAACCAATCACCCTTCACCAACTTTTTTCGTAGAGAACAAATTTATTAATAAACTGCAACAAAAAGGTGGGGAAGAATACAAACAAAAAGAAAAACGTACAAACCCAAGAGGGTTACACAAGCATCTAAATCCTTAAACCCGGACGCCCATTCGGTAACTCACGAGACGGCTTTACTAAAAATCCGACCATACGTTCTAGACTTCTTCTTAAAACAACGCCTATTCCTTTCACCCCACATTGCCAAAAGAGTAGTCATGGCTGCCAAACACCACATCACTTGACCTTCTTTGCCTACTCCACCTTCATGCCAAGAGGCCAAAAAGGAGATGGAACTCAGCATAACCCAACTAAGATTTAAAGATGAAAAAAAAAGCTTCCCATATTTTCATCAGAAAGGAATAGTGAAGGAATAAGATCTACGGTCTTGGCATCTTTCTTACACATACTGCAAATGTTCGAAAGCACCATACCTCTCTTGTGATGGTTATCCACTGTAAGAACTCTATTTCTACCTACTAACCAAACAAAAGCCCGCCACCTTTGGAGGTGTTGTATACTTCAAAAAAATGATAGTTGAAATTGGGAGGAGAAGAACTTGAGGAAAGCTTTGCATAGGAGCTGACGGAAAATTTACCTGACCGGTAATCTTTCCAAACCACCGTATCATTCTCTGATTCTGCAACTAAAATTGAGTTCGGCCTTTCCAGAAGGCTAATGAGCGAATCCACTTCTTCATCAGAGAGGCCTCTATGGCATGGAGGTGCCCCCACAATCCCACCCTCTGTTCTTGAAAAGGAGCTTGCAATAGAAATATCCTTATTCGAGGTTAAAAGAGCTAAGTTCGGAAAAACTTCTTTGAGCAAGCAATCCCCCAACCATAGGTCCTTCGAAAAATCAAATGCGAGAGCCTTCCCCCACAAAATAGGAGACCTTTCAATTTTGAGGCAACTGAACTCACCACTTTCCATAACTCCGATGCTCTGTATCTCGAAGATTCCTTAATCCACCATCCCCCTAGACTGGTGTTGTATTTCCTAGCCAAGGTCACTTGTCCTCCGTAGCAAAGCGCCACAACCATTTCCCTAATAATGCATTGTTCATGCACTCCAAAACCCACAAGTCTCTACTCCGGGCTTGCAAACATTCTCCCACCTCAAAAGGTGGAATTTTTTCGAGGCCTCTTTACCCCTCCATAGGAAAGCATGCCTTAGCTTTTCTAACTTATCCATCACCGATTTGGGACATTTGAATAAAGACATGGAGTAAATTAGCAAATTTGAGAAGGTGGTTTTAATTAGAGTAAATCGACCACCCAAAGATAGGTGTCCACTTTTCCAAGAGGATAGCTTCTTCTCAATTCTTTCGATCACAGTATCCCACAAGTGCCTTGTCGGTTTGCCAATACATAGGGAAAGACCAAGGTATGATGACGGAAAGGAGCCCACTAACCGTCCCTCCGCCCCCGACAGAGGCACTCCAAGCATTTCACATTTCAACTGGTCTTTAAGCCTGACACCACTTCAAAGCAAGCAACTATTTTCCGTAGATTGTCAACCATTACATCATCTGCTTCGCAAAATAAAAAGGTGTCATTCACAAACTAAAGGTGAGTAACGCAGGGGCCAGAACTAGCCAATTTAAAACCCGGGTTTAAACCCACTTCCCAGCCTTTCAGCAGGATTTTTCTAAGGGCTTCAATAACAACCACAAACAAGAACAGGGAGAGCAGATCACCTTGATGAATGATCCTTTAGGGTAGCCATTAACCAAGATTGAAAAGGTGGCAGAACCCACACATTCTATCACCCACCCTCTCCATTTCCAGCCACAACCAAAATGACCCAACATATAGTCCAGAAAGCCCCAATTAACATGATCATAAGGCTTCTCGATGTCGAGCTTGCAAACTACCCCGGCTTTTCCTTCTTTAAGTTTAGAATCGATGCATTCCTGCGCAAGCAAAGCACAATCCTGAATCTAATGCCCTGCCACAAAATAACTTTGATTATCCGAGATAATGGATTGAAGAACCTTCTGAAACCTAGAGGCAAGAATTTTATATGGGCTCCCTAATAGGCTTATAGACCTAAAATCTTTCTAATTTTCTGCACATTCTATTTTGGGAATAATCGCTATAAAAGATGCCCCAAACTCCTTGGACAGTCTCCCTTCACCAACTACCACAAAACCTGAAAGAACGCCATGGAAAAACCATCCCATGCCCTTGCATTGCAGACCCCTCGATTCTCTTTCTATATTGATTTGATTGTGAGCATGAGTGCTCAGGTAAGAGTAGAGTCTGATTTTCCTAGCAGTCTTTTTAAGTTGATGTTACAAGCAGACTGTAAACTGTCCTTTTGTGATAAAATGCAAAATTATGATGCTGAGGAGATTACTGATTCGCTCAAGATGATAAAGCCTTTCACCAGTGAACCACAAGCTTCAAGACGGTTCCTCTTTGGCAATTTATATACCAATATTGTTAAATATTCATCACCAACTCAAGATTTCATCATTTATGTTTTATAATACCAAGTGGAATCAACTTAAGACTCGCTCAAGTCTTCAAGTTGACCCGACCGGACTGTTACTATGAATGAGAGCTAAAGAAATCAATGTGGATGAATTCCCAAAAGAAGAGCTGGCTAGCAACCTCTTTTGTTCATTGGCAATGCCATTTTCCTCTTGATTTGAAACAGGAAAAAGAAGAACAATCTCATGGAAACAGATTAGGGTGAGATAATCACATACATAGGCCAGATTGATTCAAAGTAATGGTAAAATGAGCAGAAATGAAAAGAAAAACTGGGAGAAGTTGAACATACTTCAGCGCACATCGGGTGCCTATGCAGCGTCAGAGGAGGATGCATTTCACACACGACACTGCAAAAACATAAGAACTAGTCAGTCTTAACTCCTTTTGAATCGATACAAGGATACTGAAAAATAAAAGCTTCACACTAGTAGCCTCCTCTAACACCACAAAATGGGCTGCCGAAAGCTGCCACCACCATGAAAACTCACATGCAACTTAGGATTCCACTACAAGGGTGTGTTTGGATACATAGAATCCATGCGGAAATAGAAATTATTTCCATTGACAGGATGGTTGTGCTGTTTTGATTTGTGGATTCCACATAGTAATCATTGCTCTTATCCTTGGTTAGAATTCTCCAGCACAAGAAACGAGGTGGTGGTTGTCTAATGAATTCGAGGAGTCCCCTTGCTACCCGAACAGGCATCCCATGTTGACAATCCTATTGTCTACAGTGACCATGGAAATTATCTTTGAGTAATCAATCACGTTATACATGGAATCCAAACGGAACCACCCCAACCCAGTGTTCAAAATATCAATACTATCGGCCAATATTATCAATATCGTAGTCCAGCGACACGATACCCTTCAAAAGAGACCAAGAAAGTTTTTTTTTTTTAATAAAATAAAATAAAATAAAATAAAATTACACGGATGGCATCATTATCCGAAAAAATCGGAAAAATAAAATAAAATAAAATAAACAAATAGAGAAACTGGTTGGTACCTGTACAAGAGATCGCCATTATCGGAAGCTTCCATTTGGTGGGCCATTCGAATCAAAGCTTCTTTCGTAGGTTAGTGCAAACAAAATCTCCAATTTGGGAGAGAAATCCATCAAAATCCAAAGAAATCCGAGTATTTGGGTGACATCCGGGGAAATCCTCGTCGAAATCTGGAGAATCTTTACCGAAATCCGAAGATTTGGGAGATTCAAGAGAGATTTTAGGGCCGAAACCCTCTCTGCTTCGAAAAAAAAGGGCGTCCGGGCCCTTTTTTTGGAATAGAGTGGTGTACCGCACACCACCGACTAGTGTGTTGACGTCACCAAGTTCTGTGGGTCCCATCATGAGGTATGTGTTATATCCAAACCGTTCGTCCATTTGGCGAGCTCGTCATAAGGTTTGAACTGAAAAATAAGACAAATCCAAAGATCAAGTGGACCACACTGAAAACAATATTGGAAAATTGAATATCTCCCATTGAAACCCTTTTGGGGGTCACAAAAGTTTTGGAACGATATGATATTTGTTTTTGCTCCTCATCTAGATCAGTGTGACCTAATGAATGGATTGGATGAAAAATAAATGTTATGGTGGGCCCTACGAATATTTTAACGGTGAGAATCAGTCCCCACTGCGATTTGTGGTGTGGTCCACTTGAGCTTTGGATATGACCCATTTTTAGGTTCATGATCTAAAATAATCTCACCAAATGCATGAACGGTATAGATATAATAAATACATTACTGTGGGTCCCATTTAACTTTGAACCGTTCATACAACTCGAGCTGGAGAAGCGTCTGCACCCGCTTTGCAGTGTGGTGGGAAGCGGATGGCGTGGTCAGTAAACTCTGTTGGCCCACTATAATTCATGTATTTTATTTGTTCCGTCCATCCATTTAACCACATAATTTTATGATTTTAGCCCAAAAATGAAGCATATCCAAAGCTCAAGTGGACCACACCACAGAAAACGGTGCGAATTGAACGTCTACCATTAAAAAATCCTTGGGGACCAAAGAAGTTTTGGATCAAGTTGATATTTGTTCTTTTCCTTCGTCCACGTCTTTGTGATCTTATGAACAGGTTGGATGAAAAATAAACATCACTGTTGGCCCTAGGAAGTTTTCAACGGTGGAAATCATTATTCCTATCGTTTCCTGCGGTATGGTCCATTTGAGCTTTGGATATGTTTCAAATTTGGGCTCAACCCCTAAAATGAGCTGGAAAAACGGATGGCCAGTGTGGATAAACCATGTACATTTGCAGTGGGCCCAACAGAGTTTACTTAGTACTATAATAGCGTATTTGACCCTGGCCTCACCCAAGACCGTACAGCCCTTGGGGTTCAACTTGACATGTGTATTCTATATCCACTCTGTCCATCCATTTTTTCAAATCATTTTACAGCATGATCCCAATAATTAAGAAGATCCAATTATCAGGTGGACTATACTCAAGGAACTTGTGGTACTTGAACACGGTACCATTAAAAACTTCTTAGGGTGCACCTTAATTTTCCCTATATTTTATTAGACATCAAATCTGCTAATAACTTCACATAAGTTTGAATGAAGAGAAAAAACAATTATCAGCTTGATCCAAAACTTTTGTGGCCCACTAATGGTCAATCACCATTCTTTCCTATGATATGGTTTACCTGATTATTGGATCTGCTTAATTTTTTGCATAATGTCCTAAAATGATATGGAAAAATAGATGGACGAGGTGGATACTGGATATAGTTGTCTTAGTTCAATCGGACAACACATAGCTTAGGATCCTATACAAAGGAAACCTATTATGTGCCCTTCTTTTTTGAGATTTTATGATTTAAAAGTGTGTATTGAGGTCTTTTTTAATAATCCCTGAAGTTTCATTGAAAAATTCAACTATTTTCCCAATGTTTCCCCATGTTTCCCAAAAAGTGCGATAAATTATGCGATACAAACGATATATCCCATGCGATAACCGATACGTATTTGTATCCCAAGGGTGCGATACATTGCGTGATACCGATATTTTGAACATTGCCCCAACCCCCCTCTCTCCAATTAGCATTCAGCTTTCTTGATTTGCTTGGCAAAAGTTTGGCAACCAGCTACCACCTGACATCAACTCTCCATCTTTACTTGGGCTTGGGGCCGGATGGCCCGTCGCTACCAAGTAGTGTATGCTAAAGCTATTGAAAATTCAAAATAAACTAAGAAGAGAGATGGTAACTTTTAACTGTAAAAGACCCTTGTCGCCATATTGATTCTACATCAGAATTAATATCTACAAAGAATGAGAATTGGTTGCCTACAGGTAATGCTACCATGACTTGTGGTACTATCCTCCCCTCCAACATGCCACCTGCGTTGGAAAACAGTACCATGAAAAAGATAAGTGCTACTATGAAGATCACCCTTCTCGAAAATCAGGCTGATCCACTCACTAGGTGGGCAACACCTGTATGTTGAGTCAGACTGCCGGTTTTACATTGACTCTAACAGAGTGACTAACTTGATGAGCATACTCACCCGATTTGTGTGTCAGGTAACCTTCATTCTGAGGCTTACTTTTTTCATGATACCAATGTCCTACACCAACGGCATTTTGATGAAAAAAATGTAGCAGTACCACTGGTACCTTGCCTATAGGTGATCAGTTTTCATAAAGAATTTCATTAAGCAGCATCTTACACTTCACTAAAATAATGTTGTAAATCCAATGTGGGGTAAAGATGCAGCATTTAGTCAGGGGGGATTTTTTTTGTTTCTTTGGGGATGATTGGTCATCATCTCCTTTTTCTTCTCTCTTTGTAGCGGTTTTCTTTTCTGCAATAAATTTCAGTTATTATTCAAGAAAAAAAAAAAAAAAAGGGCCTAATCCTCACTAAATGAACAAGCATTCATTCTTTCTTAATTGCTCAATCCAAGTCCACTTAGGTTTTCTCCTCTAAGGCCCTTCAACACTAATCGAGGTTGCTTTCCTTATGGGGCAATATTTGACAGTGTTTTAAATAGCGGTAGCATGATGCGTAGTGCTCAGCCCTCTATAGCGTGTAGCGTAAGCTACACGATACTTCTATTTTTTAAATTTAAAAATAGGACAAATATAATAAATACTGAAAAAAAAAAAAAAAAGGAAAAAAATATATAAATGCCTAAAAGATGATTCATTTGATCAATTATAAGCATGTTCAAAAAAGTTATTAGTTATCATTTATCAAAAGTCAATTCACATATATAAGCCGAATCAAATAATTATCACATCAACAACGTTCTAAACAAAACACTTTAATTAATAATGTCTAATTGAAACCACAAGTAACAATTATGAAAAGAAATAAAAATCTCATCAATTAAAAGTATCAAGTACAATACAAGTGTCACATTCCTTGACATTAGAAACAAAGAAAACGTGAAAAAAATAAAAAATAAAAAATAAAATAGTAAAAAAAATACATTATAGCTTACACTATGGACGCTACGTAGTTGTATCGTACGCTACAGGCGATTTATGCTATTTAGGACGCTACGTAGCACTACAGCCACACTACGCTACGTAGCGTACGCTACGGGCACTATTTGAAACATTGATCTCTGGTATCCAAATGCAAATTGTTGAACCATCTCAACTCTCTATCACTTTATTTTGTTTTACTTTTTTTTATTATTATTTATTATTGGGGGTTACTTGTTGGCTGCTCCAATTGCTCTCTCTTCATTTTATTGTTCCTTCTCTCCCCGCCTCCATACCAATGCTCATCTCTAAAGTGCTCATCTGTTAATGATGTTGCCTCCTAGTTTTCCAAAACTATATTGGTTGAATAATTGCCATTTAAAAAATAAATAAATAAATAAATAAATAAAACATTTTAAGGTTTCATTTCCATGTGGCAATCACACAACATTCTGGAAGGGCATTAAGGTCAAAATTCAAAATATTAGTGTAAGTGCTCATATCAATTCACGCAAAAACAATATATATTGGTGTGCATCAATAGTATCCACACCCATACCACACAAATAGGTGCAATTTTTATATGAAAAATAAAAAAATAAATCCAAAAAATGGCAAGTGCGAAAAATAAAAAAATAAATCCAAAAAATGGCAAGTGCCTCTCTCTCTCTCTCTCTCTCTCTCTCTCTCTCTCTCTCTCTCTCTCTCTCTCTCTCATGCACGAGTTGGTCCACTTTATGGTATGGCTGTTGTTGTTTGGCCAAAGTGTTGAATGCCAATCGTTATGATTTTCAGTGATCTCTTACTGACATTGGTTTTAGAGTCTTAATGTATTCAGTAATTTGGAAACAATTAATGGAAATAAATTTGTGTATGAGTATGTGGAAGTGAAGCACATGACATACATATACTAAAAATCTATAACTCCACAAGACTGCATATAAAACTCTCCATGTATATACAAAAAATACTTTTTGTATAGCCATGAAGACCTTGCACCACAGTTTTAGAGGGATTCCCCAGATCAAGAATCACGCCACCTCTCTCCCAAATTCCTAATTGATTTTATCAACCCATCGTTGAATACATCTTGCCCTCGCCATCTGATCTATGTTCGCCCCTAGTTTGTCCAAGATCCAAAACTCATTAGTGTTATGGGGTTTGATCTTGTGGTCATTCTCTTCCAAACTGCAACAAGCTTTTAGCCATGACTTAGCTTGCGAGACTAGGGCTCCTTCCTTCGTCTCCGCAACCACTGACCATTGTAGCACAAATGAAGCACTATCCACCACTGCTAGATCGACATGGACCTTCGGACGGGCAGCAGAAGCTATGTTCTACACCACTTCCCCCTCTCTAACATGATCTTCTCCTTGACTTCTTTGCTCCCAACAAGCTGGTTTTGCTCGAACATGTCCTCTATTGTTGCCTCCTTAAAGAATCCAGGTATCAACCCTCCCAATCCCTCCCCTCTGCTATGACTGAAGGAAGACGAGCCCCTTCTTGATCTCCCTAAACCCCTTTCTGAACTCCCAATTCCTATCTCCTCCTCCTTAGCCCCTGTACTGCCCACCCCCTTCATAGCCTCCTCCCTGTTCACTACTTCTAGGCCATATTTGACTCATTGCACCAACAACTTCCCTGTGAATCTCTCTCTGTTCAATAGCCTCACAACTCTACCCAGCTCCTCTTCCGTTCTCATCTTGACGAACACAAACCCACGGTGAATTGTAGATCCTCGGTCATGGGGGATCACCACCTCCATAACTTCACTTGAAGGTCCAAAAACTCTTGAGAAATTTACTGTTAGAAGCTCCTCCAGGAAGACCTTAGCACCTACCCTTCAAATAGCTCCAGATACCCTCTTCTTCCCCACTTGAATGCAAGTCACTTCCCTTGCTTTACCTCTTCCGACGCCTTTTCAACAGCTTTTTGAAGACCCCCTTCTACCCTTCCCCTTTCCTGCTCCCTGGTTCGAATCCCCTTCAGCACCATCCCGCTCTCTTACTGTTTTCTCCCTACCTCTTGATCACTGACACTCACCCCTCGAACCCCATCGATCTTCTCTTAGTTTCCCTTGCCTTTTCAATCTCCATCGCTCTCTCATTGCTATTGATCTCATATTGGCATTCCATTAGTTTTAAGAGAGGGGTGGCCTTCGAGATTTTATGGGACATTAAATGAGATTTTAAAAATAGAAAGGGGTATTTATGGAATTTTGAAAATATATGTCCTTATAAACTAACCGCTTGGATTTATCCAAGTAAATATGAGACTTGGATTTTACCCACCTCTCTCTCCACATGCGTTGCACATGCCACTTCCTCTACTACGAGCTTCATATAAAGCGAGAAAAAAAAAAAATAAATAAATAAATAAACCCGATGAGTCATGAAAATTATGTAATTTATGCAAAAATCACTGAAAATAAAAAGCATACTTGTTAGTTCATGGCTTATTTTGATGAAATAAATGAAAATCTAGGAAGGAAAAAAGGGACCATCTTTTACCTTTCACTAAGATAATCCCCAAATCCATGCTTCTAACTACACCATTAGAATAAGCTTAGACTAGCATTTTTCATGCTCAAATATGGTAGGAAATGGTCAAAACCCCAAAAGCTTCCCATCCTCGAGAGGGGAAAAAAAAAAAAAAAAAAAAGAGTGAAAATTGAAAAGAAGGAAGCTTTCAATGACTACATCCATCATATCCATGCACATATCAGCCGATTTGGTGTGAATTTTGGGTCCCACCAATTCAAATGTAAATATTGTATAGGAGACCCCAGATGTGTGCTGAAGACGCCGTGAAAATCATGAGTTCAGACTATGCGTGATAAATATCAGTGGATATTAGAACCGTGATCAAGGTTGAGAAGATGTCGTGGCAAGAGAAGTTGAATCGGTTTTAGAAGATCAGTTATGTGGGTGGCAGATAAAGAGATTTATCCGAACCAATTTGAGGATTTCTATTTATTTCTAGAAGTACAGCAACCTGAGAAGTTGAAAATGCCAGACGTGTTTGCCTATTGTAGCTAGGCACAATGAAAATTTTAAAAGGCAATTATTTCATCATATTTTAGGGAATGAACAGTTAACTACTCGCTGAAATGGCCACCGTGTTCAATTAGCCAACTTGGCAAATGAGCTCACTTGCCAGTCCAACCAGAACTCCATTTCATGTGTAATGGGTTTCCACACTTCCCAAACAAAGGCCTATCTCAGAACACAAGGAGGCACCACTTCGATAGCACAAAATGTGTGTTTGAGCTCTTTTCAAACTCAAACTTAACTAGAATAGCATTCTAGTGATACACCACATATGTTGGGACTCTACTAAGCATTGGCACCGATCGTGTCAAAACAATCTTCAGTTTTGACATGAACACTGAAAAGGCAGTCCTCACCCAGAGAGATGGTGAACCGTTTTCCACATATTCAGGTAGGTGGAGAACAATTGCTTCATTGGTATAAAGTAAGCCAACCAAAGACAATTGAATAGAAATGATAATTCAACTCATATATTCGACTACCTCTCAGTAAGTTTCCTTGGTTATCTACCTAACTTCTCAACATCAATTGGCATTAGGGCTCAAAGTTGAGTTTACTCAAGTCAAACACATTCACCTCTCCCATCAAAGCCCAAACAGACAAATGGGCATGAGGCCAAACAAGCAGATGGCCACTTCATACCAAATTGGGTGATTTTCTCTCTCTTAAGTGTAAAGTGTATGTCTTGGCTCCCACACATATCTCAGGTAGAATTTATCATGGAAATTGATTTTACACATCAACATAGCACAGACCACAACTAATATAACAGGAATACCGACGAGTCATTAAGCTCCAACAAGATTTGGAATATGAAGGCTTACATGGTCTCGCTCACATTCTTCACACACAACTTGTGCAGCGTGTCCACTACCACGCAGCTTTTTCCAACCAGAAATCGGCACAAAAACCCAGCTCCTCAATTTATAGTCCATTGATAGCCCCAAGATATTCTCATGAGACTAACACACCATTCCGCAACAACAAGGCACTATTCAATGATCAGTTATCCAAACAACCCTTCCCTTCCAGCTACTAATCTTTAAGGGTGCACTTTGAAGTGACTATATTTGCTTTAAGCTGAATGGCCATTTCATTTAATTTATTTTCTTCATTTTCTATCAACAATAACAAGCTTTATAGAATGTACATTTCATTGGATAAATGTTTGCATTATTTCCAAAATGTTTCCCATCAGAAGGGAACAAAACAAGGCCACAACCCACCATTGGCACTTCAATGAAAAGCAGATTCCCGAATGTTTTGCTAACAAGGTATTCAAGAACAGTTACGTAGCAATAATAGTGGTACCTGTTACGCAAGACAGGGCTGTAATGCCCTATTTGCTAAAAGAAAAGAACGGGCCTATAAAGGCCATTACGGGCTCAATACATTTTTTCCTTTAAAAAAGATTTCAAGCATTACAGGGCCATAATGGCTGCGGGGACGAGGGCCATAACAGCCATTACAACCTGTATCGTAACTGTCATATGGCCGGGCATTATGCCGGCTGTTAACATTACTGAATAACATGCTTACCACAATTATTTTGCTAGGCAATAATAACTAGAGAAAATTCAAATAAATAACCAAAATCATAAAGAAGAGAACCACACAATCACTACAACCCAAATGCACAAAGAGGAAAGATACAAATGTTCAATCATGAATTCGCATGGCTCAACAAACTGGACAAGGGTCAACCTTTTGGTGGATCAGAAACAACCTAAAAATATCTCCTCACCATATGATTCTAACTATCCAATTGCCCACCTCAAATCCCATCGATCCCACCGATGAAAGGGGACCATCATTTGTAAGTAGCCATTTGCATCAGAAAGCCATGATAATCTGCTAGTGGAGTATCACCACACGGCTCGCCAGGTTAACAAATTAGGTCTCTTCAAGATGGACTCACATGCATCATCGTCCGAATGAACAAATAAACTCCATTTCTCTCAATCAAGCGCCATACGATAGGCATCCAACACATAAGGAACATGGATTGCATGTATGGAAACACCATAAATTTTGCTAAATTATCCACTGAAAAAATTAGAAAAGATTTGTAGTATGTCATACAATCGCTCATCCAATAACACCAAAAGAATACAATCTGAAGGGAAAAAGCATACCTGATTAGCTCTCAGCTCTGATCCTCAACGCTCTCCTCTTAAAAATCAAAGAGTATAAAAATAATTAATTAATTAATTATTTAAAAAAAAAAAAAAAAACAGAGAGAGAAGACAAGAAGTGAGTACAAGTCAGAAGCATGATTGTAAATATCATCCAATTTCAAAAAACAAAACAAAAAAAAAAAAGACCTCCAAAATTTCAAAAATGCCATCCATCCAAAAACCCCATTTCAAAGAGAACCCGAAAAAACAAAAGCAGCAGCATCACAAAAATTGATATTTCCACCCATCCTATTAATTTTCATACACCCATTTCCACCTTTTGGAATTGGATTAGTACAAAGTGAAAAAATGGCTGGAATCACATTAACAGGGGTGAGCAGAGATTCCCAAAAAAGAAAAAGAAAATCCAAATATCAGAACAGAGAGAGAAAGAGCTCACTAAAAATCTCTTTTTGGAGAATCCACACGCCAAAACCAAATCCAACAAAACTATCGCTCTCCAATCCTTCTTGTTGCTATATTTTTGTTTTTGTTTTTTGTTTTTTCTTTCATCCATTTTCTTTTTCCTTCTCTTCAAATACCTCCGAAGCGGACAGAAAGTCTCTAGGCGGAAGCCGTGTGGGGCCCACGGAGATTCTCGTGATAAATCCACTCCGTCTATCGGCTTTTCCAAGACTACAATATGGTTAATAATGTAAAATCAGGAAGATCCAAGACTCTTGTGGGCCACACCACACGAAACAGTGGGAACGGAAACGTCCACCGTTGAAAACTTCCTCGAGCAGACTATGATGTTTATATGCTATCCAAACCATCTTAATAAAGAATTGTGGCCCACGAAAAGTTTCCAATGGCGGGCGTTCAATCGACGCTGTTTCGCTTGGTGTGTCCCACATGAAATTCGGATCTGCCTGCTATTGTGAATTAAATCCTATTGTAGGCTTGAAAATTGATGGACGGAGTGGATTTGTCACGGGCATCTCTTAGCTCCACACAGCTTCCGACTACAGGAACTTACTGTGTAACAATTCCAAAATTTTACGGTTTCTTAAATTTTAAAATTTTAAAAAAAAAAATTTTTTAAAGAGATTAAAACAGTTACAACCTCTCTCATTGTTATTTTATCCGACTCTATTTTCTTTATAAGGAGGGACACTTCTCGCCGATTAAAAAAAGAGAGAGAGAGAGAGAAATTAGTGGAATGACGGCTTGCAGAGGTTAATACTTACTGTATTTTAATTTAGATTTTTTTTCTTTATGTTATTATATCTTGGGTCTACGTGATGGACGGTGTGGATCTACCATGGGTGCAATGCATGTGCACATATATCATATGTGTGCGTATGCACGATGCACCATGGAACGCCTTACACATGTAACAAGAAATCAAAGGAAACACGTACGTCTTTTTGTTTATTTTACTTGAATCACATATTTGACTTATTTTGCATATACGGCCTGATCAATTCCGTTCATTAGGTTCCAAGGACCAAAATATGAGAAACCTCCAAAAATTAGGTTAAATTAAGGTTTTGGTAAGCCACAATATGCAAAATAGGATTCATTAGGCAGTCGTCGTTGGAATATCCATCGGGGCCACAGGGAGTTCCGATAGAGATACCAATTATTTTGACCATTAAAATATAATTGGGTAGACCAATGAACAAATTGAATTTTACATAGAAAGTTATGAGGGTTTGAAATCAGAAATACATATATTTTAATGGTGGAAGAACAGTCAGTGTTGGTTCATGGTAATATGATCCATCAGAATAACGACTCTTCCTCATTTTTCGACCAATGTCCTAAAACTATAGTAGTAAAGTGGTGAATGGAATAGATCTTATGCACACATATTATGTATGGGTCATCATGATAAAAGTGTAACAATATAGAGTGAGTGTAAAAAACACTCCAGCGTACAAAAGTGAAATTGGGTTATTTACGTTACTGGAATTAGTCTGGATTTATGGGCCTTATATATGGGGCTTTCTTGATGTATGTATCAAATTCGTACCGTCTAATAATCTTGTCACTAATTAAAAGTCTTGGAGTTGAAAAATTTGTTCGAAAGAAAACTCATGTGGATCACATCGCCTTAAACTATGAAAATTAAATGGGCACCTTTGAATATTCTTGTGGGCCACAAAAGTGTTATTTCGAGTAAATTTTTAGGTTCGTCCTTTATAAGGAGATTACCTATCTCATTCATGATTTAGATTTTCATGGGACCTATTAAAAAAATTAAATAAATAAATAAGTACAAAAAATAAAGTTTGATTGTCAGCGTTGAAACCAAGTGCGGCTTTTAACGTTAGAAACCATCTTGGGTCATCAGATTGTGGACTCACAGTGATGTATACATTGTATCCAATCCATCCATTTGATTTGGAAGGTTATTATGAGTTAAGAGTGTAAATTTAGGACATATCTAAAATGTGTGTGACCCATACAGAAAGAAAATAATAGTAGTTGTACAATAATTATTTACGTTATTACAGGTCCCACATAGTTCAGATTATATTGAAAATTTTTCTCAAAGGTCAATATAGTAATGGTAACCATATAATCAATCCAGATCCCTATAAGTAGGACCCACATAAAAATAAATGTGTGTTAGATATATATCTATAATGTAACTCCACCTTCTGATGCACGGTAAAACTTAAATAAGTTGCATGCATGTTTATGACAAAATATACATAGGCTAAATTATGTATCAATATAACATGCTATTAAAATATCCAAGCCATCCATGTGTCTTTTGGGCCGAGATAGATACGATGAACCCTATCTATTACGTATGTTACTTGAGTATCACTCCCATGTAAGACCTTAATTAGTAATCAAAACAAATCAAATACTTTATGAGTTTAATATATATTTTTTAATATTATGGTGTACTGCATATGGATTATTTATAGGTAATTTCTGATCTGCTCCATTGAATTCCTCTTTAAATCATCAGGTGAGTAATCCCAACATGTTTCTTCTCCATATGATTAAAATAATTTGTTGTTGTGAATGACTTGATTAAATTGTTTATAAACTGATTAGTGCTGACATATTCTTGGATTATGAACATGTGAAAGACCTCTCATAAGGAGAGATGTATTTGATTGCTAATATGATTACTGCTGCATCAAACATTCATGCCTGACATCATTAATACTCTTGTGCGATTACCTAGGGGACAACCCATTATACCCACTAGAAGCCCACTATATGTGGAAGCCTGCCCAATGGGGGGATGCGGGCCTTGCCCATGCCTACCAACGGTAGAAGCCTGCCAAGTGCAGATGCGGGTTGTCGATATCCAACTCAAGCAAGTGGACGGTTTCTATTTATACCCACTAGATGCATCATCAGTATCATTCATAGCATACGCTTTAATTATTTGTATTGTATTTCTGGTTTTTATGCTTTACTTGTATGTATTATTTTAATTATACTGTGCACGAACCATGATGGGTTCACTCACTGGGCCTGGCCAGCTGACGGTTTATTGATGGAAAAACCATACAGATGGAATTGAAGCAGATAAAACGACTCAAGAGCCAGAATATGAAGTCAAACCAGTGGATAATCCACAGGATCGGTGGTCATATTTAACTGAAGACGAGCTTACATTGTTGGACCAGTAGAATAATTAAATGAGACATTTATTTCCCATTTATTATTTTATTTCTGTTTTAGAATAACTTTAAATTTAAATTTTGTTTTATTTTCTTAATAACTTGATGATTCCAATGATTTAAATAGAAGTCTCATTTTATTTTATTTTATTTTTATTTTTATTTTCTTTTGATGTGTGGTGATAAATGTTTGAGACTAGATCAAGTTAACATGAATGTATTGATAGATGTTAATGGGAACATATAATTCAAATTTTATTGTACCTCTAGTAAATAATGTGACCACTGATTTAAGTACACTAAGTGTACGAGTCGTGGTCCGTAACTCATGTCTGAGGGTGCACACTCAGTATGTGAATTTCGGGGCGTGACAGAATGGTATCAGAGCGAAGTTTTTATATAATTTAATGTGACCTGTAGGTAATGTGGCTCACTTATGTACATAACTGGTAGGCCCCCTCGAAATTAGAAACACAACACTTAGGATGTTTTATTTGGATATTATTGTGAGAAATAATGAATTTGAGTGTACTCTAATTTGAGCGTATTTTATATATATTGAGGTGAATTAGTTTGACCCTAATTAATTTTTAGAATATTGAGTTTACAAAGTCCTGCTGGACAGTAATGGGCAGCAGGAATCACCCAACTTGTAAAATTCATAACTATAGAAGTATTTATCCGATCAAGGCGAACTAAAATCCTGATCGATGATAGACAAGTAGAAATAAAAATAAAAATAATTAGAAAAATTGAATATGACTGTCATTATACTAATTCAGGGAGTTGGTATAGGCTAGTCACAATTTATCAAAATTTAGACAGATCTAACTACAGGGATTTTAAAAATTTTCTGTGGTTGGAAGATTTAGCTAAAATTTTATGATGAGAGTATATGCTTGTAATAAGATCTACACAAAAATTTTGAATTTAATTTAAAGTTCCAAACGGTAATTATAACCACAGCAGACAACTAGAAATCTAATTTGCCTAAAAAAATAAAAAAAAATGGTGTCCTGTCAGTTTAACTGACAATGTCATTCATTTGGATCATTATCTTTGATTAAAATAATAATTTTATCTAAATTATTTTATTTACAGGTTATTGTACAGTTAAAAATCCATAATCCCTACTAAAATTTAGATTCTTGTCTTATAGGAAAACTATGGCACCTAAGAAGATACGTAGCATCCGTGACTTAGTTCCTTCTACTAGCGCTATCATTCCTCATGACCTAGTAATGGACACCAATATTCTTGAAGAAGGTGAAACGACGAATAAAAATCAAGATGAGAATGAAGTCGAAGTGGATGAGGTTGAAGAGGGACTGCAAAATCTTATGTCTCCACCTGCAGCAGATCAAGGTAGGGCTGGACCAAACACCCAATTGCCTTTGTCTCCATCTGCAATGCTTGCTAATTTCGCTGGACCAGGCACCCATTTTCCTTTATCCCCCTCTGCAATGCATGCTAATTTTGCTGGACCTAGCACGCAGCCGTGGGACGTTGCGTTTGGATTAGTAAATCAAATGGCCGCCATGATGAAGCAACAACAAGAGCAATTTGCGGTTCAATGGAATATGTTGGCCAATATGAGCCAAGCACCTCAAGCTCATCATTAGGCATCACCAGTTAGGTCCGGGCAGACACGTGAAGTGGACCTCCTTGAGAGATGCATAAAACTCCGGCCGCCAATATTTAAAGGTGCCACACATCCTTCAATAGCAGAAGATTGGCTAAAGCAAGTCAAAAAGATATTAGAAGCGATGAATTGCCCTGATACTGAGAAAGTGCGATTGGTGACTTTTATGCTTCAAGGTGAAGCAGATGTTTGGTGGAGATCAGCTAAAAGAATGGTTACAACTAATCATATATGGACTTGGAGAAGATTTCAAGACAAATTCAATGAGAAATACTTCCTTAAGGCCTACTGTAATCAAAAGATGGCTGAATTTTCGAAATTGGAGCAAGGATCGATGACGGTAGCACAATATGAGGCGAAGTTCGCTGAACTATCAAGATATGTCCCGAAAATGATGGAAGATGAAGAATACAAGATCACTAAATTCGATGAAGGCCTTCGTCAAAATATTAGAACCAAGTTTTGTTGTGATGATATTCAAAAGTACTCTGAAATTGTTGACAAGGCTCTTCGAGCTGAAAGGGATAGTGAGCGGTTCATAAAGTCTCGGGTACAGATAAAAGAGATAGGAAGTCAGGTGAGGACTACTCCTAGCCAACGACAGCCGTTAGAGAAGAGGCAGCGAACTATTGGTCAATTTCAAGCTCACAGTAATCAAGATCAGTTTTTTTCTGGAAACTGTACCTATTGTGGGAAGTACGGACACAAATACCACTTTTGCAGAACCCGACTTAAGGATGTTGGCCAGATCCAACCACTTCAACAAATTCCTCCTCGGTTGCAACTTCCTGCACCATCTCAGCAGTTCGGGCAGTCTTCACAGGCATCACGATATCTACCTCCCAAGCCGCAACAGTATCAGCATAACCGACCTCAGCAGGCAGCTCGACCTTTAGTATCTCAGAATCAAGGGGGACAACCTTTCAGACAACAGACCACTCAAGCTAAAGTACATGCTATAACACCTGTCGAAGAACCAGAACTAGATAACAATGTTATTGAAGGTACAGTTAATATACTCGATAAACCTGTTGCTGTATTATTTGATTCTGGAGCCACCATATCATTTATTTCTAGTGCCATAGTGAAAAGACTAGGGTTGAAACCTATTGACCTTAGTAAAGCAATTTCCGTAGAATCACCAGTGGGGAAAACTGTTACCTTGAACAAATTATGCAAGTCCTGTGAAGTCAATATATGCGGTGTTATAATGTCAGTTGATACAGTAGTTATGGATATGAATGAATATGATGTCATTCTCGGTATGCATTGGCTCTCCTCTAACCATGCTAAGATCGACTATTATGCTAAGACCGTTACATTCTCTATTCCCGGGAAAGAATCTTTCCAAATTCTAGGAATACAGAGAGATAGTAACGTAGAACGTATTATAGTATTGAAGGAAGGGGAGTCACTAGAGTTGAGCATAGAACAAATCCCAATTGCAAGAGAGTATCCAGAAGTTTTTCAGGACATACTTGGATTACCGCCCCGACGAGAAGTAGACTTTAGTATTGATCTATTACCAGGCACTGCCCCGATATCAATGCAACCGTATTGAATGCCGCCGGTTGAGCTAAAGGAGCTGAAGGAACAATTGGAAGGATTGAAAAACCAGGGTTTCATCAAGCCCAGTACATCACCATGGGGTGCACCGGTACTTTTTGTAAAGAAGAAGGATGAAAGCATGCATTTATGCATAGACTATCGTCGGCTAAATGAAGTGACGATTAAGAACAAGTATCCTCTGCCACGTATTGACGATTTATTTGATCAGCTAAAAGGAGCATGTTATTTCTCCAAGATTGATTTAAGATCAGGATATCATCAACTGCGTATTAAGGAGCCAGATATTTATAAGACGGCCTTCAGGACCCGCTATGGGCACTATGAATTTTTGGTTATGCCCTTTGGTCTGACCAATGCTCCAGCTGTGTTCATGGATTTAATGAATAGAGTATTTTAGCCATATCTTGATCAATTTGTCATCGTATTTATTGATGATATACTGATCTATTCGAAGACTAGAGAAGATCATGAAACACATCTAAGAACTACTCTACAGACACTGAAGGACAATCAACTATATGCCAAATTATCTAAGTGTGAATTTTGGAAGCACAGTGTTAAATTTATAGGACATGTAATTACAAAGGACGGTGTTGAAGTTGATCCAGCCAAGATTGAAGCAGTGATGAAGTGGGAGCAGCCCAAGAGTATAACTGAAGTTAGGAGCTTTTTGGGACTCGCCGGGTACTACAGGAGATTCATCAAAGACTTCTCAAAAATTTGCGACCCATTAACAAGTCTGACTCGAAAGGGTGTGCCTTTTGAATGGACTGATAAATGCGAAGAAGCATTTGTTATATTAAAGAAGCTTTTAACATCTACTCCTATTCTCACTCTTCCAAAGGAGGGAGTAAAGTTTGTCCTATATACTGACGCGTCAATTTTGGGCTTTGGTTGTGTACTGATGCAAGAAGATAAGGTGATTGCATATGCGTCAAGGCAATTGAAGAATCATGAACGTAATTATCCAACTCATGATTTGGAATTGGGCGCAATCGTTTTTGCTTTAAAGATTTGGCGACATTATTTATATGGCGAAAGATTCGATCTTTTCACAGATCACAAGAGCCTTCGATATTTATTTTCCCAAAAAGACTTGAATATGAGACAACGAAGATGGGTCGAATTCCTGAAAGATTATGATTTTGAGCTATTATATAATCCTGGGAAGGCAAACCTTGTGGCAGATGCCCTTAGTAGGAAGCAACATAAGCAGCAAATCATAGCTAGACTAATGGTTCAAAAGTGGCAGATGATGAACTATGTGAAGGATTTCGATGTTGAACTACAGTTCCGAGAACAACGTATTCGCTTATGTAATATAACATTACAGCAGACATTGAAGGAAAGAATCATAGAAGCACAAGGAAATGATGAGTGGTTAATGAAAATGGTGACTAAGCACCAAGGTGATGAGACATCAGTTTGGAAAGTGTGGGAAGACAAGGGAGTTCGGTATCGCGGTCGTCTTTGCGTGCACAATATTTCAGAACTGAAGGAAGAAATTTTGAAAGAAGCGCACAGAACTAAGTTCACTATTCATCTGGGAGGTACTAGGATGTACTAGAATGTAAAGTGTTCATTTTGGTGGTAAAACCTGAAGAAAGATATAACTAATTATGTTTCTCGATGTTACACCTGTCAACAAGTAAAGGCCGATCACCAGAACCCGTTAGGACTATTGCAGCCTTTAAAAATACCAGAATGGAAGTGGGATTGCGTTTCCATAGACTTCATAGTTGGACTTCCTATGACCCAGAGGAAGCACGATTCGATATGGGTGATCGTTAACCGATTAACAAAGTCAGCACATTTCATGCCTATTCATATTACTTATTCAATGGACATTCTTGCCAAACTATATATCAAAGAAGTAGTGCGATTACACGGCATACCTAGTTCTATTGTGTCAGATCGCGACCCTCATTTTACTTCGCGATTCTGGACTAGTTTACAGGAAGTCATGGATACGACTTTGGACTACAGTACAGCTTATCATCCACAGTCTAATGGACAGACTGAGCGTGTGAATCAAATACTTGAAGATTTGTTACGTGCATGCGCTCTCGATTTCAAAGGTACTTGGGATGATAACTTACATTTTGCTGAATTTGCTTATAATAATAGCTATCAAACAAGTATTGGTATGGCTCCGTATGAAGCATTGTATGGACGCCCCTGCCGTGCTCCTAACTGTTGGATTGAAATAGGAGAGAAAGGTTTGATTGGACCAGATATTGTCCAAGAGGCTTCTTAGAAGGTGGAGCTCATTCGGAAACGACTTCAAATAGCTCAAAGTCGACAAAAGAGTTACGCAGATAACCGAAGACGTGATTTGGAATTCTCAGTAGGGGATCACGTGTTTGTAAAAGTCTCACCAATGAAGGGTCTGATGCGACTTGGTACAAAAGGAAAGCTTGCCCCTCGGTTTATTGGGCCTTTTGAGGTGTTAGATCGAGTGGGAGCTACAACATATAGACTCGCGCTACCTCCACAGCTGTCAAGTGTTCACAACGTCTTTCATGTGTCAATGCTAAGGAAGTATGAAAGAGACGCCTCGCATATCATCGATTGGCATGATCTTGAGCTTCAGGAAGATACATCTTACATGGAAAAGTCTATTCGTATTTTAGATCGCAAGGAACATATTTTAAGAACCAAGACAGTATCACTAGTCAAGGTGTTATGGAATCATCACGGAGTCGATGAAGCATCGTGGGAGCAGGAAGCTGAAATACGCGGGAAGTATCCTCACTTATTTGAAGAATAGCTCAGGTAAATTTCGAGGACGAAAATTTTCTTTTAGGGGGTTAGAATGTAACAACTCCAAAATTTTACGGTTTCTTAAATTTTAAAATTTTATTTTTTTTAAAGAGATTAAAACAGTTACAACCTCTCTCATTGTTATCTTATCCGAACGACTCTATTTTCTTTATAAGGAGGGACACTTCTTGCCGATTAGAGAGAGAGAGAGAGAGAGAGAGAGAGAGAGAGAGAGAGAGAGAGAGAGAGAGAGAGAGAGAGAGAGAGAAATTAGTGGAAGGACGGCTTGCAGAGGTTAGTACTTACTATATTTTAATTTAGATTTTTTTTTTCTTTATGTTATTATATCTTGGGTCTACGTGATGGATGGTGTGGATCTACCATGGGTGCAATGCATGTGCACATATATCATATGTGTGCGTATGCACGATGCACCATGGAACGCCTTACGCATGTAACAAGAAATCAAAGGAAACACGTAAGTCTTTTTGTTTATTTTACTTGAATCACATATTTGACTTATTTTGCATATACGGCCCGATCAATTCCATCCATTAGGTTCCAAGGACCAAAATATGAGAAACCTCCAAAAATTAGGTTAAATTAAGGTTTTGGTAAGCCACAATATGCAAAATAGGATTCATTAGGCAGTCGCCGTTGGAATATCCATCGGGGCCACAGGGAGTTCCGATGGAGATACCAATTATTTTGACCATTAAAATATAATTGGGTGGACCAATGAACAAATTGGATTTTACATAGAAAGGAGGGTTTGAAATCAGAAATACATATATTTTAATGGTGGAAGAACGGTCAGTGTTGGTTCATGGTAGTATGATCCATCAGAATAACGACTCTTCCTCATTTTTCGACCAATGTCCTAAAACTATGTTAGTAAAGTGGTGAATGGAATAGATCTTATGCACACATATTATATATGGGTCATTATGATAAAAGTGTAACAATATAGAATGAGTGTAAAAAACACTCCAGCGTGCAAAAGTGAAATTGGGTTATTTACGTTACTGAAATTAGTCTGGATTTATGGGCCTTATATACGGGGCTTTCTTGATGTATGTATCAAATCCGTACTGTCTAATAATCTTGTCACTAATTAAAAGTCTTGGGGTTGAAAAATTTATTCGAAAGAAAACTCATGTGGATCACATCGCCTTAAACTGTGAAAATTAAATGGGCACCTTTGAATATTCTTATGGGCCACAAAAGTGTTATTTCGAGTAGATTTTTAGGCTCGTCCTTTATGAGGAGATTACCTATCTCATTCATGGTTTAGATTTTCATGGGACCTATTAAAAAAATTAAATAAATAAATAAGTACAAAAAATAAAGTTTGATTGTCAGCGTTGAAACCAAGTGCGGCTTTTAACGTTAGAAACCATCTTGGGTCATCAGATTGTGGACTCACAGTGATGTATACATTGTATCCAATCCATCCATTTGATTTGGAAGGTTATTATGAGTTAAGAGTGTAAATTTAGGACATATCTAAAATGTGTGTGACCCATACAGAAAGAAAATAATAGCAGTTGTACAATAATCATTTACGTTATTACAGGTCCCACATAGTTCAGATTAGATTGAAAATTTTTCTCAAAGGTCAATATAGTAATGGTAACCATATAATCAATTCAGATCCCTGTAAGTAGGACCCACATAAAAATAAATGTGTGTTAGATATATATCATATAATGTAACTCTACCTTCTGATGTACGGTAAAACTTAAATAAGTTGCATGCATGTTTATGACAAAATATACATAGGCTAAATTATGTATCAATATGACATGCTATTAAAAGATCCAAGCCATCCATGTGTCTTTTGGGCCGAGATAGATACGATGAACCTTATCTATTACGTATGTTACTTGAGTATCACTCCCATGTAAGACCTTAATTAGTAATCAAAATAAATCAAATACTTTATGAGTTTAATATATATTTTTTAATATTATGGTGTACTGCATATGGATTATTTATAGGTAATTTCTGATCTGCTCCATTGGATTCCTCTTTAAATCATCAGGTGAGTAATCCCAACATGTTTCTTCTCCATATGATTAAAATAATTTGTTGTTGTGAATGACTTGATTAAATTGTTTATAAACTGATTAGTACTGACATATTCTTGGATTATGAACATGTGAAAGACCTCTCATAAGGAGAGATGTATTTGATTGCTAATATGATTACTGTTGCATCAAACATTCATGCCTGGCATCATTAATAATCTTGTGCGATTACCTAGGGGACAACTCATTGTACCCACTAGAAGCCCACTATATGTGGAAGCCTGCCCAATGGGGGATACGGGCCTTGCCCATGCCTACCAACGGTAGAAGCCTGCCAAGTGCAGATGCGGGTTGTCGATATCCAACTCAAGCAAGTGGACGGTTTCTATTTATACCCACTTGATGCATCATCAGTATCATTCATAGCATACGCTTTAATTATTTGTATTATATTTTTGATTTTTATGCTTTACTTGTATGTATTATTTTAATTATACTGTGCACGAACCATGATGGGTTCACTCACTGGGCCTGGCCAGCTGACGGTTTATTGATGGAAAAACCGTACAGATGGAATTGAAGCAGATAGAACGACTCAAGAGTAAGAATCTGAAGCCAAACCAGTGGATAATCCATAGGATCAGTGACCATATTTAACTGAAGACGAGCTTACATTGTTGGACCAGTAGAATAATTAAATGAGACATTTGTTTTCCATTTATTATTTTGTTTTCTGCTTGATGATTCCAATGATTTAAATAAAAGTCTCATTTTATTTTATTTTATTTTTATTTTTATTTTCTTTTGATGTGTGGTGATAAATGTTTGAGACTAGATTAAGTTGACATGAATGTATTGATAGATGTTAATGGGAACATATAATTCAGATTTTATTGTACCTCTAGTAAATAATGTGACCCACTGATTTAAGTACACTAAGTGTACGAGTCGTGGTCCGTAACTCATGTCTGAGGGTGTACACTTAGTATGTGAATTTCGAGACGTGACATACTGTGCCGGGGCACAGGCAATCTGCATCCACAAATCTAGATGCGTGAGGTTGATCGCAACCGCGAATGGAAAAAAGGGTCAATAGACGATATCCTGTGGTTGGTCTTACCTATCCAACCTATGACAGATAATCATGGAATTTTAGACGTTTTAAATTTAAGTGGCCCACATGTACACTTAATCAAGACCGTCCAAAATTATTACGTTTGGCGGGTATCAAATGAACTGTTCGGATAACCTCCGCCGCTATCAAATGATCACCATCCGATTGATGGCTGTCCAAGTATATAAGCAAAGCAGATGGTCACTTTCGGAAGCGGATTGCCCGTGACCCCGGGCACAAAGATACTGCTGCGGCTGTATGGGGCCCACAGAGATGTCCGTAACAAAAACACTCCATCCATCTGTATAAACACTCCATCCATCTGTATTGAAGGACCACAATCGGATGGGAGTCTAAAAATCAGGCAGATCCAAAACTCACGTGGGCCACACCAAACAAACAGTGGGAACGGAAACATCCACCGTTGAAACCTTCCTGGAGCTGATCACAATGTTTATATACCATCCAGACCGTTCATAGGGTTATTACCAGTCAGATAAACTGTATCCACAGATATCACCCTGATACAAAACTTCTGTCGTTCCCATGCTTTCAATTCCCTGGAATGTCCCACATCAGCTTTGGATCTGCCTGTTTTTTAAGACTCGTACTCTATTGTGGTATTGAATGGTTCTGTCATTGAAGACCCCACACAGCCCCTGTGTAG
This sequence comes from Magnolia officinalis, assembly GCA_021015155.1. NCBI lineage: Eukaryota > Viridiplantae > Streptophyta > Magnoliopsida > Magnoliales > Magnoliaceae > Magnolia > Magnolia officinalis. Next base: position 31,355,074 of record JAJHSJ010000006.1, read on the forward strand.
AAATATCTCTGTGGGTCACAGCAATTCCCTTTGTCGCTAGGACAGTTTGATGTTTGGGCCATGATCGATCTATCCTAGGAATTTAGGGCTGTCAATGGGCCAGGTGGGCCTCACCTTCTTCGGGATATGCCTAGGCCCGTTTACTAGCTAGAGCCCATCAGCCTGGCCCATTTAAGGTTTTGAGGGCATTTTTATCATATTCATGGAAAATAAATTTCATGTAACTGACCTGTAAGTCCTGATTTAGCCCAGTTAAAATGCACCAACATTAGAGGTGGGCCTGCAAATCCCTTTGTAGATTACTTCCGTGAAAGAACGAGCAACAACAGGTTCCCGTTCCTACCTGAGAAATTCTGTGTCCTTTGTCCCACATGGGCCTTGCCCATGCTTGGGCGTTAAATAGACTGGAGGCCTGACTTGAACACACCTAAGAAACGTAGATAATTAGAGATGTACACCAGCTCGACTCGGCTCGACCGCTAGCTGACCCCAGCTCGAATACGGCTTGGCTTGGTTCGGTCAGTAGCTCAGGCTAGTTCGATCCAAGATCAAGTCCGTGTGTCATTTTCTCAAACACATGGAGTGCACTTTCGATTTCTCACGGTATATAAAACAACAGAAGCTATTTATAAGTATTTCATTAAACACTCAGTAGGCAACATCAAAATCAAGATACAAGGGTATTTATTTCATATCCATACGTTCCTCTCCACCAGCAGATGCTTCTTTGAGTCATTTCATCAAACACTCCGTGAGCAACATCAATATTACAACTCTAAATTTTTTCGAGCTCCAAAAATCAGCTCGACTCGACTCAAAATCAGTTTCGAACCGGGCCTAATCGAGCTTTTTCGAGCCGAGTTGAGCAAGTGAACCAAACTCGGTTCGTGTACAGCTCTATGGATAGTATGTAATCTGATATTAGATAACCTCAAAATGTATGGTAAACAGGTCCGTTGATCTGGTGGGCCATGTCTAGATGGGCCATAGCCAAATATTACAATAGCTAGACTCATCATCGAATTGTTGTGATGGACATGAAACCCAACAGAACTTTTATCTACCAACTTGCATACTAACATTCCTGGGACTAGTATTAAAAGGGACTCTGGAGACACTTCATGATCATTGCTTAAATGGAGGTGGGTCCTCCTCCACTCTATATTGAGTAATTAGCACACGTGTAAATGCATTCGATTGTCAATGTCGAATATTGTGATTAGATGATCCTAATCATTTATTTTCACCATTTGAATTTTGATCATTGACCATAAAATCTTAGCCATCTATTGCTGTCATCCAATTGGAAGGTTAGATCATCCAGTGATGCTATCGTGCTGGTTGGGGCAATGAATTTCTGAAAGAGTGGAAGTTTTTGGGTCAAGAAAAAAGCTATGCATTGTTGTCCCCGAACGTAGTATATTGCCAAACCACATAAATACACTCTGGAATGTGGACCAATAGGTGAATGGATCAGCTTCGTACATGGGCTTGAGAACCCCCAGCTCGAGGATGATTTAATGGTCGGCTTGGATTTAGCTAAGATTGTCAGTAAGCCCTCTATTTCATTTTAAACTCGAGTTTGGTTGTACTGGGTCGGATCAGATTATCTGAGCCTGGCCCAGTTACAAGTAAATGGGTGGGTGTGTCAGGCTGGGGCTTGGTGAATTTTAAGTGGGCAGAGAGGGCCACAGGCAAGGGATTGGGTGCCAGGTTTGGGCTGGAATTCTTTGGCCCACCTAACAGGCGGTCAGTCTCAACTCCTACTGAGTGGACTATGTCAGTCTCAACTCCTACTGAGTGGACTATGCGTACCATCCAACTAAACTAGCCCAAGTGCATCAAGGGCTGAAATATGAGCTAACAGCCCATATTCAAGGCCAGATGATAGAGCATGCTAATAAACCGTCAAAGGTCAGATAGGCCATATATTAGATAGAGCCATGGAGGAAAGGTGCCTATTTTTGGCCTTTTTGGAAAACCAAAGCCCAAGTCCAGCCCAATTAGTTATTGGGCTTGAAAACTGAAGGCCAGATTCAACATGCCAGCCAGGATGCATAATCCTAAGCAGGCTAGAGTCCAGCCTACTTGCAGCCTTCTCATCCGTTAGGCTCATCCATGGATGTGACCATGTTATAAAATAAAGTCGTTTGAGCGGATCATAACATCTAGATTGATGTAAAAATGGACTACTAGAAGGAAGAAAACAAATTGTCCACGTTTAATGAATTTTCATTAAAAAAAAAGAAGTGATTGGATGGCATGACAGGACGGACCATATGTGTGTGGCCCACCAGATCAATCTATGACATCCAGCTCGTTCATTAAATTCCCATGGTGATAATGGGATGCCCCAAAAATCAATTGATCCAACTTATTGGGCTTTAATTTGGACATGTAGCCACACATATAGTGAATGGCCTGATTTTGATTTTGCATATGTGAGTATATATCTGTGGTACATGCTAAAGTCATATTCGACTTGAATTCAACAAAACAAATTGTGATACCATGCGCCGAAATAGCTGGATACAACCAAAATTATAAAGATTGGCTGTATTGCGTTCACATAAATTGACAAAGAATCAAACGATTTATAAAGGGAATAGTTAGATCATTTGAATGAATCCTTTTTACCTTGAAAATAAGAAAATTTCTCATAATAATGATGGCTTTATTGCGTTCACAAACGAAGTAAGCGCTTAAGGAAAAAATAATAAATAGAAAGTCAATTGCAGATTTTATTAAATTGCATGAGAATACAGTACAATCGATAGAAAAGTAAATAAAGTAGACAAAATTATCCACAACAATTTTAGTTGGTGGCCATGGATGGTTAACGGTTTTCTTGAACTTAAATGGTCATGAGAAAATCATGAAATAGTCATGGTTTGGCTAGTAGATTGGGACCAAAAGAATTACTAAATAAGGACTTAGAAATTTGGAGTCTAACGAAGGAGTTGTAAATGAAACTAAACTAATTCCGACTTACCGCAGTGATGCACTAGATAGAAATGGAGAGACTAATTAATGCTACGCTAATAAATCTGGACTCGTAGCGGCATAGTGTTGAACAGAAGTTGAGACGCTAAACTAGGCTAAGCTAAAATAAATGTCAATGTTAGACGAAAGTATTTGATTGGAAACTTTGAATTGAATAAAATATTTTTTTGATTGGATTAGTAAAAGCCCGTAACTCTTTATTCTATATTGTTTTTATATAAGTAGCATGGTGTTAGACAAAAGTAGAGACGCTAAGCTAAGATAGATGTCAATGTCCGACGAAAGGATTTGATAGGCAACATTAAGCTGAATAAAAAATTTGTTTAATTGGATTACTGAAGGCTCGAAGCTCTTTGTTCTCTACTACTTTTATAAACTTGGGTTAGGTAGTAGCCTTGTGTATAGTTGTAACCCCCTGAAAATCGGGGGTCGAGCATAAACTCAACTCCCGAATTCCAACGCATCACTTATGCAACAAAATGAATGATGATTGAATTGTTGTCTGAATTAGTGAATTGAACATGAGTGAGATTAAGCCAAAACAACATATCATATTCGAGAGACAGTTAAATTGCAAGCGGAAGACTGTGATAGATATATGAAATATATAAAAATAGTGGTGAGTCTCCAGAGTGTGATAATGTTACCAGGTTAATGAATTACAAGTACAATTTTAAATTATACCAAAGGTGTAGTGTTATCTAGTCAACATCCATGTAATCCCGTCGATCAAGACACGGCTCACATGAAGCCGTCAGAATACAGCAAATACAAGCAAACATCATTGTCTTCATAAAGGTCCGGCTCTGCCTCAAGAGTAGCGTCGCCATCTGCAATCAGACAAAGTCTGGTGGGTGTTCGGAACACCGTCCCGTATCATGAGAGTGAGTAGCTAACTCAGTGGAACAATAAAGCATAGGTTAACATGTTATCGATTCAGTCAAGCAGTAATGATAAAACAGTATAATCAAACACTCCTAACTACTCTTATTAATGCAAGTATGAATGCAGTCATGATGGATGCCCTCACCGACATACTCCCTCATGCGACACCATCTTACGTTCGCGGCATGCTTGCTTTCCTCAGTGCTCCACATCTTCCAGGCACATGCAATGCATGATGAGCATGATTACCGAGTTGTTATTAGTCCATTTCAAACAGCAAGATTGAAAAACTAAGGTACCTCCCTTGTATCATTCCCAAACATGATCCATTCTAGGGTCGTCAGTCCCAGACAATCTTATACGATGATGTGTTTTTAGGTCGTTGCAAGGGCTACCAGGACTGTTACACGGAATCGTTGCACCACTCCCCCATCACCTTATCAATACAGGCCTAGTTTATACTTTATTACTACGGGAAGGCTCATCGCCTCACCGCAGATTTAGAGTATGCTCGAAGTCACTACACCGGGTACGGTCAGGGCTATTACAAGGAATCGTTGCACCACTCCCCCATCACCCATCAAGCAGTGTAGGTCGACAGCTCGAATATAGTGTCCCATACCACCATAATCGGCTCACGAGTCTGGTTGCTCACTGGTCACTATGGGGAGGCACGTGGCCCCAGCGTAAGCCGACAGCTCGACCACGGTATCCCATACCACCATGCCCGGCTCATGAGTCTTAGCGGATTGAGGTACCATGGTTAAAAGGGATTTCACTGGTAAGTTTGGTACCCTAGGTTTAAGCAGTAGCGTCCAAACATAGTGAACATACATTAGACAGATCGGGTTACTTGACGAGCTCGGCTAGCTCAAGCGCACAACAAGTTAAACGATATGAAGCGCATAAGCATTTCGTGTGGCCAACCACTATCGCCAACCGAAGTATGACTTGGGTTCGTCGAACACACCTCACGTGGCAAATGAATCCCAGCCACGAATTCAATCCCGTTACCAATTGCCTGGACTATAATCATAGCCCCAATCGTATTCAATTGCAGATAGTTAAAGCAGTAATAGATCAAGATTCAAATCATATAATCAAAGCCTGATAATATCCGTTTAGGGCTGCCAGGGCTGTTACACGGAATCATTGCACCACTCCCCCATCACCCATGACGGATCATACAACGTAAACATGAAATTTAAACATATGCATTACATAGATAAAATCACACAATCAGTTAACCATGTTATGAAGCACAACACAAGCATTAGTTTGTACATATTCAATTCCTAATCACACAGCTATCCAAGGAAATCATACACATAGTTAAAGGAGTTGAGAATCATATCTCAACACCCTTATACATTACAATTTACTAACTACTACTCATTCAGACATTTCAACAAACACTTTAGACTATATACATCAACATACATGACATATGTTGATCACATAGGTATTAGGCCAAAACCTTTCACTAGGGAGTTACCCCAATCATAACACGAATACACCCACGATGGATAGTCATGGCAAGCAGGAATCCAAGTTCCATATTCATTCAGTCATTTCCACAAACACTTGGGCTACACATTTTAACATATATAGTGTATATTGGCCGTGGCGTGATTTAAGGCAAATCCTTTCGTCAAAGGGGGTATCGCCAATACAACAATCATAAATCCATGACAATTAGTCATAGCGAGCACAAATGAGAATTCTATACTCATTCGGTCATTTTCACAAACACTTAGAACACACTATTTTAACATACATAGTGTATATTAGCAAAAACATGTATTAGGGCGAACCCTTTTGCCAAATGAGTATTTTATCCATATATAATATATTCATACAACAAATAATCATGGCAAACACATTTCCAAAATTTATACGTATACGGTACCTTCTACAAATACCTAGAGTATGTAAAATTCCACATTCTTCATCTTTAATCGAAACGGAAAACAGACAGCACTTTGTACATGTGCAATTGCATGCAGATCATGAATCTATCATTATCTGACATTGAAAGCGTTGAAAACCATAACCTATACACCTAAAGTCCGCACCTTTTGTCGTAGAATCGTAACGAAGTCAATAGGTTTGCTAAGCTTTTGTATATGACAGTTTGGTAACCTATAGAACGAAATAGGTTAGCTATTTCATAACCTACAACTATCAAAACCCCAAATCAGTTTAGGGTTAGGGTTTCTTACCTAGAAACGGAGCTGGAATCGCCGGGAAAGCGACAAGAAATGGAGTGGTGGAGCATGGATAGCAGCAGGGAAGAACATCAGGGAGATCCTCCCACATCTCCCACACTTTCTCTCTCTTTTCTCTCTTCTCTCTCTAAGGTTTCTCTCAAATTCGTATGGCTGCAATGAGAGAGGGTTTAAGGTCCTTATATAGCCTAAAAACTCATCGAAATAGACTCCGGGTCAAAGTATACTTCGGTTATAATCAAAACTGGTCAGTTTCAGCTCAACGGAGGACTTCTGGCGGGCCTCCTTGAGCCAAAGGTCGGACTTAAGCTCACCAACACCGGATCTACGTTTAGTTAAGTTTTCATTTCGGTCGGGATTCCAGATCGCAAATGGTGGACCAGTTTCAGTTTAACGGTCAGCGGATCTCGATCGGAGATTCCGAGTACATGGATATGTGTATGAAATTTTTCCTGATCCGTGGGTGTAATTTGGTCTGATTCTGACGGTCTGATTGCTTAAAACTGATCCGCAAGCAACACGTGCCAGATTACTATTCAAGATATTTATTTTGTAAAGAAAACAAGTGTTTTCACACTCTTCACTCCAAGCTCAAGCGAATAGCGCTGGGACACTATCTGGATTTGATTTTCGAGATGTTGTCAAGCCCAGCAAGGCGATCCTAATTCCTTAACTTCGTGTTAATCAGACTTCCGACGTGCGGTCCAGATCTGATACGGAGTTTCGAGATGCTCCCGAGAGCAGACGGGTAATGAGATTGATCCTAGATTTTAGGGTACCCTAGCATCAATGATTTTACAAGTTTTGGATCTTGCAGATCGTATTTAAAGTGATTGGTACTAATTTCACGGGTACTCTAGTTTCACACTAGCTAATTCTCGCCTAATTTCTAAATGATTTAGTCCTGGGTGATTTCGGTCTGAGGTGATACCTGGGCCTTTGTAGTTTGTATATAAAGTAATCTAAGTTATAATACTTAGCTAGTTTAAGATAGTGTCTAGAGTGAAAGTACTTAGAAAAATGGAAAGAACAAGGTGGTGAAATGTGGGATTTGTGAAGGAAATGGGTTAAGGAGCGATTTTAGACTGTGGGATTCAGTTCTGATAAGTTAATAAGGTGTTAGGATCGACCCATTGCCTAAGGACGTCTAATCCAAGGTTGGCAAAAATCAGGATGTTACAATCTACCCCCCTTAAAACAAAATTTTGTCCCCGAAATTGCATAAGGGTAATAAGGAAAGATTTAATTATTTCTTTGCCTAAGTTTGATTGATTTCGAGTTTCTACTCGTGGTAGGGTATATACTAGCCTGGTTCATTTTAGTCTACCCCCCTTAAAATTTATTTCTTTATCCATTTCTCATACCCTGATGGTTCGCTACAATTTATTTCTTTACCTATTTGGAGTCTTGCCGACAATTCCCAACAATTTAGAGTAAGATAGTTGTTTTCATTGTTTGACCAACACGGAGAGACGGGTGTAGTGGGCTTGATTCCGATACATCGATCATCTACCGGGCCAGGGTAGGAAGCTCATAGTATCCCTTCCGAATCCTGGTAGATCCTGGTCTTCTGCTCGGCCAAGCAGTGAGTCCATTGGTAGTCGCCCAGGATTGAGAATTGGGTCAAGCCGTGAATGTTCGCAGTTGTATATTTCAGTAACTCCGTAGTCCGATCACTCTAGAAACGTAGGGAATGTCCATCATTGAAAGGCTCAAATTGTCTATTTCTAAGGTTGCCGTTTAGGTCTTAATCTAAGAGAGTCCTCGTTATTATCTATGTCCAAGGAAATGGTGAATCAAATCTTACTAGATCATTCTAAAACGGTTTCTCATAGTATAACTTGTTAGGGCTTCTATAATGTTCGTATTCAACGAGCACAGTTTTGATCCTGGGCCAGTGGGGTAGGGTCAACCACGCTTTCGCTGCGCCACCCAGATCAAAGAGGTGCAATAGGTGACCTAACTAGATTGGGCTTATAATGTTCTACCCCTGTTTTAAGGGGGGTAGATTTTAATCTAGAATCATCAATAAACGGCCTAGGAATGTTTTAAGGTCGACCCGTGCGACCATGGTTGAATACAGACTCGATTTTGGCGTTCGTTTTCAATGAACTTCGCCAATTGGCGAAATCGGGATACCTATGACTGTTTCTACCTTCCGTCGCTCCCTCCTAAGTCAGAGTGCGTCAGTGTGCGTCGTGTGACCATAACCCAGGTCCGGTTTAATTCAAATCATGCTCTGATACCATCTTGTAACGCCTTGAAAATCGGAGGTCGAGCATAAACTCAACTCCCGAGTTCCAACGCATCACTTATGCAACAAAATGAATGATGATTAAATTGTTGTTTGAATTAGTGCATTGAACATGAGTGAGATTAAGCCAAAACAACATATCATACTCCAGAGACAGTTAAATTACAAGCGGAAGACCGTGATAGATATATGAAATATATAAAAATAGTGGTGAGTCTTCAGAGTGTGATAATGTTACCAGGTTAATGAATTACAAGTACAATTTTAAATTATACCAAAGGTGTAGTGTTATCTAGTCAATATCCATGTAATCCCGTCGATCAAGACACGGCTCACATGAAGCCGCCAGAATACAGCAAATACAAGCAAACATTATTGTCTTCATAAAGGTCCGGCTCCGCCTCAAGAGTAGCGTCGCCATCTGCAATCAGACAAAGTCTGGTAGGTGTTCGGAACACCGTCCCGTATCGTGGGAGTGAGTAGCTAACTCAGTGGAACAATAAAGCATAGGTTAACATGTTATCGACTCAGTCAAGCAGTAATGATAAAACAGTATAATCAAACACTCCTAACTACTCTTATTAATGCAAGTATGAATGCAGTCATGATGGATACCCTCACCGACATACTCCCTCATGCGACACCATCTTACATTCGCGGCATGCTTGCTTTCCTCAGTGCTCCACATCTTCCAGGCACATGCAATGCATGATGAGCATGATTACCGAGTTGTTATTAGTCCATTTCAAACAGCAGGATTGAGAAACTAAGGTACCTCCCTTGTATCATTCCCAAACATGATCCATTCGAGGGTCGTCAGTCCTAGACAATCTCATACGATGGTGTGTTTCTAGGTCGCTGCCAGGGTTACCAGGGCTGTTACACCGAATCGTTGCACCACTCCCCCATCACCTTATCAATATAGGCCTAGTTTATACTCTGTTACTACGGGAAGGCTCATCGCCTCACCGCAGATTTAGAGTATGCTCGAGGTCACTACACCGGGTACGGTCAGGGCTGTTACACGGAATCGTTGCACCACTCCCCCATCACCCATCAAGCATTGTAGGCCGACAGCTCGAATATAATGTCCCATACCACCATAATTGGCTCACGAGTCTGGTTGCTCACTGGTCACTACGGGGAGGCACGTGGCCCCGGCGTAGGCCGACAGCTCGACCACGGTGTCCCATACCACCATGTCCGGCTCATGAGTCTTAGCGGATCGAGGTACCATGGTTAAAAGGGATTTCACTGGTAAGTTTGGTACCCTAGGTTCAAGCAGTAGCGTCCAAACATGGTGAACATACATTAGACAGATCGGGTTACTTGACGAGCTCGGCTAGTTAAAGCGCACAACAAGTTAAACGATATGAAGCGCATAAGCACTTCGTGTGGCCAACCACTATCGCCAATCGAAGTACGACTCGGGTTCATCGAACACACCTCATGTGACAAATGAATCCCAGCCACGATTTCAATCCCGTTACCGATTGCCTGGACTATAATCATCGCCCCAATCGCATTCAATTGCAGATAATTAAAGTAGTAATGGATCAAGATTCAAATCATACAATTAAAGCATGATAATATCCGTTTAGGGCTGCCAGGGCTGTTACACGGAATTGTTGCACCACTCCCCCATCACCCATGACGGATCATACAACGTAAACATGAAATTTAAACATATGCATTACATAGATAAAATCACACAATCAGTTAACCATGTTATGAAGCACAACACAAGCATGAGTTTGTACATATTAAATTCCTAATCACACAGCTATCCAAGAAAATCATACACATAGTTAAAGGAGTTGAGAATCATATCTCAACACCCTTATACATTACAATTTACTAACTACTACTCATTCAGACATTTCAACAAACACTTTAGACTACATACAACAACATACATAACATATATTGATCACATAGGTATTAGGCCAAAACCTTTCACTAGGGAGTTACCCCAATCATAACACGCATACACCCACGACGGATAGTCATGGCAAGCAGGAATCCAAGTTCCATATTCATTCAGTCATTTCCACAAACACTTGGGCTACACATTTTAGCATATATAGTGTATATTGGCCGTGACGTGATTTAAGGCAAATCCTTTCGTCAAAGGGGGTATCGCCAATACAACAATCATAAATCCATGACAATTAGTCATGGCGAGCACAAATGAGAATTCTATACTCATTCGGTCATTTTCACAAACACTTAGAATACACTATTTTAACATACATAGTGTATATTAGCAAAAACATGTATTAGGGCGAACCCTTTTGCCAAATGAGTATTTTATCCATATATAATATATTCATACAACAAATAATCATGGCAAACACATTTCTAAAATTTATACGTATACGGTACCTTCTACAAATACCTAGAGTATGTAAAATTCCACATTCTTCATCTTTAATCGAAACGGAAAACAGACAGCACTTTGTACATGTGCAATTGCATGCAGATCATGAATCTATCATTATTTGACATTGAAAGTATTGAAAACCATAACCTATACACCTAAAGTCCGCACCTTTTGTCGTAGAATCGTAACGTAGTCGATAGGTTTGCTAAGCTTTTGTATATGGCAGTTTGGTAACCTATAGAACGAAATAGGTTAGCTATTTCATAACCTACAACTATCAAAACCCCAAATCAGTTTAGGGTTAGAGTTTCTTACCTAGAAACGGAGCTGGAATCGCCGGAAAAGCGACAAAAAATGGAGTGGTGGAGCATGGATAGCAGTAGGGAAGAACATCAGAGAGATCCTCCCACATCTCCCACACTTTCTCTCTTTTTTCTCTTTTCTCTCTCTAAGGTTTCTCTCAAATTCGTATGGCTGCAATGAGAGAGGGTTTAAGGTCCTTATATAACCTAAAAACTCACCGAAATAGACTCCAGGTCAAAGTATACTTTCGTTATAACCAAAGCGGGTCAGTTTCAGCTCAACGGAGGACTTCTGGTGGGCCTCCTTGAGCCAAAGGTCGGACTTAAGCTCACCAACACCGGATCTACGTTTAGTAAAGTTTTCGTTTCGGTCGGGATTTCAGATCGCAAATGGCGGACCAGTTTCAGTTCAACGGTTAGCGGATCTCGATCGGAGATTCCGAGTACATGGATATGTGTATGAAATTTTTCCTGCTCCGAGGGTGTAATTTGGTCTGATTCTGACTGTCTGGTTGCTTAAAACTAATCTGCAAGCAACACGTGCCAGATTACTATTCAAGATATTTATTTTATAAAGAAAACAAGTGTTTTCATACTCTTCACTCCAAGCTCAAGCGAATAGCGCTGGGACACTATCTGGATTTGATTTTCGAGATGGTTGTCAAGCCCAGCAAGGCGGTCCTAATTCCTTAACTTCGTGTTAATCAAACTTCCGACGTGCGGTCCAGATCTGATACGGAGTTTCGAGATGCTCCCGAGAGCAGACGGGTAATGAGATTGATCCTAGATTTTAGGGTACCCAAGCATCAATGATTCTACAAGTTTTGGGTCTCGCAGATCGTATTTAAAGTGATTGGTACTAATTTCACGGGTACTCTAGTTTCACACTAGCTAATTCTCGCCTAATTTCTAAAGGATTTAGTCCTGAGTGATTTCGGTCTGAGGTGATACCTGGGCCTTTGTAGTTTGTATATAAAGTAATCCAAGTTATAATACTTAGCTAGTTTAAGATAGTGTCTAGAGTGAAAGTACTTAGAAAAATGGAAAGAACAAGGTGGTGAAAGGTGGGATTTGTGAAGGAAATGGGTTAAGGAGCGATTTTAGACTATGGGATTCAGTTCTGACAAGTTAATAAGGTGTTAGGATCGACCCATTGCCTAAGGACGTCTAATCCCAGGTTGGAAAAAATCCGGGATGTTACAATAGTCCCTTAGCTTTCTAGATCGATGCTTTGATTGGTTAGCAACATTGACTTGATACACTTCTATTTTGAGAAGAAGCTAGCCAACCATTGTGTTACCATATGTACTTATTCTTCTATTATTAGAAGACTTTTCTCTTCTTGGTGCACCGCTTAGGGGTTTATGGCTGCACGTGGACAATTAACTCTAGCAATGTGTCATCAGATGCCACTGCCTTAGTGTTACGCTGAGTAATGCATACTCTTTGGGCACTTTGGGTATGTGCGGCCTGTATCTTCTACCCGTATATTATTGGGATAGTGACCGCTTCAAAGTTTTCTAATGTGTCTACGTCTATGAGTGTTATGGTATCTTGGTATGGTACGCATCTATGGTAGATGTATATTTTGGATTCTCATTATCTCTCTTTTAGCTCCTTTAAGCATTTTTTCTGACTTATGTACGAGTGTGTCGACATGTGACGATATCTTATTTTCTAGAGTTGGTCGTGACAGGTCGGGTATAAACACAACTATCAAGTGGGCACCACAGAAGATAATGGATAACCACCCAAAAAATCTCCAGATACATGAGCCAACTTGATGGTTGGATCGGCCTTACGTATTATATAAGTTATCCCATTTTCATCCATTCTTTACCATATAAAATGGACGTTTTGGATCAAATAAAGTGCAATTATCTATATGGTTAATCCATTCACTAGAGTCCACTTTAGACAACATGCCTCTAAGGGGCCATTTGACCAAACAACGGTAACCATCCCCCTTGTGTGGCTTGACACACCTACAATTATAAAAGAAAATGACTAATGTTTGAAAGTTTATCATCTTCCGATTAATTTTAGTTTCTCATGATAGCCCATAAGGGATGAGTCAAATCTATCTGATGGTCCAGATCAATTATGGGATTGTTGACATCTTCAGGAGATGTAGATTGCACCATTGTCAAATGAACTTTTCTCAAACGAGTCAACTTGAGTCAAATGCATTTTAGGTCATGTTGTCTTGTCATGTTTGCACAAGCATACAATTTATTTATCCATGTTGTTGAAATGATGAATTGAAGGCCCCCTGTCATAAATGGACAGTGCCTAAAGAATCTCCTTGATCGATCAACTTTAACCTTTCCATTATTGTCATGCAACGACAAGAATCTCCTCGATAGATCAACTTTAATCTTCCATTGTTGTCATGCAACTACATGGTTAAGAATACAAGCACAAATGACCCACATTTAATGGAAGAAAGACTAAAGATTTGATGGCCATGATCTTTCACTTTGGAAAATTTCGATGGACATGGTTCATCGCTGATGGTGTTGGTCGCTCGGTTTGTTTTTAATTATATGAGCGTACCATAATCAATACAATAGCTCGATCTAAACTTATCAACTTTGATCCCAAGTGTCAAAATAAGTAGACATGTCCAATATGAATGTATATGACTAGTTTCAGAGAAGATCGCTCACTTACTCAACCACTTGCAGAAGTTTATAACAATTAGGCGATAACCACTTGTGCCTTCCACAAGAAAGAACTTTTAGAATACTGGGGCAAATCAAACAAAAGGAAAAACTTACAACCGATCACTAAAAGTGACTGCAAGAATGCGTCTCTTGAAAGAACTGCTTGATATTGGATAAAGAACAAATCCAGTATATGACCGTAGACTGTGATTACAATTAAAGATTAAGTTAAGAATTATCTCTATTTCTAGAATAAGTTGAGATAAAGTAAATTGATAAGATAAATTTGTTTTGTTGGATTGAGTTGTTTGATTGTTGTTGTGATATCTTTCTCTGTTACATTCCTCTACTATTTATAGATTTTTGTTGTATCTTATTCCTGCATATTCTTTTTCCATTTATTACAATGGTTATAATAGTAAAAAAGCCTCTTTCTAAAATTTTCTCTTATTATATTTTTCTTTTGTGACTATTCCTCTTCCGAACACCTCTTAGCCGCTTGCTTTACTTTTGTCGACCAAGATTTTATTTTTACTACCCTCGATCACCTTTTATATCTTAAACAACTCGATTGCACTTCTTATATATGAACTATCCGCTGATGTATAAAAGTAGATTTACGCTAGTTGTAAACCCACAAAAAGCACTCCAACTCTTAATTTTTTTTTTTTTATTCACTTCCTATTTCTCACATGATACCACATGTCACTCTCCTATTGACTTTCTCAGAATTTGCCAAAATTAGGGTACAACATATGAGGCCCTTAAGATGAATGGCTTGGATAAACCATGGGTCCAATATATACTAATTCGGTGTACAATGAGGAAGCTTTCGGTGTATATCAAGCAAAATCTAAGGCTCTATTTGGTAGGTGGTTAAAAAATGTGTCAATCTCATTTGATTAACATAATTATGTATTAGAGGTCGATGTCTTATACATAATTACTATTAGGGGCCGTTAGGCATCTCTATTGACAAGAATTTATTTGCTTATTCTAAAAATATAAACACTTATTTTGAAAATAGATTGTTTTGTAAAACTATAATATTATTACTTATTTATTTTTTAAAACTATATAATAATAAAAAAAAGCTCTTAAACACCAAATAATGGAGATGTTAGTTATTTGAGCTTATTTAGTTTAAACAGGTAAACATTATTTATTAATTTTGGGACAAGTTTGTTTTTAAACTTTTTAAGTAATTTCTATCTTACCCTCTTCTCTTTACAATCTTTGTAAGGTGGGCCCACATAATGAACAACTCATATTGAAGGTGGGACCCCATAAGAAGAACAACCCATATTGAAGTTGGGCCCCACATGATGAATGGTCCACATCAGGTTGGGCCCACATAATGCAGATTCACATCAAAGGGGGCCTCACATGATGGATTACCCACATCAGAGTGTGGCCCCACATAATGGACAATCCACATAAAGCGGGCCCCACCTGATGGACGGTCCACATCAAAAGTGGGAGCAACATGATGGATGATGGATATTGAAGATGGTACCACATGATAGAAGGTTGAAATCGAAAGTGGGCCCACATGATGAACGATTGTATTGAAGGTTGGGCTCCACATAATGAATGGTCCACATCAAGGTGGGCCCACATAATATATGGTTCATATCAAAGATGGGTCCCACATGATGGATGGCCTACATCAAAATATGGTCTTGCATGATAGACTATCTACCTTAAGTGAGCCTGACATGATGTATGGTCCACAACAAAGGTGGGACCCACATGATAGATAGTGGACATCAAAGGTGGGCTCACATCATGAATGACCCATATTGAAGGTGGGGGTCCACATAATGAATGGCCACATCAAAGTGTCGCTGAGTATGATGGACTATCCACATCAAGTGGGCCCCATCGGATAGACGATCCACATCAAAGGTGGGACTTGCATGATGGATGTCGGACATTGAAGGTAGGCCCGCATGATGGATGGTGGACATTGAAGGTGGGCCTGCATGATGAATGACTCATATTGAAGGTGAGGGCCCACATGATGAATGACCTGCATCAAAGTGGGCCCATATAATGCACAGTTCACGTTAAAGGTGAACCCCACATGATGAATGACCCACATCAAAGTGTGGTTGAGCATGATAGACTATCCACATCAAGTGGGCCCCACCTGATAGACAATCTATATCAAAGGTGAGACCCACATGATGGATGGTGGACATTGAAGGTGGGTCCACATGATGGACGGTTAACATGAAAGGTGGGCCCACATGATGAATGACCCATAAGGTGGGGCCTCACATAATGAATGGTCCACATCAAGGTGGGCTAACGTAATGGACAGAGTGGACCTCACATGATGGATGGCCCACATCAAAGTGTGGCCCTTTGTAACGGATAGGCCACATCAAGTGGGCCCCACATAATGGATGGTCCACATGCAAAGTCTCGCATAAAGGATGATCTATATCCAAAGTGGCCCAACATGATGGTTGACCCACATAGACGATGTGCCTCCATACAATGGATGTTGCCATTAAAAGTGGGCCTCACATGATGAACAATCCACTTCGAAGGTGGGGCTGACACAATGGACACATCAAATGTGGACTCCACGTGATGGGTAATGGACATTGAAGAGCTCCACATAAAGGACAATTAGCATTGATGGTGGAATCCACACATGATGAATGACCTACATCAAGGTAGGACCCACATGATGGACGGTCCATGTCAAGGTTAGCCCCTAATGATGAATGGTTCACCTCCAAGACGGTCTTCACATGATGGATGACCCACTTTGAAGGTTTCGTTCACATGATGAAGAATCGACATCCAATGTCTAACATAATGGAT
The DNA here is from genome assembly GCA_021015155.1 of Magnolia officinalis. Lineage (NCBI taxonomy): Eukaryota > Viridiplantae > Streptophyta > Magnoliopsida > Magnoliales > Magnoliaceae > Magnolia > Magnolia officinalis. The sequence continues at coordinate 31,371,633 of JAJHSJ010000006.1, forward strand.
GCCCACGTGTCTTAAAACATGAAGATTGTAACCACCCATATTCTTTGCCATATAGAGGACAGTCCATTTAATGTGAGATCCACTAAAAACAATTGTCTAGAATATTGCTCTTATAATGG
>JAJHSJ010000006.1:31371851-31701857 GCA_021015155.1 Magnolia officinalis
CCCCTCTTTCTCCCATCCATCACTCCATCCCATCTTCTCTCTCTCTCTTTATAACCCTCTCTCTCATTTCTCAAATCACTTTCCAAGAAAGAGAAGCATCACACGTCCAAGCTCTCCCAAACCTCCATGAGAGAGCTTTGTGTGTGGCCCACTTCTTACCCTCTCATCTCCCATTTCAACCATCAAAACTCCATCATCTTCCGTTGGAATCGAAGCTAAGGAGTAAAGGAAGTCAAGGGAGCAAGAAGAAGAAGACGGTGGGTGATCTTGGACCCTCATTCTTGTTTTTTTTTTTTTTTTTTTGTGATTTAAGGGTCCACTTGTTGTGGGACCCACTTGTTGTATGTATCGTTCACGGGAGGGCCCAATAGTGGTGGGGTCCCTCCCCTACACGTTCCTTTCTCTCTCTCTCTCTCTCTCTCTCTCTCTCTCTTTATGATCATGGCCCACCTATGATGTATGTACTTTATCCATGCCGTCCACCGAGTGGCCCACATGAAAGTCCGTTTGGACGAGCCCAAATGAAGGAAAGCACCAATATCAGTTTGATCTAAGAGCGTGGCCCACCTGGCGTGGGGCCACCATGTTGGTAAAGGCCATCCAAACTGTCCATTCATGTGGGGCTTACTTGACAGGTGAGCCCCTTTCACCCAGGCCGTCCAGCGTCCTTGGACGCTGGACGCTGCCACCTACTTTAACACACACACACATGTACTTATATGTGTATATACAATACATATAGTATATATTCCATATCTAATATATTACATAATATCTTATATTAAATGGGCGGGTCACTGCTACGTGGGACCCACCCACTGACAGCTTTTGTGCATGGGAGTGATCCCACGCTGTCCATCTACCTGGTGGGACCCAACATCTCACGAGGTGTGGGGACCACAGGTGGTGTATGGGTCTTACCCACACCATCCATCCATTTCTTTTATATCTGGGTCGTCCAAACGACCAGCAACAGGGCATTGCCCCTCTTGGCGTCAACATCCGAGCTGTCTAGATGGTGTGACCCATCTACCATTTGACGTCAGCAATTCTGTGAGTCCCACGTGAGATCCAGACCGTCCAGGCAGTGGGACCCAGATCCACGGTTCAAATGGTAGACGGAGTGAAAGATACCTCATTTCAATGCTGACGTCTTGGCATTTATTCCAAGTACGGGTGGCTGCCAGGGAGTGAAAAATACCTCGTTTCGACGTTGAGGGCAATGGGGTCCATGAGACCCACCCCCATCGTCCATCCATTTTGATGGGCCACACTACAGTGTGTGTTTTATCCAAACCGTCCACCGTCTTTGGACGGTGGGACCCACCCCACGTGTGGGACAACACCCTGATGTATGTAGCTGTCTAAGCCCTGGACGGCCTGGACGTTAGATACATTATATATTATATACATTATATATTATATTAATATATATATTATATATATATATATATATATATATATATATACATGATGGTGGGCCCTACATGGGACCCACCTTTGCCCTCCTAGTGCAGCCAGTTGCCTGTACAGCAGCTATCTAGCTGCCCCTTTGTTGGCAGCAAGCCCGCAGGCCCCACATTGATGTATGTGTCTTATCGACACCGTCCACTGTTTGAATGGTGGGGCCCACCATGATGCATGTGTTGTATCCATGTCATCCAACCGTTTATGAGATCATTTTACAGCATGAGAAGATAATGGTGAGCCAAATCTAAAGTTCAAGTGGACCCCACCATTTAAATAATGGACCGTGACATCCACCGTTCAAACATCTAAGGGCCATGGTAGTTTCCAATTAAGCTGATATTGTTTTCACTTCATCTATCTCTATGTTACCTTATGAATAGGTTGGGTCTCAAAATACATAAGGGTGGGCCTGACTTGATATACATGAGGCCCACCGGTGCGGCCTATTTGATATACGTGAAGCCCGATCGTGCAGCCCATATAATACGACCCATGTGATGTGGCCCACTTGACATATGAGGCCCAGTGATGGGGCCCATGGGCAAGGCCCGTTATGATATATTTGAGGCACAGCATGGCTGTTACTCGCCATAAGATGGTATGTATTTAAAAATAGATATTATAGTTTAAAATTGAATTTAAAATTGAATTATCATTCATGTAACTCTATTAATGATGTGTATTTAAATGATATGTAATGTGCCAAAGGCGATAAAGAGGAATCTTCCCTCTGATGCTGAGATAGGTAGATGTGAAGTCTACTTAAGAGCCCATACAAGAAAGGACAAAGTTGTCCAGTATCCTGACCTTGCTGTAAATGTGCCCCTCGTACCACGAACTAGTACCCTTATTAAAAGCCTATGTATAACTTTGAATTATTGTACATTCATTTACATTTTTTCACAGGAAAGACTAGATGAGCTCTATAGTAGCAATCTTGCTTCTAGAATGACTGACGTGGATGATGCCCTTACAGAGGTACTAATAAAATTTAAAAATTACTTAAGTTTTATGGTAATTATGAATATCTTAATAACTTGATTTACAATGTTTTATGATTGGTTGGTTCTAACAATAGAGGGCGAATGCGGGGTCTAGGTTGGTCGATAAGCAAGACAGGACTGAAGAAGTCAGTCCCTACTCATTCAAAGGTAGAGAATGTGATAAAAAAAAAAAGAGAGCCTAACACAAGAGATATTTGAGATGAAGAAAACATTGGTTGATATAAAGGCCTAGGTGGATATGCAGAAAGAGGGACATTATACTTAAAATCTCTCATCACCACCAGCCACTAGATCTACTTAGGCATCGTCGGTATGCAAGTATAATTTTTTTACTGTATTGAGCTTACAATTATATTATAAACGCTAACAATACCAATGCCATTTTATGTGTAAATGTAGCCAGATATTGTGTGTGTATATATATATATATATATATATATATATATATATATATATATATATATATATATATATATATATATATATATATATATATAATATTGGTAAGAGATTAGACTTGCTTGGTTTTGGACAACGTGTTGTAGTTGCTCGTGGTCAAGTACAAGAAGTTAATCCAAATGCAACTGTCCATTGCAAACCGTTGGAGGATGGAGCTTTTGTTGTTGTCCTGACTGAGATTATACAAGCTGACGCTCCTTTGTGGAAAGAAGATGGGTTCACATCTACACTTGGAGAGGCCGGTTCAGGATCATTTGTGCAATGGTGGAAGAAGTCATTGATAATTCAATAATTTGAACAAATTTGGTACTCTATAATTGAACATGTGTAGTGTGCATTTTTTTTTTTAGTTACTTTATATGATGTTTGGTTTGTTTATTTCTTAATTTTGAACTAATTTGGCACTCTATAGTTCAACATAGTTATAGTCTGCATATTCTTTCTAGTTACATTATATGTTATTTGATTTTTTTTTTTTTTATATTTTTTAATATTGAATGAATTTTGTACTCTATATTCAAACTTATTTATAGTCTTAGGCTCCATTTGGTCATCACATTAGTATTTATGAATACATTTTTTTTTTCCAAACCAAATGGAGCCTAAGCCCTTTTTTAACTCCGCCAATGTAACTCCTTGCATTGTCGGTCCCAAGCCTAGTTAAAGGAGAAGGGAGAAGGGCTTTAGAATGAGATCATTAACTATGGAGGAGATACGGTTCTAATGTCGGAGAGGTAAGAGCCATTCCAGTAATCCTACATGATTTTATTCTTTATGAAGAGCATATGCTTTATGGAGGAATTGGAACCTATATAAAGTTTTTAATATTTCTACTATTAGTTTGAAACTTAGAGAAGCAACTCATTTCCGTTTACTGATATGAAACAACTTCTGCCATTTCTTTAGATCTTGGAATGCGATGCACTAGGTTCAAAGGAACCTTAACCATGATAGTTAGAAAGCCATGTGTTCGAGAAAGAAATATAGACCCAAAAGTTACCAAACACATGATTGAAATCTTAAAAAATTGAACTTGAAGTGGAGAACTTGAATTCATCCCAGTAGCTTGACAGTAAACCGTCAATTGATTTGAAATTTCGCTCTTACATAACTGCTCTGAAACTATAGTTTATCAAAATTCATACATTTTTTTCTTGTGACATATTCTTATCATTTATTCCATAGATATAAAGCTTCCCCAGCAGAAGTTGCTTCTTCTTGCGATGTGACATTTTCCATGCTTGCTGATCCTGAAAGTGCAGTGAGTATCTCTGGTTTTATGGTTTTACTTATACATTCCTGTATTGATTGCTCAAGCATAATGGTTATGCGCATTCTTTTAGGTGGATGTTGCATGTGGGAGGATTGGAGCTGCTAGTGGAATGAGTCTAGGAAAAGGGTATTAGTAGGTTTTACTTGTACATTCTTGTTTTTTCTTTTCTTTTCCCCTATCTTTAAATGATGTTTCTGCAACAAGTTTATTAGTAGGTCAGCTTTCATTTTAACCATTTCCCGGTGCCGATAATGTGAAAATGGTTAGCAGTTATTGACCATGTCTGGTTTTAAAGAGGGATTCTGTAGTAGTTGTATGCAATTCCCTCCTCACTGTCTGTTCATGTTTGGGTCTGTGTTTCGGGACTGCTGTTCTGGTGAGGGTTGTTATAACACAGATAGGCAAGATGAACTAAAAACCACCGATCCAATCTCAGCCCTGCAACTGAAACAGGGACTGACAATTGTCCAATCATGTGATTCTCAACCTAATAATCCATCCACACTGTCATACTAGATCATGGAAAATGGTAGTTGTCCTTGCTTTCAAATAGATTTGGACCATCAGGTTAGTATGCCCTAGCTGTCTTTTGCTGGCTACTATGCCCCCCACTCAGAGAAGCTAAGCAGATGCTTGTTTTGGTTTCTCTGTCTAGATAGCATCGGGAGCCATCCAGCCTAGATTGGTTGAGATTGTTAGGCGATTATGATTTCCTACCTAATATGGTCCATCAAAAATGGTCCCACAATTTGAAGTGTCTGGACCGATGTGTGCACAGGGAAGATGTAGTTGTGGTTTTTTTAATCATTTTTAAAAAAAATTGTTTCTTCTCTTATTGCTGTCTGATTGAGTTAGACATCTGAATGCAGCGTTCTTCAGTTTATGCCTCATGTCTTCATTGGATTATGTATATGTGGTTAATCTTGATCTTTGTCACTACTCGCTAGATCTTGCATGCCTCAAGTACGAACAAAAATGGTTTCAAGGGTCTCATCACAGCTGAGTATATATTTTGGGGTCAAGGTCGAACTGGCTAAGAATTTTGAGATGGGAGTATCTAATAGAACTCCTGAGTTTCTTCAGATGAACCCCTTAGGGAAGGTAAATGGTTATTTTGTCTAGTAGTTCTTTAGTTGTCTAGTTCCCATCTTATTTTTTGTTTGCTTAAACATTCTCTGTGTACAGGTTCCAGTGCTAGAAACACCTGATGGTCTCATATTTGAGAGTAACGCCATTGCACGTTATGGTGAGACATGATTGCATGTTTTCCTTTGAACCACCTGTGGACGATATTTATACTGGATTTGCACAACCCCATAGAGGATATTTCATTTTCCCGGAAACATTCTAAATTTGCTCTTATGGTGTTTCTATCAGGAGAAACTGGGAGATTTCCTGAAGAGACCTCCACAATCCTCAGTTTATAGCAGTGGTTGCGATAGACAATATTTCATGGATGCTAATTACGATGAGTATTCATCTCAGAGTGCTAGAAGTATGATATGCTACCGTTTTGTTCCTGTGATTGTAAGTTCTTGTTTTAAGCTTGTGTATCGAAGAAATGGAGCATTTAAGCCGGTTGATATCGATTCTTTGGGTTGTGGTTTTTCTTTTCTTTTCTGTTTTTTGATTACTTGTTAATGCAGTTCATGGTTCTTTTAGTCCTACAACACATGCTTCCAATCACAGTCAGCGGAGCCGAAGAGTATTCATTCACCATATTCGGTTTAAGGATCTAAGAAACATCATTTCTTTTTTTAGTATGATTGATTGCAATTTTGTCTGAAGAAATCATTCCTTGAGAAAACTGATATGGCACGTCTGTGGAATCATGAATGAGGGCCCTGCCATCAATGGTCCCTTGCCTGGAAATAGGATTCTCTTCTAAGCATTTGGGTTTGTATGTTTAAGCAACAATCCACATTTCACTTGCATGTGTGGCCCGCCTGATGAGCTGAGTGGCTTGATTTTTTGGGCCAGGTCATGTTAGCGATGGGACCCACCTGATGGAAATGCATTCATCCTTGTATTATAATGTTTTGATCCATTTTTTTTCTCTTTGACAAACAACTGCTGTGGTTGAAGACCGTTGGAATTCTTGTTCCAGTTTATATAATGACAAGAGCATTGACTGCAATTCATCGCAGGCGCCAGCAACAGGTAGCTCTCCTTTTCCAAACCTACAAGCAGGATCTAGGCTATTCACTAGGTGGACCCCAACAAATTACCCACGAACAAAAAATCAGGTCAGGCTTGTCATCAGGTGGGCCACATTATATATGAAAAAATGATGGTTTTAGGAACTCATTAATGGCTACACGTGTGGACCATCTGATGATCATACTGCAGCATGTAACATTGATGGGGCCCACTGATGAACAACTTAGAATTCGCATGACGCAAGAGCACATCTTCCTCGGCAGATGTAACACTTTATGTTCCAAAATTCACTGTTTTGTTGTTGTACATTAGGAATCCGACTAATAGAAGTTCCATTTAGGCCATTATCGTATATCCCAACTAACAGAAGTTGGATGGATTGAATTGAATATAGGACTCCCAAGTGCATCATTTGAATTCAAGGTGCCATCATATACAGTGAAGGGCCCTTGATGGGTGGTTTTGATCTTGTACATGATTCAGCTATGTGACATGAATTGGCTGTTGCAGATCGACAATCAGATTCATGAATTGTGTATAATACGTTTTTAAATACAGTGGGTATTCTCCTACACAAAGATTAAGTGATTTTGTAAAGACTTTTAAGAATCAAGGAATGGGTTATTGTTGGGAGAAAGATCTCTTCTCGACCACACAACAATATTGAAATTGGCATTCTTTTCTTATTCTTTTTTCTTTATTATGAGTTACTTAGTTTTCTAAAATGTGTTTTATTTGAATTTGACTTATGAAGTAAATGGGGCATTGTATATGCAGCTGATGATATATAAAAACTATGACATGATGTTGGTTAGCTACATTAGGCATCCATCTCTCTGTTCTATATTAAAGGAATGGGCCAAAAGAGGGAAGCAATGATTGCCTGAGGATATGCAGCATCCCCACAATGGGGAATGACCATAGAAAGATCTTTCCACATTGAAGAATGCTCTCTTGACTTGCAATGGGTAATGATTGCATTCTCTCTTCATCGTCTTTTTTTTTTTTTTTTTCCATGCTTGGTTGCAATTGGAGCATTAATGCCAAGAACTTCCCTTCGAATTGCATTTTTTAATGACATATGTAAGTTCTCTCATATGTATCTAATATTGAACTGACTCACTAAGTTGTTCCATTGTTGATATATCATCATGCAAGAACTGGACTCTTAGAAATGGTCATAATACTACTACTCCTCCACGTTTGGTGATTGCTTGGCTTCTATTTCTATGTATTAGGGAGAAACCTCCCGAGTCAAGAAAACCATTTCTATTAATATATGTCAGCTACTATCCCAATTTTAGTATCAAATGCTGATATGTTGATGTCATTATCAGCTTGAGCTTTTGGTATTCTGTACATAGAAGTTGTTGTGCATGTTTCTTTTATTGTTGAATCTGGAATTTTTAGATGAGTTGATCTATCAAGGTATGCACTAGCAACAGTAAGCCATTATTATTATTATTATTATTTTTTTAAAAAAATAGAAACTAGCTACGGCTAATAGCTGTAGCCTTAGATCAAAACACCATAGCCAAATTTCACTTTGGCCAATAGCTACGGATATAGTCATACTTTTAGCTACGAATATTATCCGTAGCTGTATGTAGATTTTTCTACAGAAAGTATAGCTATAGATTTAATCCATAGCTATTGGTGTCTATGGCTACGGATTAAATCCGTAGCCATAGATTTTTAACCTATGGTTACTGCACCTACGACTACAGTCGTGCTACGGACTATAACCTTAGCCATAGGTCTTTAGCTACGGTTTTTATCCGTAGCCTTTGCCCATTTTTTTAGTAGTGAAGAGACAAAAAACAACTGCATGCCTGTCATTTCCTTCTCCAATGACGATTTGACTTGCGATAAGGAGCATAATAGGCCATTAATGATCATGAGTCACATTCGTGGTAAACAGGTTAAGTGAATAATGTTGGATAACGGATCAACAGTGAATCTTTTGCCATTAACAGTATTAAGCGAAATCGGATACCGCTGCTCACATTTACGCCCTAGTGGAATGATGATAAAAGGGTTTAATCAAGATGGGCAACATGCGTTAGGCAAAATTACATTGATCTTGGAAATAGGAGAGTTGATGACAAATGTTGTTTGTCATGTCATCAATGCAGTAACTACATACAACCTCCTTTTGGGCAGGCCATGGATGCACTAGTACGACATTATACCCTCCACTTTGCACCGAAGCTTCAAATATTGCAAAGATGGAATTCAGTATAAGGTGATTGCCGATTCAAGACCATATACAGCAGTAGAAGCTTTCTTTGCCAATGCCAGTTACTATGATGGATTCATCATAAAAGAAGGGGAGAAGAATGATGAAAATAAATCCCCAAAAAGTGATCATGCGGAGATGATAGGGAAAGAAGCCATGAAGGATGAATTGTCTGGAAGAGTAAACACAAAAAAGAAGTTTTATTTCATGCCAAAACACTTAAGACAACCAGGACAGCCTCCGTTAACGCTATTATCACCCGAGCAGCTAGAAATACTACAATCGAATTATATAATACCATTGTCGTATGCTGAAAGGAATAAGCTGTTTCCGACCATTCCGAAGAGATTTCATGTCAAATCCAGTTCGAAACATCCTGGCCATTCCGAAGAGAATTCTATGCTCCTTTGGAGATGAAAAGAGAAGAAATGTCTGATAACAGTATGAGTTGTGAGAAACTCACATTTGCAGATCTCAAGAGATATAGTCCCGCTAGCAGAAGAATCATAGAGAACATGGGATTCGATTATAAAGAACTAATTGGTTTAAATTATGGTAGAGGAATTCAGGTTTCGATCAGGGTAAATGCAAAAAAGCAAGAGAAATCTCATGGATTAGGGGCAGAGTCTTCAGTAAACATGGTCACAGTTGGAAACAGATTCTGAAATAATCAAGCACCCTAAAACAGCTCCGAAACGGATGGAAGACGGGGGGTAACCGACGATCTACAGCTTGCGAGAAGTAAATCTGGGAACGGAAGAAGAGCCACGGAATACATTCATAAGCACTAATCTCCCTGAACAGGAAGCTGATCAATATATCGAGCTGTTGAAACAGAATAATGATGTATTCTCTTGGACATATATAGAAATGCTGGGCCTGGAACCGTTAGTAGCAATGCATCAGCTGAACATCTCTAAAGACAAGAGACCGAACAAACAAGCACAAAGGCGATTCCATCCAGATCTAGTTCCTTTGATAGAAGAAGAAATAAATAAACTGATAAAAGTGGGGTTCATTAGAGAGGTTAAGTATCCCAAATGGATATCAAATGTCATCCCGGTAATAAAGAAAAGAGGACAGATTAGGGTATGTGTTGACTTCAGAGATCTAAATGAGGTTTGTCCAAAAGACGATTTTTCGTTGCCAATTACCGAGTTGTTAATCAATAACATGACAAAATATGTTGTCATGTCCTTTATGGATGGCTATGCTGGCTATAATCAGACAAGAATGGCCCCAGAAGATGAAGAAGCTACAGCATTCAGGACTTCTTTAGGGATATATTGTTGTAAGGCCATGTCATTCAGGCTTAAGAACGCTGGCGCAACATATCAAAGAGCGATGCAGAATATCTTCCACGACATGATGCATAGGCATGTTGAATGTTATGTCGATGATCTGGTAGTGAGATCAGCTAATCATGAAGAACATCACGAACATTTGGTTTCGGTTTTCTGTCGACTTCGAAAGAAATAATTAAAAATGAATCCGGCCAAATGTGCTTTTGGTCTCTCGTCGGGAAAATTCATTGGTTTTGTTGTTAGACATAGGGGAATCGAAGTCAATCCGGGAAAGATTAGAGCAATCTAAGATATGCCACGTCCTAAAATGTTGAAAGAGTTAAAAAGCTTGCAAGTTAGCATACATTTGCCCTTTCATCTCGAATCTCGCTGGGAGATGTCACCCGTTTTCTCATTTGATGAAGAAAGGAACAGAATTTGTTTCAAACAAGTCTTGCCAGAATGCGTTCGATTCAATCAAAGAATTGTTGAAACAACCTTCAGTATTGGTAGCTCCTGTAAAGGGTAAACCACTCATTCTATACATATCTGCAGCTGAGAATTCATTAGGGGCTCTACTGGCACAGGTGAGTGAACACGGCAAGGAAATCGCACTTTATTATTTGAGTCGAACTCTAATAGGCACAAAATGCAATTATTCGCCAATTGAGAAAGTGTGTTTAGCATTATTATTTGCAGTGCAAAAATTAAGACATTATTGCCTTTCTCATGATATAATTTTAATTTTGTGAGCAGATCCTATATAGTTCTTAATGTCGAGGCCAACGTTATCAGGAAGATTGGCCAAATGGATGTTGTTGCTCTTAGAATATACAATTGCTTACGAACCGACAAAAGCAGTGAAAGGGCAAGCAGTGATAGATTTCTTGGCAGCTCATCCTGTAACAGACAGTGAAATCATCAGTGATGACTTTCCTAATGAACAAGTTATGATGATTGAATCACCAAGTCCATGGCCAATGTACTTCGATGGTGCTTCTTGAATTTCAAGAACAGGTGCTGGAGTGATATTCATTACTCCTCAGGGCGACTTGTTGCCTTACTCTTTCACATTGAGTACTGCATGTACAAATAATGAAGCTGAATATAAAGCTCTCATCATTGGAATGGAGATAGCTTAAGAAATGAAAATAAAAATGCTACAGATTTTTGGGGACTCCAAGTCGATCATAAATCAACTGACAAACGAGTTTGAAATAAGAAAACAAGAGCTCCTACCATACTGTCGACAAGCGCGGCAGTTGCTAGAGCAGTTCCATCATGTTGAAATCAAACATGTACCGTAATGCGAGAATGCAAGGGCAGATGCTTTAGCTAGCCTGGTAGTAGCTTTATCTTGTCCTGATCGAAGTCCTCTCCAGGTAATAATAGAAGAAAGAAGGTTCTTGCCATCACCCGAAATCATTAATGAAACCGTTGAAGCACTTCCTATATCATGTTTGGAGGTGACAATGAATGACTCACGCTAAGCTTTTGTGGATTATCTCAAATACGATATTCTACCAGAGGATTTAGCATAAAGGTTGCAAGTCAAACAAAGATCAAAGAGATTCATTATGTGCAACAGAATACTGTACAGAATGTTGATGCGATGTTTGAATATGAAAGAAGCAAATCAAATATTGCAGGATGCTTATTCTGGAGAGTGTGGAGCGCATCAAGCTGGGTGAAATCTATTCCATCGGGTGCATCGAATGAGGTATTACTGACCCACAATGTTCCAAGACGCTATCGATTATAGCCGACAATGTCATGAATGTCAAATCCATGGTGATGTCATACATGTGCCTCCTGAAGATCTCCATCAATCAGTAGCTTCTTGGCCTTTTGCCGCCTGGGGACTTGATGTTATAGGTCCTATAAATCCGCCGTCATCTAAAGGAAAACAATATATACTAGAAGCAACAGACTATTCCTCCAAATGGACGAAACCAATCGCATTGTGAAACGTCAAGGAAAGAGTTGTCATTAATTTCTTCCGACATGCGATAATATATCGCCATGGCATCCCGAAGAGAATTATCACCGATAATGGTACTCCTTTTAAGAATAGAGGTATGGAAAAGCTGTGTCAAAAATTCGGCATTTGCCACTCGTTCTCTACACCTTACTATCCGTCGGCCAACGGATTAGTAAAGGCATTCAACAAGACGATCGTGAAAATACTGAAGAAAACTATCACTGGAAATAAGCGTGACTGAGACGAAAAGTTGCAAGAAGCTTCATGGGCTTACAGGACTACTCACTGAACTGCGACGAAAGCTATGCCATATTCATTGGTTTACGGTGTGGGAGTTGTCATACCAATCGAAGTGCAGATCACATCACTCAGAGTGGCGGTTCACTAGTCTATGACAGACGATGAAAATGAAAGAATAAGATTGGCCGAATTAAACTTACTTGATGAAAAACGGCTTGCGGCCCGACAGCAATCAAAACTATATCAGGCGAGAACTTCAGCCGCCTTCGATAAAAGAGTTAAACATCGCTCTTTTAAGAAAGGTGATTTAGTGCTAATGCCGAAAAGACCCATAATGGTCACTCGAAGAACTGGGGGCAAATTCGATCCCAAATGGGATGGTCCGTATGTTATAACAGAAGTATATTCAAATGGAACCTACCGAGTTGTGGATCAGGATGGGCGAGGCATTGGTATAACTGTTAATGCTCGCTTTATGAAGAGATGTTATCCCTGATAATAGCTACAGTTTTGATTCCGAAGATTATCAAATATAATTCTTCTCAATCAAAAGGGGGCAAGACAAGTAGAATGATGAAACAGCCTCAAAAGGAAAAGCCATGTATTCTTCTCTTTATGGATGAATAAAAAGCGAATCCTCAAGCAAAAGAAAATTCTCAAGTATGTCAAAATCAAGTACATCAAAAATGATATTATCGTCAACTATTGTCAAGCGTCGATGATTATCGCCAAATTAGTAACTATCGTTGTCATCATTAATCACTGATACAAAAGTCAAAGTCATCTTATCGAAATTGTTATCATCGCCAAGCCGATACACCATTTTAACCATGAACATTATCAGCAATGGTGATATATCAATTATCGATTCACCATTTATGATAGTGGAATAAGCCTATATGGCCAACCACACATAAATCTTATGACAACAATGGCAATTCATCGGCGTAGCCAAGCCTATATGGCCAACTACGCTTAAGACCTACCTTCATCAGAAATATAAATAAAATTATACGGGCAGCAGTGAGAAGCTAGTGGCCTTAAAAAGCCCGCGAAGGCTATCACATGCTTAGACTCATGCGGGTAGCGGATGAAGCCAATCACTACCAAAATAGTAGAAGGAGGCCAATCACACGTGAGACCAATGCCGTCTGTTCAGTTTTTGATAGCGGCACGGGAGAAGGTGAGAGAAAATGCCCTCCCGTGAATGGGTCCGATTTGACAGACGAAGAAAAAGTGGACTGCAGTGTGTGCTCTTTGGCTCGTCCATAGATAGGCCAACCATGCATAAGACCCCCCAGATTTCTGGTTTGATTCCAGTAGAAATTCATGAGGGTGGGTTTTTAGCCTCCTCATCGATGGACTGACGGCCTTGGATTTGGTACCCTAAGGTAACCTTGTATGCCCCGTGAACTCTAGAGAGTTACTACGGCCAACCTTGCACGTAAAACCCACCGAGTTCACTACCCCGATAGCTTCAATGGGCCCCTATGATGGATCACAGTTTGTGAACTCTCAGGCTGTGATAAGCCTAGTGAACTCATAAGAGTTACAGAGGCCATTCACATAAGACTTGACTCCAACAACTCATAAGTCTAAAAAACTATGATCGCTCCACTACTCAAGAGCTTAAACTGTGTGGCAAAGTAACTGAAACTGAAATCTAGTTCCGCCGATCAAAATAAATACTATGTAGGAAATGCTATATTAATAATCATGATAAATCGTCATTTCATTTTATGATAGAAATTGGGATTATATCTTGTTAAGGTATAACTGTATAGATTAGTATAATAAATATTGTGTAAACATATGCTTGAAATAGATCGTGGTTGTGAGACTTTTAAAGAAACAATTGTCTCAAAATGCTGTAATTCATTCATATATCTTGGAAGTCAAAAGAAATTACATACGACAACCGGAAAAACAAAATCTTCTACAAGTCTTCTGACATGCCCAATGCTAGTAAATACCTTTGTAAATCATCTTTCAATTGAACTTGAGTTGCAATATGCTTTGATTTAGCCTCAAGAATGATCCTTGCATGGTCAAGAACATCAGCTAAGTTCTTCTTTAAAGAATCAATGATTTCTTCATTCTTGGACATCTCAGATTTTTCAAAATCAACTAAACAAGTATTGGCTTGCATCTCCTCTTGGATTTTATTTATATTCAATTCTTCTTCTCGATCCTTCATCTCCAACTGAGAAATTTGTTCCTTCAAGAGAGTGATTTGACCTTGAATAGCTATTCTATTATCATTAGAAACCTTCAATCGCTCTTGAAGAGATTGCCGCTCTTGATCATATCCAGAAATGACAGAAGCAATATGAGAAACTTTCTCCTTAGAGGACACGCCAGGTGTCTCCTGTATTCCAAAATCTCTGGAACAATGACCATGCTCTCCGCAGACTTGAAGGCAGTTACTGAGTCATGGAATCTCATGAGAGAATCACACAAAAGAGTGACGTTGATTTTGGACATCTTTGCAGCACTATCCAGGACTTCTATGGAGATGTTCATATCGGACCACTGATCAGGATCTTTGAACATATGTATAGCTGTTGACATGGAATTTCTCATCAGAGTTAACTTGAAGCGAGAACTTTCTCAAAAGACAGCAAGTCAGATACAGTGTCAACTGAGTTGGAACTGGCCGAACCACTCAGAGGAGGATTTGCCATAAGACAGTAAAAGAAAAGAAATTAGAATAAAAGTTATGAAAGTAAAAGATACAAAAGTACATATAAAGAAGATGGTGAATATACCTTCTACAAGAGCACGAGCAATTGAGAGTTGTGCTTCTTTGGTAAAGGAAGAACCAGGTCTCATCATGTCAGCAAACGAGGGAGCTTTAGCATCAATACTAGAGTCAATGGTGGTAGGGGTTTCTATATCAACTGGTCCTGTTTGGAAAATGATTTCACGGGATATGACCCTTGGTGGAATAAGGGGAGCTATGGGGATTCTTATTAAGACATATTGTGTTGCAGGAGGGATGTCTTTAGTTGGACATCTTATTGCCAGTGGCATGAGTACCTGAAACAAAGATAATAATGATGATGATAAAAATAATAACTCTATTAAATACTAAATGATGATGAAAATTATGGGAAACTTCTTACTTAGTGAATATCCATATTCCCCATAATCTAAAAGTTCCTCCTCATCCTCTGCTATTGTTGGAATTGTTGTAGGAATATAAGCATCAGGCTGAGTGTCAGTCTCAACATTTTGGGGAATTGTTGAAGGAAGTTCTTCACTAGTAGAAACACCTTTGATAACAGTGTCATTTTCATCGTCAATAGTAACTTCCCCTTCTTCAAAAGCATCATCTTCATTAGTCTCCCCATTATTTTCTTCAGTGTCATATTCAGCAGAAGAACTGCCATTAGATGATGAAGATAAAGTATCTTCCTCCAATTCTTCTTCTACCTCTTCGAGCACTATTTGTTTCCCTTTTGAAGGGGAAACTATGTCACTTTCTGATTGATGATCTTTATCGGCTGGAGTTGGAGAGGTCAAAGGAACGATTCCCTCCTGATGAGTAGAAGGAGAAGTTTGAGAACGTGTTCGAGATCTAGTCATTGGAGAAGATGGGCTAGGGCGAACAGGTTGTGGAGTGGGAGAAGGAACCAGATCATCTTGAATTGCAGCAATACCCTCTTGAATCAGAGAGGGCATCTTCACAACATCATCAACAACTCTGCCATGGTGATCCTGAGGAACTTTTTCAATCTCCATAACAATCCCGTGAGTTATCCAACCTACCAAGGTATTAGCGGGCTTTCTCTCACGAATCGGTTCCTCCAAAGATATTCTTCTGCAGAGTTGACCGGGAAAAGGTGCACGACTCTTCTCTGGCATGAAGCCAATTCCTTCTTTGAATTTTTGACCCTTGAGCTTAGGAGGAGAAATCCATATTGGGTGAGTTACTGGTAGGCACTCAGTAACTAGGTAAGACTGGTGGGCCCACCACCTCATCTAACTGTATGAAGCACGGATAGTACGATTGCTACCTGTGATTATGAAGGTAGACTTGACACGGCCACCTAGCAACTACTTCCAAATCATAGCCCAATTATATGGGCCAACGCCGTAACTGCGCATTCTTCTAATAACTATTCTGCAATCTTCGGGAATGGCTTGATCGAAGCCAAACTGCCTGGCAAATCGACTTGGGTAATAGGGTTCCCTCCAGAATTTTGTCCCTTCCCTCAGTGGAAGGCTGCAAGACCGGATAGAAAGGTAAAATGCTCTTTCCACCGGAGAGAGCGATTCAGTATCCACCATTTTTGTGTCCTCTATATATTGATGAAGACAGAACTAAAAGAAGTCAACCGTGTCGGTCGCCAGAATTTTATTGACTACCCAGTCATGTGATCTCTTAGCCATGATTCTCTTTTGAGAAAACCAAAAAGGAATGTGTGAAGGATGAATATATGCTTTTTTTGGGGCTTCAAAAGTCCATGGGAAGTAGATGCCCAACCACCCAGTAATGTAATGCTAAGAGGTATATGTGGAAGAGGCTTCAACAGCAGGACTCTTCATGTGAGTCGCTACCTCTCCAAGAGCCTTGTAAATGGAGCATAAGACTGGAGGAGCGAGGGAGTATTTATGACCTTCCGCCATGGCGTCAGTGACAACAAATACGGTGGGAAGAATGGCATCTGCCCATTTCGAGCTAGGAAGAGCAACTACACGTAGCCAATAAACAAGGAAAGCTGCAAGTTCTCTATCGAGACTATATTCTGCACAATCATTTATCTTCTCGCGAAGCTCCGTCAATTCTTGGGAGTGACAACCGTGGAATCTACAGAAGAAATGAAAGATGGTGAGAAATGTGAGACCCGTATCCTAGCCCGTACTGTTCCGTAGGCTTTTGTGGTCCTCCTGATCGAATTTTGGTGACCCGCGATGTGTAAACAACATTTGCACGTAACCCTGAGTCGTATTCCGTATTCCAGAGTTGACTCAACTCGAGACTTGTACCCTTATGACCGCGCCATCACCGCGATTCCGACGCCGCGTCTCACGCGCCGAGGCAATACCCGGGCTAGGAGATGTGGGCCCGCGTTCAGTTCGAGGAAAACGCTGCTCGTTTACAATCCCAAGAGAATGTCCCATCAATCACATCAAATGTCAAGTACTCTATCCCATCCCCGAGTATAACTACCCTCCCTAAAGTCAACTCTCTCTCTCTCTCTCTCTCCACCCATACATGTCAAGTACACCCATCACTCCATCCATCACTCACCATCCCTCTCTCTCCTTACAACCCTCTCTCTCTCATTTCTCCTCCCAAGCAACCCCATGAGAGCAACTGTCCAAGCTCTCCATGAGAGGAGAAGCTAGTGTGGCCCACCTCCCTACCACCAAATCCCACCATCTAAAGTTCATCTCAACCATTGAAATTCTTTCCTTGGATCTCTAGCATGCATAAGTGGAAGGAGGAGTCCAAGATCTAACGGTGGGTGATTTTATTATTTGATTTTGTGATTTGAGGGCCCACAATGGTGGGACCCATCTTGATGTATGCATCATATAGAGGGGCCCATAGTGGCGGGGTCCCTTCACCATCCGATTTCTCTCTCTCTCTCTCTCCTCTCTCTCTCTCTCTCTCTCTCTCTCTCTCTCCTTCCTTGTCGGTGTAGCCCACCTATTATGTGCATGCATGATTCAGACCGTCCAGCCATTGGGCCAGCCCTGCTGCCCGATCTGGATGAAGGGAAATCACAAATATCAGCTTGATCCTGGCTCGGGTGGGCCACCACGTGAACCCACCATATTGTATGTAATTTATTCACACCGTTTGGTCATGTGGGACGCACCATGATGTGGTGTATCACCACCATCCACCAAAGACGGGGTGGAACCCGCCATAATTTTTATCAGCTCCGTCCATCTGTTAGATGAGCAGCAGATTGCTGCCGTATTGACGCCAACAAGTTCTGGTCCCACCTTGAGGTATGAGTATATCCATATCGTCCATCCATTTTGCTTAAACACGGGGCCGCCTGGATGAGGCACCCATCCAGACCGTCCGTCAAATGGACGTCCAGGCCTGGACGATGGGCCAGCAGCCCTCTTAGCTGCTGGATTGACGCTGCAAATTCTGTAGGTCCATCACGAGGTATGTGTTTGGTATCCACCCCGTCCATTTGTTAGGGCATGGCCCACCCCACACGTGTGGGTGGGACCCACCTTGATGCATGTATTTTATATCCCCACTGTCCAGAGATGTCTGGACGGTGCAGTGGAAATCCCACCGTGATGTGTGCTGATGCACATCGTCCATCTGTGGAGCCCCACACGTGATGTAAGTGTTTTATCTATGTTGCCCAGTAGCATGGGCCCCACACATGTGGAAACCACGTGATGCATGTGATGTGGCGTGTGAACCCCACCTTAACGTTTGTATAATGTCCAGGCCGTCCGTCCAGGGCCTGGACATTGGCAGATTTAATAATAAATAATAATAATGATTATAATAATAATTAAAATAATAAAATAATATTATATGTGGTGGGCCCCACCTGGGACCCACCTGTTGTGAAGCAGATTGGCTGGTGTATATCACATCAGCTACATATTTACTGTATTCGTCAGTAAGTTCTGGTGGGCTACACCTTGATGTACATGGTGTATTTGCACCATCCAGCAGATCTGGATAGTGGGCCACACTTTGATGTATTTATTATATCCACATCGTCCAGGGGGTGGGGCCCACCCTGGTATATGTGTTTTATCCAAGCCATCCACCTGTTTTGCTAGCATGGGGCCACCGTGATGTATCTATTTCATCCACACCGTCCAGATTGTGTTGGACGGTGCTGGACAATGTTTAGATAGTGCTTATTTACATAGACAATGTTTAAACAATGCTAATTTACCTAGATAACGTTTGGATGGTGCTGATTTCCTTGGACAATATTTGTATGGTGATGATTATCATTAGTGAGCCATGTGCCCCATAGAATGATAGTGCACCGTGATACACATGTTGCACCTGCCACTATTGAAATGATTTTAGATGTAATCCAAGCCCTCACCCACATTATAGTGGGACGCACCGCGATATATATGTTATTCACACCATCCATGTGGCCCTCACGTGATGTACGTGTTTGATTCGAGCTGTCCATGGATGAGGCCCATGTGATGTACTTAAGGCCCATTGATGCGGTCCACCTAGATGTATATTGAGGCTCATGGGTTGCGGCCCATTATGATGTATATTGAGGCCCATGTGCAGGGCCCACCTGTGAGGTATATTAGGCCCATGTGTAGGGCCCACCTATTGTGTATTTGAAGCCTATGGGTTGTGGCCCATTGTGATGTATTCGAGGCCCATGGGCAAGGCTTGATGTGATGTATTTATGGCCCATGTGCTGAGGCCCATTGTGATGTATATGTGGCCCATGATCAAGGCCCATAGTGATGTGTATTAGGCCCTTGTGTGAGGCTATGGGCCCACTATATGTTTGGCTCTATGTGGGCCACCCCTTGGGAGCAATGATGGTTAAAAGTCCACATTGATGGACAATGATGGTTAAATGTCCACATTGTGACCTTCTCTTAGGCCCTTTGTTAAGTTGATTATTGAGGCCGATTCCGATTGTCAAGGCCGATTCCGATTGCCGAGGCCGATTGTCGAGGCCGATTATCGAAGCTGATCGTCGAGGCCGATTGTCGAGGCCGATCGTCGAGGCTGATTGTTGAGGCCGATCGAGGCCGATTGTCGAGGCAGATTATCAAGGCCTATTGTCGAGGCCGATTATCAAGGCCTATTGTCGAGGCCGATTGTCAGTGTGTGACAACATAACATCATGATACATGCCCATACGCATCATCTGCACGTTTTGTTATGAGATGTGGTTGACCATTACATATGCCATTGGGCAGATTGTTTGTGGGACTCCCTGATAAGCTGAGTTGCCCCACATGAGTGCGCGGTACGTGCAGGTTTGATGCATGACTGGATGATATGACTTATGCATCTCACATTTGTGTGATGTGACTACTGTACACCCTAGTGATATCAGGGTCGTAGCCTCCACAGACATATCGTGGATGGCCAGATGGGACACCGAAATGTTTGGTTTTAACATATGGGCACTTTGGATGTCTGTACGGTGAAAGTCCCTATAACTCCCATTGCTAAAGGATGCTCCAACGTCTAGACCGAGTGGATATACATGAGCGCCCGAGTGCTGAATACCAGTAGGCCGCGTCTCCCACTGTGTCGTGGTCGGTTGGAAGGGGGTGTGGCCTTATCCACCCAATTCGTAGTGGGCAAAAACTACGTTGAGTTTGACCAGCTCATAAATGGGTCCGCTATCAATGTGCCGGGTAAGTATTAGCTGACCACTGGCCAGGTGGATAGTGAGGTCTCTTCCACTCACCTGGTTGCGCGCGATGGGGTGGCAATCTGGTTTAGAGTGTACTAGACCCCGGTGATGATCCTAGAGATGTATAGTACTGATACGTGGACTTATTGAGCAGGAGTTGCATACTCATTCATTCATTCATTCACTTTCCACTCGGGCTGGTGGTGCGCAACTAATTGTTTTGTACCTTCGTAATGGTAATGATTTCGGTTGGGGCGCGCGACTAACTTGAGGTCAGGGATTTACTACATTGAGTCTAACTATCCAAATTTAGGTATGAGACTGGTTTAGAAAGAAGTCCCTTGTGATGGACCCCATAGCCTGCGATACTACGTACTATCTATAAGTGCAATGGTTATTTGCTCCTTTGATTGTCAAATTTTGTTGTACCAAAACCACAGTATGTGTCTTGTGTAGCACATTGATATATATGTTCAAGTCAATGCATCTCATGCACAAGAACAAAGATCTACTTCAAGAATTAAGATGTACAAAGGGGGAGATTGACAATGCTTCAAGTCAAGAACAAAAGTCTCCTTCAAGAAATGTAAGTTCAAACTCAAGGTGAAGTACAACTCAAGTACTACGAAATCAAGCTTCTAAAAATCTCAAATACAAGCTTCATCGTGTGTCGAGATATCAAGCTTCATGAACTTCAAAGTACGTCAATCATTTGAAGAAAAGAAGGTTCAATGTTCATACATCATGTCCAAGGTATGGAAGACCTTAGATTGACCTTAGGGTAGGTCATTTTGAATACATAATTCAAAATTAAATCATTTTATAAGTGTTTGGTTTGTTCTTCGACTAGTCCTGGGCTCTGTTCGACTAGTCCTAGCACTGACTCGACTAGTCTAAGAAATTTCACGACTAGTACTAAGTTGTTACAAATTTTCAGAATTTTTTGGGTTGAGCTATGACCAGTCCTGGAGACTGCTCGACCGATCGTGTGAACAGTGCACGACTCGTTCACGACCAGTCCAGCAGCTACGACTCAAACTCCAGTAACCATTCATGGCTCCTCACGACCAGTCATGGAGGCCTCACGACCGGTCGTGAAGTGCCTACGACCAGTCGTGGAACGGTTTTATCCGATTGCGCTAAAAAATTCAAAATGTTGTTGGTCCTATGACCAGTCGTGGACGCGATTTCTACAACTATAAATAAAGCACGATTTTCAGAGTTTGATAACTCAATTCAAGTAAAATCAAGGCATCACTCTGAGAGATAAGTTTGTAATCTTTTTAAGCTAAATTGTGCATATTTAATACTCTTTTTATTAGCTTTTTATATTTAATTTTGTTTCTACATTCCAATCTGATTTGAAAGAGGAATTGTGATTTCCACTTCTTGGAATCAAAATCAAATAGAGCTAGCCCAACTTGATTTAATTTAAAATCAATTAGAACCTAGAACCATTTCAAAGTGAGTATTGGACATTGAACTTCTATATTCGAACTTCTACTCCGTCTTGGTTCTTCCGGGCTGCAACAAAAGGAGAATATCCAAGTATTTTACATTTGTGTAAATCTTCTGTTTTTAGTTTCTTTTGAGATTGAGCCAGAAAAATCTCATTATTTGGTTTATCTGAGGTGATCCAGAAAACTCAGAGTGAGGTTTTTTGAATTGTGTAAGCCCATTTGAAAGACACAATTATGCGGGTTTTAGGTGAACCTGAGAAAAACCTATTTTCATAGTGAACGCTAATATCCCCTATGTGAGGATATTAAGAGTGGAGTAGCAAGTTGTGTGGCTGTTGTTTAACAGTTGGTGTACACACAGGCGAACCACTATAATTCTTCGTGTTCTGTGGATGTGTGGTTTAATTTCTATATCTTTTATCATTTAAGTTTGTGGGATGTATGTGTGGATGTGAATGTTGTAATTCTTTACATTTCAAGTTTTGTGGGGAATGTTGTAATAACTTAGATTTCATTTTCTTGTTATTTATCTATTTATTCCTCTGCATCAAGTTTGAGTTTTTGATACAAAGACCTTTCTAGGAATTAGGTTGTCCTACCATAAACCTTGGTTTTTGGTGTAAGGTTGTCCTTAGAACAATATTTGTATCAATTTCTCAATACTGATACATTTGAGGTTGCTTTACATTTCAGTATTGTGAATTGATTATAGTGTTATCTTTCATTTATTTGTTTATAAGGCTATCTTATTGCTTAAATTCCACTGTTATCGTTTTAATTTGGCATAGTGCTATTCACCCCCCCTCTAGGACATATAGCTTGGCCTTTTCACTATCATCCAGACTTCACTCCAGCTCAGTCATTTCTTCGCACCACATATTGCATTGCATCCGCAACATTTAACATTTTGGGTTACTATGTTTCTGCATTTATATGGCTTATATGAGGTTGATGGTATTCATGGCTCGTCAGGATTTGCATATTGTATTACATCCTCAGCATCTAATATTTGGCTCATTATGATCTGCATTCTGTACTTTGATATTGTACGACTCGTGGACTTGTCAGTATTTCTGCTTACTCTGATATCGTATGATTTATGAACTTGCCAGTATTTTCGATATTGTATGATTTATGGCATTATATTGAATACTTGACACTTATCTTGCGCACACACTTTCACCGCCCTCTAAGCTTTCTATAAGCTTATGCACAATAAATGCGTGCAGGTGGCGTTAGGTCGCAACAGTGTTGAGCTTGGAGCGTGTAGCCGTCTTCTGGAGCTTTGATTATTGATATATGTATTTTCATTTCAGTACTGTATTCAAAAGTTTATATTAGTGGATATGTGATGATGATGTTGCCTTTGTGTTTTAGTTATACTTGTGGTTATGCTTCTTACGAGATAAATATACGTTGGAAAATCCTCCTCGTAGGATCCCAGGATTAGAACCTGGTGTATGGGCACTAGGAGCCGAGAATGGGGTACTACGGAGGCTGTTGACACCGGATTTGACGATCGGGATTCCCGTGAGTCCGATTTTCGGGTTTGGGGCATGACAAGAAATATAAGAAACACGAGTATAATAAGAAGTGGTTTATTTATAGATTGAGAATCACTGAAATGCTTTGGTAAAATGTGTAAGCCATTGTAAAGTGGAGATCTTATGAATGTCTGGAAATTTTGACGTCTCTTTGAAAAGCTCCGTGGTTGTTTCTGAGATTGAAGCTCCTCGGTCGGGCAAAGAAATGAATGCAAGTTCTTCATTCATAGGGACATATTCATCATAGAATTTCCCTGTTATTGGAAGGCCAGCTGTGCGGTGAAGATTCGAAAGTGTAGTGCTTATTTCTCCTGCTGGAAGATGGAAGGAATTGGTCGTGGGACACCAGTAATTTAGAAAACCCTTTAGAATTGGAGTTTCCTTATAGAAGTATTGGGAGGTAACTTCTATAACATTATAAAGATCGATCTTGATCAATATTTTGGAATGCTTCACTAAGATCGCCTCTGCCCAGTCTAAATAATAAGAGCGAGAAGTTAGAAAACCCCTGGTCCTGAACTCTTCTTGACCCCAGATCGATTCACGATCTCTAAAGCGTTGTTGAACTGTTTCATAGAAATGAGTAGGAAATAAGGTGTGGGGGCCATAAGAAGGGACGAAGAAGTTCATCAGATGAGCTTCACCAACTTGTTGCCTCAGTTTCTTGGCTAAGAGAATTCCTTCTAAAATGCGGGGCTCTTTTAGTACCCAAGACGCTGTGAACATTAACTTCTCTTCGTCTATTTGATCAGAAGGTTCACAATTAAGGATAGATTGATGACAGTGGAGGTTTAGAGGAATGATGACCATTCATTCTCTATGAGGGTTATCGAACTTCATAATACCCTGAATGACTCGAACCATTTCCCAAGAGTTCTGCAGTTTTTTTTTCTGTTATGTTCTTTCACCTTCTCCTGGAAATTCTTTAGCTCTGTTTCGACGAGACTTCTTCGATCTAAACGGGGGCAAGGTATCCTCTCTCACAGGTGGTTTTTGGTTGATAGTCTGAAGATGAGTCGTTGACTTCAACCAATCTTCCCAATCGAATTCACAGCCATGTCTGGGAGGTCTTTCAACATCACCCATTGAGATTGCTCTATGAATAGGAAAGGTAGTGTGTTGATACGATTGGTGAAGTCAAATGTGGGGAGAACGGGCTCTTTAATGTACGCAGGGCGCTTACTAGTAGTCTTGAAACGCTTTCTCTACGATTGTTCTGGGGGTGGAGATGGAGAGGGCTTGAGTGCTTGCGAGGATGATGGGTTTGGCAATTCCTGATGAGAAGAGTGTGAAGTTGGGGATTCCACAAGGCGGAATGTTCTTTTTGTATGAACCATGATGAGATGCGTATCGAAGTGGAGAGGTTTCTTGAAGAAGGCAGAAAAGGCAAGTTTTGAAAAAATCTAAAGTGTTAGATTTTTTAGAGACCTAGGAATTTCTGAAGAGAGGGTGTTTGTGCGGGTGTGCGCAAATGGATATGTTTTGTGCGGAAGCATGCAGAAGGACCAAGCTTTGCATGAACAAATATACATTGCGCGGAACTTGCACGCAAAGGGAGCCCGTTGCGGGGAATCGCCAGATGGGCAGAGCTTCAACAGAGGAACGAAATGATGAATGAGATGAAGAAGTGTTGGTATTTATAGGGCAATTGGGCCCGATTGAAGGACTAAGAAAGGATAAAGGGGGCATCTGTTGAGGTGCAAAAATGAAGATTCAAGAATAAATTAGAAGAAAGATCAAGAGAAGATACATAGAAAGAATGAAAAGAGAAGGAGGAATCATAGTATTTGCGCGGACTCACGCAAACCATGTTGATTGCGCAGGATTGCGCAAAGGGCATAATGGGTTGGCGCGGTTGCTCAATGGAGATTTGGTCGAGATGGTTCAGACGGTTGAGATCTGATGAGAAGTGGGCCCATAGCACAAAGATCGAGGGTTCGCACGTGTGGAGGCTTATAAATACCCCACTCTCCCCTCTCATTTGGACGTCATTGAAGATTTTAAAAAAGATTAGAGCTCCAGAGAAGAAGAGGAATTTAAAGGTATCAAGAAGAGAAGGGAGGAAGAACAAATAAGAGACTTTGTATCGGACTGCACAACCACATGATGTTGCACGGGCCCACGCAACACCATGTTGTTGCGCGACAATGAATATAAAGAGGCCGAAATGCCGCTGAAATGATCAAACAGAATCGGATCTTTCTTTCATACAGGAATATGAGCTCAAGAAGGAGATATAGGATGATCATATCTGCACAATATTCCTCCCGATGGGATAAACAAATTACAAGTTAAAATGCTGCCGGATTTGATATCCAGATTTGACATTCAAACTCTTTTAATACTCACACTTTAGAATATTTTATCTTAGAATCAAGGGAAATCAAAGGATGTAAATGAATTCAGAATGAATAATATGATGATTGTTCTCTTTGTTATGATTAAATAAGATAATCTTCCAAACCAAATGCATTTGTTTCTTGTTGAAACACCATTCATATACGTTGGGTCAAATCATCGGTTGTTCATTCATTTTAATGTTATAGCCCACTTTATACTTAGATTGACTTCATTTTTATTCCATGTGATACTCATTAAGAGCTCAACATTTTGGACGTATCAAATGTCCTTCACATGTGATACATGTGGGCAGAAATGTGCACATTTGAAGTACACATGTCGTATGGCTAGGATCATCTAGTGCATTTAGAAACATTGGCTATCAATTTTAGAATGAACTAGATGGTCGGCCGCGATTGATCTGCCAAGTGCGGTGGAGCGATGACTAGTGTCGCCGCACCACATTCCATTTCTCTCGGCTCCTTATGCCGATTTAGAATGGGCTAGGCCTGGGTAGGTCTTGGCCGGATTTTGAACTGTTTAATGTAGGTCAGGCCCATTCAAAATTTTGATTTTTTAGGCCCAAGGCCGGCCCATTGACACCCCAATAGGGTAGAACCGAAAGAACCAGAATGTTGTTGAGCCATCTCATCTCTCCACAGTGCACAAGGGAGCATGATCTGCAAATCAGGTCCATCCATGTGCAGTGCCTTAACATGAGTAGATTATTTCTCAAAAATATCACCACATTAGGTCGTTGGCACTCGGTTTGTTTTGGTCACATGTAACGTGTGCAGGCATGCTAGAACTGATTGTATAGGTCGATTCTACCAAACAACTTGATCCCAAGCAACAAGATAAGTAGATACATTGAGTGCGATCGTATATGATTGAGACCTGAGAAGATTGGTCATTAATTCAGCCACTCGCAATATAGTTATAAGATAAGCATGCGATTGTCAAATGGTAGGATTCTTTTTCTGAAGATGGGTTGCACATTGACTTTTGTATGAAAGGAATTTTATAAGGAAAATCTATCGACAAAAAGGAAATACTTATGATAGCCCGGTGGAAAAGTATAGACTTGGATTATAGCTAAAGATTATCGCTACTGCATTATCGCTACTCTTAGGATAGGGCTAAGATTTGATAAAGAAAGATAATTTGATTTGGTATGAGACAGTTTACTTAGCTGAACTTATTGCTATTTATAAATTTTTGTTAGAGTTTTTTTTTTTAATATTTTAATTTCTGTTTTATTTCAACGATTATGATAGTTGAATAGTTGTCATGTTGATCTTCCAAATTCTCCCGTCTCATCTGTTGTGTTCCTCTGACCATTCTTCTCTTCTGGGTTACTTTCGTCATTATAAGACATGTATCACACCATTTGTACTTCCGTGAAAAAAACTCTAAATATCTCTTAAAATAATCTTTCAAATGTTGTACATTTCCCATTCAACGATACGTGTCCTTTCTTCATAAGCTATTTTAAGAATAGTAAAAAAATAAAGTTTATATGTTTTAAACGTAAGCCATCCGTCCAAGTGACGGTATATAGGATGGATCCATCACCCTGTCACGTGTCCCTTGGAGAGATGGCTCTACCATATATTCCCATTCCTATGGCTCCACTGTATCATCTCCAATCATATGATCGGTAGAAACTATTGGACAGGGATAACCTGTGACACATAAGCTAGGTGAGGCCTAACATGATGTTTATAAAAAAAATCCATCCTGTCTAATTTTTCCAGCTCATTTTATGATATGAGCACAAAAATAAGAGAGATTCAAAACTCAAGTGTGCTGCAGGATAGAAAACAGTGAGGACTAAACGTCTACCTTTGAAACCTTTTGTGGGGCCATAGAAATTTAGGATTTATTTGTATCTTCAGTTCATCCCATTAGGAATGACCTTATGAACGGTCTAGATGCTATATAAACATCAAGGTGGACCCAGTGAAATTCAACAGTACTACAGTAGGCATTTTTCTACCCACATTTTCGTTTTTAAGCTCCTGTATATTACATGAGCTTGATGGACTCGGTGGAATTCTCACAAACATCGGTTGGCCCCACCTAGCTTACAAGGGCATGGGAACGTGGGATGAACTTGAGCGACAGGCTGTCACAGTCAATCCACGTCTTAAACTGTTGGTCCGTCATAGATGACGTGGCCACAACTCGTCTGTCCATGTGTGCCCACATTTCCCATCAGGTCCCCACGATGGAAGGCACTCCATGGTGCGCTACCTTTTTCTATATGGTTGTTTTTTTCAATAATGTTTTATTGTACTTAGTGGACCGTCATTATTCATTCATGATAAAAAAAAAAAAAAAGTGGTCCACCCACCAACGGATCACCTAATCTTTATCTTCTCTCCTCGTATGAGTATTCCCTAAGAAATATGGTTGTATTCGATGACCCAAGTTCCAATCCACTTGTACCACTAGTAGTTGCTTTTGGTATGGTACGGTGCCCCTTACCCAAGTTACTGTAAAGTGACTTGTTTCCACCCCTAGATTGTATCTTATATGATGATCTGAACCGTTCATACTTCTTGTTCTAAGCTGCGGAGGCCAATAGAGGTGACTCTTTTTTTTTTTTTTTAAAAATAAAATAAAATTTGGGCGACTGTCTTTGAAGATGAATATGGAACATTGAAAAGCAACCTTTTAATGGTTCATATTCAAATTCAAAATTCAAAGGTAAGGATAATCAATGAAGTATGAAGTATAAAATTATAGATTGTATATGGTCGTAATGAGAACATCCACGGTTCAGATCAATCTAAAGATGCAGTCCGGCAGTGAAACTGGTCACCGTACAATGTTGCGGGCAGGGGGGACCCGGACGCGGATTTCCTGCCAAAGCCTTTCCAGGAAGTTCCTGCACAAGGACGCTGGGTGGGGCCCACCAAGATGGTGGTGAGAAATCCACCTCGTCCATCTGTTTTGAGAGCTCATTTTAGTGAATACGACGAAAAATAAGGTGGATCCAAAACTCAAATGGGTCACACCAGAGGGAAAATTGGGAAAAGAAATTTCTACCATTGAAACCTTCCTGAGCTCAACCTTGATGTTTATATGTCATCCAAACCGTTTATAAGGTCATTACCACTGGGATGAAGTGAAAATATCCCCAAAAAAAAATAAAAATTTGTCTGACACAAATTAAATGGCCCCAAGAATGTTTCAACTATTCACACTGATTCCCCCTCTTTGCTTTTGTTTTGAATCACTTAAGTTTTAAATAGTTCTAAAATGAACTCTCGAAGCGAATGAACGGAGTGGATTTCTCACAAACATTTCGGTGGAAACACCCAGCATTCTTTCGCAGGAACTAGAAATCCGTGTCCGGGGGACCCCTACGTTATCAAAACCCCACTAGTGGGATGTGGGTGCATGGTTTTCACGTCAAAAGGCAGCAAAAAATAAATGGTGTCAGATCTCCAAGCATGGATCACATGGGGTGCTCGGAAAAAAGAGAAATTATGAGTGGGGGTAAGGGCATGGGAACCTGCCTTGCACTTCATCGCCAATCTGGATCATTGTTTTGGCGGGACCCGGCCATTATGGATGCGTTGAAAAAGATCTTACTGATTGGATGACCCAAATCCTCAGTGAGTGGGATGAAAAATGGATGGATGAGATTTGTTCCTAGAAGATAACCCCAGTCACGGATACGTGGGATCATTTTATGCTAGAGGATGTAGAGCGGACAGTGCCTAATGGAACGGTCCAATATAAGATGTAGAGGGGGTTGCAGACAATTTTTTGGATAAGATGGACCAGAGAAGGCACGATAGGAGGTGGACGTGATCCTGATTATCAAACTTTAAAACATGCATATCTCGCAAGACTGAATGAGTTATTCGGTGTACCAACCTGCTACACCGGGTTGGACAATTTGTGATAATCCATCAAGTTGTCCAACATTTAAAAAAAAAAGAAAAAAAAAAAAAAAGCTTAAAAAATTTAGGAGAACAACATGGTTAGGCCAATTAGGATTAGAGGTGGGCATCAGACCGAGTCGGATCGGATTGGGGCTAACCCGATTCGGTCTGAAATCTAGCTGGACTAACTCGAATCTGATCTGATTCGGGACCGAGTCCGAAACATGGGACTCGAACCGACCCGACACACGATTGACCTGATCCGAACCGAGTCCGATTCGGTTAGGGAAACCGAGTTGGATCGGATTGGGTGCGATTTGGATCATTAAAAATGGTGAAAATCATTATCTCATTGCTATTTTCGGTGTGGTCCATTGGAGCTTTAGATGTGATTTTTTTTTTCCCAAATGATCTAAAATTATCATGAAAAATGGATAAATGGTATGAATATAATAAATACATCATTGTGGGGCCCATATAAGGTTGATATCATTTGAGCCGTTCGTACAACTCGGAGCTCGAGGCGCTGTAGCGTGCTGTGCACGGCAGCTGCCTCATGCCTGTAACGTGTTGGGCATGAAAGGTATGTAGGTCTGATCATGGGATATGTGTTATATCCAAACTGTCCATCCATTTGGCGAGCTCGTTTTAAGGCTTGAGACAAAAAATAAGATAGATCTAACTATCAAGTGGACCACACTGGAAAAAGCAGTGGGACCACACTACAAATCATTCTCTGTTGCAATTTGTGGTGTGGTCTAGATGATCTTTGGATATGATCCAT
This sequence comes from Magnolia officinalis, assembly GCA_021015155.1. Taxonomy (NCBI): domain Eukaryota; kingdom Viridiplantae; phylum Streptophyta; class Magnoliopsida; order Magnoliales; family Magnoliaceae; genus Magnolia; species Magnolia officinalis. Next base: position 31,402,339 of record JAJHSJ010000006.1, read on the forward strand.
TTTTTTGGATAATGCTCTAAAATGATCTATATATATATATATATATATATATATATATATATATATATATATATATATATATATATATATATATATATATCAACGGTGTAGATATAATATACACCACTGTAGGGCCATATAACTTTGATCTCCTTTGAACCGTTCGTACAACTCGCAGCTCGAGGAGCGTCAGTGCACTGAACGAGTCATCTTGGCACGACACTTACCTACAACTAGCTGCACATAGCTGTGTGCGGTACACCAGCAAGTAGTTTCTTATTTTATACAGTAAATACTGCTGGGGCCCACCTTGAATGCATGTGGTTTATCCACGCCGTCCATTCATTTTTGCAAATCATTTTAGTGGTTGAACCCAAAATCGATGCATATTCAAAGCTCAAGCAGACCATACCACAGGGAAAAGTAAAAGTGTCGATAAGAGCTACTCTAGATCGGGTAGGTCGGATCGAGTTTTCGGGTCGGGTCGGATCAGGACCAACCCGAACTCAACCCGAAAAGATTTCGGATCTGGATGGATCTACCCAATCCACACCGATCCAGATCGTCGGTTCGGTTCTGATCGGGTTGAATCGGGTCTGATTTGGTCGGATCCACCGGATCGGGTCTATTTTGCCCAGCTCTAATTAGGATACTAGTTTTTGTCGAAACCCAAGAAGTCTAGTGGAAATTACGACTATATATATAAATAGTAAGTTTACTAACTCACGTTTTTAGAGAGTTTAGTTGTAGTTTGATTCTGAATCTTCTTTCGGGGGTTCATATCACTATTCAAGGGACTATAAACTTTTTATTTATTTATTTATTATTTTTTAATCATTAATCAATTTATTTCAAATTTTATTAGAATTTATTTCTATATTTTTTTAATCTCCTTAGGAGTAAATAGAAACTCACTGTATAGAACGTAAATTCGAAGTAATCACTGAGGAAGACGTGCATGACCTCATCATGTCCATCCCCGTGTCTCACCGAGTCTTTTAAACTTGTGCCCCTTGGGGCTACCCTTTTCCAAAGTATATGTGCTTTATCCAATTTGGCCGTCCATTTCAAAGGTCCTTTTCAAGGAGAAAAATCCAAAACTGAGATAGATCCAAAACAACTCAATTGGGCCGTACACACTTACCACTGAAACCTTCTCAGTGCCTACTAAGACATTTATGGAGCATCTGACCCGTTCATAAGGTGATTTCGCTAGGATGAAAGAAAACATAAATATGGTTTCAAATGGGTGGACGTTCAATATATCCCAACTATGTTTGGTGGTGTGGCCCGTTGGTTTTGGATCTGCCTCATATTTGAGATCATCTCCAAAAATGGGTCAGCTCAACCAATTTACAAAGTGGGCCACACAGAGTTTAGGGTTAGACTGGAATTTTGTAACCCATAAAGGTTTGCAATTGCCCAATGCACTTATTTTATTTATTAAGAAATTAAAGAATCTAATCTAAGGTACATGCATTTTCAATCATTGAGTTATGAATTAGTTGATACTTATTTGTCAATGCTGAGGGTGAATATCTAGAGCACATCAATCAACTGTTGAGATCTGCGCATGCTTTGTGGATCGGCCAATGGGCACATCAGCATCCATTGATATTGGTGAATGCAAGAATAAGCACATGCTTATGGATGGGAAAGGCACGCATGAGGTGACTAATGAAAGGACATTTACTTGAAAATAATTTTAAAAATTAAAATTTTAAATGCAGAGATAGAAAAAATTAAAGGTTAAAGCATCGAAGTAATTTTAAAGTGTCTTTATATAACAATCAACTATTATTGAGGTTTTACATTACTCTGCTAGTAATAAAAGCATTTTTAATATTTTAAAATGTTATAATGCAAATAGTTCAGATCAAGTGAAGTTGCACCACCCCATAAAACAAGATTGGTTAGAATATGTATTAGTCATAGGGTATGTTGGAACTTTAGCCTTGGAATCTTAGGGGGTGTTTGGTGCATGGTATTGGAAAGGATTAGGTGGGATGTGATTAAAAAATTGTAATTATTATATATGACATGGATTGTCTCCTATTATCATGAGATACCATGGGATAAGCCTAACTCGGTGTTATGTTTGTCACAATGGCATTCACTATTTGGTTTGTTGTCTATTGAATAGATATACCTGTCATCGTGTAACATCCCGGATTTTTGCCAACCTGGAATAAGACGTCCTTAGGCAATGGGTCATTCCTAACGCCTTATTAACTTGTCAAAACTCATTCCCTAAGTCAAAAATCGCTTTTTAACCCTTTTCCTTCACAAATCTCACCTCTTTCACCACCTCGTTCTTTAAATCCTTCTAAGTACTTTCACATTAAACACTATCTTAAAGTCTAGGTGATGAAGAACAATACTTAAACTAAACATTACTACAAAGGACTAAGTATCACCTCAGACAGAAATCATACAGGACTAAATCCTTTAGAAATTAGGCGAGAATTAGCTAGTTTTAAACTAGAGTACCTGTGAAATTAGCACCAATCACTTTAAATACGATCTGCAAGACCCAAAACTTGTAGAATCATTGACGCTAGGTTACCCTAAAATCTAGGATCAATCTCATTACCTGGCTGCTCTCGGGAGCATCTCGAAACTCCGTATCAGATCTGGACCGCACGTCGGAAGTCCGATTAACACGAAGTTAAGGAATTAGGATCGCCTTACTGGGCTTGACAACCATCTCGGAAATCAACTCCAAATAGTGTCCCGAGGCTATTCGCTTGAGCTCGGAGCGGGGAGTGTGAGAAATGTGAAATTAATTCAAAATAAAATAGAAATTTATGAAATCTGGCACCTCTCGCTTGCAAATCAGTATTAAGCAACCAGACCGTCAGAATCAGACCAAATTACACCTTCGGATCAGGGATATTTTCCCAAACATATCCATGTATTCGGAATCTCCGATCGAGATCCGCTGACCGTTAAACTGAAACTGGTCCGCCACACGTGATCTGAGAAGCCGACTGAAATGAAAACGTAGCCATACCTAGATCCATTGTTTGTGAGCTTAAGTCTGACCTTGGGCTCAAGGAGGCCCGACAAAAGTCCTCCGTTGAGCTGAAACAGGTCTTCTTTGGTTATAACCTAAGTATACCTTGACCATAAGTCTATTTTAGTGAGTTTTTAGGTTATATAAGGACCTTAGAACCATCTCTCTCACAGCCATATGAATTTGAGAGAAACCTTAGAGAGATGAGAGAGAAAAGAGAGAAAAAGTGTGAGAGATGTGGGAGCATCTCCCTGCCTTGCTTCCCTGCTGCTATCCATACTTAACCGCTCCATTCTCATCGCTTTCCCGACGATTCCGGCGTCATTTCTAGGTAAGAAACCCTAACCCTAACCTGTTTTGGAGTTTTGATAGTTGTACGTTATGAAATAGCTAACCTATTTCATTCCATAGGTTGTCAAACTGCCGTATACAGAAACTTAGCAATTCTATCGACTCCGTTACGATTATACGACAAAAGGTGCAGACTTTAGGTGTATATGTTATGGTTTTCAATGCTTTCAATGTCAGATAATGATAGATTCATGATCTGCATGCAATTGCACATGTACAAAGTGCTGTCTGTTTTCCGTTTCGATTAAAGATGAAGAATATGAAATTTTACATATTCTAGGTATTTGTAGAAAGTACCGTATACGTATAAATTTTGAAAATGTGTTTGCCATGATTATTTGTTGTATGAATATATTATATATGGATAAAATACTTATTTGGCGAAAGGGTTTGCCCTAATACATGTTTTTGCTAATATACACTATGTATGTAAAAATAGTGTATTCTAAGTGTTTATGAAAATGACCGAATGAGCATAGAATTCTCATTCGTGCTCGCCATGACTAATTGTCATGGATACATGATTACTGTATTGGTGATCCCCCTTTGACGAAAGGATTTGCCCTACATCACGCCATGACCAATATACACTATATATGTTAAAATGTGTAGCCCAAGTGTTTGTGGAAATGACTGAATGAATATGAAACTTGGATTCCTGCTTGCCATGACTATCCGTCGTGGGTGTATGCGTGATTGATTGGGGTAACTCCCTAGTGAAAGGATTTGGCCTAATACCTATGTGATCAACATATGTCATGTATGTTGATGTGTGTAGTCTAAAGTGTTTGTTGAAATGTCTGAATGAGTAGTAGTTAGTAAATTGTAATGTATAAGGGTGTTGAGATATGATTCTCAACTCCTTTAACTATGTGTATGATTTCCTTGGATAGCTGTGTGATTAGGAATTGAATATGTACAAACTCATGCTTGTGTTGTGTTTCATAACATGCTCAACTGATTGTATGATTTTATCTATGTAATGCATATGTTTAAATTCTTGTTTACGTTGTATGATCCGTGATGGGTGATGGGGGAGTGGTGCAACGAGTGCGTGCAACAGCCTTGATAGCCATTTGTAGTGACCTCGAGCATACTCTGAATTTGCGGTGAGGCGACGAGTTTTGCCGCAGTGTATAGAGTATGAACTAGGCCTGTATCAAATTAGTGATGAACCGTTAAAAAGGTGATGGGGGAGTGGTGTAACGGTTTCGTGTAACAGCCTTGGCAGCCCTTGCAGCGACCTAGAAACACACCATCGTATGAGATTAACTAGGACTGACGACCCTAGAATGGATCATGTTTGGGAATGATACAAGGGAGGTACCTTAGTTTCCCAATACTACTGTTTGAAATGGACTAATAACAACTCGGTAATCATGCTCATCATCACACTGCATGTGCCTGGTATATGTGGAGCACTGAGGGATGAACGCATGTCGCGAACGTAAGATGGTGTCGCATGAGGGTGGTTTGGCAAGGGCATTCATCATGTCATTTCATACTTGCATTAAATAAGAGTAGTTAGGATTGTTTGATTGTCCTACTTTATCATTACTGCTTGACTGCATTGATAACATGTTAACCTATGCTTTATTGTTCCACTGAGTTGATCACTCACTCCCACGTTACGGGACGGTGTTGTACACACCAACCAGATTTGTTAAGTTTCAGGTGATGGCGATGCTTATGAAGCAGAGCCGGACTACTACTATGATGTTGAGGAGGAGTTCTCCTACATGTAGCTCTCTGACAGGTCTATGAAAACCTGGTATTGCATTGACTGGGCTATGTGTTTGGGATAGAAGACATTACACTTCCACAACTTGGTATAATTTGAAATTGTACTCATAATTCATTAACCCGGTAACCTTATCACACTCTGGAGACTTACCATAATTTTTTTAATATTTTATATATCTATCACAGTCTTCCGCTTGTAATTTAACTTGTTTCTGGAGTATGATATACTGTTTTAGCTTAATCTCACTCATGTTCAATGCACTAGTACAGGCAACATTCAATCATTATTCATTTTGTTGCATAAGTGATGCGTTGAAACTCGGGAGTTGAGTTTATGCTCGACCCCCGATTTTCAGGGCGTTACACATCGTTTGGAACCATTGAGAATAACATATATATGTTATATCCACACCGTTCATTTATTTTGCAACCGCATTTTATGGTATGGGCCTAAAAATGAGGCAGATCCATAACTTATGTGGACCACAACATAGAAAGCAGTCGGAACAATGATACCCACCGTTGAAATCTTCTTAGGGTCCACCGTTATGTTTATTTGCCATCCAATCTATTCATAAGGTCAAAAAGACTTCGATGAAGGGAAAACACATATCCTCGTGAATTGGGTTCACCTTAATTGAAGTTTAAACAAGTAGTAAAAAAGAAAAAAAAAAAAAAAGGCGAGTTCCTCTTTGCCTTCTCGGTAGGATATGGGGAAGGATCAAACACCAGCGTTGAGCTTCGTGCAATCCACGATGGGCTGTCCCATTGCCTTCTCTCACGTCATTCTAAAGCAGTTGTTGAATTGGATTCTTAATTGGTGGTGGACGTGTTGAATGGCAACTCGCAACCAGGCTGGAAATGGGCCTACTAGCTTTATAGGATCAAAAGATTGAAGTGTATGGGGCAAGTGCAGTTTGTTCATATCTTAAGGGAAGGTAACTCTCCGGTAGATGCAATGGCCCACTTGGGGAGTGGTAGCTGGACCTCCTATTGGTTTTCTCAGTTTTCTGATCTCCCTCCTTTGGTTAGGGGGCTTTTCTTCCTTGAAAAGGTGGGGCTGGGGGCGATTAGGGAGCACTAGGCAATTGTTACATCTTTGCATCCGGAGGTTTTTTTTTTTTTTTGCTCAGTGATAGTCATGATAGGCAAGCCCAGGTGTTTATTTTTTGTGCTCCTGGTTAGCCTGAATGTAAATTTAATAATAGAAATGAAATGATCCTAGGGCCTGCTTTGCCCGTTTTTGAAAAAAAAAGTTCTAGCATTAATTTGTTTCATATCTAGATGTAGAGTGGATCACAGATAGTTTCATGCCCAAGATGGATCAGAAAAGGCTCGGTCAACGACAAAAGTGATCTGAATCGTCGGACTTTGAATCAGGCGTATCTCATAATCTGAAATGAGTTATTCAACGTACCATATATGATTTTGGGGTAGGACGAACTACTTTAGCCACCCAACCTCATTATGCCAGGTTACGCAAGCCGAATTTGCGAAATACCATCAAATCGACGGTCGAATTCTCGTTTTATTTTTCATTTTTACTATTTATAGTAAGTTTTAGTTTAAGTATAACTCTTCATCCGTTGGACTTCAAGAGTTATGCCCAACATGAAAAGTGCTTAGAATAATTAGGAGAACATCATGGTGAAGCCAAATAGGTCACTTACTATTTTTGGCCGAAAACCATGGGCACTAACATACATAATGACCATCTATAAATAGTAAATTTAGTATTTATAGTAAGTACCAATTTCTAGGAGTTTTAGTTGTAGTTTGATTCCGAAACTTTTTCCATGGCTTAGTATCCCTATTTAAAGGGGCGTAAACTCGTTTATTGAGATCATCAATCAAATTACAAATTTTTTAGAAATTATTTCTATTTTCTTTTTCTCGTGCATTCGAGGTCTTATCTGTGAGGAGTCTAGAGAAGTTCCGTGAATTCCGAACAATTATCCCCGCCCCCCCTCCCCCCCCCAGGAATTCCGAACAATTATCCGCCCTTTTGGGTGCTGCATTAAGATTGTACACGAAACGATCAAGGAAGCTTGGGAAAGTTGTTCCCAAGTCTTAATTCGATGGTAGTCTAATGACGTGTACTAATCTAATGCATCGCCTTTCAAGGATTTTTGAAACAAACGGATCAACGCTCCATTATTACCTGCCAGAGTATTAAGCTCTCCAAAGAATGCTCTTAAATGGTTCATAGGACACCCCGTACCATCATACCTTTTGAATTTTGGAACCTCAAAGTTTTGAGGTACCCTGGCATCGGGAAAGGGACATAAGTCCCTGAATTTGGTGGATGGATGATCCACTCCTTGCTGCCTTTGTAGTTTCCTTTGTACATCGCACAATTGCTCTCGGAGTTCTGTGAGTTCAGGAGGATCATATGAGAGGGGTTTTCCCCCTTGAAATTGACCAGATCTCCTACTAGGAAGAGGATGTTGGTGATTTTGTGCTGATTCTGTAGGGAATGGTAAAATGGGATTTGCTGGAGGAGGAAGGAAGGAAGCAAAAGGAGGTTGTGGGGTTAAACTGTTTTGAGCACTATGCTGTGTTGCCTGTATGCCCGGTATGGTGCCTGGCACTAGGTGAAGCAATAGTTCTTGCATTACTCGAAGTAGTAACTCTTGCGTGGTTGTATTGGCCTGTGGGTCTGTTGGAGCTGCTAGAGGTGTCGGTACCGGTGCCGGCTCTTTTTCATGGGTAGCCATAACTGCATGGGATTGAGTGGTCGTGGCTAGGATTGATGCCCAAACAAGTGTAAGCCAAAGACGTTTTTTTTTTTTTTTTTTTTTTTTGTGAATGCAGTGATGATGTCCCTTGAGATTATAGTACCACACACTTTCGAGTTAGGTCTCAGCTAGTGCGAGCTAGCAAATCCCTAGTGGAGTCGTCATTCTATAGACACTGAAAATCGGCGTCCACGCTGATTGGTCTATATTATGGTTTAGTGGTGAGGGTGATTAGGCTGATTTGTGAATGTTGGAGTCGCCACTAGCCAATTAATCCTTAGAATCCCGTGGTCGGCTAGAACCCACGGAATACGTAAGGTTGGGGAAATCCGAAGACTTTCCTACCTTAGAGTGACTCCTGATCTGCGATCTGGGATTCCGGGTAAGGAACCTCGGTTACAAAGAGGGAAGGTGTTAGGCACCCTCTCTACCCGTACAAATGTACGGTCTCTACTTAGTATGGTAAAATAGTCTCAAGGGATGATGATGATGCTGTGGTCATGATGGGACTAGTCACATGTGGATTTCTGATGTAGCAAGATCCGAGATTTCGGCAGGCCACAGAGCATACGTCCGACAATGTATCTAGAGAGCGGATGTGATGATGCTTATGTAAAGAGGTAAGAAAAATGGATTAGATCACTAAGAATTTTTGATGTGACAGGATCCGATGTATGGCAAGTCACAGAGCATACGTCCACTAGAGATCTAGAGAAGTAGGGGGGTTGAGAAGGGAGTAGATGTCATGATGAATGCTTGTATGTAAATGGATCTTTGACTTGATTCTTTAATAGGCTAGGATGTGTGTTGAACCATGATCAACTAGGCTAGGTTGAGGGGGTTAAGATGGCTAGGAAGGCAAGGAGTGGGCTAAGAAGATAGCTGAAAAATCTGGACTTTGAGGATTGAGAGCACCTCCTCACCCTCACTCTCTTCCTCTCCCTCTCTTTCTCTCTCTCACTCTCTCTCTCTCTCTCTCTCTCTCTCTCTCTCTTGGTGGCTTGGTGAAAATGAAAGGGGAGAGGGCTATTTATAGCCCTTTCCAATGGTTTTTGGGTAAATAGAGAACAAGAGGAGGGTAAATGCTGATGTGACACATGGTGATTGGTGGAGAGGAGAGAGACGCCACGTGGCGTGCTCTCATTGGCTAAAGGGGCTGGTAAAACAGTAAATAGTGAGACTTGGAGGGGTAAATTCGAAGGAAAGTTGACTTTTGGACGCTGGGACAGCTGTCCTCACGCGGGCCGCATGTGGCGGTACTCGGAGTGTTGCTAGCGGTAGTCTGATTGCCGCTGGCGGTAGTCAGACTACCGCCCGACGTCTATTTGAGCCGGTTTTGTGCGTGCGGGCTTTGCCTAGTGTGCGGGTTCGCACGATGACTTCCTTTTGGGGCCTTCTGGTTCGGATGGATGAGTTCCGGCTTACGTAAAGAAATTCTGGTCAAGATATAGGGTACAGGCGGGGGTCATGCGCGGGCTGAACGGCTTGGATCAAGGTTTCGGGTCTTGGTCTGGAGGTTTTTAAGGTTCTTGGTTGAGGGTTAGGTTTAAGGTGGGATTTGAGTTTGATTCAAGGTGTGATCATGGTTCTTAGCCTTCTTGAGAGGTCAGTCTGGGCGGGGTGTCTACAAGTACACTGATAGGTTATAGGCAAACCACTTCTAGGATACGATGAGCCTGGTGTGGGTCTGCATTCAGCAAACACGAAGGCCCACCAAATGGAACTCTGTTACACAATCTGGAAGAAATACATAAAAAGAAAAAATCCCAGAAGAAAAGAGAGAAGAAGAATACTTGGAACTTAAACCACTGCACTGGTCCATTTTTACTTGATCTTCAGCTACTTAGACCACATTGTTGGTCTAATTTTCAAGCAATGGTTCAGATGAACCTTTGCTATATTGCTGGAATCACTGGTGTATATGAGAAGAGTGGCTTAGACTTAGTTCGTATGGGTCTGCTGGTGTGGGTTGAGAGAGGGATTGGAAACCCATCCAGGCCCTCCTTTTATAGGCTATGGTGGCTGAGGGTTATGGTTCAGGGACATAAATCTCATTAATGCAATTTCTAGCTGTTGAGAAACTAGCCGTTTTATGGTCGTTTCTGACTGTTGTGCATGGCCCATTACAGCAGCTACATGCTGACTGTTGTGAGAGCTGGCTAGCCGTTTTTCAGCTGTTGAGCTAGCCATGCAACAATTTCTGCATGACTTCTGCAATCAAGTCCATAGCTGTTACGCATTTGTGAAACAACTATATTTCCAGCCTCTATATAATCAGAGGGACTCTCATTCAGTCCTCTAGATTTCGTCCAGCCATCCATCTGCCTTAGCCACTTAGTCGCACCGCGACTCGCACACGTCTCGCTTCGGTTCGCTCAAGGTTGCGAAGGAGCCACACAGCCTCACATGCCCACGCCCTCGCACTGTGACCGTGCCCTTGCACCATGACCGTGACCGAGACCGATCGCGTGCACGGGACTAGGTAAGCAAATATTATAGTACTCCAACACTTTCATTTAAACCCGAAAGACTTCTCCTCTTTTTCTAATGTGGGACTATTCCCAAAACCCACAAAAGATGTTTTTCAAACACTTATATATATATATATATATATATATATATATATATATATATATATATATATATATATATAATAATTTTTATTTTATTATTAAAATATATATTAAAATCAATATTTTGCAACAATTTTTAATGAGATACGGTCAAAATATAGGCCTCACTACCGTAACCTTATTTTATTTTTCTTTTTTTCCCTACCAAAGTATCGGATGCATAGGAAACTCGGGCCATCCAAATATCCATCCCCTCTTGAGTACTATTGCCTGATTTAAAAATAAGATGGTCGGGATCTTTAGCCTTCATTTCTTATAATTCATCCTCATGAACTAGTCCATATATAGGATGGGTTCATCTTAATTGAGGTTTTTAAAAGTAGTAAAAAAGAAAAAGCTCTTGCATTTATTTATTTTATATTTCTAATTATTGAATTAATTTTTATGACTTTTAAATTATTAAAATATTAAAATACTTAAATATGAAAGTTATTTTAGACAATCCTACTCATAATTATCATAATTAATTTTGTATTTATTATAGAAAAACCCAAATCCAATTGTTGAATCCCCGGCATGGGTTGCACCCGTCACGCTTTCCGCTGATGTTATAAGCTAGAGGAAAGTCAAAAATTTTGAATTATTAAAAAAATCCACCCTCTCCACTCTTTTCAGGGCTCTCGGAAGGCCGTCATCTATTCGTATCTAAAAACCTCGTATGAGATTAATGAAAAAATACAACTGGCATATTAACGATAGCTGTCCTAAATGCTAAGCCTACACAGTGCATTAGGCCTTTGTTTAGATGCCACTGCATGTGCTACCATGGCATACATGTGTGGTATCCAAGCCATCCAGTGGGCAGGTCTGTACATGTTGATGTCCTCTCCCAAAAAATTGTAGGTCCACATTTTACATGCAAAAATCCACCCCACCCATCATGTAAGAAACATTATTTGGATGGTACATTTAGAAAATCATCTCAATTAAAAACTTGGATAGGCCACACCAACAGAGACAATATAAAATTTCTCTCCTAACTGCTAAAAGTTCAAATGGTGTGGCACGCCTTAGTTTTTAATGAGGTTGTTTTTTGTATATTCTCTTAATCCCGGTGAGTTACACCTGATTAACTGGTTTGATGAAAGATATACCCAAAGGTGGTCCCACACATAAACCTATGGTTGGAATAGCATGCCCATTGTTCCATGTGGTGTGGCCCATACGAGTCTGGGGCCTAGCTAAATTTTGGCCTTAGTGCCTAACATCGAGGAAAGAACCTGATGGATGGAACGGATTATACATATTCAACATGGTGGGCCCTATATACTTGAGTTGTTTTTTTTTTATGCAGAGGTGTTGCAGAAGATTTCAGTTCTCCCAAAATTAAAGCGGATCTTCATAGCAGGTGGACCATGATGGTCGAATAGGATAACATGTTAGAAAACTCGAACCCAAGTTTCTCACTGCCGTAGATTTGCTTCGAGAACTACGGCCACCTACTTATGAAGTACAATCAGTTGTACCATATATAAGTTCCTGAACACCTAATGGATAAACCCTGCCAGTGCGCATGACATCCAACAAGTCCAATACGTTGGTCCCACGATGAGGGTCTTCTTATCCTGATATCAGATCTATCCACTCATCAGGTGGGCCACACTTGTATCTTTTCATTTGTCTGTGATAGTGCATTGTTTTTTATGGTGTGGCCCACCAGATGATTTGAAGGGGCTGAGTTTTTCACAGGTATTACCTATGGTGGGCCAACCTATTGGATGCTTTGCATGTCATAAGAACATGAGAAGAGGGGGAGGTTATCCACTGCATGGACAGCAACTTACGGTCCAACAGGTTAGAATAGAGACCTCGAACAAAGCAATGGAAATGACAAGTGTGAAAATGTCACGCCACAAATATCGATACTCGAGTATAGAGATCCCGGTTGCAAGTTTCTAAGTGTGAACCAAATGAAAATGTGCGTGTGATCTCGTTCATATTCACAATCATTTCACACAAGCAATTACAGTAACACAATTCAAATTAGTGAATCCGAAGCGAGGTTAAGATATCAAAAATCAATAAATATAGAGCTAACAATCAAACTACAATTAAAAAGTGGTGTCCGCTCAAATGAAGATTATATAAGCCACAATATACATACCCAACATCAATACACAAAGCACACCCAGTCAAGGACTCCAATATATACATGTATAATATTGAAATAAGTGAAAGGTTTTCTAATTTCTCCCGACACTCCTAACACTTCACAGTGAAGTGCAAGCCGATACAAGCCTACTCGCTGAAGATATCAATAGCACCTGAAGATATTAATAGCACCTGCATCAACAACATTGCCTGGTTGGTGTTTTAAAACAACGTCATATATGAGACTGAGTAGTTAACTCAGTGATTCTATTAGTTTTAAGTTACGCATGTGTTCACTTCTCAAGTATAGGGTTGTGATGTAGTAATAAACTCGGTGAGACTGACGTCGAATCCCAAGGGACTGAAAACTTGTACATAATCTAAAACTAACTAGAACTAGAACTAGGTGAAGATGTAATCTAAATTAGGGAGAATTAAGAGAAATAATGATGAATTTAATTAACTAAAATTTATAAAATCAAAGGTAGGAAACTAGGGATTCAGAGGATCCACTTGTAGCAATTTGGGAAGCTACCTTGCATGATTCAATGACACAACTGGAATCAGAGTTATATCCTATCCAATTGGTAAGAAGAGATTTGTCAGATCTTTGAACTTCTCATGGTTCTAATCATCAATAGATAAGAGTGGTGAAGATTTGGAAGTGATCCCGTCACCTAACCATACCTAGGAGACTATGGTAAACAACAACAATTTACCAATCTCACAGCCAATCATAAGAAAACTGTGAAAGTTTACGAAGGGTACCATCACCCAACCATGCCCAGGAAACAATGGTGAACAACAAGGCATCCTAAGTTCACAATCTCATAATGAAAAGAACATACTCAAAGCTATTGTAGATCTACTGTAATTTGAATCACAATAAAACATTTAAAAAACTAAAAGTATTCCTTAATAATCAAACTAGAATCCATAAGAGTTCAATAACCATGAATCAAAGCAAAGCCACCTTTCTAACCACGCTACAAGTTTCACCTCTTAGCCCTAGCTAAGAGGTTTAGCCCATCACAGACATGGTGGACCAAAGACTCTTAAATAAACAAAACAACTAAAGAAAAAGGAGGGAAGAAAAAAAACTCCGGTGCTTCACACGTCCAAGCCTCCACGGCTGCTCTCCCCCTTTTTTCTCTCCCTTTCTTCACCTTTTATAAGGCTGGTAGGTCTGTTAGAGTGGAAGAACCGACCTACTTACGCACATCCTTTTACAGAAAGCGAACCACACTCCTTATCTTCCGTAGCAAAGAACGGAACAACATCTTGCATTTGAATTGAATCCAGGACACAAGATCGTCCATTCCACTAAAACTGACAGCATAGGCACAGTCAAGATTCCCTTCTCTGACTTATGGACGGTCTGGATCACTATCCTACCATGATCATGCTTGCAAAACAGTCCGGAACGTCCGGATTGATCGGACGTTCGACCTGCGAAAGAAAAGACGCTGTGATGATCGGTGGACCCCACAGTGATGTTTTCTGAGAAATTAATTGACTCGTTCATTGGATTCCTGCTGAAAAATCAGTCGAGGAGGAGTGGTTTATATCGGGTTTTGGTGCAGTCCACTGTATTAAACCAACTCACCATTCATCCTGCTTTTGATGGTGGGAATCGCGTGATTTCGTGCATGGGCCAAAAAGGTTAACATGGCTAGGGTCGTGGCCACCCCCTGGAGCGACTGGACGGATCAGATCGTCCATCAGGACGATGGATGGGGCCTACTAGCCAAAATCGGTGAAATAGGGGATGTTTTGAATCTCTGTTTTAAAAAGAATTGGTCAGCATGCTGTCGACCGATTTCATGGGTTCGGTGCACATCGCACTCCCATGTACTGTGTACATAGGCAATCCAAGGTGGGGCACATCGTGATGTTCATGTGAAATCCGCTCCGTCCATTCGTTTTTCCATCTCATTTAAGGGATTGAGACCAAATTTGAAGTAAATCCAAATATCAAGTGGGCCCCACTTAAGGATTTAAGGGGCTGATCTGTCTGTTGGGCTACTTCTACAGGGATCTGATGGATCAAATTTGACGTGTACGGTTCATTTATAGTCCTCAGGCCATGTATGAAGTTTCGAGCCAAACAGATGGTGGAAACCCAGTGATCTTTCATTTTGGCCGACTTTCAGCCCACTTGAGCTTCAGTTTCTCGATTTCTCGGATCTCTGGCATGTAAATCTGTCGATCTTGGTCCCTTGGGGTCCGTCCCTTGCCTTGTTGACTCATGAGCATTAAATTCATGCTTTTAGCATCCTATTTCAATCCAAGCTCATAAATACACCCTACATCACAAACACGATTAAATCAGGTCGTTAAATAGTACCATGTTCATAAATCCAGCAATAACTGGGGTCTGATATGCTATATTTAACCCTCAACACAACCCCCAACCAACATTTTGCAAGTCCCGAGCAAAGTATGCGAAAAATAAGTTGAGAATTACATAACTATTTCTATAAACTCGAGTGATTTTTAAAAAACAATCTAGATACCAGAATTCTAAGATTCATGAATGTTGGGCATTACTCTCTCCTAGACTCAAGCGCACGGTAAATTCCATAGTCAAGTTCAAAGTATTAATCCATCAATTAGAAAAAATTGTAAACATTGAGTTCCATGGGTGTATAGTGTAGTCTCGACTTATCATCATTAAGAGATTCAATCGTCAAGTTTCATGATAACATTGATGATCAAAAGAGCATTCGGGACAATCAAAACCTAAACCAGAACTTGCCTTACAGTTTTTTTTTTTTCATTCTTCCAGCTTTTGATTTTTCCATCGAGGGGGAGGGGAATCGAATCTGCACCTATAGGGAGCAAACCTATGGTGAAGATCGTACACTCAACCCTTTCCTGATGACAACTGTTTTTTTAGCTGGGTATTCTTTTTCTTTTTCTTTATTTAAATTTTTTTTTTCTATATTCTTCTTATTAGACATGATGGATAAATTCCCTAGGTTGGTTCCTTCCATGATTAACGATCACCAAGTTACAATTCAATATCGAACTGAAACCTTAATGTGCAAGCGAGATGTGTCCTATAAAATCATGACTCAATCAATGTTTAAAACTTCTAATCATGGATTAACAATTCAAACTTAACTGAGAAATCTAACAAATAACTAAATCCAAGAGTCATAAATTACCAACATCACTTATCTTGTAATTCTAAATTCAAGATGGCCGTCAAAATCACTTCGAATTCACAAGAAATTCTAGAAAATTTTAAAAATTTTCATAATTTTTGATCAAGACCAAGAAAACACTGATTTGCTCAAGACTAAGAAAACACTGATTAGGTGACTTAATCTCCCACCCCCAACCTAAAATCTACATTGTCCTCGATGTAAAAGATATATGAACATGCAATGCACATGGGACAACGAAAGTAAATGAGAAGTGATGGGAAGATAGTACTTGGATGAAGGAATCGAGAAAGACGTTTCCACAATAATCACAGCATGAAAGCCGGTTAGCACGAGAGTGAAGACACGAAAGCAAACTATCCTAAAACAATGCAGGAAACAAACTAACCTAATGACATAAAGCTGTCTATCCTAGAACAGCATCAAGAAAACTATCACAGTCCTATGAAAGCAGGGGAAAAACTATTCGATCATGCCGCGAGGTTCTTCTTTCGGCCAATATCTTGATAAATTTCTCAGTAAGTTCCTCAACAGGATCATTCAAAAGCCCTTTTTGCAATAGGCTTGGACGCCCTGGAGCATGACTTTCCGGAGAAACTTATGTATCTCATAAGAAATTTTTCGTTGAATTGCTTGAGGTATCCAGAGTATATACGATTCACCTGTGGGAGAAGAAGTTTCAATGTTAGCATCCCATGGTGAATCAGATACTACAATTAAATAAAGTTCAGAAAACTTCTCAGGAAGTGATGTAGTCTCAACACATTCCGAAGTGTCAGACTTCGGTTCCATTGTCAACTCCTCCTCCTTTAATGGTAGACAGTGAGGATCTGGGGAGGGAGGAGATCCAGTGTAAGGGTTCTCTCGGTCCGTGACAACTACCGAGATGTTGTCTTGCAAGGCATTCACTATGTCTCTTATCATGGGATCATTTGAATCTGCAAAGTATGCCAAGCAATCATCCAAAGAGTTGGGGAATTCAGCTGAGAGTGATTCATTCTTCACATTGAAGTTTGTGATGTGCTATCCAAGGAGTCCATCGTCATTAAAAGTAAACGGAGATACGCTTTCTTGCTCCAGCCCTGCACAGACAGCTTGAGGGTTAGTAGACGAATCATTTATGTGCGGACTCTGTTCATTGATATTACTCAGAAGAGGCATTGAATCGTCAAAATTCAACAGTTCAGATGGTGGCCTCAACTAGGTGGTTTCAAATTCCAGAGTCGTATCGAGTAACTCATCCATCTCCCGAATCATATCATCATTCAATTCAGGGGAGTGGTCCAAACATGTCTCACAAGAGATAGAAGGGTTGGTAGTAAGGAGCTCATCCACTTTTAAATCAGACATGTCAAGTGAGTGGAGTAGCTCATTATGACTGATCACTTCGTGTACTTCTTGATCATTGATCTGGACCAAACTTGAGATTAATTCCAGGGGAACTGGGGCTGCACATTCATGATCGTCATCCCAATACTCATCATATTCTAGTTCAGTGCAGTGCACACTTGGAATGAGATCGCTTTCCTTACATTCTATTCCCAGATTGGGTTGAGGTTCACATAAACTAACCTCTTCCTCATCATTGAACTCGAGTGTGTCATGTGAGTGAAGTGTATCATCATCATTATATTTGAAAGACACCCACGTCTCTTGACCATTCCTTTGGACCGTCATCAAGATTGACTCTTCGGGAAATTGAACTGTATGCTCATTAATGGAATCCAACTCCTCACTCCAAATTTCAGAGTTCTCCACAATCGTATCATTTGAACTCTCCTGTTGAATATCTTTTATAAGTTCTTGTAGTCTTTGGAGTGCATTTTGTTGGCTGAGCTCTAAAGTTTGGAAGGAATTTTGAATTGAATTCTCTTAGATTGTTTCTAGTTGAATTTTAAAGGTAGAGGACCTAAGAGAATTATCACTTGAAGTAAGTGCTTCCAAAGTCTTTATAGTTTCTGCAAAACAGGCCATGTTAAGCTGAAATGAATCCTCTTGGATCTTTTCTGGTTGAATCCCAAAGGTAAGGTATCCAAGAGAATAATCATTATAACATGTTGTTGGTTCATCTTCCGAGTTTTGATGTTTCCACTGGTTATAGTTATACTGATCATACATGGGAGAATATGATGGTTGATAATAATCCTCATTCCCATAATTATGATCGCGTACGGACTTATTAACCGATGGAACATAACGTTCTATTCGGTTCTCAATGTCAGTTCTCGATGGAGAAAAATCTTGAGGTACAAGTTGATTTCCACAACCCTTAGGCATTCCCCAATATCTCTTATCCATCTCAACATATACACGTACCTATGCTTCCATGGTCGAATCCTAACTCTGAGTCTAATCCTAGAATAAAAGAAAAATCCTACAACAATATGGAAGGTAAGCAGAGGAGAAGTTAGAAGGATGTTACCAAATTAGAAGTTCCTGTGTTAAGATCCTGCAAAATAAAACAAACCAAGTTACTTTTTAGAAAATAAGACCTAATCTAAGGAATAGTGAAAGTAAAGAAATTAGGATAAAGTTACCACTTTAGAAGATCTATTAAAATCCTACAAAGCAAGAAAGCAGGTTAGTTTCTAAAAATCAAATAGAACGAAAAACCTAAAACTAAAATTAGTAAAAATCTTAAACTAATTCTAAAACCAATTAATTTCAGAAAATCGTAGTCGTCAGTCCTCGGCAACGGCGCCAAACACTTGTTCACTCTCCAAGTATAGGGTTGTGATGTAGTAATAAACTCGATGAGACCGAGGTCGAATCCCATGAGACTAAAAACTTGTACGTAATCTGAAACTAACCAGAACTAGAACTAGGCAAAGATGTAATCTAAATTAGGGAGAATTAAGAGAAATAATGGTGAATTTAATTAACTAAAACTTATAAAATCAAAGGTAGGAAACTAGGGATTCAGAGGATCCACTTGTAACAATTTGGGAAGCTACCTTGCATGATTCAATGACACAACTGGAATCAGAGTCCTATCCTATCCAATTGGTAAGAAGAGATTTGTCAGATCTCTGAACTTCTCATGGTTCTAATCATCAATAGATAAGAGTGATGAAGATTTGGAAGTGATCCCGTCACCTAACCATGCCTAGGAGACTATGGCAAACAACAGCAATTTACCAATCTCACAGCCAATCATAAGAGAATTGTGAAAGCTTAGGAAGAGTACCATCACCCAACCATGCCCAGGAGACAATGGTGAACAACAAGGCATCCTAAGTTCACAATCTCATAATGAAAAGAATATACTCAAAGCTTTTGCAGATCTACTGTAATTTGAGTCACAATAAAAGATTAAAAAACTAAAAGTATTCCTTAATAATCAAACTATAATCCATAAGAGTTCAATAACCATGAATCAAAGCAAAGCCACCTTCCTAATCACGCTACAAGCTTCACCTCTTAGCCCTAGCTAAGAGGTTTATCCCATCACAGACATGGTGGACCAAAGAATCTTAAATAAACAAAACAACTAAAGAAAAATGAGGGAAGAAAAGAAAACTCTGGTGCTTCACACGTCCAAGCCTCCACAGTTGCCCTCCCCCTTTTTTCCCTCCCTTTATTCTCCTTTTATAAGGCTGGTAGGTCGGTTAGAGTGGAAGAACCGACCTACTTACGCACATCCTTTCGTAGAAAGCGAACCGCACTCCCTGTCTTCCACAGCAAAGAACGCAATAACATCTTACGTTTGAATTGAATCCGGGATGTAAGATCGTCCATTCCACTAAATCTGATAGCATAGGCACAGTCAAGATTCCCTTCTCTGACTTATGGATGGTCTGGAGCACTGATCCTACCATGATCATGTTCGCCAAACAGTCTGGGACGTCCAGATTGATCGGATACTCGACTGGCGAAAGAAAAGACGTTGTGATCATCGGTGGACCCCACAGTGATGTTTTCTGAGAAATCTGACCCGTTCATTGGATTCCTAGCAAAAAATCAGTCGATGAGGAGTGGTTTTTATTGGGTTTTGGTGTGGTCCACTGTATTAAACCAACTCACCATTCATCCTGCTTTTGACGGTGGGAATCGCATGGTCTCGTGCATGGGCCAAAAAGGTTAGCATTGAAGTAAATCCAAATATCAAGTGGGCCCCACTTAAGGATTTAAGGGGCTGATCTGTCCGTTGGGCTACTTCTACAGGGATCCGATGACTCAAATTTAACGTGTACAGTTCATTTATAGTCCTCAGGCCATGTATGAAGTTTCAAGCCGAACAGATGGTGGAAACCCTGTGATCTTTCATTCTGGCCGACTTTTAGCCCACTTGAGCTTCAATTTCTTAATTTTCTCGGATCTCTGGCATGTAAATTCGTCGATCTTGGTCCCCTGGGGTCCGACCCTTGCCTTGTTGACTCATGAGCATTAAATCATTGCTTTTAGCATCTTATTTCAATCCAAGCTCGTAAATACACCCTACATCACAAACACGATTAAATCGAGCTGTTAAACAGTACCATGTTCGTAAATCCAGGTAGTAATGGGGTCTGATATGCAATATTTGACCCTCAACAGCATGTTATCGACTCAATCAACACATGCAATGATAAAATAAGAAATCAAATAATTCTTAAATTCTCTTGTTAAATGCCCATATGAAAATATAACATGATGCATGTTCTTTCCAAACAACACTCCCTCCCAAGCAACTTCAACGCCTATTTCTTATATGCCAACACTTCCTCACAAGCAGCTCAATGCCAAATCTCAAGTCTGATCGAATGCAATGCGGTGAATGCATATGTTAGTTGAGTAGTTATTAGGTTCCATTCATATATCATATTAGGGAAGTTAGGGTACCCTCATTTTATCGTGGTTTCAACCGAATCACGATGCTCGGGGCAACCGAAGTGGCTCCTTACCCGTGTCCCTTGATCTGTATTCGGGTTTACCACCCAAATGATAAATCCTCAATCAATATGGGGCTAACATTGGCCCGATCGATCACTAAGGACCTGGTTGACACAGCCCGGACGCATAGGGTTAGGCAGCCCATCAATGGGTGGAGGGCTCCCACAAATGACATAAGAGTTGTCACCCAAACACAATTGTGGAGCAATCGCAACATCATTATAGTTTGATGTACTAGGCTCATAGTTTATTTGATGGTTCATTGGTCACTACGGGGAGGCTCGTCACCCCAACGTAAGCCGATAGGCCAGACACGGTGTCCCATACCACCATGCCCAGCTCATGAGTCTTGTGGATCGTACCACTAACAGTTAGAAGTAGACTCCTTCAATGTGGACGAGGTATCCTAGATTCAATTTGTCATTGTCATACATTTTTTTTTTACTGCGAGCATCCCGTGTCGTCTAGCTACTGTCGATTATCCGTGTTCGACCTGGGGTCGATGGAACAAGTCTAGGATGGTCGACCTAACTCAGGCCACCTCTTAAAGTTAGCCAACTTTCCCAACGTTGTAACATAACCATCACTTGAGTGGTCTCATAAGCAGGCGAATAGTGCTTAAGGGAAGATGGTGGAAGAAAATGTTGGGATTATTTATATTGAACAAGCAATGTTTGATAACTCTAAAGCTGCGCTTCAAGACTCGGTGGTGGTGATTACCAAAAACGAGGCCTTCATTACTGAAGTTAGGAATTGGTTGGATGAATGCTGCAGGTTACCGACGGAGCACTATTCCATCAAACCCATTGGTTTCAACGAACTCTAGATTAGCGCGTTCCCAGGATTCAACATGGATTTTCTGATAATGGCAGGAGCGTTGCATAAGGAAGGGCCATTAAGGAAGATCCTGAGATGGGAAGAATTCTCGATGTTTGGATTCGAAGACATTTGGGTATTGGTCTGGTGGGTTCCTTTAGAACTATGGTATGAAGATTTCTTTTTATTAGTTGCATCCAGATTGGGTAAGTTTATCGAGTTGGATCCTAAAATGAAACTGGGAGAAGAGATGGGGGTGATCAGAGTTAGAATCCGTAAGAAGAAGGGCGATCTACTACCACCAGCCATTCAAGTCTCGGTTGACGGTAGGAAGATTCATTTACCGATCCAATAGGAGGGTAAAGAAGATATGCTTCCTAGATGGGGTGATTTATGGAGATTAAGAGAAACAAAGAATCCTTTAGCGTCTAGATCAGATACAAAGGTGGAAGAAGATTCATGTAGGCGGGGTTCAGGTTGTTTTCCTATTCAGCAGGAGTTGCCGATTCCATATACCCCAGGACCATCTAAACCTCCCCCTAACAAGTGTCGCACTCTTGCCGATGACGGGGCTATCATGCAGGAGAATATCATTCTCGTCAGATATCATAGCTTCTTAACTACAACATATCATCAGGTGCGACGTGTCTCGCCCCTAGGGACCGATCTTCTCTCCCATCACCCACGTTGACGGACGACAATGCACCTCGTGCCCTGGCCCTTGCCCCGAGTGTAACGCCCTGAAAATCGGGGGTCGAGCATAAACTCAACTCCCGAGTTCCAGAACATCACTTATGCAACAAAATGAATGATGATTGGATGTTGACAGTATTCGTGCGTTGAACATGAGTGAGATTAAGCCAAAACAGCATATCATACTCCAGAGACAGTTAAATTTGCAAGCGGAAGACTGTGATAGATAGATAAAATAGATAACCTATGATGAGTCTCCAGAGTGTGATAACATTACCAGGTTAAATAAATATAAGTGCAGTTCTAGAATATACCAAATGTGAGGAAGTGTAATGCCTCCTATCCCATGTACCATAGCCCCGTCAATACAATATCAGGTCTTCATTGACCTGCCAGAGAGATACAGATAGGAGAACTCCTCCTATCATCACAGAAGTAGTCCGGCTCTGCTTCACAAGCATCGCCATCACCTGAAATTCAACAAATCTGGTGGGTGTTCGGAACACCGTCCCGTAACGTGGGAGTGAGTGATCAACTCAGTGGAACAATAAGGCATAGGTTAACATGTTATCAATTCAATCAAGCAGTAATGATAAAGCGGTACAAATCAAACAATTCTAACTACTCTTATTAAATGCAAGAATGAAATGACATGATGCTGTATGCCCTTGCCAAACCACCCTCAAGCGACATCATCTTACGTTCGCGAATGCTTACTCCCTCAGTGCGCCACATCTACAAAGCACATGTGGTGCGATGATGCTCATGATTACCAAGTTTTTATTAGTCCATTTCAAACAGCAGTATTAGGAAACTAAGGTACCTCCCTTGTATCATTCCCAAACATGATCCATTCTAGGGTCGTCAATCCTAGTTATTCTCATACGATGTTATGGTTTGAGAAGCGTAGTGAAGGCATCGCAAAGGGCTCATCACCCGTCAGCGCGGATACAGATCTCACCGTATGCGGCTTAATTGCTGGCCGTCAGCTCGAGTACAGGTCTCACCGTACTCGGCTCAATCACTAGCCGTCAGCTCAAGTACAGGTCTCACCGTACTCGGCTCAACTCACACTCTAGTTGCTGTGAAAGACTTGTGGCCAATCACAGACCCTTGGAGTGTACTCGATGATACCACGGAGGACTCGTCGCCCGTCAGCACGAGCACAGATCTCACCGTACTCGGCTCTCGCCGAAGTATCGACAGCTCGAATACAGTGTCCCATACCACCATATTCGGCTCACGAGTTGATTGCGCAATGGTCACTACGGGGAGGCACATGGCCCCAGCGTAGGCCGACAGCTCAACCACGGTGTCCCATACACCACCATGCCCGGCTCATGCAACTTAGCGGATCTAGGTACCATGGTAAACGGGGATCGCCACTGGTAAGTTTGGTACCCTAGGTTCAAGCAGTAGCGACCAAACAGGGTGAACATGCATAAGGCAGATCGGGTTACTTGATGAGCTCGACTAGCACGATCGCCTGTTGAGCTGCACGACATGAAGTGCATAAACAACTTCGTGTGGCCTAGCCACTGCCGACAGGCAACGCACGACTCGAGTTCGTCGAACACATCCCACGTGGCAAATGAATCTCAGCCACGAGTTCAATCTCGTTACCGATTGCCTGGGCCATAATCATAGCCCCAAACACAATCAATTGCAGATAAATAAAGCAGTAATGGATCAAGATTCAACTCATACAGTCAAGGTCTGGTATTATCCGTTTAGGGCTGCCAGGGCTGTTGCACGCACTCGTTGCTCCGCTCCCCCATCACCCATGACGGATCATACAGCATAAATATAAATTGATGGAGTCTGATGTCAGGTGGCTACGGCAAACATCAATGACAGCAAAGGTGGTAGACCACGTGCCGCTCATCAGGAGGTTCGAATCCCACCCACTCATTTTCTTTCCCCTCTCGGATCCATATCGGGTGACCTGGACCCGTTAGGATATCCTACTTCTAATCTGAACCGTCCCATGCTAATGGACCCTTCTTTCATCCGTTCCCTCGATCCCACACCTCTCGGCTCTTCCATACCAGATCCCAAGTCTTTAGTGGGGGACTTACAATCTACCCCTTCCATTGCAACCCTCCAACAAGCCTTAGAGTCTCTTCCGGACCACGATCCCCTATCCATTCCCTCTCCCCTATCTCTCACCTTGAACCATGCAGACTCATCCTTCTATGATCCTCCTCCATGGTTCTCAGGGGGGATTCAATCTTCTATTTGTACTTTGCCTACTTATTTGACTCGATCACATGAATCGTCAGATAAAGCCTTAATTGCTCTCTTCCGGGAAGATTCCGGGAACGACATCATAGAAGTAAAGCCTCTTCAGTGTAGGATGGGTGCCTCTATAAAAGTTATGGGGGAGGAAGAATCAGCTCAAAGGGTCATTATAGTTAATTTTATCCACAAGAAGAGATGGATTTGGGATGCCATGGGTCATATTGGTAGGGCCATTGGTCTATCTTTTGGTGACCACCCAGAAGATTTCATTACTTTATTTCAGTGTATAGAGAATCGCGGCTACACTTTGCTGGGGCCTAAGTCTCCCAGAAACACAACTCCATCCAAGCTTCGCAGAAACAGGGAACTCAAGACTTTGTAACACGGTAGTAGTTCTAGTTTGAGCTCTGCTAAAGGAGGACACCGAGGTAGATCAGTTCCTAGATGAAAGTCCTCTCCTGGAATGTCAGAGGAGTGGGGTCTAAACACAAAAGATGCCTTATCAAAGACATTTGTGGCAGAAGCAAGGCAGAAATTATTTGCCTTCAAGAAACTAAGGTCCAGAGATTTAATGACAAGCTGATGGGTTCTCTTTGAAAGGCGTCTGATGTGAAGTGCGTGTCCCTGAATGCGGTTGGCAGTGCAGGGGGCATCCTTGTTGCTTGAAAATCATTGTTATGGTCTATGGTTGATAGCTGCACTGGGATTTTCTCTATTTCAGTCACTCTGAAAGAGGTAAATTCTGATTTTTTTTTTTTTATCTTATTACTTCTATTTATGGTCCTAATTAAGATTCTAGTACGAAGGATTTATAGAATAAACTAAATATGGCTTGGCAGATGTTCAGTGGTCCCTGGTGTATCGGAGGAGATTTCAACATTACGAGGTATGCAAACGAGAAATCTAACGGAGGCAAAGTCACACTTGCTATGCATTCTTTCTCCAACTTGATTGAAGGTCAAGAACTCGTGGACCTTCCTCTCTCCAGATCCAAATTTACTTGGTCCAACGATCGGGTTGATCCGATCCTGGCTAGACTGGACAGATTTCTTATTTCAACAAATTAAATTGAAGCCTTCCCTTTCCTATCGCAATCTCCTCTTCCGAGACCGATTTCTGATCACTGCCCTCTTCTTCTCTCTGTTAACGAGGACAATTGGGGACTGAAGCCATTCAGATTTGATATATCATGGCTGAAGATTGAAGGCTTTCAACAACTAATAAAAGAATGGTGGATGGGTTTCAATATAGTTGGCTATGCCGGTTTCCGTTTATGCAAAAAACTAAGGTTACTGAAGATGAAGATCATCATCTAGAAGTCTTCCGAGTTACGTAAAAGGGAACTTGAAACAGAAGCTATTCTGGCTGAATTGATGACTGTGGATTTTGCAGCTGAATTATTCCCCTGGGACATCTAGAGCTAGTCCAACAGATCTCAGTTAATCCATACTTACTCAGCCAAGGTTTTAGAAGACAAAATATCCTGGAGATAAAAATCTCGAAGCAAATGGATTAAGGAAGGTGACAAGAATATAAAATATTTCAACTCTATTGCCACTGCAAGGGCCAGAGTGAATAAGATAAGTGCTATGATAGTTGATGGGGTTCGCACGGATGATAAATCTGTTATTTCTAAAGAGGCTATTCGATTCTTCTCCTCTCTTTTGCAGGATGAAGGTTAGATTTGACCTACTCTTGACAGGCTCCACTTTGATAGGCTGTTAGATTTGGAAGCCAGGTCCCTGGAAGTCCAGTTCTCTCCGGAAGAAGTGAAGGAAGCGGTGGATGCTTTGGGTGGAGATAAGGCCCCTGGGCCAGATGGTTTTCCAATTTTGTTTTTTCATTTTTTTGGGATATTTTAAAGGCTGATGTGATGGCCTTCTTCAGTGAATTTCATGATTAAAGCCATCTCTCTAGAAATCTTGGAGCCTCCTTCATCGCCCTTATTCCAAAGCTTCTAGGGGCAGAATCTATGCAAGACTATAAACCGATCAGCCTTCTTGGAGGTCCGTATAAGATTATATCCAAAGTGCTGGCCACTCGGCTGAGATGTGTAATGAACTCAATTATTGCTGATAATCAGAGTGCATTTATCCCGGGAAGTCAAATTATTGACAACGCTCTTATTGCATATGAATGTTTGGATTCATATCACAAATCAAGATCTAAAGGGCAGTTATGTGAGTAAGACTTAGAGAAGGCTTATGATCATGTAGATTGGAAATTTCTGTAATACATGCTTTAGAGGATGGGTTTTGGGGCCAAGTGACAGAGTTGGATGAAGGAATGTGTCGGTTCGGCTTCTTTTTCGGTCCTCCTTAATGGCTCTCCTAAAGGGTTCTTCAGTAGCTTTAGGGGTTTGCGCCAGGGTGACCCATTGTCCCCTTTTCTTTTTCTTATAGTGGGTGAAGCCCTCTCCAAAATGCTAAGACAGGGTCAGAGTAGAAGGCATTTTCAGTGACTTTTTTTAATTAAAAATATGGTCAATCGGATCTCTCACGTTTAGTTTGTTGATGATACCCTCCTATTTTGTGAAGCCAAGCAGGAAAAAATCATGAATTTGCGCACGATTGTCCGCTGTTTCGAAGTAGTCTCGGGTCTTAAGGTAAATCTTAAAAAAATCTATGTTGTATGGTATTAATATGGATGACAAAGAAACTAGAAATCTCACTGATCTTTTTTACTGCTGAATGGGTTTTTTCCCCACAACGTATGTTGGCCTCCTATTATGTATTGGCAAACCCTCGAACAGCTTGTGGGACAAGGTGATAGACAGATTCGAATTGTACCTAGCAAGATGGAAATGCAGATATTTATCGTCGGGCAGTCATCTCACTCTCATTAAAGCTACTTTGTTAAATCTGCCTTTTTATTTCATGTCTCTCTTCAAGTGTCCTCCTGCGATTTTGTCTATTCTGGAGAGACTTAGACGAGATTTCCTATGGCACGGGAAGGAGGAAAAGAAGAAATTTCATCTGGTCGAGTGGAAAGAGCTTTGCAAAAATATCTAAGACGGAGGAGCTGGCATTAGAGACCTTCAAACAATGAATCGAGCCTTGCTTAGGAAGTGAATATGGAGACTCAGTTCAGAGGAGGGAACTCTATGGAACACGTTAATTAAATGCAAAAATGATCGATCCATAGGCGGGTCGTGGACTAAGGATTCCACATCTTATAGGGCTTTTGCTCTATGGAGAGGAATCCTCTCCCTTAAAAAGGTAGTCCTCAGTGGCACTTCTTATCGTATTGGCAATGATGAGAAGATCTGCTTTTGGGAAGATCCATGGGCTAGTGCTGCTCCTCTCAAAGATGAATTTCCCAGTATTTATCGACTCGATCCGGATCGTCTGATTTCGGTAGCGGACTGTTATTCCTGTCTAGGAAATGATATCATTTGGAACCCCCCCATGCAGAAGGAGTCTTTGGGACTGGGAACTGGAAGATTTTTCAGCTCTTATTAGCCGTATTAATCCTCATACTCCTACTTAGAATTCGACAGACGGCATGGTTTGGAGATCGGACAGGAAATTGTAAGTGCTATATTTTATATCCCTGTTTGTTGTCAAATTTGTGGTGCCAAAATCACTGTTATATATCTTGCATAAGTGAAGCTCTCTCAAAGATCAACATTCATGAACAAGCTAAGCTCACAACAAGCAAAGCTCACGAGTACAAAGATCAAACTTGAATGCAAGAACCTCACAAGACATGACTCAAGCTGCAAGACTTCAAGAAGAGTACAAGGCAGTTCATAAAGAACTCAAGACACTTTCAAGATTGAGCTACATCAAGATTTCAAGATTGAACTACATCAAGACTTCAAGGCTCATACTTCAAGGTCACTAGTTTTTATGTTTCAATGTCCTTACTTCATGGTTAAGGTTTGACTGACCTTAGGTTGACCTTAGAAGTAGGTCACTTTGGATACATAAATCGAATGTTTATTTTACATAAGTTTGGTCTGTTCTTCGACTAGTCCTAGGCCTTCTTCGACTAGTCCTAGAGTTGCTTCGACCAGTCTAAGAAATTCCTCGATCAGTCGTAAGTTTGTTACAAAAATCGGATAATTTCTGTTAGGCTTCGACTAGTCCAGGAATCTGTTCGACCAGTCGAAGGAACAGTGTCGACTGCATCTTCGACCAGTCGAAAGTCTTCGACTCAAAGTCCAGCGATGAATTTTAAGTTCTTCGACCAGTCGAAGGAGACCTTCGACCAGTCGAAGGTGACATACGACCAGTCGAAGGAGTCCTTCGACCAGTTGTAGAACGGTCAAAGCTTATCGCGCCTGATTTTTCAAATATCTGTTATTGCTTCAACTAGTCGAAGAGCTCTCTAGACCAGTCGAACATGCGATCTGCTCACCTATAAATAGAGCACGAATCTCAGAAGAAATCATCGAATTAATTAATCCATTCAAGTTAATCTTCGTCGAACTTCTGAGAGATAATTCTGTGCTCCATCTAAGCTAAGTGTGCTTATTTAATATTCTCTTTCCTTAGCTTTATTAATTGATTTTGTTTATGCTATTCCAATCTAATTTGATAAGAGGAATTGTTATTTTCTTTCTTTAGAATCAAAATCAATTAAGGCAAGCCCTACTTAGTTTAATTTAAAATCTATTAGAATTAGAACCATTGTAATTGAGTACTGGACATTGAACTTGGACATTCAATCATTTGCTCTAACTTGGTTCTACTAGGCTGCTACAACGAAGGAGATAATCAGGTATTTTACATTTAATTGTAAATTCCTTTCTGTTTTGGTTTCTTTCAAGATTTGCCAGAAAAATCTTGTTGTATTGGTTATCTGAGGAGAGCCAGGAAAACTCAGAAGTGGGGTTTTTTTTAATTGTGTAAGCCCACAGACAAAGACACAATTGTAAAGGTTTTTGGTGAACCTGGAAAACCTATTTTGTTAGTGAACGCTAATATCCCCTGTGTGAGGATATTAGGAGTGGAGTAGCATTTTGTGTGGCTGTTGTTTAACAGTTGGTGAACACACAGGCAAACCACTATAATCCCTTGTGTTGTGGTTGAATGATTTATACTTCTAATCTTTAATTATTCTTTTGTGGGATGTATGTATGGTGGTGAATGTTGTAATCATTTAATTCAAGCATTGTGAGAATTTTGTAATAGTTTAGAATTTATTTTCTGCTATTCCTTTATCAGCTTGATATTCAATTTCTTTTAAAAGTTGTTCCAGCAAGGTTGCCCTGCCATTTTTATGGTGTATGGCTGTCCCTAGAACAATACATTTGTGATTACAATTTATTTCAATTCAGTTTGTATTTATTTCTTTATTCCTCTTTGGTTTGAGATTTGATACAAAGATCTTTCTAGAAATAAGGTTGTCCTACCATAAACTCTGGTTTTTGGTGAAAGGTTGTCCTTAGAACAACATTTGTATCAACCTCTCAAGATCTAAATTTTGAGGTTGTTTACTTTCCTGCATTGTGATTTAATTTGGCTATCATATTCTTTTTAATTCCGCTGTTATAAGTTTTATTTGGCATTGTCCTATTCACCCCCCCTCTAGGACATATAGCTAGGCTTTTCAAGTGGTATCAGAGCCTAATAGCTCTTTTTTTTTTTTTTAATTTTTGGATTTAATTCCTGAGCTAACGATTTAAGCTATTTAAGATGTCAAATTTTGATAGCCTTTCAGTCACAAGGCCTCCACCTTTGATGGCTCCAACTATGCCTATTGGAAAGCCAGAATGAGGATTTTCCTCAAATCAATGGATGAAAATGTGTGGCAAGCCACAGTGACTGAATGGAAACCTCCTATCATGGAAGTTACTAGGGTTGATGGTTCAAAATCTATATGAAAGTCACACCATATTACCAATGGACCACTCTTCAGAAAAGTGAGAGTAGTGCAAATGCTAAAGCACTAAATGCAATCACTTGCGCACTATCACCGGATGAGTTCAAAAGAATCATTTCCTGTGATACTGCAAAGCAAGCTTGGGATATATTAGAAATGACACACGAGGGTACTACAATTGTCAAAAAATCTAAAGTCCAACTCCTCACAACCAGATTTGAAGAAATTCATATGGAGGAAAATGAAATGTTTATGGACTTTTACACTAGATTGAATGACATTGTAAACTCAATGTGTGGGGTCTTGGCGATAAAATCCCAGAAAGTAAAGTGTGTGCAAAGATATTACGCTCACTTCCTGAACGGTTCAATTCTAAAGTAACCGCAATCCAGGAACTTCGTGATACGGATGATATGAGGGTAGAAGAACTAGTTGGTTCTCTACAAACCTACGAGTTAAACTTTAAAGCTCCTAAAGGTAAATCTATCGCACTAAAATCTTCTAAATATAATTCAGAAGAAAATTCTGATTCAGAAGATGATATGGCTCTTTTAGCTAAGAAATTTTACAAGATTTTCAAAAGCAAGAAAAGGGTTGATTTTCAAAAATCAATGATAAAAAGAAGTTTAGACCCAAATCTCGAAAATCTTTGAAAGATAGTCAATGTTACAACTGTCAAGAATATGGGCACTTAGCAAATAGATGTCCTAAAAAGGACAAACCCAAGAAGAAGGGTATGTTGGCTACATGGGATGAATCATCTGATTCTGAAGCTTCTTCTGAATTAGAAGATTCTGAAACTGAGTTGGGCAATGAGGTTAAAGCTCTTATGACTCTAGCCAAATTCACATTTTCAGATAATGACTCAACAAGTGAAGAAAATCTAAGTAGTGAATGTGAAAATGAAGATGATCTTCAAGACGCTTATAATGCCCTATATAAGGAAAGTTGTAAAATTGCTGTCAAACTTAAACTTGAAAAAGAAAAGTTTTCTAAACTCAAAGAATGTTTTGAATCACTTGTCTTAAAAAAATCACAAATTTCAGATTGTTTTGAAAAATCAAAATGCGATTTAGAATTCAAGAACTCCCTAATTATTGATTTGAAATCTGAAATTGATAAACTCAAAACTGAAGTATCTTCTCTTCTGAGTCTAAAGGACACATGGAAATATGCCCAAGGAGATCCAAAGTTAGAAAAACTTTTATCCGGATCAAGAAAATGTGGCGATCTATCCGGGTTGGGCTATGATAAAAATCTACCTCCTAAACAAAAGTGTACTCCTCCTATGTTTGTTAAAGGAGAGTCCTCAAACTCAAAAGGGAAAAGTACTTATCAAGATTTTTCTAGAAATTCAAAAACTTTTCAAAAACCTAGAAGCAGCCATGTCAACTTTAATCAGAAACGAAATCCACTAGCTGAAAAGATAGTTGATTTACTCAAGGAGCTCTTAAAATCTAACTCTATAGGTCATTCTTACAACTATAAACAAAAGAAGACCAACTATGTTCCTAAACCCAAAACTGTTTTGAAATGGGTTCCTAAAGTTGCCTGCTTGGTTGCTCACACTGCTTTCAAAGCAACAAGTCATTCAAAGTGGTACCTAGACAGTGGATGCTCCAGGCATATGACAGGTGACAAAGCTTTATTCACGGATCTGAAAGATATGACTGATGGTTCAGTCACATTTGGTGATGGTAGCAACTGCAAGATTATAGGCCAAGGTACGGTTCAACTTTTTAATCTTCCTGTGTTTAAAAATGTCTTATATGTTGAAGGCTTAAAACATAACTTGCTTAGTATATCTCAAATATGTGATAATAACCATAGTGTTCGGTTCTCTAATCAAAGCTGTGAGATACTAAATAATAAGGGTTCTGTAATATTAACTGGACGTAGAACGTCTGAAAATTGCTATATTATTAGCGAATCCAGCTCATCTAATCAAACATGTTACATGGTTCATACAGACGAGACTGATTTATGGCACAAGCGTCTTGGACATGTTAATTATCGAAATTTATATAGATTGAGCAATCAAGAACTTATAAGAGGTTTACCCAAACTTTAGAAATTAGATAAAATATGTGGTGAATGCCAGATAGGCAAACAAACAAGGAACTCACACAAAAAGGTGAATTCAAATACCACATCAAACCACTCGAACTTCTTCACATGGATCTAATTGGACCTACTAGAACGGAAAGTTGTGGTGGTAAAAAGTATATTCTGGTAATAGTTGATGACTTTACCAGATACACTTGGGTAGTCTTCTTAAGGGATAAATCTAAAACCCTTGAAGAAGTAAGAAAAGTTCTCAAAAGGATTCAAACTGAAAAATCTTCTCAAATCAGTAAGATTCGTAGTGATCATGGATCTGAATTTGAGAATAGCAATTTTGAGAAGTTCTGTACCGACCAAGGAATATTACATGAATTCTCAGCTCCCAAAACTCCACAACAAAATGGAATTGTGGAAAGAAAGAATAGGGTGCTTCAAGAAATGGCTAATGTCATGTTGAATAGCATGAAGCTCTCTAAAAATCTTTGGGCTGAAGAAGTGTAAATACAGCTTGCTATATTATTAACCGAGTTTATACTAGCAAAGATAATAATAAAACGGCTTACGAATTATGGTTCAACAAAAAAGCCTACTGTCAAATACTTTCGAGTTTTTGGCAGCAAATGCTATATTTTACGTGATCGTGAAAATTTGGGAAAATTCGATACAAAGAGTGATGAAGGGATTTTTCTAGGATATTCCTTAAACAGTCGTGCTTATAGGGTTCTGAACAAAAGGACTGGTGTGATTCAAGAATCCATCAATGTTGTCATTGATGATCACTTAAATAAGCCAATCTCGAATTCAGATAATGATGAAGTTCTAATCATTGATAAACCCTACTTCATCAAATCAGACTGAATCTGAATTGAGGACTGTTAAAGATCATCCAACCACTCAAATTCTTGGAAACCCTCTCACTGGTGTTCGCACCGTAGACAACTTGAGGATTTATGTAATTATGTATGTTTTACATCCCAAATAGAACCATCAATGTAAAAGAAGCTCTTGCTGATGAGAACTGGATTGTTGCAATGCAAGAAGAACTTAATCAATTTGTAAGAAATGATGTTTGGTATCTCGTACCAAGACCTAAAGATAAACACATCATTGGAACAAAATGGATTTTCAAAAATAAGTCTGACGAATGTGGAAATATAATTAGAAACAAGGCTAGACTAGTGGTACAAGGTTATACTCAAATTGAAGGGATTGATTTCGATGAAACTTTTGCACCAGTAGCACGTCTTGAATCTATCAGACTATTTATATCCATTGCATGTTTTAGAAAGATAAAGATCTATCAGATGGATGTGAAAAGTGCTTTTCTAAATGGCAATTTACATGAAGAAGTCTATGTTGAACAGCCAATGGGTTTTGAAGATCCCAAAAATACTGATCATGTGTATTGGCTTAAAAAGGCACTTTATGGATTAAAACAAGCACCTAGGGCATGGTATGAGAAACTAACAAAAAAAATTTTAAGTCATAATTTTCAAATGGGATCTGTTAATAAAACTCTATTTGTTAAAAAACATAATGATCATATCTTAATAGTACAGATTTATGTTGATGATATCATCTATGGATCAACTTGTACTAACTTGACTACTGAGTTTGCAGACTTGATGAAATCACAGTTTGAAATGAGCATGGTTGGGGAATTAACTTATTTTCTTGGTTTGCAAGTAAGCAGCAACCTGAAGGAATATTCATCTCTCAATCTAAGTATGCCTTGAATCTAATCAAGAGATTTGGATTTGAGAATGGCAAGAATTTCGATACTCCTATGAGTACTACCCTGAAACTCTCAAAAGACTATAATGGTAAAAATATTGATTCAAAACTTTATCGGAGTATGATTGGTAGTTTGTTATATTTAACTGCTAGTAGACCTGATATTTCTTAAGTGTTGGTATTTGCACAAGATTTCAATCTGATCCAAAAGAATCTCACTTGATTGCTGTAAGCGGATTATTAGATATGTTGCAAATACTATAAATCTTGGCTTCTAGTATCCTCATGAGACTAGTGTCCAACTTGTGGTACTCGTAAGATGCTGATTGGGCTGGTAATCTAGATGATAGAAAATCAACCAGTGGTGGTTTGTTTACATTGGAAATTGTTTAGTTTCTTGGTTTAGTAAGAAACAAAATTCTATATCACTTTCAACAGCTGAAGCTGAGTATATCGCAGCTGGTAATGCATGTACACAGCTTGTTTGGATGCAACGAATGCTAAGTGATTATGGAATTAAACAGGATTCTATGATTTTGCATTGTGACAATTCCAGTGCAATAAATATTTCAAAAAATCCTATTCAGCATTCTCGTACTAAGCACATTGACATTAGATTTCATTATATAAAGGAATTAGTAGAAGAAAAAGTTATATCTCTAGAATATATTCCTACCGAAGATCAACGAGCTGACATTTTCACAAAACCTCTCGATAAAAGCAGGTTCAAAAAGATGAAATTTGATCTTGGCATGTGCATTTTGAAATGATTATTTATGCCTACTTGTATCATAGTGTATATATTTGCTAGATTGAATTCTAATTTTTGAATAATTTGCAAGAAATATGAATTTTTGGACATTCTTCGACCAGTCGTGAGTATACTCGACCAGTCGACCTTCGACCGGTCGTAGATATCCACGACCAGTCGTAGATCTCGGAAATCACTTAAAATTTGGAGATCTTTGCTTTCTTACTCACTTCGTTTTTCCTCTCTAAGGAGCCGAGCTTCGACTTGTCGAACCCATCTTTAATGTTCTTCAAGATTAGTGTTCCAAATCACATTTTTCTTGCAGATTTGTGTATAGATTGTTTACTTTTCAAGCTTTAAGCTTTGTATTTTGGATTTCATTGAGATTTGGGGTTTGGATTTTGAAAAATCTGTTTTGTGTAAACCCACTTCTCAATCCTTTGCAACTTCTTAATTCCTTGATATCCTTGTTGCAAATGGCTTCTAGAGGTAGAAAAACTACTTTCCGTGGTCCTTTTTCTTCCTCCAGATCGACCATTATCACTAAGCGTCATCTTCTTGTTACCAATGATGATCCATCTTATGTTAAGGACATTAGATTACGTAATGTTATTGTTGAACATCCTGTTGATGTTAATCATATTGCACCTTTTGACATCCTTCCTATGCTTGAAGCTGTAAGTTGGGTTAACTTATTACATTGGGGTGGGCCTGCATACCGGTCCATTGCCCAATCCATGTTTACATGTATTAGTGCTTTTCACAGGATAATTAACTTTTAAAATATCTACTAGAGAAGGGCCTTTTGACATTGATCGTCATTTAATTTCAGCCCTTATGGACATTCCTGTGAATGATGAGGGTATTCCTATCCATAACTTAACTGATAAACCCTCAATGTCTGAAAAACGCATGCTCACTAGAGACTTGTGCAACATGGATGTTCAATGGACAAAAAAGGGAATGCACTTCCCGCAAGGTATTTGTTACCCAAGTACAGAATTCTCCACAAAATCTTTGTGTCTAATCTGTATCCTCGTTCGGGTAATAAAACTGACTTGACTTCGTTTATGGTTCGTGTTATCCATGCTATCTCCAAAGGTACTCAGATTTGTTTACCATCCTTAATCTGTCATTTCATTCTTCAGTTTAGACTCCATCCTGGTCATAGTGACATTCCTTTTGCCTATTTAATGACTGTATTGGCTACACACATGTTAGTCGATATGCCGGTTGATGAGGCACCAATCCATCATCTGATCTTCAACAATACTAATATCAATAAGATGAAGCTAGATCTACTTCCTGAACAAGGTGTGGTGGTGGTGGTGGTCATGAAGAAGCTGGTGATGACATTAATATGGATGACATTTTTGAGGAACTGGATTCTGATTCGACAAATGATCCAGATTTTGAACCATCTGATGTTGATGCTCGTCTGAGTGCATTAGAGGATAAAGTTGAGAATATAAATGTAAAGATGGAAAACATGTCTGTTGCTCATGATTTACAATTCAAGTACATGCGCAAATATCTTAGGCGATTGAACAAAGGCATGCACCAACTTGATCCCTCTATTCCTGCTCCGTCATCTGGTTCTAGTTCTGATTAGTTTATATGAGACTCTGGTCTGTAATAACTTTTTAACTTAGCACTTGGTTGACTGAGTTTGAGTAGGATATTATCTATGTTTTATGCTGGATATTTATTCTATGTTGAGTATCTCTATCTCTGTTTTGCTATAATCTCATAACTCCTCATGTTTACTCTCATATATCCCTTTATTTAGTTCTCCTTTATTGTTGTTTCCTTTGTCATATTGTGACAAAAAGGGGGAGAATGGTTTATTCTTAACGATAATTGTGAGAGGAGTAGCATTGGTTATGTTACTCAGGGGGAGTATGTTTGAACTGGTTGAATGTTGAATGTTGAATATTGAATAATGATTTGCAGGTAAGCCAGTTGATATGAACTGGTTCATATCTCTTTAACCAGTTGTTTTATTTTATGTTTATCTTGGTTATGTGTTTTGTCACTAATTTGACAAAGGGGGAGATTGTAAGTGCTATATTTTATATCCCTGTTTGTTGTCAAATTTGTGGTGCCAAAATCACTGTTATATATCTTGCATAAGTGAAGCTCTCTCAAAGATCAACATTCATGAACAAGCTAAGCTCACAACAAGCAAAGCTCACGAGTACAAAGATCAAACTTGAATGCAAGAACTACTCACAAGACATGACTCAAGCTGCAAGACTTCAAGAAGAGTACAAGGCAGTTCATAAAGAACTCAAGACACTTTCAAGATTGAGCTACATCAAGATTTCAAGATTGAACTACATCAAGACTTCAAGGCTCATACTTCAAGGTCACTAGTTCTTAATGTTCAATGTCCTTACTTCATGGTTAAGGTTTGACTGACCTTAGGTTGACCTTAGAAATAGGTCACTTTGGATACATAAATCGAATGTTTATTTTACATAAGTTTGGCCTGTTCTTCGACTAGTCCTAGGCCTTCTTCGACTAGTCCTAGAGTTGCTTCGACCAGTCTAAGAAATTCCTCGATCAGTCGTAAGTTTGTTACAAAAATCGGATAATTTCTGTTAGGCTTCGACTAGTCTAGGAATCTGTTCGACCAGTCGAAGGAACAGTGTCGACTGCATCTTCGACCAGTCGAAAGTCTTCGACTCAAAGTCCAGCTATGAATTTTAAGTTCTTCGACCAGTCGAAGGTGACCTACGACCAGTCGAAGGAGTCCTTCGACCAGTCATAGAACGGTCAAAGCTTATTGCGCCTGATTTTTCAAATATCTGTTATTGCTTCGACTAGTCGAAGAGCTCTCTAGACCAGTCGAACACGCGATCTGCTCACCTATAAATAGAGCACGAATCTCAGAAGAAATCATCGAATTAATTAATCCATTCAAGCTAATCTTCGTCGAACTTCTGAGAGATAATTCTGTGCTCCATCTAAGCTAAGTGTGCTTATTTAATATTCTCTTTCCTTAACTTTATTTAATTGATTTTGTTTCTGCTATTCCAATCTAATTTGATAAGAGGAATTGTTATTTCCTTTCTTTAGAATCAAAATCAATTAAGGCAAGCCTTACTTGGTTTAATTTAAAATCTATTAGAATTAGAACCATTGTAATTGAGTACTGGACATTGAACTTGGACATTCAATCATCTGCTCTAACTTGGTTCTACCGGGCTGCTACAACGAAGGAGATAATCAGGTATTTTACATTTAATTGTAAATTCCTTTCTGTTTTGGTTTCTTTCAAGATTTACCAGAAAAATCTTGTTGTATTGGTTATCTGAGGAGAGCCAGGAAAACTCAGAAGTGGAGTTTTTTTAATTGTGTAAGCCTACAGACAAAGACACAATTGTAAAGGTTTTTGGTGAACCTGGTAAAACCTATTTTGTTAGTGAACGCTAATATCCCCTGTGTGAGGATGTTAGGAGTGGAGTAGCATTTTGTGTGGCTGTTGTTTAACAGTTGGTGAACACACAGGCGAACCACTATAATCCCTTGTGTTGTGGTTGAATGATTTATACTTCTAATCTTTAATTATTCTTTTGTGGGATGTATGTATGGTGGTGAATGTTGTAATCATTTAATTCAAGCATTGTGAGATTTTGTAATAGTTTAGAATTTATTTTCTGTTATTCCTTTATCAGCTTGATATTCAATTTCTTTTAAAAGTTGTTCCAGCAAGGTTGCCCTGCCATTTTTATGGTGTATGGCTGTCCCTAGAACAATACATTTGTGATTACAATTTATTTCAATTCAGTTTATATTTATTTCTTTATTCCTCTTTGGTTTGAGATTTGATACAAAGATCTTTCTAGAAATAAGGTTGTCCTACCATAAACTCTGGTTTTTGGTGAAAGGTTGTCCTTAGAACAACATTTGTATCAACCTCTCAAGATCTAAATTTTGAGGTTGTTTCACTTTCCTACATTGTAATTTAATTTGGCTATCATATTCTTTTTAATTCCGCGGTTATAAGTTTTATTTGGCATTGTCCTATTCACCCCCCCTCTAGGACATATAGCTAGGGCTTTTCAGAAATGTCTTTTTTCGATGAAGTCTTTATACAGCCTCATCGAGAAGAGAACAGAAGATATTCGCAAGCCTTTGATAGGAAAAGTTTGGTCTTACAAGGTCCCTCTTAAGATTGCGTTCTTTGGTTGGTTGGTTGGTAGGGAAGGGTAAAGTCCTTACTGTGGACAATTTGAGAAAGAGGGGAATGGTCCTTCCAAACATTTTCCTCTGCTGTATGAAGGTTGAAGAATCGGTGGATCACCTCTTCATACACTACCCCTTCTTCTCTACAATTTGGTCAGCAATCCTTGTCTCATTCGGTGTCTCTTGGTCTTCCCCAAAATCGACGGACTGCTTATTAAAAGCTTGGCATGGTACTGCTCTTGGTTTCCCGACAACTAAGGTTTGGAGAATGATCATCCTAGCCGTGTGGTGGTAGATATGGGAAGAGCGTAACGGAAGAGTCTTTAATAATGCCTCTAATGTTGTGAGTTCATTCATTAGCAGAGTTCATGGGTACACTATTGAATGGGCTTCCATAGTAGTGAATCTTAATCACTATAATTTCCTTTTTTCTGGGGGTTAATCTTTCCTGCTACCTCAGCGGACAATTTTTCCCTCTTTTCTCTTTAATGAAATTATCGTTATCTCTAAAAAAAAAAAAAAAAAAAAAACATAAGCATCACTACAACCTAACAATATAACCACTTACGTACTTCATCAAATATGTGAGCATCAATAGCACAACACAACCACTTAAGCATTTTATCAAACACGTCAGCATCGATAGAACCACACATCTCCTTAGGCATTTTATCAAACATATTAGCATCAATAAAACCACACATCTACTTAGGCATTCTATCAATCATGTGAGCAACAATAGATCAACACATTCAATCACTTAGATATTTTATCAAACATGTTAACATCAATAAACGACTAACCATACATGTTACAATCAAACTTGAAATATAGACATGCTAACAATCAATAAAATATTCACCACAAAAGATCATTAATTGGGACCCTCAAGGATTGATAAATGAAAACCTGGGCATAACGGTACGCACCTTATAATGATATGCTCGACTCGCGACGCTCGTAGGGTTAGGGTGTTAGGAAAATATCATTAAAAGACCTAAATAAGCATACAAGCTTGTGAGATTTAATACTTACCTCAAATCATTGCGGGAAAGCTCTGACGATGGATCTTGTTACAACGAGGCGGCTAGAGAGGGGATGAGAGGATGAAGGTGCACCAACATTCACACCCCAAGCTCTCTCTCTCTTTTCCTTTCACCTCTTTCTCTTCTCCACTTCTCCCTTCTTCTCTTGTTTAAGTTTGTATGGGAGGAGGAGGTGCCCAAACAAGGGCTTTATATAGTGTCAGAAGTGGTGTAAGTGGCCCCAATGACCCTTTATTCATTATATTAACCCTTGAGGGAGTTGTTTCCTACTAATAGGACCCAATGGAAGGCATATGGGTCAATCTAAGTCATGGGATAAGTGTTCCATAAGGTAATTTATGTTTGGACACAAACATACGATGATCGGCGGTCATAATTAACCAGGAAAGCCCTAACTTAAATCGATGGTCACCGTTGATCAATCGGGGCCATGGCTATAAAGATATGTGTGAGAAAATATTTTTAGTCATCACTCCACTTCGGTCATGAATTGACGGTTCGAAAGTTATAACTTTGTGAAAGAACAAAGGGATTACTATCAGTTAAGTTTCAAATTTTCATATAAGGTATTCGTACAATCCAAACACTCGCATTGTGAGTCCAAGTTGAACTATTCGAGACGTGATCTTGGCTCATTGTCCAACGATAGTCGTCAAGCCCACTACGATGAACATATCTCTATAGCCTCGAGTTTAGTGGCCCACTAACGTCCGGTCTAGAGCTTGTTCGGATAATCAAAGCATTTATAGAATGAATTGGATAATGAGATTTCTTGTGCGCAATGATTAGGGTTTGGATTGATTAAGTTTATAGTGTGGCCTATTTGTAATTAACGAGAATGATGATTCGATCCTAATTACCCTAAACCATTGGTTCTTAGGGTAAAGGAGTAAATGGGTCAATCTGGTTCGTTAATTAAGATTCGACCCGTAGTTGTCGCGGCTTTTGTTAGGCCTTTATTTAGTTATGTTCATCTTAATTAGTCAACGCTAGGTCAGCGAGGTTTGGGCCTTGGATGAAGAAATCTCGAGGCTAGATTTGAGGTTTACATGATCGGTCGGATTCGTTGGCATCCTATGGTTGATTAATTGAATTTGTGTGGTTCTTTACTGGTACCACCCACATATAGGCTAACATCGAGTGTTAATGGTCAGTAAGTGACAATATAAGTTAATTATATTGAAAATTTTTAAAGGTTTTTGAAAATCCAAAATAGCAAAAATCTAAGACGTTAAAGAAAAGGTGTGTATGTGCGCAAATGTGAGCATACCTATATATATATATATATATATATATATTATATATATATATATATATATATATATATATATATATATATTATATATATATATAATGTAGGATTAGGGTATCAATAAGAGAGAGAAGAAGCTTGTTATAGAGAGACTATAATTTTCTGAAGGGTTTCGCATGTGTAAGTTCGTCTAATTCCTTATAATTTGTTTTCATAGTTGATTTGCTAATCACTTTCCGTTCCTTTTTTTTTTTTTTTTTTGTAAGGGTTTTTCAAGTAAAGTCATGTATTCATATGCATGCTTTGTTTGTATTTATCTTTTGTTGTGTGATTCAAATTCAAAATTTACTTCCACGGTCCCCAACAAAGCTCATGTATTAAAATAAGCTGAAAGCACATATTGATAAATGGAGTGGGTATTACAAGGGATTCTTGTCAGCGCCCTATTTACAAACAAGTCACCTCCCAACCAGTGCATCCATGTATCCACGCTTTCCATGCTTGATGCCCCATCTAAGTGGACCAATCAAAGATCTTGCAGGCTGACCAGTTTTTCCAAGGTGTGATTTAGAAACAAAACATAATAAAATTCTTTTGAACCCGTTTTGTTGAAACACCATTTTTATTTTTCCCCATTGGTAAAACAACTTGATAATGTTTTTCTTTAAAAGGATAAAAGATACCGTACAACATTGGCAACTTGTTCATGTGTGCCGACTATACACACTTGTGAAAAATCCAAACCATTGACCAATCGTGTGGTCCATCTCTAGGTAAAAGATCCCAAAAGTAGGCACTCTACCAGTTCATATATTGATTAGATTTATAGATGGTGCCGGAGCCGGGACAAGTTTAATAGTGGCAAAAAGAAAAAAAATTAAAGACCGAAGGCATTATAAAAAGGCCTTATGTTCTAATATTTAGGTGGCTATGTTATGTCAAATGACATGTTTTGCAGGAAATCTCTCTTGCCTTACGTTTTCAGCATAAAATCAGGATGACCATAAAGAATTGTTCAACCATCAATCGTCATCCGCCGATCATTAATAGATTTCCTTTTTCTCGGCCATAGCTGTAAACCGAAGCTTGTTACTGATTTCGTATGTGATATTTTATTTTCTACTATCAAATATGTTAGAATATTCAAACCATGGTCGTTTTAATTTTCAATGTTATTCAAATAGGAAAACAAGCAAACAAATAAATAAGAAATCTTTTAGAGAACAATATTTGTTATTATTATTTTTGTTTGATTTTGAAACATGACCCTATACCTTTCTGGGCCTCACTACAGTAAGCTTATTTTTCTGCTCTTTTTTCCCTCCTACCAAAGTATCAGATGCATAGGAAACTCGAGCCATCGAAATATCCATCCCATCTTAAGTACTATTGCCTGATTTAAAAATGGTATGGTCTGGATCTTTAGCCTTGGGATCTTATAATTCATTCTCATCAAAGTTTATATGATGGGTTCATCTTAATTGAAGTTTTAAAAAGTAGTAAAAAAGAAAAAGCTATTGCATTGATTTGTTTCATATTTCTAATTATTTAATTAATTTTTATGACTTTTAAATTATTAAAAAATTGAAATACTTAAATATGAAAGTTATTATTTTAGACATTCCTATTCATAATTATCATAATTAATGATTGTATTTATTATAAAAGAAGGCAAATCCAATGGTTAATTTCCCTACATGAGTTGCGTCACGCTTTCTTACACCACATGTGTCGTTCACAGTTAAAGGATACGACTGATGTTATCAGCTAAAGGAAAGTCAAAGATTTTGAATTACTATAAACATCCACCCTCTCCACTCTTTTCAGGGCTCTTGGAAGGCCGTCATTTCTTCCTATCTAGAAACATCCGCATTAAATAAATAAATAAATAAATAAATAATAAAGAAACATCCGCATTGGATTAATGGAAAAATAAAACTGTACTAACGATAGCTTTCCTAAATGGTAAGCCTACACGTGTGCATGAGGCTTTTGTTTAAATGCCACTGCATGTGCTACCATGGCATACATGTGTGGTATCCAAGCTATCCAGCGGGCGGGTCTATACATGTGGATGTCCTCTCCCAAAAAGTTGTGGGTCCAAATCCACTCCACCTATCATGTAAGAAACATTATTTGGATGGTAGATTTAGAAAATTATCTCAATTAAAAACTTGGATACGCCACACCAACAAAGACAATATAAAATTTCTCTTGAAACTGCTAAAAGTTCAAATGGTGTGTCACGCCTTAGTCTTTAATAAGGTTTTTTTTTCTGTATATTTTCTTAATCCTGGTGAGTTACACCTGATTAACGGGTTTGATGAAAGATATACACAAAGGTGGCCCCACACATAAAATTTATGGTTGGAATAGCATGCCCATTGTTCCAAGTGGTGTGGCCAATATGGGTCTGGGACCTAGCTAAATTTTGTCCTTAGTGCCTAACATGGAGGAAAGAACCTGATAGATGGAACGGATTTTACATATTCGACATGGTGGGCCCCATATACTTGAGTTGTTTTTTCATGAAGAGGTGTTGTAGAAGATTTCAGTCCTCCCAAAATTAAAGCGGATGTTCGTAGCAGGTGGACCATGATATTAGAATCGGATAACAAGTTTCCCACATCCCTAGATTTGCTTCGTGAACTACGGCCACCTCCCTCGTGAACCCACCTAATTCTTATCTGCTGCGGAGCACGTATGATGATTAAAAAATACGAGGTCTTCAGTCCAATCAGTTGTACCATTAGTTCCTGAATACCTAATGGATAGCTTCCAACTCTGCATGTGCGCGTGACATCCAACACGTCTAATACGTTGGTCCCACCCCTATCCACTAATCAGGTAGGCCACACTTGTATCTTTTCATTTATTGGTGACAGGGCATTGTTTTTTTATGGTGTGGCCCACCAGATGATTTGACGGGGTTGATTTTTTCACAAGGTGTTACCCATGGTGGGCCAACCTATTGGATGCTTTGGATGTCATGAGCACATGAGAAGAGTGGGAAGTTATCCACTGCATGGACAGCAACTTACGGTCCAGCTGGTTGGAATTGAGACCTCGAACAGAGCAATGGGAATGATGAAAATTAGTTAATAGTTACGGGCCATCTGATCTTCACTGTCCACACGGTATATGTGATTGGACCTGTTGGATGGCTGACCATCACTTTAGGTAGAATATATGTGTGTTAGATGTCCCTTTGTTTCATATAGAATACTTGCTTCAAGATCATAGTCACTAAGTATTCTAATTCAACTTTGATTTGTTTACATCGAGTGAAGGTTTAAGATCATAAGAGACATTCACCTATACACATATTTTCCTTACATACCTTCGTATCTTCACATCTGTATTTTAAAAAATAGTAGGGGATTGTTGAGTTTTTTCAAAATAAGAAGAAAATAAATTATAATTTATAAAAGAAATTGAGAAAGGGATTGTGGCTTTTGGTGATTGTTGGTGACCATTCATTTGTGAATGGTGGTGCCTCTTGGTAAAAGGAGTATTATTTAGATTTGAAATGGAATGATGCCATTATTGAA
The DNA here is from genome assembly GCA_021015155.1 of Magnolia officinalis. Lineage (NCBI taxonomy): Eukaryota > Viridiplantae > Streptophyta > Magnoliopsida > Magnoliales > Magnoliaceae > Magnolia > Magnolia officinalis. The sequence continues at coordinate 31,447,121 of JAJHSJ010000006.1, forward strand.
AAGACACCATGCAAAAAGATGTCTTTTCATGAAAATGGTTTAAAAGCATCTCTTGTGATTCTATATAAATCCATCTTCGGGTCAATCCAAAATCACAATTCCAACAATCTCCTCTCCATCTTTGTCTTCTTCTCCATTTTCATTTTGGAATAGTTCTTAGAAAGTTACAGTTTTCAAGCACTATACTGCAAATAGTTTTTCAGACAGTAAATTACAAACAGTTTTCAGGGGGTAAATTGTAACAGCACAGAAGTCAGGGGTGTACGCTGTAAAAATGTATTCGGGGTGCGGTTTTTCGATTTTGCATGCCGAAACCCACATTTCTTTGGTCTTGAAGAAGAAACTTATTGTATCCTGGAGGCGAATTTGCTGTAACCCTCTTGCAAATTGGTTTAATCATCAGTAGGGTGCGAATATCGCCTTAAAGATAGCGACATCGTAACGCGCTTTAAGCCTATCTTTATGTGATTAATTTTCTATTTTTTTGCCTTAACCATAACAGAGTAACTTATATTTTAGATAAAAGAGCTCTCCAACATCCATCGGAAACTTTTCCAGAGAACGCATGATGGAGAGTGAATATTGATTCCACGCCTATGCATGTGGAAAAGTTTATCCGCACATGTTTTGATGGACTCATTAGGCCATGGAATAAGTAGGATGTGACTTGCCAAGGATACAAAATCTCTTATAACCTCTCTCAACGCTTGTCACGGTCTGCTCTGCAATTTATTTTAAGACAAAAGCATAGACATGAGAATATCTAAAATTCAAGTAAGCCACCTCATTAAAAAATAATGAGATGAAAACGTTACCATTCAAACATTTTTTGGGCCATTGCTATGTTTACATGACATCGAACTCATTCATAAAGTGATTTTCACTTGAATGAAGGGAAAAAAACAAATATCAGCTTCATAAAAATATTTTTGTGGGTAGGAAAAGATTTTAATTGTGTGCTAACAATCTTTTCTTATGGTGTGACCCAATTGAGTTTTAGATTTCCCTCATGCTTGGGTTTGTTATCTGGATGTCTTCAATTTATGTAAAAATAAGAGAGTTTGATCGATTAAATGGCTTTCTCAATCGATCGAGTGAAATCTGGAAAAGACAAATTGGTTTCTGGACAGTTTTGTATTAGTTTGATTGATCGATTTTAGATGTTCGAACGATCAACATAATTCAAAAAAATCATATAAACTCTATGGAAACTTTTGAACATGTTCGATTGATCGAACATGAGAGCTTAATTGATTGATAATTATTTGATTGATGCTTATATCGGCCGCACACATTTTTGCATAATTGTGTGACTTGTTTCCGATTATAAGTGTAACACTATATATATATATATATATATATATATATATATATATATATATATATATATATATATATATATATATATATATATATATATATATATTCGAATGCTTAGCTGTGCACCAATTTGCACGAAACTCGTGCAAACTTTTTTAGAACTCATCATACGTTTGTGAGTCCAAAATTTGAATGGTCCATGTGATACAACCCCCATTAAATTGCCAAGGCCCAACTTTTACTTTGATCCAAAACTTTGTTGGGCCATGAAAAAAGAAAATAGTTTCCTCCCTTGATTTACATCTCTCTTTGCTATGACCCACGAGAGTTTTAGATCAAGGTGAAAATTGGTCCGCTAGGGTTTCATAGTATGCTGCATCACATTGACGGTTCGGATTAGACGCCTATGACACATGTGAAAATGCCACGCCCCAAAAATCGGCACCCGAGTACATAGACCTCGGTCCCAAGTTTCGGGGTGTGAACCAAATGAAAACGCGCGTGTGACCTCATGTAGATTCACAATCATTTCACACATGAGCAATCAAAGTAGCTCAATTCAAATTAGCAAATCCAAAGTGAGGTAGACATACCAAAAATCAATAAATATAGGGCTAACAATCAAAGTACAATTAAAAAGTGGTGTCCGCCCAAATGAGGATTATACAATCCACAATATACATACCCAACATTAACACATAGAGCACACCCAATCGGGGACTCCAACATATACATGTATAAGATTGAAATAAGTGAAAGGTTTTCTAATTTTACCCGACACTCCTAAGACTTCACGGCGAAACGCAAGTCGATATAAGCCTACTCACCGGAGATCTCAATAGCACCTGTATCAACAACATCGCCTGGTTGGTGTTTTAAAACATCGTCATATGTGGGAGTGAGTAGTTAACTCATGGTTCCATTAGTTCTAAGTTCCGCATGTTATCAACTCAATCAATATAAGTAATGATAAAACAAGAAATCAAACAATTCCTAAATACTCTTGTTAAATGTGCATACGAAGATATAACATAATGCATGCTCTTTCCAAACAACAATCCCTCTCAAGCAACTTTAACTTCTTTTTTGCATATGTCAACACTTCTTCACAAGCAGCTTAACGTCAAATCGCAAGTCATATCTAATGCATTGCGGTAAATGTGTATGTTAATTGAGTAGTTATTAGGTTCCATTTATCCAACATATTATGGAAGTTAGGGTACCGTCATTTTATTGTGGTCTCAACCTGTAACACCTAGGTTCTCAAAACCCGAGGATAGTCGCTCCTCATTGAGAACCCGAGTATTACGTTATAAAATAGACCATCATACATTTAATTAGTAGTAAATTTTATAGTATAAAGTAAAGCAATCACTGCATAAACCAAGGATATCAAGAGTAACAACAAGGAAGTTTAATACAAGTAAATGAAAGCAACATAAAATCCCTCAGCAGGGGAACTGTTAATACAACCCAAACAAAACTTAAAGTCTAAGATTTGAAGGCAAGTAAATTCTAAAATATCAGTTGAACTCCAACGGCTCAACTACAATGGCATAGAGGCCCTCCTTGCCTAACTTCACCTTTGCCGTCCCTGGGATCCCGTCATAGGTGTCTCCACTTGTTACCAAACCTGCGTCTATTTGGTGCAACCGCACGATTGGGTGAGTGAAAACTCAGTGGAAATTTTCCGTAAGGATTCATGCATACCATGTTATTCCAAACAGTTTAAATCAAACATAATCAACCACGATGAGGATAATATGAACTTGAATGTAAATGTACGGATGTATGAATGTATGCTCAAGTCACAGATCTGGGGATGCACATCCAGCTATCAAAATAAAGGGTCGCCCACGGTAGTAGACTACCTGGAAAAGACCATACAGACCGCTCACGGTAGATTAACTATCTGGAAAAGGCCATGTAGACGAGTGTGCCCAAGGACATCTCCTGGAAAAATACGCGGGGTACGCCCAAGGAGTATATAATCCCGGAAAAGCCTCATATAAAGAAAAAGTGCCCAAAGTAGCACAAATGCACATGCTCTAGGAGTTTAACTGAAGTGCTAGAGCCTTAAAGAATTCAATCAGAGTGTAACTTACATCGAGCACTCGGAAAAGCTCATATGTCATGCACTATGATATTCGTGTAGACACCATAGGATTAACAAGATCTACTTTCATGAAAGTGGTCCAAGCTCATGGTCTTTTAAGAGTATATCAATCGTCCACATTCATTTACATTAACTAGGCCCAAAAGAGGGCCGTAAATGTAGCACATTAAGTATGATCCAAAAGTAGTAAGTTCAAACTATATTTCCTTTCCTAGATAACATTCCATGCATGTCTTCATAGTGTGAAATGTAACATAGAATGAATTGAAATTCATTACTCTCATATCATTAATTTAAATATGCATGCATCCTAACAAATGATGAAAAGGCATAGGATATATGAGATTAGATTCTATCTATTCAATTAGGAATTTAAGTAGTAAAAGTACTTTTACATGTTCATTTATAAATTATGGAAATGGAGTAGTCTAATCACCATCCACATTATTTCATATGTATTAGGTTTACACTAAATGGAGTTTACTACATGTGAGGAGCAATAGTACAATTTTAAAGATGTATGGAACAAGATTTTTCACTTCATTTATACTACTAGGGAAGTGTATAATACCCTTGATTTCAAGTATAGGCATGAACAGTATATTACCAATTTAATAAAAATGGAATTAGAGTAACATGATATGAGACATTCATTAATAATTATTAATATCATTCTAAACAAGAAGGGAGTGAAATTTGTAATTATCCTATTCATTATGCTTAAACCAATTTGGATTATCATGACTGAAAGAAGCCAAGTGGGACGTTCCTCACCTTGGTTGGGTGCTGTTCCTTATCTGGTTTTTCTTATACTGTGAGTTCAAGAGTCTTGTTTTGGGTTTGGTTGAAGGGAGAGTATCCCTTATGGTAAACAATTGTAGGTAGTACCTGCATGAGTTGTCACAAGCCTCAGTGAGTCACTACTGAGTTGACTCAGCTGGGATTTCCAAACAAAAGGATGAATGAGTTAGAGTTTAGGAATTTACTTGCTGTAGCACAAAAATCTCTAGTTTCCTGGTTTTAATGAGGCTTCCCAAGTTCTCCTTAGATGATCCCTGGTATTGGTTTATGGATAGGTTAGATTTAACTCGGTTGGATGACCAAACAAGTTGACTCACCCCTGGGTTGAGAGTAATGTCACCGAAGGTAGTGGGGGTTTTGGTTTCATACCTGAGTAGGGGGCCATTTTTATATTAATGGAAGAGGATGAGTGGGGATTGCCCGATCCGAGTTCGTCCTAGTCAGGGAACTCGCTCTCAGACGTGATCCAGTCGGTCAGGATGTGTTCTAGCGAGTTTAGAGCATAGCAGGCCTGGAAGAAGTTCGGTTCTTAGTGTGAATGGGGTAGCTGGTGTGAGTAAGCTCTCTTCAAATCTGATATAACCAGGGAGCTCGACACAACGATCGACTAAGTTAACCTCTATTCTAGTTCTATTTTGAACTCAGCTAGGATTACGACCTGGTTGCAATGAAGCAGAGGCCATATGGAGGATTTTGTTGGAAGAGTTCTTGATTCAGTCGAAGTGGTGGCGCCTTGGTGACTCAGTTGGATATCACGACGACTTCGGATCAGCTACGCCATGATTCGGTCGTTGTGTGGCGTGCGATGGCAGTCGGAAAGCTCGGATTCGTCGAGCCTAGGTGCCAGTATGGTGTAGAGGAGTCCTAGCTCCTCATAACGTCCTTCTCTTCAGCTTCCTCTTCCTCATTTCTTCTTTCTTTTCTTTCTTCAACCTCTCTCTCTCTCTCTCTCTGATGGAAAGTTCGAATGGAAAGCTGGACTCGCCGTGACTCGATATGAGTCGACCCAACTCGATGCGGCAGCGGCGTTTTTCCCACTCTCACTTCCTTTGCTTTCTCACTTTCCTCTTTTCAGGGATGTTGCCCTAAAAGGAAAGAGGTTGTTTATAGCCTTTCCCTTTCTAGAATTCTTTATGGCTAATCCCAGCGATTAACGCTCTGTTTAGCAATTGAAAAGGCTAAGTTACTCACCATAGTAGCTTGTTCATTTAGTTAAATGTTAACATGGGTCTAATTGGTTGTCCCTGATATAACTTTGGTGAGGTGGGTCGCACTTTGGATGGCTTGGATGAATGAAAGGACCGCCTTTCCAGAGTGCAATTTTCTCTGTTAGATCGAGGAAGATGATCTGACGGCCATGGCGTTTTTTAATGTCCGATTGATTCAATGATCAGGGCCATTGGGACGGCTCGAATGACTCCTGGGACACATGTGGGGTCCAATGTATGGTGACAAAGGGACCGTTGATCTCATGTTTATTTCGAAACAGCGATGACTCGCGCTGCTGCTGCATCTCGCCAAAATCTCGTTTGGTTACGAGATATTCGAGTCACCCTAAATCCTACGCTCCAGATTATTCGTAGGAGGCTTCTAGAAGGTGGAGAAACAGTTGGTATTCAATATTTCTTAAAAGGGAAAGATTCCCTCCACTTTTTGCCGGATAGGGAGTTGTTTCTGGAAATGGAACGCGTGATGTGGACTCAGGCTGATGGCATGGATGAGCTCCGAGCGTCTGATGCAAACGAATCTGCCAGCAAGGAGTCGCTGATGTGGAACCATAGACGAGAATTACTATATTCAGCGAGTGAGTCGGCATTGCTCGACAGGGTGGATGATCGTGCACGTGAGCATGAACCACCACGTGTAAAGCGGACGTGGATAAGGTCAGTGGGCCCCACCAATCACGATGGACGGTTTAGATCATAGAGAAAGTCTCTAATGGTGGGTCGTTTCGTGATGATGGATGTCCGGTCCGTTTGAATGCGCATGTGGCGGGAAGAGTGGGAGAAATCCCGATTTTTCTTAAGCTTTATCGATTCAAACTCTGTTTGACCCAATACTTGGTCTCGTGCTTGGCCAGTGCAGAATATTGTGCACATGCACAGCTTTGTCGTGGGGTCTACGTCAAGATTTAGTTCAATCAACACCGTCCATTCGTATTAGGAGGTCCTCTAATGGCTATGGATTAAAATTGGTAGGTTTAGGTGGTTAAGTATCTAACCTTTTTAGAGTTTAAAACCTTTAATTGTAGATCATCGTGGGTCCCGTTTATTAGTGGGTGAAATCTAAGTCTTACCTTCCTTGTACTAGGTTTATTAACTGTTTTGGACTAAAGATCAATCTATCCTTATCTCTATAAGGGGGTCCTACTTGCGAATTTATCCTAGATGAGGGTTGATCATTTCGATTGGGCTGTTAGTTTCTATTCTTGATCTTAAGTTAGTAATCCTATGGCATGTTTAAAAGGAAGATAGAATATTTCTCAGTATTGGGACCTTATTACTGGGTTTAGTTTAGATCATAGTGTTGAAAAGTGGGGTGATTGGTCCCATCTCAAGTTGAAACATACGATAAAATTTGAGGGTCGTTACACATGTCTAAAGTTATTTAGATCTCTATAGAAACACCCAAGTATAGAAAATACGGGGTGTTACACAAACAAATCATGAGGTTCAGGGTAGTTGAAGAGGCTCCTTACCTGTGTCCCTTATCTGTATTCGGGTTTACCACCTAAACGACAACTCCCCAATCAATGTGGGGCTATCATTGATCCGACCAACTGTCTCGGTCGATCACTAAGGACCCAAATGACATAGCCTGGATACATAGGGTTAGGCAACCCATCGACGAGTGGAGGGCGTCCACAAATGACAAAAGAGTCATCACCCAAACACAATTATGGAGCGGTCGCGGCATCATTACAGTTTTATGTGTTAGGCTTATAGCCTATTTGATTGCTCATTAGTCACTATGGGGAGGCTCGTCACCCCAGCGTAGGCCTACAGCCCAAACATAGTGTCCCATATACCATGTAATGCCCTGAAAATCGGGGGTCGAGCATAAACTCAACTCCCGAATTCCAACACATCACTTATGCAACAAAATAAATGATGATTGAATGTTGTCTGTATTAGTGCATTGAACATGAGTGAGATTAATCCAAAACAACATATCATACTCCAGAGATAGTTAAATTGCAAGCGGAAGACTGTGATAGATATATAAAATATAAAAACAGTGGTGAGTCTCCAGAGTGTAATAATGTTACCAGGTTAAATAATTACAAGTACAATTCTAAAATATACCAAGTTGCGGAAATGTAATGTCTTCTATCCCAAATACCATAGCCCCGTCAATACAATGCCAGGTCTTCATAGACCTGTCAGAGAGTTACATGAAGGAGAACTCCTCCTCAACATCATAGTAGTAGTCCGGCTCTGCTTCATAAGCATCGCCATCACCTGAAACTCAACAAATCTGGTGGGTGTTCGGAACACTGTCCCGTAACGTGGGAGTGAGTGATCAACTAAGTGGAACAGTAAAGCATAGGTTAATATGTTATCAATTCAGTCAAGCAGTAATGATAAAGCAGTACAATCAAACAATTCTAAATACTCTTATTAATGCAAGTATGAATGCAGTCATGATGTATGCCCTTGCCAAACCACCCTCATGCGACACCATCTTACGTTCGCGAATGCGTTCATCCCTCAGTGCTCCTGCAAAGGCTGTCAGGGCTGTTATGTACAAAGGTTACACCACTCCCCCATCACCTTTTTAACAATTCATCACTATATAGATACAGGCCTAGTTCATACTCTATACACTGCGGCAAAACTCGCCGCCTCAAAGCAAATTCAGAGTATGCTCGTAGTCACTACAAAGGGTTGTCATGGCTGTTGCTCGCAATCGTTGCACCACTCCCCCATCACCTTATCAATGTAGGCCGACAACACGAATATAGTGTCCCATACCACTATAATCGGCTCACGAGTCTGGTTGCTCACTGGTCACTGTGGGGAGGCACGTGGCCCCAGTGTAGGCCGACAGCTCGACCACGGTGTCCTATACCACCATGCCCGGCTCATGAGTCTTAGCGGATCGAGGTACCATGATTAAAAGGGATTTCACTGGTAAGTTTGGTACCCTATGTTCAAGCAGAGGCTTCCAAACATGGTGAACATACATAAGACAGATCGGGTTACTTGACGAGCTCGGCTAGCTCGAGCGCACAACAAGTTGGACAACATGAAGTGCATAAGCACTTCGTGTGGCCAACCACTATCGCCAACCAAAGTACGACTCGGGTTCGTCGAACACATCTCACGTGGTAAATGAATCTCAGCCACGCATTCATTTTCGTTACCGATTGCCTGGACTATAATCATAGCTCCAATCACATTCAATTGCAGATAGTTAAAGCAGTAATGAATCAAGATTCAAATCATACAACGAAAATCTGATATTATCCATTTAGGGCTGCTAGGGCTGTTGCACGCACTCGTTGCTCCACTCCCCCATCACCCATGATGGTTCATACAACGTAAACATGAATTTAAACATATGCATTACATAGATAAAATCATACAATCAGTTGAGCATGTTATGAAGCACAACACAAGCATGAGTTTGTACATATTCAATTCCTAATCACACAGTTATCCAAGGAAATCATACACATAGTTAAAAAAGTTGAGAATCATATCTCAACACCCTTATACATTACAATTTACTAACTACTACTCATTCAAACATTTCAACAAACACTTAGACTACATACATCAACATACATGACATATGTTGATCACATAGGTATTAGGCCAAATCCTTTCACTAGGGAGTTGCCCCAATGGATAACACGCGAGCACCCACGACGGATAGTCATGGCAAGCAGGAATCCAAGTTCCATATTCATTCAATCATTTCCACAAACACTTGGGCTACACATTTTAACATATATAGTGTATATTGGCCGTGGCATGAATTAGGGCAAATCCTTTTGTCAAAGGGGTATCGCCAATACAACAATCATATATCCATGACAATTAGTCGAGCACGAATGAGAATTCTATACTCATTCAGTCATTTTCACTAACACTTATAATACACTCTTTTCAACATACATAGTGTACATTAGCAAAACATGTATTAGGGCGAGTCCTTTCGCCAAACAAGTATTTTATCCATATATAATATATCGATACAGCAAATAATCATGGCAAACACATTTCCAAAATTTATACGTATACGGTACTTTCTACAAATACCTAGAGTATGTAAAATTCCATATTCTTCATCTTTAATCGAAACGGAAAATAGACAGCACTTTGTACATGTCCAATTGCATACAGATCATGAATCTATCATTATCTGACATTGAAAGCATTTAAAACCATCACCTATACACCTAAAGTCCGCACCTTCTGTCGTAGAATCGTAACGGAGTCGATGGATTTGCTAAGCTTTCATATACAGTAGTTTGGTAACCTATAGAATGAAATAGGTTAGCTATTTCCTAACCTGTAACTATCAAAACCCCAAATCAGTTTAGGATTAGGGTTTCTTACCTAGAAACAGAGCTGGAATCGTTGGGAAAGTGATTAGAACTGAGCGTGTAGCTTGTGTAGCGACAGGGTAAAGTGGCAGGGAGATTCCCCCACTTCTCTCACACTTTCTCTCTCTTTTCTCTCTTCTCTCTCTAGGGTTTCTCTCAAATTCGTATGGCTGTGAGAGAGAGGGTTCTAAGGTCCTTATATAGCCCCAAAACTCACTAAGATAGACTTGAGGTCAAGGTATACTTAGGTTATAACCAAAGTAAGCAGGTTTCAGCTTAACGGAGGACTTCTGGCGGGCCTCCTTGAGCCAAAGGTTGGACTTAAGCTCACAGACATTGGATCTAGGTGAAGTTAAGTTTTCGTTCCGGTAGGCTTTCCAGATCACGCGTGGCGGACCAGTTTCAGTTCAACGGTCAGTGGATCTCAATCGGAGATTCCGAGTACATGGATATGTTTATGAAATTTTTCCTGACCCGAGGGTGTATTTGGGTCAGATTCTGACGGTCTGGTTGCTTAATACTGATCCGCAAGCGAGAGGTGCCAGATTACTATTTAAGATATTTATTTTTAAAGAAAATAAAGTATTTTCACACTCCTCGCTCCGGACTCAAGTGAACAGCCGTGGGACACTATCTGGATTTGATTTTCGAGATGGTTGTCAAGCCCAGCAAGGCGGTCTTAATTCCTTAACTTCGTATTATTCAGACTCCCGAGGTGCGGTCTAGACCTGATACGGAGTTTCGAGATACTCCCGAGAGCAGACGGGTAATGAGATTGATCATAGATTTTAGGGTAACTTAGCATCAATGATTCTACAAGTTTTCGGTCTTGCAGATCGTATTTAAAGTGATTGGTGCTAATTTCACAGGTACTCGAGTTTAACACTAGCTAATTCTCGCCTAATTTCTAAAGGATTTAGTCCTGGGTGACTTCGGTCTGAGGTGGTACTTAGTCCTTTGTAGCAATGTTTAGTTTAAGTATTGTTCCTCATTACCTAAACTTTAAGATAGTGTCTAATGTGAAAGTACTTAGAGACGATTAAAGAACAAGGTAGTGAAAGGTGAGATTTGTGAATTAATGGGTTAAGAAGTGATTTTAGACTGTGGGATTCAGTTCTGACAAGTTAATAAGGTGTTAGGATTGACCCATTGCTTAAGGACGTCTAATCCCAAGTTGGCAAAAATCCGGGATGTTACAATCTACCCCCCTTAAAGTAAAATTTCGTCCCCGAAATTGGCTAAGGGTAATAAGGAAGGATTTAATTATTTCATTTGCCTAAGACTTATTGATTCCAAGTTTCTACGCGTGGTAGGGTATATACTAGCCTGGTTCATTTTAGTCTACCCCCCTTAAAACTTATTTCTTTATCCCTTTCTTATATCCTGATAGTTTGCTACAATGGATTTCTTTCCCTATTTGGAGTCTTGACAACAATTCTCAACAATTTAGAGTAAGATAGTTGTTTTCATTGTTTGACCAACACGGAGAGACGTTTATGGTGGGCTTAATCTCGATACATCGATCATCTACCGGGCCAGCGTAGCAAGCTCATCGTATCCCTTCCGAATCCTGGTGGATCCTGGTCTTCTGCTCGGCCAAGTAGTGAGTCCATTGGTAGTCGCCCAGGATTGAGAATTAGGTCAAGCCGCGAATGTTTCGTAGTTGTATATTTCAGTAACTCCGTAGTCCGATCACTCTAGAAACGTAGGAAATGTCCATCATTGAAAGGCTTAACTTGTCTATGTCTAAGGTTGCCCTTTAGGTCTTAGTCTATGAGAGTCCTTGTTATTATCTATGTCCAAGGAAATGGTGAATCAAATCTTACTAGATGATCCTAAAATGGTTTCTCATATTAGAACTTGCTAGGGCTTCTATAATGTTCGTATTTAACGAGCATAATTTCGATCCTGGGCCAGTGGGTTATGGGCCCACCACGCTTTCGCTGCGCTACCCAGATCAAAGAGATGTAATAGGTGACCTAACTAGATTGGGCTCATAATGTTCTACCCCCCTTAAAAATTTATTTTCACCCTCAAGGTTCAAGATTTATGTCCTGGTCCGTATATCGGAGCAAGGTGTAATTTAGGACCTTTCCTTGACATGAAATGGGATGCGGTCTCCCACTACATTGGTCTTCTTTTCATCGATGATGTGTATTATGGCATTGGTACCTATAGTTATCGAAAGGAGCTAAAAATGATGGGTAATGTGGTTGATTTCAGGGGCAGGTGTGAGTTTGAGGCCAGATGCCTAAGTCTACCAAAGGAGGACTATCATCACGGTCCCGACCTACCTTATTTACTCATGTCAAGCCTAACAGACAGGCTATCTTTCTACGTTCATATGCACAATATGTATGCCAACATGACATGTGATTTGGGACCTAATTCCTAACTGTCTGTTGCTCACTTGGGAAATTCTTTAGGCCTAAAAGGAAAAATCTCTATTGGCTATATATTCTTACACTTCTCAAAGACGAAGTTATAAACTTTTGGTTGTAAGTGGTCGAGCCAACACGGAAGGAAAGTTGTATAGTGGGTTAGAATCGGATACATGGACCTTCTGCCTCGCAAAGACAGAAAATTGTCGTATCAGTTCTGAATCCTAGTTGATCCCGACTCTCTGCTTGATCAGAGCATAGAGTTCATTGATAACTACCAGGATTGAGAATTCAATTCAAACCGCGAATACCTCGTTGATATATATCGTTTCTCTACTCCGTGTTCCCGGTTGTAATAAGTCCTCGAGAAGGCAATTCTAAGGGATGCATTGATTTGATCTAACATTAAATCCAAAGGAGATATAAGTTTCCTCTAAGCGTGACTAGTTTCTACGTCAAACAACTTTCCTAGGAGTTATCAAAGAAGCCTATGAGTATTAAGGGGATTCAACGAAAGAACGGGGTCTCGCTCCAACCTACTTAAGCCGACTAATTAAATCTATCTTTCAAGTACCTTAGCATAATGAATCCTTTACATTCTTTAGTGCCTAGTCGCAACGTATGAGTAGCGTAATTCCCTAATTGTAATCCAAAGTCTATGCTTATACACTAGATGATTTTACACCATTTTTAATAAAGGAAATTGTTTATTTGTTTGTTTGGAATTGAGTTGCCTGAACATGAATGTAACTACACTCGAGCACTTCACATATGCTCAAACCAACTAAGGGGGTTCTAGAGTTCACGTTCTTAATTTGTTGGATTTCCTATACTATCAGGTCTGTCGAAACACTGCTCTAGGTCCAAACTCTATGGGCCTATTTGGCCAGTGGTCTTAAGTTGTATTAAATGGGACTGCATTACTAATCCTTCCTCGAGATTGGGAGTGGCATGGTTGGTAGGAGGGTGGGTGGGGTTAAAATTAATTTTATAGGCTTTGGAAAATGAGCCTGGTGTTGAAAAAGTGTGAGATGGAATTTCTAAATACCAGGAAGCGGAATTTCTAAGTGTAATAGGAAAACCCGGGATATACTTTTCATTGCATACATTCCAAACATGGCATTGGAACACATGGGATACACCCAACCTAACAACCATATCTTACACATACAGTTATTGTTACTTTTACAATTATATCCGCCTTACTCACCTAATGCAGTTGGACGAACGGGCCCTAAAAGGAGAAAAAGGGCTGGAGTTTTAGTTCTCCACAAGTTTGAGCCTCAACAGATGTTTGTAGAAGCTCAAGTGACAGAGAATGAAGAAGGTAAAAGGGAGAAATGGGATAGGTTAGAAGGCTACACGATTTTGAATCACAAGTGGGGCATGTAAGAGCCCAAATGAGAGAGAACGGAGAGGTTGGAAGTTGGCTATGGCAAAAAACGGTGATGGTGTGCGTGTTTGGCCAGGGAATGACGAAATGGGTGGATGGAAGGGAGATTTGAACGAGAAAACAGCAACTTGAGAGACAAAAGAGAGCTTGCCGGGGGGGGGGGGGTGATTTGTGAAGGAGGTATCCCATAGGGGAGTTTTAGCAAACGGCCCATACACCAAGGGGTTTCCCAAGCCCCCAAACACAATCAGCTCGGACGGCCGGCCGGCGAGGCCTCGCCGACCAACTTTCCATTTTTCGAGGGTCTGCCCCATGGGCGAGATCCTCATGTCCCCTAGGCCCCAAAAAACCCTAGGTCCCACCCTAGGCAACCCTAGATTAACGTGGGTAGGCCCCCGACCCTGATTAGCTCCATTTCGGGTAGTTTCGGGGCAAATCGAACGTATCTTGCAATCCAGAATGAGTTATCTGACGTAAAATATATGAATTTGGGGTAGAACGAGCTAATGAAGCCAACCAACCTCACTATGCCAGGTTGCGTAGCCCGAAATTGTGAAAAAATCCCCCGATTGACGGTCGTTTCCCTGTTTCAATTTTGTTTTACTAAAAATAGTAGTTTTAGTTTGATTACTCTTCATCTGTTGGGCTTTAGGAGTTACGCCCATTGTGAAAAGAGCTTAGAATAATTAGGAGAACGGTTTGGTGAAGCCCAATAGGACACTTACTATTTTTAGCCGAAAACCTTGCGCACTAGTAGACATCACGACCTTATAGTAAGTCGCGAATTCTAGGAGTCTTTGTTGTAGTTCAATTTTGATTTCTTTCCCATTAATTGGTATCCCTATTTAAAGGGTTGTGAACTCGTTGTTATTCATTCATTAATCAATTTCGAATTTATTAGAATTTATTTCTATTTTCTGCTTTATTTCCTCGTGGATTCGAGATTTCTCTGTGAGGAGTCTAGAGAAGCTCCGAGGATTCGGAGTAGTTATCATCATCACGCTTATCCCGTATTCTACCATTTTTCAACGGTTGGGATGAAGTGGATTGTGATCTAGACCCGTCGTTTGACGGTCTAGAAGTTTTCCGGGATTATTTCATACAATCATCGAGGCCTACGGGTCCAATCTCTACGGTTGATCTCATCCAAATGTGTTATTTGGCGAAATTGGAGAACCTAAGTCTGTTTCTACATCTCCTCGCTCCCTCCTAAGTCAGAGTGCGTCAGTGTGCGTCGTGTGACCATAACCCAGGTCCGGTTTAATCCAAATCATGCTCTGATACCATCTTGTAACATCCTGAAAATCGGGGGTCGAGCATAAACTCAACTCCCGAGTTCCAACGCATCACTTATGCAACAAAATGAATAATGATTAAATGTTGTCTGTATCAGTGCATTGAACATGAGTGAGATTAAGCCAAAACAGCATATCATACTCCAGAGACAGTTAAATTGCAAGCGGAAGACTGTGATAGATATATAAAATATAAATGGTGAGTCTCCAGAGTGTGATAATGTTACCAGGTTAAATAATTATAAGTACAATTCTAAAATATACCAAGTTGCGGAAATGTAATGTCTTCTATCCCAAATACGATAGCCCCGTCAATACAATACCAGGTCTTCATAGACCTGTCAGAGAGTTACATGAAGAAGAACTCCTCCTCAACCTTATAGTAGTAGTCCGGCTCTGCTTCATAAGCATCGCCATCACCTGAAACTTAACAAATCTGGTAGGTATTTGGAACACTGTCCCGTAACGTGGGAGTGAGTGATCAACTCAGTGGAACAGTAAAGCATAGGTTAACATGTTATCAATTCAGTCAAGCAGTAATGATAAAGCAGTACAATCAAACAATTCTAAATACTCTTATTAATGCAAGTATGAATGCAGTCATGATGTATGCCCTTGCCAAACCACCCTCATGCGACACTATTTTACGTTCGCGAATGCGTTCATCCCTCAATGCTCCACATCTACCAGGCACATACAGTGTGATAATAAGCATAATTACCGAGTAGTTATTAGTCCATTTCAAACAGCAGTATTGGCAAACTAAGGTATCTCCCTTGTATCATTCTCAAACATGATCCATTCTAAGGTCGTCAATCCTAGTAATCTCATACAATGGTGTGTTTCTAGGTTGCTGCAAAGGCTGTCAGGGCTGTTACACATAAAGGTTACACCACTCCCCCATCACCTTTTTAACGGTTCATCACTATATAGATACAGGCCTAGTTCATACTCTATACACTGCGGCAAAACTCGTCGTCTCACCGCAAATTCAGAGTATGCTCGTGGTCACTACAAAGGGCTGCCAGGGTTATTGCTCGCAATCGTTGCACCACTCCCCCATCACCTTATCAATGTAAGCCGACAGCACGAATATAGTGTCTCATACCACCATAATCGGCTCACGAGTTTGATTGCTCACTGGTCATTGCGGGGAGGCACGTGGCCCCAACGTAGGTCGACAGCTCGACCACGGTGTCCCATACCACCATGCCCAGCTCATGAGTCTTAGCGGATCGAGGTACCATGGTTAAAAGGGATTTCACTGGTAAGTTTGGTACCCTAGGTTCAAGCAGAGGTGTCCAAACATGGTGAACATACATAAGACAGATCGGGTTACTTGACGAGCTCGGCTAGCTCGAGCGTACAACAAGTTGGACAACATGAAGTGCATAAGCACTTCGTGTGGCCAACCACTATCGCCAACCAAAGTAGGACTCGGGTTCGTCGAACACATCTTACGTGGAAAATGAATCTCAGCCACGCATTCATTTTCGTTAACGATTGCCTGGACTATAATCATAGCCCCAATCACATTCAATTGCAGATAGTTAAAGCAGTAATGAATCAAGATTTAAATCATACAACCGAAATCTGATATTATCCGTTTAGGGCTGCCAGGGCTCTTGCACGCACTCGTTGCTCCACTCCCCCATCACCCATGACGGTTCATACAACGTAAACATGAATTTAAACATATGCATTACATAGATAAAATCATACAATCAGTTGAGCATGTTATGAAGCACAACACAAGCATGAGTTTGTACATATTCAATTCTTAATCACACAGTTATCCAAGGAAATCATACACATAGTTAAAGGAGTTGAGAATCATATCTCAACACCCTTATACATTACAATTTACTAACTACTACTCATTCAAACATTTCAACAAACACATAGACTACATACATCAACATACATGACATATGTTGATCACATAGGTATTAGTCCAAATCCTTTCACTAGGGAGTTGCCCCAATGGATAACACGCGAGCACCCACGACGGATAGTCATGGAAAGCAAGAATCCAAGTTCCATATTCATTCAATCATTTCCACAAACACTTGGGCTACACATTTTAACATATATAGTGTATATTGGTCGTGGCATGAATTAGGGCAAATCCTTTTGTCAAAGGGGTATCGCCAATACAACAATCATATATCCATGACAATTAGTCATGGCGAGCACGAATGAGAATTCTATACTCATTCTGTCATTTTCACTAACACTTATAATACACTCTTTTCAACATACATAGTGTACATTAGCAAAACATGTATTAGGGCGAGTCCTTTCGCCAAACAAGTATTTTATCCATATATAATATATCGATACAGCAAATAATCATGGCAAACACATTTCCAAAATTTATACGTATACGGTACTTTCTACAAATACCTAGAGTATGTAAAATTCCATATTCTTCATCTTTAATCGAAACGGAAAACAGACAGCACTTTGTACATGTGCAATTCCATGCAGATCATGAATCTATCATTATCTGACATTGAAAGCGTTGAAAACCATAACCTCTACACCTAAAGTCCACACCTTTTGTCGTAGAATCGTAACGGAGTCGATGGATTTGCTAAGCTTTCATATACAGTAGTTTGATAACCTATAGAATGAAATAGGTTAGCTATTTCCTAACCTACAACTATCAAAACCCCAAATCAGTTTAGGGTTAGGGTTTCTTACCTAGAAACAGAGCTGAAATCGCCGGAAAAATGATTAGAACGGAGCGGTGTAGCTTGTGTAGCGGCAGGGTAAAGTGGCAGGGAGATTCCCCCACTTCTCTCACACTTTCTCTCTCTTTTCTCTCTTCTCTCTCTAGGGTTTCTCTCAAATTCGTATGGCTATGAGAGAGAGGGTTCTAAGGTCCTTATATAGTCCCAAAACTCACTAAAATAGACTTGAAGTCAAGGTATACTTAGGTTATAACCAAAGTGAGCAGGTTTCAGCTCAACGGAGGACTTTTGGCGGGCCTCCTTAAGCCAAAGGTCGGACTTAAGCTCACAGACATTGGATGTAGGTGAAGTTAAGTTTTTGTTCCGGTCGGCTTTCCAGATCACGCGTGGCAGACCAGTTTCAGTTCAACGGTCAATGGATCTCTATCGAAAATTTCGAGTACATGGATATGTTTATAAAATTTTTCCTGACCCGAGGGTGTATTTGGGTCAGATTCTGATGGTCTGGTTGCCTAATACTGATCCGCAAGTGAGAGGTGCCAGATTACTATTTGAGATATTTATTTTTAAAGAAAATCAAGTATTTTCACACTCCTCGCTCCGGACTCAAGCGAACAGCCGTGGGATACTATCTGGATTTGATTTCCGAGATGGTTGTCAAGCCCAGCAAGGCGGTCCTAATTCCTTAACTTCGTATTATTCGGACTCCTGAGGTGCGGTCTAGACCTGATACGAAGTTTCGAGATGCTCCCGAGAGCAGACGGGTAATGAGATTGATCCTAGATTTTAGGGTAACCTAGCGTCAATGATTCTACAAGTTTTGGGTCTTGCAGATCGTATTTAAAGTGACTGATGCTAATTTCACAGGTACTCGAGTTTAACACTAGCTAATTCTCGCCTAATTTCTAGAGGATTTAGTCCTGGGTGACTTCGGTCTGAGGTGGTACTTAGTCCTTTGTAGCAATGTTTAGTTTAAGTATTGTTTCTCATTACCTAAACTTTAAGATAGTGTCTAATGTGAAAGTACTTAGAGACGTTTAAAGAACAAGGTAGTGAAAGGTGAGATTTGTGAATAATGGGTTAAGAAGCGATTTTAGACTGTGGGATTCAGTTCTGACAAGTTAATAAGGTGTTAGGATCGACCCATTGCCTAAGGACGTGTAATCCCAGGTTGGCAAAAATCTGGGATGTTACATACCACCAACCTCAGCCCTGCCCAGCCCATAAGTCTTGTGGATTGTACCACTAACGGTTAGAATTAGACTCAATAAATGGGAACGAGGTATCCTAGATTCAATTTGTTATTATCATACATTTTTTTTACGGTGCGAGCATCCCGTGTAGTCTAGCTACGTCGGTTATCCGTATTCGACTCAGGGTCGATCCAACAAGCCTATGGTGGCCGACCTAACTTGTGTCACCCCTTAGTTCAGGCGGTTAATTGACTTTCCCAACGTTATAAGTAACCTAAGCATCACTACAACCTAACAATTTGTCATGTCATCATATCATGGATTTAACAACATAACCACTTAGGCACTTCATCAAATATGTGAGCATCAATAGCACAACACAATTACTTAGGCATTTTATCAAACCTCTGAGCATCGATAGAACCACACATTTCCTTAGGCATTTTATCAAACATATGAGCATCAATAAAACCACACATCTATCTACGCATTCCATCAAACATGTGAGCATCAATATACCAACACATTCAATCACTTAGACATTTTATCAAACATGTGAATATCAATAAATGATTAACCACACATGTTATAATCAAACTCAAAATATGTACATGCTAGCAATCAATAAAATATTCACCACAAAAGATCATTAACTGGGACCCTCAAGAGTCGATAAATGGAAATATGGGTATAATGGTCCGTACCTTATGACGATCTGCTTGACTCGCGGCACTCATGGGGTTAGGGTATTAGAGAAATATCATTGAAAGACTTAAACAAGCATAAAAGCTTGTGGAATTAGGGACAAACACCTATTGAAGTCCTAAATTACAAGTGTGATTCAATACTAACCTCCAATCATTGTCGGGAAAGCTCCGACGATGAATCTTATTACGGCGAGGCGGCTAGAGAGGGGATGAGAGGATGGAGATGCACCAACATTCAGACCCCAAGCTCTCTCTCTCTCTCTCTCTCTCTCTCTCTCTCCCTCTTTTCCTTTCTTCTCTTTCTAATCTTCTTCATTTCTTCGTTCTTCTCTTGTTTAAATTCGTATAGGAGGAGGGGGTGCCTAAATAAGGGCTTTATATAGTGCTAGAAGTGGTGTAAATGACCCCAATGACCCTTTATTTATTATATTAACCCTTGAGGGAGTTGTTTCCTACTAATGGGACCCAACAGGAGGTATATGGGTCAATCTAAGCCATGGGATAGGTGCTTCATAAGGTGATCTATGTTTGGACACAAACATACGATGATCGGGCATGATGATTAACCAGGAAGGCCCTAACTTAAATCGACAGTCACCGTTGATTAATTGGGGTCATGACTATAAGGATATGTGTGGGAAATATTTTTAGTCGTCACTCCAACTTTGGACAAGAATTGAAGATTCGAAAGTTACGACTTTGTGAAAGAACAAAGGGACTAGTTTCACTTAAGTTTCAGATTTTCATATAAGGTATTCGCACAACCTAAGAACTCACCTTGTGAGTCCAAGTTAAATGATTCGAGATGCGATCTCAGCTCGATGTCCAGCGATGGACATTAAGCCCACTAAGACGAACGTATTTCTATAGACTCGAGTTTAATGGCCCACTAACTTGCGGTATAGAGCTTGTTTGAATAATCAATGTATTTCTAAAATGAATTGGGTAGCGAGATTTCCTGCGCACAATGATTAGGGTTTGAATTAGCTAAGTTTATAGTGTGACCTATTTGTAATTAATGAGAACGATGATTTGATCCTAATCACCCTAAACCATTAGTTCTTAGTCTAAATAAGTAAATGGGTTAGTCTGGTTCGTTAATTAAGATTCGACCCGTAGTTGTCGTAGCTTTTGTTAGGTCTTTATTTAGTTATGTTCATCGTAATTAGTCAACTCTAGGTTAGCTAGGCTTAGGCCTTGGATGAAGAAATCATGACGAGGCTAGATTTGAGGTTTACGTGATTGAGAGAATTCATTGGCTTCCTACGGTTGATTAATTGAATTTGTGTCGTTTATTGAGTGTCAAATATTACATATTCTTCCCTATTTATATCTTAGTTTTATGAACATGATAATGCTTAATGGTATATTTTATACATGTTTGTGTTGCAAGGTAAATCTGAGAGCTTGGCAAGGTGAATCTAAGAGCTTGGATTGAAAAGAATGTTGAAAGCATGGATTTTATGCTCAAGAATCACCAAGGCAAGGAATGGATCTTACAAGACCAAGATTGAAGAATTTACATGTCAAAGATCTAAGGAAATTAAGTGAGGAATGAAGAGAATCGAAGATTTGAAGTGAAGAAAACGAATCCTAAAAATTCGCGTGAAATTCGACTAGACTGAGTTCTGGTTCAACTAGCCCGAGTTTGGTTCGAGTAGCCTGAGAAAGTTTAGCTTGAAATCCAACAACATTATCTTTTAAATTCGCATCAATCTGAATGGTCAAAGATTTCACTCGACTAGTCAAAGACTATGGTTTGAGTAATCGAAGATTGCTTCGAATAGCCGAAGGTTATGCAGATTTTGCGCGGACTGTATAAATTTGAGGTGGTTTCTGAACTTTTCCAACTTAGTGTGAAAGTTGGAGTTCCCCAACTATAAATAGGAGTTTCTAGGATGCTCTAAGGCATTTTCTAGGGTTTAAGGAGTGGAGCAAAAGGGTGGAGAGCCGCTGCCAAGAGTTTTCTTCTTCTTCCTTTGTTTGTTTTTATGCTTTCCTTAAGAGATTTTTGTTTAATCGTGTCTATAGTTAACTAAACCTCTTAGCTAGGGCTAAGAGGTGAAGCATGTAGCGTGATTGGGATGTTTACTTTGCTTTGATTCATGTTTATATTGAAATTTATTGATTTCTATTTGATTTTAAGGAATGTTTTCTGTTTTCTATGGTTTATTGTGACTTAAATTACAATAGACGCTACGATAGCTTTGAGTATCTTCTTTTCTCATTTGTGATTGTAGGATTGGTAAATCCTGTTGTTTGTCATAGTCTCCTGGGCATGGTTGGTGATGGAATCCCTTCCAAATCTTCACAATTCTCATCTCTTGAGACTAATTCAATGAAAGTTTAGAAATTTGATCATCTCTTCTTCCAACTGGGTAAGATAGGACTCTGATTCCAGTTGTGTCTCTTGAATCAAGTAAGGTAACATCCTAATATCTACAATTGGATCCTTGACACCCTAGTTTCCACCTTTAAATTCAAAAGTTTCAATCTACAATATTCACAATTACTCCCTTTATTCCAGATTTCTAATTTACATCTTCTTCTAGCTCTAATTCTAGTTACTTTAAAAAACATATAAGATTAGTCCTTGTGGATTCGACCTCGGTCTCATTGAGATTATTACTACATGACGACCTTACACTTGGGGTTGTGAACATGGTTCTTTACTGGTACCATCCACGTATAAGCTAACACTGAGTGTTAACCGTCAATAAGTGACAACATGAGTTAATTATATTAAAAAATTTTAAGAGTTTTTCAAAATCCAAAATAGATTAACTTTAAGACGTTACAAAAATGGTGTGCATGTGCGCAAGTGAGCATGCCTTTATTTATGTGTGTGTGTGTGTGTGTGTGTGTGTGTGTGTGTGAGGGGGGGGGGGGGGGGGGGTGTAACGTAGGATTAGGGTATCCATAAGAGTGTTCGAGTCCTTACCTCAGTGGTAGACTTTGAGGAGTTTCAACATGAGGTCTTGGGTTTGACACCCATGGGTGGTGAAATCCCACTATGGCGTACGTGGGTGTGTGTAAAAAAAAAAAAAAAGAAAAAGGTATCAACAATAGAGAGGAGCTTGTTATAGAGAGAGAGATTATGATTTTTGTAACGCCCTGAAAATCGGGGGTAGAGTAGAAGCTCAACTCCCGAGTTCCAACGCATCACTTATGCAACATAGATAATGATCATTAAATGTTGTCCGTATTAGTGCATTAAACATGAATGAGATTATCCTAAAGCAACATATACTCCAGAGATGATTAAATTAAGCAAGAAGAAGACTGTGATAGATATATAAAGTATATAAGTGGTTATAAAGCCCCAGAGTATGATCATGTCACCAGGCTAAATATATACATGTTTATTCCAAAATATACACAATGCAAAGTGTAATGTCCAACTAATTTGTATCCCTGTAATCCCGTCGATTAGTACATGGTGTACATAGATTTGCCTGATAGCTACATATAGGAGAACTCCTCATCGTCGTAGAAGTCAGGCTCCGCTTCGTAAGCCTCGCCATCATCTCCAGCTAAAACAGAGTCTGGTTGGTGTTTTAAAACACCGTTCCAAAGTGGGAGTGAGTGATTAACTCAGTGGTACTAAAGGCAAAGGTTAACATGTCATTAATTCAATCAAGCGGTAATGATAAAGCAATACAATAATCATATATTAAGTACTCTTGTTAATGCGGGAATGGTATGCTATAATGATGCATGCCCTCGCCTGCACTCCCTCAGCGACATCACTCACGATTGCGCATGGTAAACTCAATAAACATGCGCTTCCTCACCAAAGCACATGCAATGCGGTGCATGATCGTGTTAGCCAAGTAATTATTTAGGCTTATTCATACAGCAGTGTAACGCCTTGAAAATCGGGGGTCAAGCATAAACTCAACTCCCGAGTTCCAACGCATCACTTATGCAACAAAATGAATGATGATTGAATGTTGTCTATATTTGTGCATTGAACATGAGTGAGATTAAGCCAAAACAACATATCATACTCCAGAGACAATTGAATTAGTAAGCGGAAGACTGTGATAGATAAATAAAATATATAAACTGTGGTGAGTCTCCCGAGTGTGATAATGTTACCAGGTTAATTCATTATGAGTACAATTTCAAATTATACCAAGTTGTGGAAGTGTAATGTCTTCTATCCCAAACACATAGCCCCGTCAATGCAATACCAGGTCTTCATAGACCTGTCAGATAGCTACATGTAGGAGAACTTCTCCTCAACATCATAGTAGTAATCCGGCTCTACTTCATAAGTATCGCCATCACCTGAAACTCAACAAATCTGGTTGGTGTGTACAACACCGTCCCGTAACGTGGGAGTGAGTAATCAACTCAGTGGAACAATAAAGCATAGGTTAACATGTTATCAACTCAGTCAAGCAGTAATGATAAAGCAGTACAATTAAATAATTCTAAATACTCTTATTAATGCAAATATGTATGCAGTCATGATGTATGCCATTGCCAAACCACCCTCGTGCGACACCATCTTACGTTCGCGGCATGCTTCCATCCCTCAGTGCTCCACATCTTCCAGGCACATGCAATGCTATGATGAGCATGATTACCGAGTTGTTATTAGTCCATTTCAAACAGCAGTATTGGGAAACTAAGGTACCTACCTTGTATCATTCCCAAACATGATCCATTCTAGGGTCGTCAGAACTAGTTAATCTCATACGATATTATGATTTGAGAGGCATCGCGAAGGCATCACAAAGGGTTTATCACCCGTCAGCACAGATACAGATCTCACCGTATGTGGCTCAATTGCTGGCCGTCAACTCGAATACAGGTCTCACCATACTCGGCTCAATCGCTGGCCGTCAGCTCGAATACAGGTCTCACCGTACTCTACTCAACTCATGCTCTAGTTGCTGTGAAGGGTTCATCGCCAATCACAGACTTTAGAGTATACTCAAAGACACTACGAAGGACTCGTCGCCCGTCAGCACGAATACAGGTCTCACCATATTCGACTCTCGTCGTAGGTGTCGACAGCTCGAATATAGTGTCCCATACCACCATAATCGGCTCACGAGTCTGGTTGCTCACTGGTCACTACGGGGAGGCACGTGGCCCCAACGTAAGCCGACAGCTCGACCACGGTGTCCCATACTACCATGCCCGGCTCATGAGTCTTAGCGGATCGAGGTACCATGGTTAAAAGGGATTTCACTAGTAAGTTTAGTACCCTAGGTTCAAGCAGTAGCATCCAAACATGGTGAACATACATTAGACAGATCGGGTTACTTGACGAGCTCGGCTAGCTCGAGCGCACAACAAGTTGGACAACATGAAGTGCATAAGCACTTCGCGTGGCCAACCACTATCGCCAACCGAAGTACGACTCGGGTTCGTCGAACACATCACACGTGGCAAATGAATCTCATACACGAATTCAATCTCGTTACCGATTGCCTAGACTATAATCATAGCCCCAAACACAATCAATTACAGAACAGTTAAAGCAGTAATGGATCAAGATTTCAAATCATACAATCAAAGTCTGATATTATCCGTTTAGGGCTACCAGGGCTGTTGCACGCACTCGTTGCTCCACTCCCCCATCACCCATGACGGATCATACAACGTATACATGAATTTAAACATATGCATTACATAGATAAAATCATACAATCAGTTGAGCATGTTATGAAGCACAACACAAGCATGAGTTTATACATATTCAATTCCTAATATACAGCTATCCAAGGAAATCATACACATAATTAAAGGAGTTGAGAATCATTTCTCAACACCCTTGTACATTACAATTTACTAACTACTACTCATTCAAACATTTCAACAAACACTTAGACTACATACATCAACATACATGACATATGTTGATCACATAGGTATTAGGCCAAATCCTTTCACTAGGGAGTTGCCCCAATGGATAACACCCTAGCACCCATGACGGATAGTCATGGCAAGCAGGAATCCAAGTTCCATATTCATTCAGTCAGTTCCACAAACACTTGGGCTACACATTTTAGCATATATAGTGTATATTGGCCGTGGCGTGATTTCGGATAAATCCTTTCGTCAAAGGGGTATCGCCAATACATCAATCATATATCCATGACAATTAGTCATGGCGAGCACGAATGAGGATTCTATACTCATTCAGTCATTTTCACAAATACTTAGAATACACTCTTTTAACATACATAGTGTATATTAGCAAAATCATGTATTAGGACGAACCATTTCTCCAAACAAGTATTTTATCCATATATAATATATTCATACAACAAATAATCATGGCAAACACATTTCTAAAATTTATGCGTATACGGTACTTTCTACAAATACCTAGAGTATTTAAAATTCCATATTTTTCATCTTTAATCGAAACGAAAAACGGACAATACTTTGTACATGTGCAATTGAATGCAAATCATCAATCTTTCATTATCTAACATTGAAAGCGTTGAAAACCATAACCTATACACCTAAAGTCCGCACCTTTTGTCGTAGAATCGTAACGAAGTCGATAGATTTGCTAAGCTTTCGTATTTGATAGATTGGTAACCTATAGGATGCTTTAGGTTAGTTATTTCATAACCTACAACTATCAAAACCCCAAAACATATTAAGGTTAGGATTTCTTACCTAGAAACAGAGCTGGAATCATTGGGAAAGCGATTAGAACGGAGTGGTGGATCTCATGGAGCGACAGGGAAGCATGGCAGGGAGATTCTCCCACATCTCCCACACTTTCTCTCTCTTTTCTCTCTTCTCTCTCTAGGGTTTCTCTCAAATTCGTATGGCTGTGAGAGAGGGTTCTAAGGTCCTTATATAGCCTAAAAACTCACCGAAATAGACTTTGGGCAAGGTATACTTAGGTTATAACCAAAGCGAACCTGTTTCAGCTCAACGGAGCACTTCTGGTGGGCCTCCTTGAGCCAAAGGTCGGACTTAAGCTCACTAACACTGGATCTACGTTTAGTTAAGTTTTCGTTTCGGTCGGGATTCCAGATCACGCGTGGCGGACCAGTTTCAGTTCAACAGTCAGTGGATCTCGATCGGAAATTCTGAGTACATGGATATGTTTGGGGAAATATCCCTGATCCGAGGGTATAATTTGGTCTGATTCAGACAGTCTGGTTGCTTAATACTGATCCGTAAGCGAGAGGTGCCAAATTTCATAAATTTATATTTTATTTTGAATTAATTTCACATTTCTCACACTCCCCGCTCAGGACTCAAGCGAATTGCACTGGGACACTATCTGGATTTGATTTCCGAGATGGTTGTCAAGCCCAGCAAGGCGGTCCTAATTCCTTAACTTCGTGTAAATTGGACTTCCGATGTACGGTACAAATCTGATACGGAGTTTCGTGATGCTCCCGAGAGCAGACGGGTAATGAGATTGATCCTAGATTTTAGGGTACCCCAGTGTCAATGATTCTACAAGTTTTGGGTCTTGCAGATCGTATTTAAAGTGATTGGTGCTAATTTCACAGGTACTCTAGTTTAACACTAGCTAATTCTCGCCTAATTTCTAAAGGATTTAGTCCTGAGTGATTTCTGTCTGAGGTTGTACCTGGGCCTTTGTAGTTATGTTTAGTTTAAGTATTGTTCTTCATCACCTAAACTTTAAGATAATGTCTAGGGTGAAAGTACTTAAAAAAATTAAAGAACAAGGTAGTGAATGGTGAGATTTGTGAAGGAAAAGGATTAAAAAGCAATTTTTGACTTAGGGAATGAGTTTTAACAAGTTAATAAGGTGTTAGGAACGACCCATTGCCTAAGGACGTCTAATTCCAGGTTGGCAAAAATTCGGGATGTTACAAGCAGATTCGGGAAGCTAAGGTACCTCCCTTTATATCATTTACCCAAACGATGATCCATCTAGGGTCGTCAATCGTAGTTAATCACATACGATAGGCAAGTTATAGGGCAACATCACCCCTTGATTGAAAAGCAGTGGATAGGCAAGTTCAGGTCGCTATGGGAGGCTAGTCACCTCAACGTAGGCCTAGTTTATACTTGAGATCACTACGAAAAGGCTTGTCACCTTAGCGTAGGCTGACCACTCGAATACAGTGTCCCGTACCACCGTATACGGCTCATGGTTTGGGTTGCTCACTGGACAATACGGGGAGGCTCGTCACCCCAGCGTAGGCCGACGCTCAACCACGGTGTCCCATACCACCATGCCTAGCTCATGAGTCTTAGCAGATCGTGGTACCAAGGTTGGAACGGGCTTTACATTGGTAAATGGTACCTTAGATTCAAGCAGTAGCGTTCATACATGGTAAACACACATTAGGCCAATCGGGTCACTTAACAAGTTCAATTGGTACGAGTGCACGCTAAATTAATCGGCATAGAGCGCATACGCACTCCTCGTGGCCTAACCACTGCCGACAATCACCATACGACTCGGATTCATCGAACGTATCCGTTGTGGCAAAACTAGTTCGGCCACTTGATCGGAAACCGTTACCGATTGTCTGGACTACGTATTAGTCCCAATCATACTCAAACATAATAGGCATTCATATGTGATAGTCAAAACAGCATTTAACAACTAATTCAAATATAAATCTCATTTTAGCATTTTAGCAAACACGTAATGAACATGTTATCATAAATATGTATTTCGTACATAAATCATATAGTTGAATTTAAATTACATGAAGGAATCCATTCATATAGCTAAGGTAGTTGAGAATCTTATCTCAACACTCTTATTAAATGCATTTCATCAATAATTACTCATTCAGACATTTTATCAAACACTTGGACTACACATTTCAACATACATTAAACAATTTAGTAAAAACATATATTAGGGCAAATCCTTTCGCAAAGGAGTTGTCATACATACAACAGTCACGTATTCTAGATTAATAGTCATGGTAAACATAAGTCATGATTTTACTTTCATTTAAACATTTCAACAAACACATGGAATGCATTATATTTCGACATAGTTCATATATATGTGTAATACATGAAAAACGTCGTATCTAAGTACATGTGGCAGCAATTAAGTCAGTCATAAATCATTAACTGACATTGAAAGCCTTGAAAACCATGACCTAAACGTTTATAGTCCGCACATTTCGTCGGTTTGCTCGTTACGAACTCGGTTCGTACACCACATCTCCGTCTACAGCACAACGGCTACCTAAATCATGAAATAGGTTAGCTATTTCACCAATTCCTCTATTTGGATTCCTAAAATGAGATTATGGTTAAGATTTTATACCCAAATCGAAGCTAGAATCAACGGTGTAGCAATGGTTGGGTGGTGATTCAACACGAGGAGCAGTGGGAATGAATCCCAGTAACGATCTCCTGAACTCTCTCTCTCTTCTCCTCACTCTTTTCTCCTCTTTTCTCTCTTCTCTCTCCTAGGGTTAGAAAAATTCGTATGGAATGAGAGGGGTGGTTTAAGGGCTATATATAGGCTCAGAAGTGGTGTAAATGGCCCCAGGGCCATGATATACTTAGGTTATAGCCAAAGGGTGTTCGTTTCAGGCAAACGGAGCTCATCCGGAGGTCCATTGCTCGCATACGGTCTGAAGAAATTTTCCTGACAATGGATCTATGCTAGGTTAAGATTTCGGTCCGATCAAATTAGTGGATCGATCGTGGAGGACCCGTTTCAGTTCAACGGTCATGGTTACTTGATCAGGGCTACAAGTATACTGACATGTGCAGGAAAATTTCCCTGATCCACGGATAAAGTTTGGTCGGAAACTGATGGTCTGAAACCTTAAATTTCACCTGCAAGAGAACGGTCCAATTCACTTAAATTTTAGTTCATTTTCTAAAGATATTCACGTTTCTCACACACTTTACTCAGGGCTCTAGTTGTGCGTTTTTGGATACTATTCGAGCTCTATTCCCGTGATGGTTGTCAAGCCCAGCAAGACGGTCATAACCGTATAGTTTAGCGGTTATTGGACTTTCGACGCGCGGTCCAGGTCCGATACAGAGTTTCAATGCGCTCCTGAGAGCAATTGGGTTTTGAGATTGCTCCTAGGTCTTAATGTAATGTTGAGTTGGTGATCCTAATGGTTTTGGGTCTTACGGTTCATATAGATGGTAGTTTAAGCTAATTCACCGTTTAATTTAGTCTGGTACTTAATTAGACTTCGCCTAAATTCTAAAGAATTCGATCCTTAGTGATTTCTGCATGAGGTGGTACTCGGGTCTTTGTAAGGATTTTTCCGAGACGTTACAATCTACCCCCCTTAAAGAAAAATTTCGTCCTCGAAATTAGTACCCTTTCGTACTCCTCGAGAATCTAAGGGTAGTTCTTACAGACCTCGGCTTCTGTTTCCCAAGTAGCCTCTTCCTCAGTGTGGTGTGTCCACAGTACTTCACAAGTGGGATAACTTTACTGCACAGCACATGTTCCTTCCTGTGTAGAATACACCTCAGTCACAGTACATAGGTAACATCGTCACTCAACTGTACCTGCTCCCACTTGATAATATAGGAAGGATTAGGAATATATTTCTTCAGCATCGATACGTGAAATACGTTGTGCATGCCGCAAGTGATGTGGGCAAAGCAAGGTGGGTACGCTACCACACCCACTTGGCCTAGAATCTGGAATGGACCAATAAATCTGGTGTGAGTTTTCCCTTCTTGTCAAAACGAAAAACTCCCTTCATTGGGAAAACATTAAGAAACACATGGTCCCCAACCTCAAACTCTAGCTGTCTCCGTCTGGTATCGGCATAACTCTTCTGTCTGCTCCGTGCTGCAAGAAGTCGACGCCTGATAATGTTGATCTTCTCCGAGGTCGCCTGTACCAAATCTGGGCCAATCAAACTCTTCTCACCAACCTCTACCCAGCAATGCGTTGCTCGAAATGGACGCTCATACAGTGCTTCATAGAGAGTCATGTCAATGCTCGCTTGAAAGCTATTGTTATAAGTGAACTCAACATAAAGAAGACAATCATCTCAAATGTCTTTGAAATCAAGCACACATGCCCGCAACATATCCTCTAGCACCTGATTGACCCATTCTGTCTGCCCATCCGTCTGTGGGTGGAAGTGGTACTAAACTTCAGTTTCCCATTGCTTCTTAGATATGAGTCCAGAAGATAGACGTGAATCGCGTGTTTCGATCCGACACGATCTCCATAGGCACCCCATGCAGACATACTATCTCCTTAATGTACAACCTGGTCAAATCATTTACCGAGTTTGAGACTTTAATCGGGAGGAAATGAGCCGATTTTGTCAATCGGTCCACGATCACCCAAATGGAGTCATGTCCCTTCCTCGTCTTTGGTAATCTGGAAATGAAATCCATAGAGACGAAATCTCATTTCCATTCAACTATAGGCATGGGCTGAAGTAAACCAGGAAGTCGGTGATGCTCGACCTTGACCTACTGGCACGTGAGACAACCGGACACAAAGTTTGCTATGTGGGTCTTCATGTTGTCCCACCAGTACGAACGTTTCATATCTCGATACATCTTCGTACTATCAGGATACATCGCCATCTTCGAATTGTGAGCGGCTTCAATTACTTCCTTTCTTAAGTCATGAAGATTTGTGACGTATAGGCAGCCACGATAACGTAAACCCTCATCCGAACCAACTCTCCATTCAAAGTCTTCATCGCCACTAGCTCGCTTTCTCATTTTAACCAACCTTTCATCTTCCCTCTGAGCCACAATGATTCGGTCATCAATAAGTGATTGTACACAAATATGCGCGACACTCTCTAACGGCTCCTCTACTGTAAGTTTCTGCTCAAAGTCTCGCACAAATTCCACCATGTTCCATTCTTCTATCATTAATGGAGCCGCAAATTCTATTGTCTTCTTGCGGCTCAACGCATCTGCCACAAGGTTGGCCTTGCCAGGATGGTAGGAGATCTCACTTGAAGTCTTTCAAGGTTTCCATCCATCATCGTTGCCTCATATTCAAGTCTCTCTGTGTGAATATGTACCTGAGGCTCTTGTGGTCACAAAAGAGTTCAAACTCCTCTTCGTAGAGGTAATGTCTCTAGAGCTTTAATGCAAAGATGACGGCTGCCAATTCCAGGTCGTACGTAGGGTAGTTCTCTTCGTGTTTCCTCAAATGTCGTGATGCATAGGCAATCACTCTGTCCTTCTGCATAAGAACACAACCCAAACTAACATGAGAGGAGTCAGTGTAAATGGTATATCTAACCCCCTGCTCTTGCAATAATAGCACGGGTGTGGACGTCAACTTGTCCTTCAGTTCCTGAAAGGTTGCTTCTGCCTTCTCATTTCAAGTAAACTTGAGATCCTTCCGAGTGAGCTGAGACAACAGTCTAGCTATCTTGGAAAAGTCCCTAATGAATCGACGATAGTAACCTGCCAGGCCGAGGAAACTCCTCACCTCAGTAACCGAACCAGGCTGATCCCAGTCCTGAACTGCGATCACCTTAGCAAGGTCTACAGCTATTCTTTCCTTAGACACCACATGTCCCAGGAACTTGACCTCTTCTTTCAATAAGTCGCACTTCTTGTACTGAGCGAACAACTGGTTCTTTCTGAGAGTATCAAAGACCGCTCGTAGGTGTTCTTCGTGATCTTCCTGACTCTTAGAGTATATCAGGATGTCATACAGATACAGCCGAAACACCCGGTTCATAAGGTCCATGAACACGACCGACGCGTTCGTGAGTCCAAATGACATCACAAGGAACTTGTAGTGCCCAAAATTGGTTCTGAATGTTGTTTTCTGCACGTCCTCATCCCCGACGCGCAACTGATGATACCCTAACTGTAACTCAATCTTTGAAAAATATTGTGCCCCTTTCAACTGGTCGAACAGATCATCAATCCTGGGTAAAGGATACTTGTTCTTCACTGTCACTTGGTTTAACTTGCGATAATCAATACACAATCGCAGCGATCCGTCCTTCTTCTTCACAAACAACACGGGTGCTCCCCAAGGAGATACACTCGGTCGTATGAAGCTTGCATCCAATAGATCATCGATCTGTCTCCTCAATTCCTCCATCTCACATGGAGGCATGCGATACGCCGGTAAAGATATAGGTGTCACACCAAGCACTAGGTCGATGGTAAAATCGATCTCGCGCTGAGAAGGTAATCCAGGTATCTTTTTTAACACGTCCGTGAAATCTTGAACTACTGGCGTGTTCCCAATTATCGAGCTATCAACATTCTCCAACAAGGTAGCATAACAACTAATGCGGTAGTACCAACTGACCTGAACTGGAAAAGTAAAGGTCATGCCCTCAGGTCCATGCGTTGTCACCACTCTAGTATCGCATTCGATCTCTACCTTCATCTTAGTGAGTCAATCCATACCGAGGATGACATCGTAATGACACAACGGGACGACAATTAGGTCAACGAGTACTGTTCTGCTTCCTAAGTCTATCGAGCAACCCTTACAAATCTTGGTAGTGTTTGAGAAGGTTTTGGTGGCGATAAGGAGTCTAATCCCAACCATAGGAGTAGTTTCCAATACTAGTCGCTTGACTGCTACGCATGATATTATTGAAATAGTGGACCCGGTATCCACCAATAGGAAGACCGGTATACCTTGCATGTGCGTTGTGACTTCGAAAGCCAATGGTGCTACGGTTGCTGTCTCGGATGCCTCAACTACAAGTGTGTGCATACGAGCTTGTTGAGGACGATTCAGCTGCGCTGTCATAGGTTGTTGAGGCGGCCTATTACAAGGTACATTTGGCCTATAGAAAGGTTGTGTCGGCGGTGCTGATCGTAGGGGTGGAACTGTGATAGGTTATGGTATCTGACGATTGATCTTCTGAGGAGGCGTGAAGTCGTTGTCCCTCATCTTGGTGAAGCAATAAGTGTCCATATGGCCCAACCTTTTGTAGTAGGTGCACCACAGATCTGATCGCCTAGGTTGGGTTGATGGAGCCGTAAGCCTAAGAGGCGAATCTACACGTGGCCTCTTGTCGAGGAATGATCTGTTCAGCAAATCGAGTCGAGGCCTCGGACCCATGGGTACACGCGTACAGGATAGTCTGTCCCCATCCAGCTCAGCTCGTAGGGACATGTTCACTAGCTCAGCATAGTTGGGAATGCTAGCACAACACATCTTCGTGAGGATATCCGGCTGCAGACCATCTGAGAAATGTCGTATCTTCATCTGCTCATTCGCTAGTATCGAAGGAACGTATCTGGCCAGTTCTGTAAACTTGTTCTCATATTTCAACACGGTCATCCCTCCCTATCGGAGGCAAAGATATTCTCCCTCCTTTTCATTATGGTAAGTGAGGGGGAAGTACTTCCCATGGAAGCGGGTCTCGAAAGCTTCCCACGTCCATACGTACCCAGCAGCAACTGTCCGTAGGATGCTGTCCCACCATAGACTAGCCTCCTTCTCGAACATATACATGACCAACTCAACCAGCTCTACCTCAGTGCAGTGCAGCGGCTTCAGCATCTTAGAGATGCAGTCAAGCCACTATTCGGCCTCCTCGGGTCTATGAGTAACCACAAAAGTGGGAGGTCGGAAGTGCTGAAATCGCTCAAATAAACCGCTGGCATTCATGTTTCTAGTAGGGTGCACAAGTGGTGCTCATGTGTAGCAGGAGAAGGGCCCCCATTAGAGTCTTGGGCCTCCTCTTTTTCTTCTTCCTGCTCTTCTTCATCGCTTCCCTCTTCATCGTTATCTTCTCCCCCACTTCCTTCCTCAAATTCTTCTTCCTCCTCCTCTTCACTACTTCCTTCCTCTTCCTCTATCTCGTCACCATACTCATCAAGTCGGACTTGATGTTGTCGCGGCCTAATGTCATGTTGTTGAGTGTGGTGTCATTGATGAAGTGGATCGGCGCAAGCTCATCTGTGTTAAGGCTGTAGCAGAATTCACGAGGAAGCTTGCATATAAGTCGGCCAAATGGGAGTGAAATATCTCCCCTAACAGCGCGTGCAGTCTGGACTATCTGAAGTAGGACGTATGTAAGCAGACACAGCTTGTCTCCCTACCCAGCTTTGTATAGGAAGTCCACCATCAAATGTGTGCATTTCGTGCGATTGCTCCACCTCGGATACACATTGTATGTGAATATGTGGCAAAGTAGGCGGAAGTCATAAGTCATCTTGGTCACTGGGAGGCAGTTGCCTCGCATCCAGGGGACCAGTCGGCCATAAAGAAATCGCGTGCGACGATCTCTTTCACGCATACTCTTGAGATTCTTATCGCTAGCATGTACCTCTCCACGTTGAATCCCCATAATTCGGGTTATCACACCAACATCGACGGTGGCTTCCCGCCTTCCCACAGGGATAGTAAACTGTAGAAGCTCCAGCAGTGGATCTCGTATGTGGGCGTAGAAGGATCGGACAGTGTTGTCATACGCACGTGACTTGCCTTCAAATATGGGACCCCACCCGGCGTCCAACAGGAGGTCCATCACTGGATAAAGCCCAAATAGTCTTTCGTCCACATGTGCTTCAAAGATAACTCTACAGCCTTGAAACCTACCATGTCCGACACCCACCGGTAGAGCTCTTTTGAGAGAAATTTGGAGATCGAGATCCCGCTTCGTCCTTCACTCCCGCTCAATGTTAGTGATAGCCTCGGTACCTTTCTGCTTCCTTGGACGGGTAGGGTCGTTAGGCCCGGTTTCATATGTGGCCGCCCTCTTCTTTCCCATAAGGGAAAGGAGTGTGGAAAGGGAATAGATGGCCGCCACTAGCTCAAAAAGAGCCATGAGAGTGAAGAAAACTTGAAGGACGAGATGGGTTGGTAGATTGTGGGGGTTTATGAGACACAAAGATGGATTTGTGTGCTTAAATGAGGAGAATGAGGGAGATGAGTGGTTGTAGAAGATGGGTTTTGAGGGAAATGATGGTGGGTGTATGTGTATTGGAGAAGAAGAAGATGGAGTGTGGAATGAAGATTTGAGAGAGAAAAATCAGATTTTAATGGGTTTTGAGAGCTTGGAGGGGTGAAATGGAGTGGAAAGGGGTCAAATGGGACATATAGGGTGGTCCCACACGTGAGGGGGACCCACCACAAGTGTGTGGATGGTGGTGGGCTGCCGGACCCGCTGGACCCAACCGCGATGCATCCGGTCGGCACGATGGCACCGCCGCCTTGGGGCGGTGGCCTCCCGAAAATGTGTGGGGGCCATTCTGGTTCCCCCCGTTTTGTGTAATTTGGACCCCCGCGTCCATTTGAGGCAGTTTCAGAGTCCAACGAGTGGGTATTCGTGCCTTTCGGATTATTTCAAACGTGGGATTCACTGAATTATCGTCCAAACTCGTCGATTGACTGTCTAGAGGGGGTTGAGATCATTTCCCGTGATCTCAGACATATACGGGGTGGGTTTCAACTGTCAGTTTCTCCCGTCGGTGAAATTTGTGATCCTATGATCATTTCTACGTTTTATCGCCCCCACCTAAGTCAAAGTACGTCAGTGTGTGTCGTGTTACCATAACCTAGGTCCAGTTTAATCCAAATCATGCTCTGATACCAACTTGTAATGCCCCGAATATCGAAGGTCGAGCAGAAGCTCAACTCCTGAGTTCCAACGCATCACTTATGCATCATAGATAATGATGATTAAATGTTGTCCGTATTAGTGCATTAAACATGAATGAGATTATACTAAAATAGCATATCATACTCTAGAAATGATTAAATTAAGCAAGCGAAAGACTATGATAGATATATAAAGTATATAAGTGGTTATAAACCCCCAGAATATGATCATGTCACCAGGCTGAATAAATACATGTTTGTTCCAAAATATACAAATTGCAAAGTGTAATGTCCAACTAATTCGTATCCCTGTAATCTCGTCGATCAGTACATGGTTGTACATAGATTTGCCTGATAGCTGCATATAGGAGAACTCCTCCTCATCGTCGTAGAAGTCAAGCTCCGCTTCGTAAGCCTCGTCATCATCTCCAGCTAAAATAGAGTCTGGTTGGTGTTTTAAAACACCGTCCCAAAGTGGG
This sequence comes from Magnolia officinalis, assembly GCA_021015155.1. Classification (NCBI taxonomy): domain Eukaryota; kingdom Viridiplantae; phylum Streptophyta; class Magnoliopsida; order Magnoliales; family Magnoliaceae; genus Magnolia; species Magnolia officinalis. The sequence continues at coordinate 31,483,536 of JAJHSJ010000006.1, forward strand.
AGTGAGTGATCAACTCAGTGGTACTATAAGGCAAAGGTTAACATGTTATCGATTTAGTCAAGCAGTAATGATAAAGCAATACAATAATCATATCCTAAGTACTCTTGTTAATGTAGGAATGGTATGTTATAATGATGCATGCCCTCACCTGCACTCCCTCAGCGACATCATCTCACGATCGCGCATGGCAAACTCTTAAACATGTGCTTCCTCGCCAAAGCACATGCAATGCGGTGCATCATCGTGTTAGCCAAGTAATTTTTTAGGCTTATTCATACAGCAGATTCGGGAAGCTAAGGTACCTCCCTTTATGTCATTTACCCAAACGATGATCCATCTAAGATTGTCAATCCTAGTTAATCACATACGATAGGCATGTTATAGGAGAACATCACCCCTGATTGAAAAGCAGTGGATAGGTAAGTTCAGGTCGCTACGGGAGGCTCGTCACCTCAACGTAGGCCTATTTTATACTCGAAGTCACTACGGAAAGGCTCGTCACCTTAGCGTTGGCCGACAGCTCGAATACAGTGTCCCATACCACTATATTCGGCTCACGAGTTTAGGTTGCTCACTGGACACTATGGGGAGACTCGTCACCCCATCGTAGGCCGACAGCTCGACCACGGTGTCCCATACCACCATGCCTGGCTCATGAGTCTTAGGGGATTGTGGTACCAAGGTTGAAACGAGCTTTACATTGGTAAGTGGTACCTTAGATTCAAGCAGTAGCGTCTATACAAGGTAAACATACATTAGGCCAATCGGGTTACTTAACCAGTTCGATTGGTACGAGCATACGCTAAATTAATCGACATGGAGCGCATACGCACTCATCGTGGCCTAACCATTACCGATAATCACCATATAACTTGGATTTATCAAACGTATCCATTGTGGCGAAACTAGTTCGGCCACTTAATCGGAAACCGTTACCGATTGCCTGGACTACATATTAGTCCCAATCATACTCAAACATAATAAGCATTCATATGTGATAGTCAAAACAGTATTTAACAACTAATTCAAATATAAATCTCATTTGAGCATTTTAGCAAACACATAATGAACATATTATCATACATATGTATTTCGTACATAAATCACGTAGTTGAATTTAAATTACATGAAGGAATTCATTCATATAACTAAGGTAGTTGAGAATCTTATCTCAACACTCTTATTAAATGCATTTCATCAACAATTACTCATTCAGACATTTTATCAAACACTTGGACTACACATTTCAACATACATGAAATAATTTAGTTAAAACATATATTAGGGCAAATCCTTTCGCAAAGGAGTTGTCATACATACAACAGTCACGTATTCTATATTAATAGTCATGGCAAACACAAGTCATGATTTTACTTTCATTCAAACATTTCAACAAACACATGGAATGCATTATATTTTGACATAGTTCATATATATGTGTAATACATAGAAAACGTCGTGTCTAAGTACATGTGACAGCAATCAAGTTAGTCATAAATCATTAACTGACATTGAAAACCTTGAAAACCATTACCTAAACGTTTATAGTCCGCACCTTTCATCGGTTTGCTCGTTTCGAACTCGGTTCGTACGCTACGTCTCCGTCTACAACACAACGGCTACCTAAATCATGAAATAGGTTAGCTATTTCACCGATTCCTCTATTTGGATTCCTAAAATGAGATTAGGGTTAGGATTTGTTACCCAAATCGAAGATAGAATCGACAGTATAACGATGGTGGGGTACTGATTCAACATGAGGAGCAGTGGGAATGAATCCTAGTAACGATCTCCTGAACACTCTCTGTCTCTCTCTCTTCTCCCCACTCTTTTCTCTCTTCTCTCTCCTTTGGTTAGAAAAATTCGTATGGAATGAGAAAGGGGTGGTTTAAGGGCTATATATAGGCTCAGAAGTGGTGTAAATTGCCCAAGGGCTATGGTATACTTAGGTTATAGCCAAAGGGTGTTCGTTTCGGGCAAACGGATCTCATCTGGAGGTCCATTGCTCGCATACGGTCTGGAGACAGTTCCCTGACAATGGATCTACTCTGGGTTAAGATTTCGATCTGATCGGATTAGTAAATCGATCGTGGAGGACCCGTTTCAGTTCGACGGTCATCGTTACTCGATCAGGGACACAAGTATACTGACATGTGCAGGGAAATTTTCTTGATCCACGGGTAAAGTTTGGTCGGAAACTGACGGTCTGAAACCTTAAATTTTGCCCGCAAGCGAACGGTCCAATTCACTTAAATCTGAGTTCATTTTCTAAAGATATTCGCGTTTCTCACACACTTTACTCAGAGATCTAGTTGTGCGTTTCTGGATACTATTCGGACTCGATTCCCGCAATGGTTGTCAAGCCCAACAAGGCGGTCATAACCGTATAGTTTCGCGGTTATCGGACTTTCGACGCGTGGTCCATGTCCGATACCCGCGTATAATTTCTGCCCGAGGTGGTACTCAGGTCTTTGTACGGATTTTTCCGAGACGTTACAATTTTCTGAAGTCTTTCGCATCTCTATGTTCATATAATCACTTATAATTCGTTTTCATAGTTGAATTTTTGTTTGTCACTTTGTACCATTTTTAAAAAAAAGGGTTTTTCACGTAAAATCATGCATTCATATACATGTCTTATTTGTGTTTATCTTTTGTCATGTGATTTGAATTCAAAATTTACTTTCGCAATCCCCCAACAAGCCTCATGTATTAAAATGAGCCGAAAGCACTGATTGATAAATGAAGTGGATATTAGAGGGGATTCCTGTAAGCCCTATATACAGACAAGTCACCTCCCAACCGGTGCATCCATGTATCCACTCTTTCCATTCTTGATTCCCCCATCTAAGTGGACCAATCAAAGATCATACTGACTAGTTTTTACATGGTGTGATCTAGAAAATAATAATAATAATAATAAATAACATAAAAAATAAAAAATAAAAAAAATTTCTTTTGGACCCGTTTGGCTGAAACGTCATTTTTATTTGATTTTTATTTTTCCTCACTCGTAAAACAGCTTGATATTGTTTTTCTTTAAAAGGATAAAAGATACGGTATAACATTGGCAGCTTGTTCATGTGTGCCGACTATACACACCTGTGAAAAATCCAAACCATTGATCAATCGGGTGGTCCATCTCTAGAGAAAAGATCCCAATAGTAGGCACTCTACCAGTTCATATATTGATTAGATTTATAGATGGTGCCAGCGTCGGGACGAACGATGGCATTATAAAAAGGCCTTATATTCTTATATTTAAGTGGCAATGCATGTTATGTCAAATGACATGTTTTGCAGGAAATTTCTCTTGCCCTTTCTTTTTCAGCATAAAATCAAGGTGACCATAAAGAATTCAACCATCGATCGTCAACCGCTGATCATTTGATTTCCTTTTTCTCGGCTATAGCTGTAAACCAAAGGTTGTTGCTGATTTCGTACGTGATATTTTATTTTCTACAATCGAATATTTAAGAATATTCAAACCATGGTCTTCTTAATCTTCGATCTTATTCAAACAGTAAAACAAACAAACAAATAAACAAATAAATAAGAAGTCTTTTAGTGAACAGAAGTATTTATTATTATTATTTTTTGTTTGATTTTGAAACATGACCCTATACTTTTCTTCCAGTAATTTTTAATGAGATATGATCAAGATACAGGAATCAGTACCGTAAGCTTATTTTAATGTTTTTTTTTTTTTTTCCTACCAAAGTATCACATGCATGGGAAACTCGAGCCATCAAATTGTATCCATCCAATCTTGAGTACTATTGCCTGATTTAAAATGGGCTGGTCTGGATCAGAGGGACCGAACCAGTGTGTTGGTTTAGATTGCTGGCCATCCACTGTTTTTGTTGGTGTGGCCCACCTGGGGAATGGATGGATGACATTTTCATGCCAGGTGACTTTTATGGCTGGGAGAAATTTGTTTAACGGATTGGATGTTCTACATGTGTGACTTGTTGGCGGAAAAGGTGTGTTGTAGGCTAACCTTACACTTCCGAGAGCGTACTTGATCATTTCTCTATTTTTATTGCTCTTGTTTAATAAATAAATAATTAAGTTAGGAAGGTCTGGTGAATAGATAGTATCTTAAGATGTGATTAGAGAATGCTATAAACATGACCCTTTCCCGGTCATGCTTTATAAGCTGCAAGCTACTTAGAATACAGAGTTTGACTTAGCTATCTTCTTGGAACAAACACCAAGTTACCATGCATTCCATATTAATAAAATGAGGCCTGTCGGTAAGGTCTGAAAGCCTTGATAGATACGGTTGCGGGTCCATGTCCCTCATCTTCAATGTACATGTTGCAAACAATTGGGTGATAGGAGTCGTTGGTCTAGTGGGCCACCATATGGCAAATACAGGCTAAAAAATTCAATGATTGAACTGCACTCCATGACCTTTCTCTTGCCCAATTCAGTGATTGGACATGCACTCTTGGGCCTCTCTTACCCTCTGTTTTGAATTAATGCATGTGGGAAAAGATTTAATATGGTATACGATGGAAGATAGAGGAAAAAAATAATAGGACAATTATATCTAATGGATTCAAGGCTCAACTTGAATACTCAATTTCTCAAGACAGATTTACTGTCATTTTTCTAGTAGTTTTAGCAAGTGCAAACATATGAAATCTGTAAATTGTCTTTAGGATACAATGAATTCTCAATCTAAATTTCGATACAAAAATTTGCACATTTAATTATTGAACAGATCTCTAGTTTGTTGTTAAATAAGATGCCTTCTCATCTTCTGGGCTGCTCGACCGGTCGAGGGGGCTGCTTGATCAATCGAGGCTCATTCGACTCGAAGTCCAGCGAACAAGTTTTTTGAAGTTCCGTGGTGCTTGACCAGTCGAGGGTCAGGCTCGATCGGTCAAAGGGGTCCTTTGACCTGTTGAGGTCCTCCTTCGACTAGTCGAGGGTTACGCAGATACTGTGCGGATTTTGTGTAGACTGCGTAAATTTGAAACGGCTTCAGAGGGGTGCGTAAGTGGAGTTTCTTAAAGTATATATAGGGGTCCCTAGGGCTTTTCTAAGTAATTTTAAAGATTCCTAAATGTATTCTAAGGGTTCTAGGGTTATCAAAGGGTGTAGCAAGGGTTAGATTTGAGGTTGTTCGAATCGGGTAAGTCATCTCTCTTTCTAATTTCTATTTTCATAGTGAATATCTTTTGCTTTGTGCCATGGTTTTTTTCCGCAAGGGTTTTCCACATAAAATCACTATGTTCTCTTATGTTTGCTTAGTGCTCCTGGATTACTATCCTAGTCTAGATCTGTGTGATTCCGTAGTACAAATCCCCAACAAGTGGTATCGGAGCAATCGTTGGGGTACAGATCTGAATATGAGGGATAAGCAATAATGATAAGCACTAGATGTGATATTGAGAAGTACTCAGAGAAAAATAATTTTGAGTTATGGAAGATCAAGATGATCAGTTCCTTGATCAAGCAAGGTGAAGATGGTGCTCTTGAGGAACGAAAGTCTACTATGACTGATGATGACTGGAATACTCTTGATAAGAAGGCCTTATCATCGATCTGTTTATGTCTCACGAATGAGGTTCTCTATAATGTCATGAGGGAGAAAACTGCAGCTAAGTTATGGGCGAAGTTATGGAAGATCAAGATGATCAGTTCCTTGATCAAGCAAGGTGAAGATGGTGCTCTTGAGGAACGAAAGTCTACTATGACTGATGATGATTGGAATACTCTTGATAAGAAGGCCTTATCATCGATCTGTTTATGTCTCACGAATGAGGTTCTCTATAATGTCATGAGGGAGAAAACTGCAGCTAAGTTATGGGCGAAGTTAGAGGATGTCTATGCAAAAAAATCCTCTGAAAATCGCCTACACTTGAAGCGATAGTGGTATAACTTCAAGATGGCAGAGGGTGGAGATCTGAAGACTCATATCAACAACTTTAATAAATTGGTCTGCAAATTACTGGATATGGAGGAAGTGATGAAAGATGAAGAACAAGCATGTATGTTGCTGAATTCTCTTCTGGTGTCATATGAGTCATTCAAGGATACAATGTGCACTATGAATAAAACTCTGAGTGTCGACACCGTTATCTCAGCCCTTCAAGGGAAGGCTATGAAAAAGCTTAACGTCGGCATAGGGACATCTTCTGATGTACCGTTTACGAGGGGCATGAATTCTAAACAAGGTACAGGTTCTTCAGGTTCTAGATCCAAATCTAAAGGTAAGGGCAAAAGAAAGGTAAAGTGCTAGAACTGTGGGATGGAAAGACATGTGAAGAAGGATTGTACAAATCCTAAATTCAAGAGAGAAGAATCTGAGGCTTCGTACAGGGAGGCCTATGCTGCCACGTCAAATGGATCGAGTGGATGTGATGGTGATGTTTTGTCTATGTCTACGATCAGATGGTCATATGATGATCGTTAGAGCGAGTGGATTCTAAACACAGGGGCATCCTTTCACATGACTCTTCATCGGAATTGGTTCACCAGCTACAGGGAGTGCGATGGTAGACAGGTATTTATGGGCAATGACAGTGCCTATAATGTTGTGGCTTTGGTACGGTGTGTGTCAAGATGTTTGATGGGACAAAGCGTACCCTGACTAGGGTGAGGCACGTTCCTGAAATGAAAAAGAGCCTTATTTCTCTTGGTGCACTTGAGGTTATAGGGTGTAGGTTCACAAGTATTAATGGTGTCCTTAAAGTATCTAAGGGGGCATGGATAATCATAAAAGCGCAACGACTCAATAATGTTTATAGGTTGATCAGGAGTACTTCAAAAGGTAGAGCTGTAGTGGCTATAACGAATTCTACCTCAGCACATGTGTGGCATGCTGGGCATGGCCACATAAGCGGGAAGGACAGGAAGGCTGAGACGCACGGACAGGGATATAGAGCAGGTAGAGCAGTCACCTGTGAGAAGAATCACACGACATAATCGCAGGATATCAGCGAGGTACATGGATGACTCCAATATCACAAGGGATCTATCTTCTATTCAGATGGCTCTACGTGAACTTGGTGTTGAGAAGTGGAAGGTGACTATGGGTGATGTGATGAACTCATTGTACCAGATCGACACATGGGAGTTGGTGGAGCTTCCAATGGGTCGGGAAGCGATTGGATGCAGGTAGATTTTAAGGAAGATACAACATAGATACAGAGCGAGGTTGGTAGCGAAGGATTATGCTTAGAAAGAAGGGATCGGCTTCTCAAAGATATTCACACCGACGGTATAACAGGTGTCTATTAGATCCGTGATTGGCACTGGTTGGCCAAAGTGATCTCGAGCTAGAAGGATGGATGTGGTGTCTGCACTTCTGCCAGAAAAATTGGAAGAGCAGATCTACATGAAGCAACCAGAGCGGTTCAAAGTTTCAAGGGGCTGAGAAAAAAATTTGCAAGAGGTCGTGGTACAACTTGTCGCTTAGGCAGTGGTTTGATTCCTTCATGGTGAGTCAGGAATTGTATGCTAATGACATATAGATCGCCAATTACGATATGTCTAAAATCAATGTACTGAAGACTAGGTTAAGTGGGACATTCAGGTGAAAGATCGGGGGGCTGCAAAGATGGTTCTCGGCATTGAGATTGAAAGAGGAGTAGGCTTTGGTTATCTCAGGCAAAATACCTTGGGTAGGTATTAATCAGGAATGTGATAGACCAGGCAAAGTCGAAGAGTGTTCCCTACGGGTCTCTCCTCAAGTTTTTCTCAGGACATGTTCCAAAATAGATGAGGAAAAGCAGGATATATCTTATGAGCCTTATTCAAATGTGGTTGGTAGTGCATGCCATGGTCTGTATTAGATCGGTTATTTCACAAGCTATTAGTGTTTTGAGCAAGTATCCCGGTAAGCAATATTGGGTAGTGGTGAGATGGTAAGAAGACTATGTATTTACTTTTAGGAAGACAGGAGCAAAGGTGGTTGGGCATGTAGATTTAGATCCAGCAGACATGCTCACCTAGATCATTCCTATAGAGAAGTTCAAGTTCTGTGCAACTTCTCTAGGCTTGGCGATGGCGTAAAAGAAGGTGGGAGTGTGCACGAGAAGTTATGATGTGATGCAGAGATAAGAGAAGAAGACAAGAAGCTACATGGTTTAAAATTGAAGTCATTGTGGAGATCGTTGTTAAATAAGATGTCTTCTCATCTTCTGGACTGCTCGAACGGTCGAGCCCGTTCGACTCGAAGTCCAACAAACAAGTTTTTTGGAGTTTCGTGGTGCTAGACCAGTCGAGGGTTAGGCTCGACCGATCGAAGGGATCCTTCGACCAGTCGAGGCCCTCCTTCGACTAGTCGAGGGTTACGTAGATACTACGCAGATTTTGACGAACTGCGTAAATTTGAGACGGTTTCAGAGATGTGCGTAAGTGGAGTTTTGTAAACTATATATAGGGGTCCCTAGGGTTTTTTTTAATAATTCTAAGGCTTCCTAAAGGTATTCTAAGGGTTGTTAAAAGGGTTATAGGGTTATCAAATGGTGTAACAAGGGTTAGATTCGAGGTTGTTCGAATCGGGTAAGTCCTCTCTCTTTGTAATTTCTATTTTCATAGTGAAGATCTGTCACTTTGTGCCTTGGTTTTTTTCCGAAAGGGTTTTCCACGTAAAATTGTTGTGTTCTCTTGTGTTTACTTGGTGCTCTTGGATTGCTATCCTAGATCTAGATCTGTGTGATTCCACAGTACAAATCCCCAACATAGTTTTGACATCGATATGCCTTTAAAATGTCCAGAAAAAACACAATAAGACGTTAGATTCGAGATTACTGCACAATGGATGATTTATCTAGAAAATGCAAAGAATATTTTCTAGATTATAGTATCCAGGATTTATAGCAATTGAATGGTCATGGGTTTTTTCTAAAGAGATACTCATGTGCCTCTTCAAGAAATCCACACCCATTCACAACAAACAATATTCTTGCATGAAAAGTTATGACCAATTGTCCTATATCAGTTATTTGTGTACCCTTTTTAGATTTTAAAATTTAAAAAAAAAAAAAAAAAAAAAACAGTTATCCAACAATATAAAACTGTAGCCACATGTCATAATCATCCTAACTGTTGCTACATGAGCGACATGTGGCATAGGTGCCACATGTACAACCATGTCACAATCACTCTCAATCAACACTAAGGTTAATAATACTTTAGAATAGACCCTAGTGTAATTCAAGTTGCATCAAGACTCAAAAAGTTTGAACCACGTGCCAAAAGGATTAAGGCTCTCTTGGCTCCATGCGACAATGCACACATGCTAAGTGCACACATACTATCCTTGAGAAGGTTTGAACCCTAGTTGCAAAAATAAAAATTCATTCTCATACCAACTGGCTATACACTTTTTTTAAGGAAAAAAGTAATAATTAATATATTTATTTACTTACTAAAAATAAACTTTTATTTTTGAAATTTATTTTTATTATAAAAATGCAACAATGCACTCCTAACTACTGAATTTTAGTCTCCATTGCACATGATCAAACCATTTAAATATATCTTTTTTTTAAAATCTTATTACTTATTACTTGTACTTCTAAGTTCCTTCAAATTATATTCATTTTAGTTCTATACTTACCTTGTTACTCGTTCATCTCAACATCCTCATTTCAACTACGCTCAATCCTATGAGCATGCTCCTTGACCACCTAACATCCTACCTCATAAAGCATGATTCGTATTATAGCCATTCTATAAAAGTTTCACTTTCCATTCCATTGGCATACAGAATCATATATATCTTTACCAGCACATCTCCATTTCATCCACTAAATTCTATTAGCAACATCATTCTCAACTCTTTGCTCTCTTGAATTATAAACCCAAGATATTGAAAGTGATTTTTGAGTATTTTTCACACCCCAAGTATAGGGTTGTGATGTAGTAATAATCTCGGTTAGATCGAGGTTGAATCCACAGGGACTGAACCTTGTACGTATTCTGAAAGTAACCAGAACTAGAACTAGAATAAGATAAAATCTAAATCAACTGAATATGAGGGAATAATGGTGAAATATTACTCTAAAACTTGTAAAATTCAAAGGTGGGAAACTAGGGATTCAGAGGATCTACTTGTAGAGATCAGGGAGATCTACGCTTGATTCATGAACTCAACTGGACTTCGAGTCTCATCTTCATCTAGTTGGAAGATACATCACTAAAGCTCAATCTAAACTTCCTTTGATCTAGTTTTCAAAGAGATAAAAGGTATATAAATTAGAGATGATTCCATCACAAAACCATGCCCATGAGACAGAGTAAACAACAAAATTAAACTAATCCACAACCAATCAGGAAGATGGATGAATGTTAGGAAGGCTTTCATCATCCAACCATGTCCAAGGGGCAATGATGAACAACAGAGCTTCCTAACTTCATAATCAAAATAATGAAAAGAAAATACTTAAAGCCATCACAGATCTATTGTAATTTTAGTCACAACAAACCATTAAAAACTGAAAGCATTCCTATTAATTAAACTAGAATAAAAATCAATTTAGCCTAACATAAATCAAAGTCGTAGGATCATTCCCATTAAGCCACAAGCTTCACCTCTTAGCCCTAGCTAAGAGGTTTTGCCCGACATGATTGGGCTAGATCTTCTTAAAAATCATTAAAAAAAAAAACAAACAAATAAACAAGTAAAACTCTAAATAATTCTCTCTCTCTCTCTCTCTCACGTCTGAAGATTCAATGATCCCTCTCTCTCTCTTATGCATCCTCCTTTATAAGAGCACTAGGTCGGTCGGTGGAGTGCGAACGTGTAGAAATTGCTGGAGTCGATCTGCATAGTGGAGTCGGCTGGAGTTTATGCACTCCTTTCGCAGTCGGAAAAGACTTGCGTGAAAATCTGGGACGCAGTTCTTTCTTTCCAAAAAGATAATGTCCCCTTGGACAGTCTGGATTGTCGAACCGATCAGAGGTGGTGAACCACAAAGTCCCAGATTTTTCGCTTTTCACGGACACAGGCCCTGTACGCGGGCCGACGCTGAGCTCTCGGCGGGGCCCACTTCGGTTGTTGTTTTGAGAAATCCACACCGTCCATCAGCTTTGTAATGAAATTTTAGTTGGAGATGGCCAGTTTTGGAATGTCATTGACGCGGCCGAAGGTAGCAATCATGCTGCAATCAGTGCAGGGTTGTTCATTTGTGACTGTTGAAACCAGCACATGTGTGTGCATGAGTGCACAAGGTCAACATGGGTTTAACCAGATCGCGCCCCTCTACATGATGGGCGGCTCGAATTGGTCGTTTGGACCATATGATGGCCCACAGAGATAATCCGCAGCCTCTGTTTCATAAACGGAAACAGAGAATGACAATTGCCATTTTTGAGTCGGTCAAGAGACGGTTTGACTATCTCTGTGTTGTTGTCCATGGCTAGTGCGCTTGTGCACTATGCACACCCAACTCAGGTGGGGTCCACGATGATGGTTCGGGGAAATCAACTCCGTCCATCCGTCTTATCTCCTCATATAATGGGTTGAGACCAAATTTGAAGCATATCCAGATCTCAGGTGGGCCTAAAATCAATGGTTTATGGGCTGATCTGTCCGTTGGGACACTTCCACAGGGATCCAAGAGCTGAAATTTGACGTGCGCGGTTAATTTATGGTCCTTAGGCTAGATATCAAGTTTTGAGCCGAATGGATGGTGGAAACCCTGTGATCTTGCATTCTGTCTGACTTTCAGGCCCATTTAACGTGAGTGGCGTGATTTTCTTGGATCTCCGGCGTGTAAATTTTTCGATCTTGGTCTCCTGGGGTCCGTTCCTTGCCTTGGTGACTTCGAAGCTTTAATTTCATGCTTTTAGTACCCTTTTCCAGTCCAAGCTCCTAAATACACCCTGCATTACAAACACGATTAAAATAAGGAGTTAAACGGTATCATGCTCATTAAATCAGGTAATAATTGTGGTCTAATATACAATATTTGACCCTCAACAAGTACTACTTGTTCTGGTTCGATTTCAAATTTGGTCATGTGATTAGTGCAGGCATGCCAGAATTGAATGTGCGGCTCAATTCAAACTGAACAACTATGACCCCAAGCGCCAAGATAGGCAGATATGTTGGAAATCAATTATATATAACCGAGTTCTAATAAGATTGATTATCTATTCAGCCACTTACACATCGTTACTTAAGATAATTAGGCGATAGTCTGAAGGTGAGGTTTGTCCTCTGAAAATAGGTCACACATCTACCTTTTGTATGAAAGGACTTTCTCTTCAATACAGACAAAACAAAAAAGGAAATTCTTATAGTAGGCCGCAAAGAACAACTGTAAAACACCTCTTTGGATGAAAAACTTGATACTCAATTTAAATCTAGTTATGAGCATAGACTCTTATTACAGCTAAAGTTAACAACTACTTGATTACTATTATAGATTATACTAAGGAATGTAAATAGTAGGTAAAGGTAAACATTATATTAAGGAATGTAAATTATTGATAAAGATAAGGATTACACTAAGGAATGCAATTGACCGATATTAAAAGATAGATTTGATTAGGTTTGGTTGGTATGAGATGATTTCTTATACTGACTTCATTCATTATTTATAGCAATAACCTGACCATATAGATTCTTCTCACATTTTAAGGGTAGTTATAACCGCTTCAGTACTACTGAACTTTTGGAGGCTTCTCATGTTCTAATGGTTGTTATAACTATTTCATCAGTACTGACCTTTTGGACTCTCCTTCTAAGTATGTCACCTGTCCCGATAGCCATTGTGAGCTCTTTACTTACTCGAACACATTCCACTTGGCTGCTCGATAGACCTTCTAAATGATTCTCGGCCACTTGATTTGCTTTTAAATTCCTTTTAACTGGTCTTTGTCTTATCATCCTGTTAGTTGTGATTCCATAAAAGACACTCCAAGCATCCTTGAAGATCTTTACCATGCTAAATATTTTTCTCACTATAACACGTATCCTTTCCAATTGGGTTTCCCAAGAATGGTTAGAAATAAGATACAAATTGTCGCTCGCATTATTTTGTCTTTTGTAAAAGGTGAATGCGATGTTAATTCATTTTTTAGCGCAATAAATGTGGTTGCTCGGCTGTGTAAAAACATTAATTTCGGTCATCTTGGTCGAACTCGACTATATTAATCGAAAAACATCAAAGTCAGGTGACTTGGCCAAACACGGCCATCTTGGTTGAAAAACAGCAAATTCAGCCATCTTGGTTGAATTCGTCCAACTTGGTCGAACTCAATCATCTTGATCAATAGACAGAAAATTCGACCATCTTGATTGAACTCGGCCATCTTGATTGAACTTGGCTGTCTTGTTGAAAAATGACAAAATCGGTAGTGACGATGGAGACTGTCGATCAATCCATTCCGAATAGGGCTTATGGTTGACCGATGTAGTAATACGACCGAGAAATTGGTTTTCTAATTCCTGAACTATTTGAATAATTTGGTCATGATTCAAATAGCGTGATTCAACCATTGGATGTGTTCAGGGCCTACTTGGTTTTTGTCTTCCATGATACAGTGGATTCCCATGGATGGATTACCCCCTTGATATATCCTGGTTTCCTTCTTTAAGGATAAAATTTTTAACTTCCTGCTCTGGTCGCCTGAACTTGGTGGGTGGCGGAGCATTCCACTCATCATAGATCAGAACGGGAAGTGTGTTCCGCTGCAGAAGAAGTATCGATGGCAGATGAACCATGTTACCAACAGAACTTCCTTCGACATTATACTTAGGGTTGTACATCGAACGGAGTTGAGTCGAGGTGGGTCAAGCTTAGCTTGGCTCGTCTGTGCTCTCCTCGAGTTTGAGCTCGACCTCGAGCTTACTATTGGAGCTTGGCTTGTTTGTCAAACCTTTCGAGTCGAGCTCGAGGCGAGCTTACCTCAAGTTGAGTCAAGTCTGTTCCCAACCCGACCCAACTTGCACCTAACTCAACCTAGCAACCCCAACAAACCCCCAAATCAAATATTCAATTAATAATGTGTGTGTGTGTATATATATAATATTAATTAAAGCAATAGAGGGTACCTAGTTATTTGTGCTGAGAGAGAGAGAGAGAGGAGAGCTCGGGCGAGTGCAAGCCGTATGGCTGAGATAAGTTGGGCAGACACTGAGTTAAGCTTAGCCGAGCGGCAGAGAGAGAGAGAGAGAGAGAGAGAGAGAGAGAGCTCAAGTGCGGCGAGTTAAGTAAGGAAGGGAAATGGTAAGAAAGGGACGGACGGGTATGATATAGTTTAAATGTTATTTTTTTTTTTTTAATTTTTAAATATAATATATATATATATATATAATATATATATAATATAAAATATATTTGAGTCGAGCCAAGCTCGAGCTTCGAGCTGAGCCGGGTTCGAGTTAAGCTCTACTATGTTCGAACTTGCCTTATTTTCAAAACAAGCTGGAACAGATGAAGCTTGGCTTGCCTTGAGTCATCGTTCAAGTCGAGTCAAGTCAAGCTAGATCGAGCCAAGCCGAGCAAGATTTTCGAGCTAGCTTGGCTCGTGTACAGCCCTAATTATATTGTGTTGTCTTAGGTGCTTTTTGGTAATGATGACCATCAATCGATGTATGGCCTCAGTGTGGTTAGTCATCTATATGTTAACATTTTCAGTCTGAATACGGAATTGCTCGACTTGGGTATGTACCAACTCATCCCAAACTCTCCCATATTCTTGAACATGCTGAATACTTAGTTGCACAACCTGAAGTCTGACTGTTATCTTTTCAAGATAAATGGTCCAAGAGGTCGATGCCCCTTCTTGATTGACAGGATTGGGTGTCAGATTAGCGTTTAATTTCAATGATCGGAGGGCAGTTTGAACCGGCATGTCCTCGGTCGGAAGTGTTACGTCCAGTGTTGAGGGTTCGACCACATCAATTTGATTGCTTCTTCTATTCATATTTTTGATTAGTCAATTTGCAATGTCACACCGATAAGTGAACTAGAGATAGGGTTCCACTGGGCGTGCTAAGAAAAATGTGTTGGCGTTAACCAAAATTGTTACACGGCCGGTGTTTAATAAATATTTCTAATAGCTAAGTAGTTTATTTTTAGTATCCCACCGGGAGTGCCAAACTTATGTTGTGGTTCAATTTCAAATTTGGTCACGTGATTAGTGCGGGCATATCAAAGTTGAATGTGCGGCTCAATTCAAACCAAACAACTATGATCCCAAGTGCCAAGATAGGCAGATATGTCGAAAATCAACTGTATATGACTGAGTATTAATAAGATCATTCGCCTATCAGCCATTTGCAAAGCGCTGCTTAAGATGATCTGGCGATAGTTATAAGGTGAGTTTCGTCCTTTGAAAATGGGTTACACCTCTGTCTTCCGTATGAAATAACTTTTTTTCTTCAATACAGACAAAATAATAAAGAAATTCTTACAATTAGCTGTGGAGAACAACTACAGAACACATTTTTTAATGGAGAACTTTGCTAGATATTTGAACTGAATCCAGTGTACGAGTATAGACTGAAATTACAGCTAAAATTAACAACTACTTGGAGGAAGAACCCTAATTTATGATTATCAGAGGAAGAACTCTACCTTCCGATTATCGCTTAATCACTATCAAAATTTGCAAGTGGCTGAATAAGTAACCGGCCTTCTCAGAATCTAGTCATATATGTTTAATAACATATCTATTTATTTTGGCACTTAATGTCAAAGTTAATAGATTGAATCAAGTTTCTATATTGATTTTGGCACACCCACACAAAGGAAAACAAACTCGACCGTCGAATAGATATTACAGATATCCAGGGTTGAGTTCACATAACTTGGTGATGTTAACACACTGTTGAAATTTAGTGGTTTTTTGAAAAAATAAAAAGAAAATTCAAAATTTTCAATATTTCGGGATTTTGCCGCCAAAACGCTTTTTCCGAAAAATTCAAATCTAAAAGTGCGGTGTGTGCTTTGTCCCACATCGAAAATGGTTGAAATCATTTTGTGGTTTATATGAGATGTTGAGAAGGGTATTCTTACTTGGAGCTTTTGGAGGAGATGAAATAAGGGTTGTGTGTTCCAGTGCGAAGCACTGGAACACACGCACGCACTCGCACGCGCGCGCGCTCGCGCTCGGGCTCGGGCTCGGGCACGGGCACGGGCACGGGCGAGGGCGAGGGCGTGGGTAGTGAGGCAGTGTGGCTGTAGTGGCGCTAGATGGCGCACTTTGCACTTCGCACTACGCGAACCGGCGCGAGTCGGTGCGATTGGTCTAGTGCGATGGGTCTGGTCAGAGCCTTAGGGCGGTGTGGATCTGAAAAATCCGAAAGGAGCCTGGGTTTTATAGGTGACTGAGAACGGTCGGATCTAGAATCCGAAACGTCCAGCCGTTTCTAAAAACGGCTCTCTGCCTTGAAAGCCAAACGGTCCGAAAACGGACGGGCCAGGATGATCCAACGATCAGATCTTCTGATCTAACGACCAGAAATGTCTGGGATTAATGGACAACGGCCAGAAACGTTTTTCAAACGTTCTGGACCATTGAATATCACACAGCAACGGGTCTAAACCAGAGGCCTATATAAACTGGACCATTCCAGTCCGATTTCATCATCTCAATACACCATCTCTCTCATCAAATCAGAAACAGTCCGTAGCTCCATTGTTAGAATATTATGATCATCTCTACAGTCTAAATCTGCCAGAAGAAATCTATTGCGTTAAAACTGTCCTCAATGGACCTATCGTGATTGCTGCACGCTAGATCCAGATAAGGCTTGTCTTATCCTGGAAGCAATTCGTCTGTAACCCACCAGCAGTGATAAGGGGACGAATCACGCTTTAAGGAGAGCGTATTTTATACGTGATTCAACCTAGTGAAATTGTTCTTTTTTCAATTATTATTTTTATATTTCGGTGTATACAATCAAATTTTCTAACAATCTTAAAGCGTGATTATGGACACCGAAAGTGTTGCATCAATCAAACTGATGAACCAAGATCTGATCCGATTGGACCGATTCGATGGTTCAAATTTCACTAGATGGCAGGACAAACTGAAATTCCTGCTGACCGCTCTGAAGATATTCTACATCCTGGATCCGAATCTCCAGCCTCTGCCTGAAGCAAAGGACACTGACACTCCAGAACAAGTGGCTGCTAGGATCAAGCGACAAAAAGATGAACTGCTGTGTCGTGGTCACATCCTCAACGCTCTCTCTGATCGGTTGTACGATTTGTACACGGGGACCACGTCAGCGAAAGAGATTTGGAGCGCGCTGGAATACAAATACAAGGCTGAAGAGGAAGGTACACAGAAATTTCTAATTACCAGGTATTTCGACTTCACGATGGTAGACAATCTACCGCTGCTTGCCCAAATCCAAGAATTGCAGCTTATAGTAAATAAAATAAAAGCTATAAAAATAGATCTTCCTGAATCCTTTCAAGTTGGAGCTATAATCGCAAAATTACCTCCAAGCTGGAAAGACTACAGGAAGAAACTACTGCATAAATCCGAAGAGTTCACCCTAGAACAAATCCAGAAGCATCTTCGTATTGAAGAAGAATCTCGTAACCGAGACAAAAAGGATGACGCTAATGGTGCATCATCATCCAAGGTGAACGCAGTAGAAAGGACATCCCAAAATAATTCAAATGAGAAAGCTGACTCCCTTAAACCTAACAAAGATCAAGGGAAATTCAAGAAAACCCAAAAGAAGAAAAACGGCAAACCTAAGGGAGCTTGCTATGTCTGCGGCAAGACCGGACATTTCGCCCGAGTCTGTAGGGACCGAAAAAAACCTAAGAAAGAGGCTAATGCAGTAGACGATGAAATCGTAGCCATAGTCACAGAAGTGAACCTAGTTCAAGAGAAAATTCCTGGTTGGTGGTATGATACAGGTGTCAAGTCCATGTTTGCAATGATCGATCTGCCTTCAAAACCTATGAAGACGAGACCAATGGTCAAGAGGTTCAAATGGGAAATAAAGGACGATCGAAAGTTGTAGACAAAGGAACCGTGGAATTATTCTTTACCTCTGGAAAGAAGGTAATTCTGACCAACGTACTGCATGTCCCAGACATAAGGAGGAATCTTGTCTCAGGGGATCTTTTAAGTAAACCTGGGATTAGAGTTGTGTTTGAATCAGGCAAGCTGATCTTGTCTAAGAATGGAAACTTTGTGGGTAAGGGTTATGCTTGTAATGGGATGATCAAATTATCTCTGAATGAAAATAATTCTTCTGCTTACATGATTGAATCTGTAACACTATGGCATGGTAGACTAGCTCATATTGGCTACAGTACCCTAAAGCTCATGGCTAAGAACGGTCTAATATCATGCAATGATAGTGACAAAGATAAATGTGAAGTATGCATACGGTCTAAAATAATCAAGAAACCTTTCCCTAGCGTTGAGAGATCATCTCAAATATTAGACCTAGTGCATACTGACATATGTAAACTAAATGGCGTTCTTACCCGTGGAGGGAAAATGTACTTTATAACATTTATAGATGATTGTTCAAGATATGTATATGTGTATCTGTTGAAATCAAAAGATGAAGCATATAATGCATTCAAGATCTATAAATCCGAAGTAGAAAATCAATTAGATAAAAATATTAAAATCCTTCGTAGTGATCGAGGTGGAGAATATTTCTCTAATGAATTTTCTAACTATTGTGAAGAACACGGCATAATACATCAGTGCACAGCACCTTATACACCACAACAAAATGGTGTAGCAGAAAGGAAAAATAGGACTTTAGTAGAAATGGTCAACTCAATGCTAATACAAGCACAGTTGTCATTAAACCTATGGGGAGAAGCACTGTTAGCCGCTTGTCATGTTTTAAACCGAATTCCATCTAAGAAAACCAAGACCTCTCCATACGAAATATGGAAAGGAAGAAAACCAAACATTGGGTATCTTAGAGTGTGGGGGTGTCTTGCATACTGCAGAACTCCAGAACCTAAAAGAACTAAGTTAGGACCAAGAGCTATCAAGTGCGTCCTTGTAGAATATGCACAACATAGTAAAGCCTATAGACTTCTAGACTTAGACACCAATGTAATCATAGAGTCTAGAGATGTAGAGTTCTTTGAGAATTCTATATTCACGGAGAAAAAGAATGTTGAGATTCAATCTCCAAATGAAATTATAAAAGAAACAAAAATAGAAGAGAAAGCTCCTAGTAAACCTCGTAGGAGTCAAAGAGCAAGAGTAGAAAAGAGTCTTGATCCTGATCAAATAGACTCTCAACGACTCTCTTTTCATCCAGTAGAGGGTGATAGAGAGAAGGTGATTAGAAAAATACCTATGGTTTTAACCATAGAAGATGAACCTAAAACCTTTAGAGAAGCTATGACTTCTAGAGACTCCGCTTTTTGGAAAGAAGCTATTAATGATGAAATGGATTCAATAATATCTAACCAAACATGGGAATTGGTAGATCTACCTCCAGGTTCTAAACCAATAGGTTGTAAGTGGGTATTTAAGAAAAAATATCACACAGATGGAACAATTCAAACCTTTAAGGCAAGATTAGTTGCTAAGGGTTTCCGACAGAAAGAAGGAATCGATTATTTTGACACTTATTCACCAGTAGCTCGAATAACATCGATTAGGATCTTATTTGCTCTTGCATCTATACATCATCTTCATATCCATCAAATGGACGTGAAAACAGCATTCCTGAATGGTGATCTCGATGAGGAGGTTTACATGGAGCAACCAGAAGGGTTTGTTCTACCAGGAAATGAAAGAAAAGTATGTAGACTAGTTAAGTCTTTGTATGGATTAAAGCAAGCACCAAAACAGTGGCATGATAAATTTGATTCTAAAGTTCTGTCTTATGATTTTGAACATAATATTGCTGATAAATGCATATATTCAAAAGTATGTAATGATTATATTGTAATCATATGCTTGTATGTAGATGATATGTTAATAATTAGTAATAAAATGGAAAGTGTAACTGAAACCAAAAAGTTTCTCTCTTCAGTTTTCAAAATGAAGGATCTTGGACAAGTGGATACCATATTAGGTATCAAAGTTTAAAAAACGTAGTGGGGGTTTTGCATTATGTCAGTCTTATTATATTGAGAAAATAATAAACAAGTTTAACCACTTGAAAATTAAAGAGGTAAAGACCCCGTTCGTTCCAAGTATCAAGTTAAAAGAAAACAGTGGAAGAGCAGTTGCACAACTAGAGTATGCTAGTGCTATAGGCAGTCTTATGTATGCAATGCAATGCACAAGACCGGATATAGCATATGCTGTTAGTAAACTAAGTAGGTTTACGAGTAATCCAAGTGTTGAACACTGGAAAGCAATAAATAGAGTTCTAGGTTATCTTAAAGAAACCAAAGAACTAGGGCTATTTTATTCAGAATTTTCAGCAGTATTAGAAGGATATACCGATGCAAGTTAGATATCGAGTGCAGGGGACAACAAGTCCACTACAGGGTGGATATTCACCCTAGGAGGTGCAGCTGTATCTTGGGGATCCAAGAAACAAACTTGCATAACGCACTCAACTATGGAATCTGAATTCATAGCTTTAGCTGCTACAGGCAAAGAGGCTGAGTGGTTAAGGGATCTTTTATTAGAAATCTCATTCTATGCGAAGCCTATACCGGCTGTTTCACTTCATTGTGATAGTGAAGCCACTCTAGCGAGAGCCTATAGCGGTACCTATAATGGAAAGTCCAGACACATAAGTTTGAGACATGACTATGTAAGGCAATTGATTCAAGATGGAATCATTGCGATCTCATATGTAAAGTCAAGTAATAACTTGGCTGATCCTTTTACTAAACCTCTAACGAGAGAGGTAGTAAGGACAACATCTAGAGGGATGGGGTTGAAACTCTTTACTCAAAGTTTCACCAGTGAAAGAAACCCAACCCTAAATTAGAAAATCTCTAATTTTGGGTTTAATGGGTAACAACAATTCACTGATAAGTGAAAAGTTTCAGCACTAAATAAATCAACAACCTCATCCAAGATGATAGTGCTGGCCGTTATAAAAGAGGGATGAGTATTAAACTCTTAATGAAGTCCAGTCAAACAGGACAAGTGTTTTAACGGAAACACTGGAAGGATTTCACCTATGTGAACGTAGAAGTGGTGCCGCTTCTCATGAGACTTAGAGTTATCTCAGGATCGTTCATGAAACAGGATAAGCACATGGCCATTAAAAGTGCTAAGCGAGATTATAAAGGAACACTTAACGCAGGAGCTATTATGTGTGTGGTATTTTTGGTTATATCATATAGGAATAACTGGTTCAATGCTGCGGCAACCAGGAATTTTGAAATAACTTTAAAGTACTTACACTAAAGAAAGATTAAAATCGCAAGATATCTTTCTTTATGCATAATAACTGTTATTATTCTGGCAGAGTTTTATTGTTTAAAAAAAACCAGTGGGGGATTGTTGAAATTTAGTGGTTTTTTGAAAAAATAAAAAGAAAATTCAAAATTTTCAATAGTTCGGGATTTTGCCGCCAAAACGCTTTTTCCGAAAAATTCAAATCTAAAAGTGCGGTATGTGCTTTGTCCCACATCGGAAATGGTTGAAATCATTTTGTGGTTTATATGAGATGTTGAGAAGGGTATTCTTACTTGGAGCTTTTTGGAGGAGATGAAATAAGGGTTGCGCACTGAAACACACGCACGCACGCACGCGCGCGCTCGGGCTCGGGCTCGGGCTCGGGCGAGGGCGAGGGCGTGGGTAGTGAGGCAGTGTGGCTGTAGTGGCGCTAGATGGCGCACTTTGCACTTCGCACTACGCGAACCGGCGCGAGTCGGTGCGACCTCGGTTCGATGGGTCTAGTGCGATGGGTCTGGTCAGAGCCTTAGGGCGGTGTGGATCTGAAAAATCCGAAAGGAGCCTGGGTTTTATAGGTGACTGAGAACGGTCGGATCTAGAATCCGAAACGTCCAGCCGTTTCTAAAAACGGCTCTCTGCCTTGAAAGCCAAACGGTCCGAAAACGGACGGGCCAGGATGATCCAACGGTCAGATCTTCTGATCAAACGACCAGAAACGTCTGGGATTAATGGACAACGGCCAGAAACGTTTTTCAAACGTTCTGGACCATTGAATACCACACAGCAACGGGTCTAAACCAGAGGCCTATATAAACTGGACCATTCCAGTCCGATTTCATCATCTCAACACACCATCTCTCTCATCAAATCAGAAACAGTCCTTAGCTCCATTGTTAGAATATTATGATCATCTCTACAGTCTAAATCTGCCAGAAGAAATCTATTACGTTAAAACTGTTCCTCAGTGGACCTATCGTGATTGCTGCACGCTGGATCCAGATAAGGCTTGTCTTATCCTGGAAGCAATTCGTCTGTAACCCACCAGCAGTGATAAGGGGACGAATCACGCTTTAGGGACAGCGTATTTTATACGTGATTCAGCCTAGTGAAATTGTTCTTTTTTCAATTATTATTTTTATATTTTCGATGTATCCAATCAAATTTTCTAACACACACCACCTAAGTCTGTTGTATCGGCACATTATCTCTTTTCTTTTGACGCAGATTGTGGGACATAGAAAATTCCTTTAGTAGAAGCTGTGGGGCTCCCCGTGATTTCATGTGAAAAATTCACTCCATCCATTAATTTTGCAAGTAGAAATTTAAAAATTAGAGCAGATGTAAAACTCACGTAGGCCACACCAAATGAAACGGTGGGAGTGTCTACAGTTGAAACCTTTACGGTGCCGTCCATAATATTTACATGCCATCCAAATCGTTTTATAAGTTTATTACCACTCACAAATAGTACCCTGAATCCCTGATACGACACCATAAAGGTTTTTAGTTTGGTATGGTCCACATGAGTTTTGGATATGCTTGAGTTTTAAGTTCCTGTCCTATCGTGGTCTTGTAAAACTGATTGACAAAGTGGATTTGTCACTGACATCTCAGTGGGCCCCACACAGCTTCCGACTTACAAGAACTTGGCGTGCCTGGTGCACAGGCAATCCACGTCCATTTTATTCACGAATAGATGGGCCACGAGACAACGATCTGTCAAACACCTGCCACATGGGGGGTTAGCAATTATATTCATTCTACAGGTGAACTACACTCTACACCTGTAAAGAGAGCCTGTTTTCCGAAAATTCTCATAAATGCTTATATCTGATTATAAAGGTTTGCTAGCCCCAACGCGTATTTACATGGGGGCACACGTTACGAGGTGAGTGTGCGATATCTGAACTGCATAACGTGGGCCCCACCGTTAAGGTGACGAACTCAGAAAAGTAAAGCAGGCCGATCCACTAAATCAGGCTGGATGGGTACGTATGCACGTTTGAGAGTGGGTGGGCGGCAAGCTTACGTGTGTGTGGACGGGGAGCGGATTCGGTGAGACCTCGGTGGATGGGTGGGACCTGACTGTGGGGTCCACTGTTATGTATGTGACTACGTCCACGCCGTCCATCCGTATTGAAAGATCACTTTAGGGCGTGATCCTTAAAATAAAGTAGTTGCAAATCTCAAATGGACCATAGCACTAGATGTTTGTGACCTTATCAATAAGTTGGATGGAAAATAAACATTCCAGTGAAATCTATGAAGTTTTAATGGTGGGGATTCAATCACAGCTGTTTCCTATGGTGTGGTCCACCTAAGGTTTGAGAAAGCTTCATTTTATGGATCATGCCCTAAAATGAGGGTTCAAAATGGTTGGACGGTGTGGATTTAAGCACATACGTCAAGGATGCCATCCACCTTGGTGGATCCGGGGTCTCACCTAATCCGCTCCCGTGTGGGTGCGGGCGTGGCCCACCCAATTAATCTATGTGCCTGATTTTTACCTTATGGTCAACTATGCAATGGGGACCTATAGATGTCCCACACGTGCCGTGGTCACATGCGTTGCATGTATAGGTACGTTGGAATGGGTGCAACGTGTGGTTTGTTAATCTCCATGAAGGGTCGTGATTTGTAGACGCAGGGCAAAACACGTGCCAGATATGTAGGCCATTCATCATACTTACTGCTCACTGTGACCTCTATGTCAATAAATGGAATTTAGTGGGAGTGGGTTTTAAGATCCCATGGATCATTGCGAGCGTCTGTATGGAACTCACCTAGTCAGGACAAGGGTATCTGCGATACTACTTCAGGTTTCGTGTAGCTAATTGTTGGTGTTATGTGGACCCTACTATGATGTATGTATTTTATCTATGTCGTCCATCCATTTTAAAATATAATTTTAGGGCTTGATCCCAAAATGAGATAGATATATAAATCTCAGGTGGACCACACCACAGGAAAACAGTAGTGATTGAATTACACCATTAGAAACCTCCTAGGGTCAACTATGTGGTCCACTTGAGATTGGGATCAAACTCATTTTTGAGCTCATACCATAAAATGACATGAAAGAATGAGTGGATGGCATGGATGAAACACATACATCATGGTGGGGCCACAGAGAACTGACCGGTAGTGGCAAGATGAGTAGCCTATCCGTTTCCTAAACATGAAGTGGGATGGCCTCCAAGCCACGGGATTAGACACAATCCCTGACACAGGATAATCATTATATTTCGGTAATTTCATCCCGCTTAAACCCATCTAATCCCATGCTCCAAACACCCCCTACCGTATTTTGCTGTGGATACCTACCTAAGTTACTTTGGCAGACAGAGCCACATCGTGGAACTTTAGTAAGATCCACTTCGTCCACCAGGTACACCTCATTTTAATCATTGAACCCAAAAATTCAGAACTAAGATGGCCACAGCATAGTAAACAATTTAAATGGGACACTCATATATGGCATTCCATTATAATTATGTGGCATTGCATTATAACTCAGGTGGTCATGCCACATGAATTTAAGGGCTTGTTTGGC
This sequence comes from Magnolia officinalis, assembly GCA_021015155.1. Classification (NCBI taxonomy): domain Eukaryota; kingdom Viridiplantae; phylum Streptophyta; class Magnoliopsida; order Magnoliales; family Magnoliaceae; genus Magnolia; species Magnolia officinalis. The sequence goes on from JAJHSJ010000006.1 coordinate 31,508,380, forward strand.
CGGGCAGACTAGATGGGATTAGATTGTATTGGAAGGGATTGGAAGGAGCAATCTCAGGATTGGCCGGGCGTGCCAAACAGGCACGTTCAACTTCTGCCTGGATTGGAGCAATCCCATGGGACTGCCTGCAATCCACTGACATTACCATCATTACCTTGAAATCCACCAATCCCTCATAATCCCATCTATTTTGCCTGGGACATGTTTGGGTGGACGGATTGGAAGGGATTGGCCAGGCGTAATCCCAGGATTGGCTAGGTGGGCCAAACATACTCGGTGGTAGATTGCCTGGATATAGCAATCCCATGGGATTGCCAGCAATCCACTAACGCAGCCATCATTACTTGCCATCCACCTTGATACAATCTAATCCCATGGGATGGGCCCGCCCAAACACGCCATAAAGGTTTTAGGTAGAGCTGTACACAAACCAAGGTAATTTGGTTAACTCACTCCCCTTGACTAGAAAAAGCCAAATTTAACTTGGTTTGAAACTTAGTTGGAGCTGAGTTGAATTAATTTTAAAATTTTTTGAGGATAAAACCCCAACTTGAATCCAACTCAAATCAAAGTAGTCCAGTGACTCAATTATTTTGATATTGATGTTGCTAAGCAAGTATTTGATGAAATAACTTAACAAAGTGTCGGCTGGTGGCGAAAAAGATATGAATATGAAACAAATATCCTTGTATCTTGATTTTTATGTTGCCTAATAAGTGCTTGATAAAATACTTGTACATTGATGTTATTATTTTATATTCTATAAAAAATTTAAGGTATATATTTTGTGTGTTTGAGAAAATGCCGCAAAGATTTGATTTAACTCAAACTAGCCTGAGCTGCTGACGGAACGGGGCTGAGCTGGCCTCAGGGTAGAGGAGAGGTAGAGCTGAGCTGAGTTCGAGACGCGGTCTGCTACTGGCCGAGCCGAGTTGACTTGTGTGCACCTCTATATTTAGGTGTTTTTTCGTTGGCCAACGTGATAGTGGAATCAGCCTGTCATTTGGATCGAGGCCAAATAAGAGGTGATATGCCTAATGGACGGCGTAGATTTCATGTTAAGTTGTTCCAGTACGTGTTAGAGAAATTAACTCCAGCACACGTGCATTTTCCCATCAAGTGAGCCACATACGCTGGGTTCTTTTTATCCCAACCACCCATTTTTCTAATACAAGTTTGATAAACCTAATTAGCAGACCAATGGTGCGTGGCATATTAAAAATTCACCGTGCCTGATGAGCGGCTTGGATCAGTCATATGTGTGCCGTCCTTCTGGATCTCACGTCTTTTGCCCCTGACATGACGGGCCGTCATTGAGTCACGACTCTATAATCATAATCAATTGTTTTTGGGTGGTTATGGTTTTGACCAATGAACGGCTGGTGATGGGAAATTGATTATAAGACAGTGACATTGCCATTCAAGGTCTTAGCGCTAGATTCTTTCATATAACCACGAGTGGTTTATGATAGATATGACCCTGTCAGATGAAATAGTAGTTCAGCTGTCCAAAATGGAAGCCCATATCCCTTTGGTACCACGTGGCCCAAGCTATGTAACACCCACGTGATGTATGTGTTTTATCCATGCCATCCATCCATTTCGCCAGTACATTTTAAGGCATGAACTCAAAAATTATGCAGATCCAAATCTCAAGTGAACCACACTCCAGAAAATATTAGGGGATTGAACACCCACCGTTGAAAACTTCTACCAACCGCTTCTATTTGTGTTTTCCCTTCATCGGGTATTTGTGACCTTATGTACAGATTGAATAGCAAATAAAACATCACGGTGGGCCTAGGAAGTTTCCAACGGTGGTAGTTCAATCCCCACTATTTACTATTTTTTTGTAGTGTGGACCACTTGAGCTTTGAATTTTCATTATTTTAAGGCTCATGCCCTAGAATTAGTTGGCAAAAGGAATGGACAGCGTGGACTAAATACATAGATCATTGTGGCCCCACGGGCCACGTGTTGCTACAGTCAATCCCCTGTCATAAAAAACCATATAAAAATATTGACTTTAGTATACGGTCCAAGTTTCAAATTACAGGTTATTAATATAAGTCATATGGTCAAATCAAATTGAGAGAGGAAGCTGCCATGAGAGAAGGCGGTTTGTAATTGTGTAAAGAGGTGTAGTGTGATCGTAGAAGCGAAGTCTTTCGATACAATAGTAGAGTATGACTCCTACTAGGATATGTGGGGACATCAACCGTCGGATCTGAGTCGTTAATAAATAAAGCTATTTGTACGACGGGGGATATCTATTGCCGGTTTGGATCGCCGAATCATGGGCCCCACATGTGGGGAAAGTTATGCCTTAGGATATTGTGCGTTGGCCGACGAGCACACCCCCATGAATCTTCATCTTCATCAGGAAGCAGATTGCCTGTGACCCCGGATATAGACAGAGATATTTCTGTGCCCGGGTCTGTGGGGCCCACGGAGATGTCTGTGATAAATTTATTATGTTCATCTTTTTTTCAAGACCACAGTAAGATAAAATCTAAAAATCAGGCATATGATCTAAAAACTCATCTGGTATGGATACTACGCAAAACAGTGGGGATTGAATGCTTGGTAGGACAGAAGTATCTTATCACGATGGTATCTGTTCCTAAAGCGTGTTTGAGTGGTAATAATACTATGAACGGTTTGGATGGTATATAAACATCATGGTCAGCTCCGGGAAGGTTTCAACGGTGGACGTTTCTGTTCCCACTTTTTCTTTGGTGTGGCCCACCTGAGTTTTGTATATGCCTAACCTATTGTGGTCTTTCAAAACTGATGGACGGATTGGATTTGTCAAAGACATCTTCGTGGATCCCACACAGCCCCGCGCATAGGAATATCTTTGTGGTACGGTCACAGGCAATCCGCTTCTGATTGATATGGACGTTGGTTGACTACAAATCTTCAAATGGTTTTTGTCAACCTGCGGCGCGTTTACGTAGAACACCAAAACCAAACGGAATAGGATAATATTATAATCCATCTCTTCGTAATCAAGATGGCCTATTGTGGGGCCCACTGGATTGACGATTGTACTTAGCCCGACTATTCTATGCAGAATGTCGGGTCGGAATCCACCGAGATGGGTTGGCTGGTCAAAAAGCGCTTCGACGTGCCCAGATGGTGAGATATGTTCAATTTCCAGTTTTTTCGTCTGGTGAGCTTCACGATCATTCATCCTGTCCGTTCATTAGGCGGCAACCCCTGGGATGAAAAGGTTTTAACGGTTAAAAAGATTTGGCCAAGGTCCAGCGTCAACTTGTTTGTGTTTCCCGCCTAATGACCGGACCAAATGTATTTTCGAGAAATAACACATCTGATGAACGGCTGTGATCTCTCTCACACTTGCTTTATTGTCACTTATGAGCAGATCAACGTTCGTACGGTTACTTCCGCCTGAGGCGCACATGCGAAAAGACGGGATTAATGTAACTAACTGTAAATTGTCAACTTCCAAGTGTTATCCCACCTGAAATCTCATGAACGCTCTGGATTCTACACACCCATTGCACGGTCGGTTTTGGCGCTTGAAGATGTGGCGTTTGCAATCTTAATTCAAGCTGAACACTTTTGACCCTAAACACCAAAATAGATTATAAAATCGAGAATTGGCGGATCGGCCGCATATCAGCAACTAATGATAAAAGATCATACGATTGTGATGAAAGGGTTTATCTTTCTAATAGGTTCCTTTTACCTTTCAATTGAAAGAACATATATTATTAGTGCCACGGTAACACAGTAAAGTAAAAAGTTATAATTTGACAAAAGCTAAAATTATATTGTTGATGATCTTAATTAGGATAAGAGCTTTTACGATCAGCTTCGAGAGGTGACAATTTGTTCATCACTCAACGTGAGTTTAGCTTTGTGGCGGGATGATCGTTTGGTGGGAGACGATGTCATCTGTTCAAAACTAAGAAGGAAGCAAACTTGTAGATGAGATGATCATTAGATGTGAGAATATCGTTTGTTCAACACTTAAGGTGGGCCAAGCTTATAGGTGAGAGAATCAGTGAATGATGGATCTTTGGTTGCCTGTTCGAAACCTGCGGGCAAGAACCAAGCTCATAGGTAAGAGGGTTGAAGGGAGTCAATTATCATTAAGCATGTTGAAAGGAAAGCCTCAAAGCCTTTCGATTCAAGACTTATTGATCTTCTTAGCAATTTGATAAGGCATGAACAAAGAGTGAGATAGTTGAAAAGAATTATAATTCATGCTGATGACAATGGTGCGTGTCCTTATCTTAGTGGTAGACTCTGGGGAGTTTCAACACGAGGTCTTGGGTTCAATACACATAGGTGGTGAAATCCCACTATGGCATGGGTGTTTGTCGGGTGCATCGGTAAAATAAAATAAAATGCTGATGACAATATTGTGCTGGCGATCGATGGATCTATGTGTCAACAATAGTTTACCTATTAGTTGTTTATCGTGTGCACTTATTTAGGGAGTGTTTGGTGCATGGTGTTAGATGGGAATTGGGTCGGATGGAAATGACATTATTTAATGATTACGTGGTGTTAGGTTTGCCTGAAAATCCCATGGGATGAAGGTCATCTTAATCCATGTTTGTAAGAAGAGTTGATCTATCAACATTATGTAGCGTGTTTGGAGCACCACCTCAATTGTCCGTTGATGTTACCAAGTTATGCAAACTCCACCATGATGTATGTGTTATATCTATACCATGCATCCATTTTGTGACATCATTTTATGGGATGTGCCCACAAATAAGACAATTACAAAGCTTATATGAACCACACCACACAAAGCAGTGGGTACAATGACGCCTACCATTGAAACATCCCGGGGTCAACTGTGGTGTCAATTTTCCATCCAACCTATTCAAAAGGTCATACAAACCTAGATGAAGGAAAAACATAAATATCAACTTCATCCAAAACTTTTGTGGCCCCTGAGAAGTTTTCAATTGTAGGTGTTCAATTTCCGTTGCCATCTATGGAGTGGTCCACTTGAGCTTTGGATCTGCCTAATTTTGGACTAATTTCCTAAAATGATCTTAAAAAGTGAATGGATGGTGTTGATATAACCTATACATCATGGTGGGACCCACATATCCTGTCATTGTCAACAATCCATTCGAATCCGGCAAAGCCCACAGCGTAGATCCTTATACACCATGGCATGCACCTCGAATCCCAGAGGGCTTGGGAAGGTTTTTTGATGCACCCCCTAATTCCATGGCTTATGAGCTAAACAGACCATAGGCCATTTACCGTCGTAGCTATTTGCATTGTAATACATGATGATTATCTATTTTTTCACGATCAATGCGTGCGACACGGGCTGCTTGACAAGGCTATCTTGACTTTTTATCTTTTTTAGCTCTTACCAGCCATGGAGATCTTATATATCTTAATCTTCCGGGCTGTGGAGGTGCAGCTTTTTATCCATCTGATCAGTTATTGTTATATTGATGAGGGTAAACCACCACTGAAGTAATATTTTATGAAAATAACTTACTGGTGACAGTGAAAAGATGATGGACGGCTCGAATCATCCGGCCATCTCATCATGTCCACATACGCTGGAATCCAAGTCGACGTGAAGGAAAAACGCGCCCCCGAAAGCCAGGAATATGAGAAGGCTGCTCCAAGTCGACCAGAGCGATGAGCCGGCTCGAACCATACGCGACAAAAATCTACGATCGCATATATACCAAAAAAACGCCCAAAGCGGCCCGGCGGATAAAAGTACAAACTCCGCCACCAGCTGATCATAAATCCCATCTCTGACTTCCCATTCTCCCAGCCACGTCAGCATCAATTCGCGTCTCAAGCCCACCTCCTATAACCGGTGATTCCAGTCCATTCCCCGGTCACCTCCAACACCAAACTTCTCTTTCCTAATTATGGACTGGTCCTGATGCTTCAGGACGTCAGTAGCGTGCTGATACGCGCATTTCGTGAAAGTGGGGCCCATGGATCGTAGATCCAGAACGTTGATTGAGTGAGAACACGGCAGATAGGATAAGAAGCAAAACTCTTCCAGATAGGAAGATCCTTTACATCAAATCTTGTGCGTCTTTTTCTATATTCTTCTATCAGCCGTCTGTTGTGGGAGATTGATCAAGTGATGATATTTTTCAGAAATCCACAATCCATAGTACAAACCATAATATCAACGGCCTGGATGACCTAAACATCGGCCCCTTTGTATCAAACCCCTATTCACGTTCTGCTCAACCACTCTCTCTCATCCATGGAAAGCAGTCAAAAGACTCAAAACCAAGCTCTCTCTCTCTCTCTCTCTCTCTCTCTCTGATCTTCTAGAATCCGAAAGGAACTGAAAAACCCAGACCCCCAATATTGAGAAAATCCATGTGGGCTTTACAAGATCTGCATTCTCTCCCTGAAACTTCCCTCTTTCATTCCTCTGTTTTCTTCTGAAATTTCTTGCTATATTGGAAGATGGGTGTTGGAGATTTCTCGCTTTTCTTCATTATCCTATGCTTTTCTCTCTGTCTCCAATCCCATGTCTTGAATTCCCAGAATCTGACCTGTAATTCAAATGATTTGAAAGCATTGGATGGTTTCTCCAAGGGTCTTAATTCGACAGTTGGGGCGTGGAGCAATGCCTCTTCTTCTGATTGCTGCAGCTGGCGCGGCGTTGAATGCGGACCGTCTTCTGGGAATTCCAGCAGAAGAGTAGTTAGATTGTCTCTCGGAAACATGCAATTGAAAGGGCCCGTTTCAAAATCCTTGGCTAGTTTGGATCAGCTAAAAGTCCTCAATCTCTCCTTCAATTCTCTCCATGGCCTCATTCCAGCAGAATTATTCAAATTACAGCAATTGGAGGTCCTTGATTTGGGTTGTAATGATTTTTACGGCCAGATTCCAGCAAATATCAGTTTACCATCGATCCAGGTTTTCAACATTTCGGGCAATTCATTCACCGGTGAGCAGCCACTCCTTATTGGGTCTGTGAATTTAACCCATTTCATCATCAATTACAATTTATTCTCTGGTTCCGTCAATGCGAGTATCTGCAGCACATCGCCTCGAATTGAAGTTCTTCAACTTTCTGCGAACAATTTCTCTGGCAATTTCCCAGTGGGTTTTGGTAATTGCAACTCCTTACATGAGCTCTCTCTCAATGAGAATTTTCTGTCTGGGAATTTTCCGGACGATTTATTTGGGATGTTGTCATTGCGGCGGTTGTATCTTCAGGAAAACAATATTTCCGGGTGGCTGAGTGAGAGAATCGGTAAGCTTTCTCATCTCACTCATTTGGATATTTCTCTCAATGGGTTTGAGGGGAAGGTCCCAGATGTTTTCAGTAGCCTCGGCAAATTACAGCATCTTTGTGCTCATTCGAACCGTTTCAACGGTCAGTTGCCCGTCTCATTGTCGAATCTGCCACTTCTCCATTTGCTTAATTTGAGAAACAATTCTCTTGATGGTCCGATCAGTCTTAATTGCACTGCGATGGCCCACCTTAGTTCCCTTGATCTCGGTTCGAATCGGTTTCATGGTAGCAATCTCGATAATCTTTCCTCATGCAAGGCTCTGAAGAATGTAAATCTTGCTAGAAACAGCCTCGACGTCGAAATCCCAGAGAGCTTCAAGAATCTTCAGGCACTCTCCTACCTATCGTTATCTAATAATAGCCTACATAACATTTCATCTTCGTTGCAAATTTTGCAACAATGCAGGAACCTAACTACTCTAGTGCTTACTATGAATTTCCATGAAGAGGAAATGCCTGTTGATGCGATTCAAGGTTTTGGGAGCCTGAAGGTTCTGGTGATCCCAAACTGTGGTCTTTCCGGTTCAATCCCACTGTGGCTGGCTAATTGCAGTAAGTTGCAGCTGTTAGATTTATCATGGAACCGATTGCAAGGAAGCATCCCAATCTGGGTGGGAAGCCTTGGGTCTCTCTTTTACTTGGATTTGTCAAACAATTCTCTTACTGGGGAAATCCCCAAGAGCTTGACGCAGCTGGCAGGCCTCATTTCTCGCAATGTCTCGCAGGAAGAGTCCACCCCTGACTTCCCATTCTTCATCAGACGAAACCAAAACACGACAGGGTTGCAGTACAATCAGGTTACGAGCTTCCGTCCGACTCTGGATTTGAGTTGCAACATGCTTACAGGACCGATCTTGCTGGATTTTGGGAAACTGAAGAAGCTTCATGTGTTGGAATTGAGGAAGAACAATCTCTCAGGAACAATACCTAGTGAATTATCAGGCATGACGAGCTTGGAGGTTTTGGATCTTTCCTTCAATAATCTCTCCGGAACCATACCTGTTTCTTTGATCAATCTCACCTTTCTATCAAGCTTCAGTGTAGCGAACAATAGCTTATCTGGGGTGATCCCGACGGGAGGCCAGTTCTCGACTTTCCCGAATGCAAGCTTCAAGGGAAACAAGGATCTTTGTGGTGAACATTTCACTCCTTGCCGGCCTCAAACTCCTCTGCAATCAAACAAGAAAGAACGGATAAACAGAATAGCTATCATAGGAATGGCGATTGGAATTGGATCTGGGGTGGCTTTAGTTGGCGCATTCGTATACATCATCGTGTTAAGGTCCTGTTTTCAGAGACAGGAAGATACCGTAAGGGAGGAATCCGACACGGAAAAGAACTTACTACCAGGGTCTAAATTGGTTCTTCTATTTCAAAGCAAGGAAAACAAAGAGATCACCATCGAAGATCTGTTAAAATCCACTGGCAATTTCGACCAAGCTAATATCATTGGTTGTGGGGGGTTTGGTCTCGTCTACAAGGCGACTCTGCCGGACGGTAGGAAGGTTGCAATCAAACGGCTGTCTGGAGATGGCTGTCAGATGGAGAGAGAGTTCCAAGCCGAAGTTGAGACCCTCTCTAGAGCACAGCATGAAAATCTCGTTTTGCTTCAAGGGTATTGCAGGTATGGTAATGATCGGCTGTTAATCTACTCGTATATGGAGAACGGAAGCTTGGATTATTGGCTGCATGAGAAGCTTAATGGCGGTTCAGCGCTAGATTGGGATACTAGGCTTAGGATAGCTCAAGGAGCTGCAAGGGGTTTGGCTTACTTGCATCAATCATGCGAGCCCCATATCCTTCACCGGGATATCAAGTCGAGTAACATCCTCTTAGATGAAAATTTCAAAGCCCATTTGGCGGATTTCGGGCTTGCAAGGCTCATATTGCCTTACGACACTCATGTGACCACAGATCTCGTCGGAACCTTGGGCTACATCCCTCCCGAATACAGTCAAGCTTCAGTCGCCACCTTTAAGGGAGATGTATATAGTTTTGGGGTAGTTCTTTTGGAGCTTCTTACTGGTAAGAGGCCCATGGACATGTGCAAGCCGAAAGGGTGCCGGGATTTAACCTCGTGGGTGCTTCAGATGAAGAAGGAGAGGCGGGAAGATGAGGTGTTCGATCCATTTATTTATGATAAGGAGCACAGCAAGCAGATGTCACAGGTGCTTGATATTGCATGCCTTTGCTTAAGCGAGTGTCCCAAATTCAGGCCTTTCATCCAACAGATAGTCTTGTGGCTCGACAATGTTGGGCTTGACAGCCAACCGATTACGTGAGGCAAGGTGAAATTTTTCGTTGCTGTGAGAGGAAATGATTTTCGGCAGTGTCTTTACTTCTGTTTATGCTCTCAATATCAGGCATGGTGTTGTTCTTGCTGGCAAACATTAGGACCGTAACAACAGTGAGAAGTGGCCGACTGTCAGCTGCTTGGGAATGTCTTCATGCTTTCCACTATCAAATGGCAATCCAGCTGTAAATAACCATTACACGGCGTCGAAGTCTCGAAGTTCTGTTTCCTGGTAATTTCTTTGATATTGAAATACGGGAGAAGTATATAACAGAAGAAACAATATGTGTATCTGATACTCTATAAGTTAAAAACTGTTTTTAATTGAGACTTGTTTTGATATTCCATTTTAATAAAAGAAAAAAAATAAAATGGGGGCATTTTGTTTATAGTCTTCCACCTTGTCCAGGAATGTGCTTTTCAATACGGTTGTGTAAATAAACTTATTGAAAATTTTCCTTTGCCTGATGCCCGATGCAAAATAAACAATGGGGATCAGGCATGTACATCAATACAGTTCATAAGTCAACAGAATTTTCAAATGGACTTGCCTTCGAAGCTATCTTAGCTAGAATATGCACTCGAATCTTGGGATTTCAAGCATGCAACAAGTGAAAATAAAACATTCTCCATCTGTTTCTTGTCAATTGCATCATGTTTCTATGTTTATAAGCATTGTTATCTCTCTCTTTTCTTCTTTAGACAATGTCCTTTTTCAACAAGTATATGCTCTTGTTGTCATCTACAATCAGCCCAACTTCAAATGTATCTTAAACCATGGCCATGTTTGGAAACTGTGGATTCCATACCAAACATGATGTAGAGCGGGTCGCGGACAATTACATGGCAAAGATGGATCAGAAAAGGCCCGGTCGGCGACAGAAGTGGTCTGGACCATCAGACCTTAAATCAGGCGTATCTCGCAATCCGGGATGAGTTAGCGGACGAAAAATATATGATTTTGGGGTAGAACGAGCTACTTTAGCCAACCAACCCCGCTATGCCGGGTTGCGACGCTCGGAATTGCGAGAAACCCCTGATTTGACGGTCATTTCCCTGTTTCAATTTCGTTTTTACTATAAATAGTAAGTTTTAGTTTGCTTATAACTCTTCGTCCGTCGGGCTTTAGGAGTTGCGCCCAACGTGAAAAGAGCTTAGAATAATTAGGAGAACGGGTTGGTGAAGCCAAATAGGACACTTACTATTTTTGGCCGAAAACCTTGCGCACTAGTAGACATCACGACCGTCTATAAATAGTAAGTTTACTATTTATAGTAAGTCGCGAATTCTAGGAGTCCTAGTTGTAGTTTGATTCTGATTTCTTTCCCATTGCTTAGTACCCTTATTTAAAGGGTTGTGAACTCGTTTTTATGAATTAATTAAGCTATTTCGAATTTATTTAGAATTTATTTCTATTTTCTACTCTCTTTTCTCGTGGATTCGAGAAGTCTCTGTGAGGAGTCCAGAGAAGTTCCGTGGATTCGGAATAGTTATCCTCTTGAGGAAGACGGTGCTCGACCTCACGTCCTCCCCTGCGTCAAAACAGCAGAAAAGGAAAAGGGTTTCCTTTGATGTGATGATTTGCATTGTTTGGATAGCAAAGAAAAGGGTCAATTCCACCAAGCAATCATTACACTTTTTCTATAATTTGGATTCTTGGCACAAGAAACTAGGTGAGTATTGTGAGATGAGTATGAGATCTCCACTTGCTTCCCAAACAAAACTCAAAAATTGGAATCCATGTTTCAATAGTTCCCATGGAAATCATCATTGGATGATTATTGTTTTTCCTTTTCTTTTGCCTTGGATTCCACGTTTCCAAACATGCAAAATTTTCATTGTTTTACCACTGGCTTGGCCTTCTATATGCAATTCGAGAGCCTCAAATAGCATTGGAAGCAATTTAGGGAAAAAAAAAAAAGGAAAATGACTTTGATATGAACTTCTACTACTAATTTGGGTAACTATTCATAGCCCATTTGGGTTACCCAAACAAGGCTGAACCAGGACCAAGAATTGTCTAATCAACTCCTTGTGGGGCCCACATGATGTCCCCCAGCCCATGAGATGATGCAACAAACTGATCAAGCTGAAAACTCTTGCTGTTGAATGGCATTCCTTTTGCTATTATTTCTTGTGTGAATGACCTCTGCCGTCGTAGGCCCAATTGGCAAGCTTGCGTACATTCTGTATTTCAGCCTTTGAAGTTCAGGTGTTGAATTCGCTCATTCAACTAAGAGATTTCTTTCACGTGATCTGAGAATTTAACTCAAGCTTATTTAGTATTAGAACTAATTGAGACTCACTGCTTGACGGATCAATCCAGCTTCCATAGTAGACAAAAGAAGAGATCTTTTTTTGCTCTGTTGCGACTAAGGATCTAGTGTGTCACAACCCCTTGGGGCTCACATGCAAAGATGGTCTGATGATTTTAACTGTCCATATTATCATTACTACCGTAAATAATATTTTATACTAACCTTTGATTTTAGAGGTGGATGGCAGCTTCAAGTGCGTAGACAAAAGAACACCTATGAGGCCAAGCATTCTGCAAGCATAAATTAGGTGAATACATGATGTAAAAGCACCTTTCATTCCTTGAGTCAAGAGTCAGGGGATGATGTGAAACCTCTTCTGCTTTTGAAGAATGTCGTTTCAACAGCAGGAAACCTCTTTCAATGTTTGGAAGGTGAAGGTAAATTCATCTCAGAAAAACCAGCATTTCTCGCTCCTTGATGCATATGGACATCATCGTTCAAGCAAGGTAGATGAATAATTCCTATTGCTAGTCTCCAACTTACATGCTGTTGTGGTTGCCAAAACTAATGCTAAGAGTATGCTTTCAAACCAAAATGCCTCTCTGGTCTTGAAAGTGTCATCATTTGAGTTAATATAGATCCTAGTCGAGTCAAATCGGTGCATTTGGGTGATGAATTGTACTGAACTGCAACAATCCAACTCAATATACAAGAAATGACCAAAGTGGGATTGATTCCATTTTAATTCATGATTTCATCCAAATCCATCCATATATGGGCCTATTTGGTTTTCCAATTTCCTATGAAATGCAAAGTAAATGAGTCATTATTATCATTTCCAGGTGTTTGTTTAAACGGAAATTATGGCTCGTACATCGAGAGTCAAATACACTTCTAAAGGAGGTGAAGTAAATTGACATTTTTCACACTATAAAACTGTCATTTTTATAGTGATTTCCGGTGAAATAAACAATGTAGCAAAGTCATCATTGCAGTCAAACATAAGTGATGTCACCATGCAATTACAAGAGTAAATAATCATTACCCATTTACAGATATTTATTGTTGTAATTGGAAAACCAAACCCCTATGGTATGTACAGTTGTACATACATATCCTATGACATTAGAGAAGTCATAGAACAGGTGGTTCATATAATTACCTCCCACATATATTCTCAACGCCTTCTGCTAAAACCTACACTGCTTTTCCATTTAATCCATAAACTGCCTGGAGGCTTTAAAAGCTTCCAGCTTTTTGCTTGAAGATATAGAAGTCCTGCACATTATGATACTTCTGTCAATTGAGTTCTATTCAACCAAAATTGCAGTGACCATACAACCAATGCCACAATCACACAAGAAAGAATGGAATTTCATGTTTTTGAGTATAAAATGCAACATTTTAACATGTGCACTCATGTTGAGGTTGTTACACAAATTTATATAGTTCATACTCTGATTGGAGCATCAACTTCATGCTGTCACTTTCAGAGTCATCCACTGCTCAACAAATTCCAATGAATACTTTTAATATGCAAAACAACGTTAACTGTTCCAACCGTTTCAAATAATTGGGATTCTAACCTTAACCCTAAGTAGGAACTTTGATCTTGTTGTCAAAAACTTCTTTATAATTCTTCCTCACAAAGTAGTTATTGCACTAAGCATCTAAATACAACCTCTTTAGCCATTCATCTTTGGTAACTTCACATGATAGTAACCAAGTGTGGCCCATTTTTCCAGCATCTCGTGTCAATAGAACTTGATCTATATCGCCTCTTGGCTATTAGAGCTTCTACCATTCTTAGAACCGTCTCCTCCTCCAATAGCAGATTTACTTTGAAAAGACATGCTTCAGGGATGCAGCCTTTTGATTTATCTTACTTTCATGTTAAAATAAAGAAACCGTCCTTTAATTCTTCATTCTCAACAATAACATGATCAAACCAGTCAAAGTGTTTTCACAATTTTTTCATTATAGTTTGTAAATTGCCATCTTCTTTCACCATTCACATAAAACATGACTGAAAAAATCTAATAAAGATTCTTAAATGTAAGAAACTTGGCTATTTTGGGATTAAAAATCCATTAGAAATCACCTCATCCTTGGCTTTGATAGGTGATATACGACGCCTTCCCATCCCTTTTCTACTTTGTCATGAATTATCCCTCTATATTTGAGTGTTGCTTGCTTCCATCAACTTTTCCTTAGGATGGATGTGTTTTAGGCTGGATGGTCCCATTGTCATTAATTATCCCTCTATATCTCGAGCCCGGTGTGAAAATGCCCGAGACCTAAAAGCTTTGATACCACTTTAATGCGGGACAACTAACCATTTCTCTAAAAGCTCAAACCGATAAAGTGTGGCGAATCAATCACTTTATCTCATAGCGCAGGCCCCACATCCCATGAATTAGGTCCTCGGTCGAACCCCCTCGTGAGTCCTACATCACATGGGTTCCACCTCACATCGCTGTGAAAATGCCCCTGCATTACATAGCACCTCTGCTGGAAGTATTTTCGTGTATGGATCTAACTACCCCACCTCCATGTTTATGGCAAGGGGAAATAATCTTGCCACTCATGATGGGGCAAAGTACGTTTTCATCTAGATAGATCAACAATCTAACAAACATGAACTGAGGTAGTAACGATCCATTTGCTAATATCAAATGACATGACAAAGCTGGAAAGCGATATCCTTTTCTTCATATGTTTCAAATTCATGCAGCTGAGGGTAATGATGTTTCTGATGAAGATCATTTGAATTTTAGTACATTGGTATTTTTAAAATATGCAGTGTGGAAACAATGATATTCTCCTACAACAGCATTAATTGCTGACTTTTCTGTATTTATCATAAAAGCTAACTTGGTTATTATAAGTATTCGATAGTGATGAGTGGTAGAGAATCTAAAGGGTTTTGATGCTCTCCGGGATTTGAATGTAGAGGCCGTTTCTAGCAAGATTTACATTCTCCGGTGTCTCTAATGGTATCATGAAATCAATTTCATGATACCATTAGAAAACCGAGATTGAGGGAGCTGAGGTGGTGATGTAGAGTGGGTCGCAGACAGTTTCATGGCCAAGATGGACTAGAAAAGGTAGGGCTGAAAGTTGGGTGGGTTCAACCCGACCGACCCGTGACCGACCCAACATTGGGTTGGGCTCGGGCAGGATATATCAGGTCCGATCTCAAGCTTGGGCTATATAAGCACCAACCTGAGAAAACTTGGGTTGGGCTCGAGTTGAGGTCTCGGGTTCCCCGACCCAACCCGAACCCAATCAATATATTAGTTACTTATAAATTATAATTGAGTGTGGATCGTTTGTGTCGAAGGCACACTAGTGATGTCAGATCTCATTTGTCCACGTCATTTCCAAGCTAACAAGATATGCCGGATTTCTCTCTCCTAAATAGATTGCGTGCTATGCTACATGACTTTTAAAGGAGTAGTTGTCCTATATTTTAGCTTGTTTTTTTAAAGAAAAAAAATGAAGTTCTTTATGATGAATAATCACATATATAATTAATAAAATCATAGATACAAAAAATAAGTCCTATATTAAAATATAATAAACTAATGTAATAACGAAAATATTAGCACGTATACACTCGACCAACTTGACCGAGCCCGCTTAGGTTGGGCTTGGGTTGAGAATTTCCAACCCGAGATTGGGTTGGGTTGGGTTAGGGTTGAGGTATAGGAACCTTGGGTTGGGTTAGGGTTGAGCACCAACCCGCCTAACTTTCAGCCATAAGAAAAGGCCCGATTGGAGACAGAGGTGATCCGGACCGTCAGAACTTAAAACGGACGTATCTCACAAAATCACTGCTGACGAGTAGCGTACGACTCGGATTCATCTAGCGTGTCTGTCGTGGTTAAGCAGTTTAACCACCGTTCACAGACATTTACCGATTGCCTGGACTACATAGTAGCCCCAATCACATTCCAAACAATAACATTCATATCTAGTAATCCAAAACAGCATGTGACAAATGAAATCAGATATAAATCTTACTTGAGCAATTTAACAAACACATACTACACATTATCATACATAGACATTTCATCCATACAGCACTTAGTAGTAGGATAGGTTATATAAAGGATACTATAATTATAGTTAAGGGAATTGAGAATCCTATTTCAACACCCTCATTACATGCATTTAAATAAGCATTTTCACATTCAGGCATTTTATCAAACATTTAGGCTACACATATCATATACATCTAGTAAGGTAGTTGTAATAGGTATTATAGCAAATCCCTTTATAAGGGTTCACCATACGCACAACAATCATGAATTCTCAGTCAATAAACATGGCAAGAATAAATCACAATTCCATACTGAAATGGCTAAGCTATATGTTCTAGAGGAGGGGTGAATAGGATTATGCCAAATTTAAAATAATTACAGCGGAATTTAAATAACAAGATATCCAAATAAAGTAAATCAATTCACAATACTTAAATGAATAGCAACCTCAATAAATAAGTATTGAGAGATTAATACAAAAGTTGTTCTAAGGACAACCTTACACCAAAAACCAAAGTTTATGGTAGGACAACCTGATTTCTAGAAAAGTCTTTATATCAAGAACTCAAACCGTAGATAAATAAATAAATTCAAACTATACAGAGGAATAAAAAACAATTTCAAATATTGTTTGTTCTCAGGACAATCATGTACCATAAAAATGGCAGGGCAACCTTACAAGAACAATTAAAGAAACTGAAGCTCAAACTTAATAAAGGAATAACAAGAAATAAATTACTGAAATTTAAATCTAAACTATTACAACATTCCCACTGATCTTGAAATAAAATGATTACAACATTCACAACCACATATACATTCCTCAACTAAATAATTAATGATATGAAAATAAAGCACACATCCACACAACACAAAAAGTTATAGTGGTTTGCCTGTGTGTACACCAACTGTTCAACAACAGCCACACAGAATGCTACTCCAACCCTAATATTCTCACACAGGGGATATTAGCATTCACTATCAAATAGGTTTTCATAGGTTTACCAAAAACCTTCATAATTGTGTCTTTTTCAAAGGGCTTACACAATTCAAAAACCCTCTTTTCTGAGTTTTCCTGGCTCTCCTCAGATAACCAATACAATGAGATTTTTCTGGCTTAACCTCAAATAATACCAAATAAAGTAAATTACACAAATTGTAAAATACCTGTTTTTCTTCTTTGTTATAGCAACCCAGAAGAACTAAGTCGGAGTGGAGATTTGAATGTCAAAGTTCAATGTCCAATACTCACTATATAATGGTTCTAATTTCTAATAGATTTTAAATTAAAACAAATGGGCTAGCTTTAATTGATTTTGATTCCAGAAAAAGGAAAGATAACACTTCCTCTTTTCAAATCTAATTGGAATACAAGAAACAAAATCAATTAAGAAAACTAAAAAAAGAAGATATTAAATATGCACACTTAGCTTAAAGAAAGCACAAATTTATCTCTCAGAAGGCCGGATTTTAATTGCTTGAATGATCTATTTTATTCTGAAATTCATGCTCTATTTATAGGTAAATAAATCACGTCTTCGACTGGTCTAAAGACCTCTACGACTGGTTGTAAGTCCAACAGAAGTTTGAAAATTTGGGCGTGATAAGATAAGACGGCTTCACGACTGGTCGTAAGGCACCTTCGTCTAGTCGAAGGTCACACACGACTGGTCGAAGCTAAGGGCAAATTATCGCTGTAGTTTGAGTCGAAGGTCTACGACTGATCGAAGAACCAGTCGACATTGTTCCTACGACTAGTCGAACAGTCCCCAGGACTAGTTGAAGCCTAACAGAAAATTTTCAAATTTTGCAACAAACTTACGACTGATCCAAGAAATCCTTAGACAAGTCGAAGCAGTGCTAGGACTAGTCAAACAAAGTCCAGGACTAGTCTTAGAACAGGCCAAACTCTCTTATATAAAATATATGAATTATGTATCCAAAATGGCCTACTCTAAAGGTCAACCTACGGTCAGTCATACCTCAATAGTGAAGTAAGGACATTGAAACTTAAAGACTTGTGACCTTAAAAGTAGTGAAGCTTGAAGTCTTGATGTAGTTCAAACTTGAAAGCTTCTTGAGATCTTGAAACTGAACTTGAAAGCTTCTTGCATTATCCTTGTCTTTGAATTAAGTCGAACAAACTTACTTCCTCGAGTCTTGACTTGAGAGCAGTGCTTGTCCATCAAAGTTGATCTTGAGTAGGGCTTTGATCTTCACACATGCAAGCTTCCTAACAGTGTCTTTGACACCATAAATTTGACAACAAAAAGGGCTATAAACAATAACACTTACAATCTCCCCATTTGTCAAATTAGTGCCAAAACACACTTCCAAGATATGTTACAGAACACAGAATATCTGATTAACGAATCATGCACCAGTTGTTATCAACTAGCACAGTAACATGAACTTGCAAATCAGTATTCAACAGTCCACATCTGTATAAAACTCCCCCTTAGTACATAAAACATATCCATTCTCCATACATATAAGACATCTAAGCAAGTGAACATATCCATTCTCCCCCTTTTTGTTATAAGAGGACAAAGGAAACATAGAACAAATAGACGAAGGAGAATAAATTAGAGAGATATATGAGAGATAGCAAGACAAGATATGAGATAATAGCATAATCAACTCACATAATTCATAAACTGAGTTAAAGCAAAACTAGCACAATAGTAGTAAAGTTATTACAAATTAGATAACATTAAAAAACTAATCTGAACTAGATGAAATGTAAAGTTTATGCATCCCCTTGTTCAAGCGCTTAAGATATTTCCGCATATACTTGAAATGTAAATCATTAGTAACAGACATGTTTTCCATCTTAACATTTATATTCTCAACCTTATCCTCCAATGCATGTAGACGAGCATCAAAGTTAGAAGGCTCATAATCTGGATCATTTGTAGAATCAGAATCAAGTTATTCAAAAATATCATCCATATTAATATCACCAGGAGGAAGATTAGCAGCATCTTCCTCATGATTAGCTTCAGCATTGCCAACACCATCACCTTGACATGGAAGCATTTTCAGCTTCATCTTATTCAGGTTAGAATTGTTAAATATCAGATGATGGATAAGGGCTTCACCAACCGACATATCGACTAACATATGAGTAGCCAACACCGTCATCAAATAAACAAAAGGAATATCACTGTGACCAGGATGGAGATGAAAATTAAGAATGAAGTGACAAATCAAGGATGGTAAACAAATAGACGTACCACTGGCAACAACATGAAGAACACGAACCATGAAGGAAGTCAATTCAGATTTATTACCCGATCGAGGATATAAGTTAGACACAAAGATTTTGTGAACAACTCTGTATTTGGGTAACAAATACCTTAAGGGAAGCGCATTCCCTTTATGATTCCATTGAGCATCTAGATTGCATAAATCTCTAGTGAGTAGACGTTTTTCAGTTTCTGAGGGTTTATCAGATAAATTATGGATAGGAATGCCCTCATCATTCATAGGAATATCCATAAGAGCTGAAATCAAATGACGATCAATGTCAAATGGTCATTCTCTATTGGCTATTTTAAAAGTTAAATTCTCCAGTGAAAAATCACATATACATGCGAACATGGACTATGCAATGGACCGGTATGCTGGCCCACCCCAATGTAATAAGTTATCCCAACCTACAGCTTGAAGCATAGGAAGGATATCAAAAGGAGCAACATGATT
Source organism: Magnolia officinalis (assembly GCA_021015155.1). NCBI lineage: Eukaryota > Viridiplantae > Streptophyta > Magnoliopsida > Magnoliales > Magnoliaceae > Magnolia > Magnolia officinalis. The sequence continues at coordinate 31,527,973 of JAJHSJ010000006.1, forward strand.
AATAGAAACTTGATGTTCAACAATAACATTGCGCAATCTGATGTCCCGAACATAAGATGGATCATCATCGGGAGTCCAAAAATGACACTTAGTGAGAGGGGCTGATCTGGAAGAAGAAGACGGACCACGGGATGTTGCCTTTTTCCCTCTAGATGCCATTTGCAATAAGGATTTCAAGAAAGTGAAGAGTGGCAAAGGATTGAGAAGATGGTTTTCTCAAAACAGATTTTTCAAAAGAAAAAACCTCAAATCACAACGAAATAAGAAATAGACAACTTCAAGAGAAAAATAGAAGTAATCTAGACAACTTCAAAGGATATATTCCAATGATATTACCTTTCCTTCTACTAAATCTCGAATATAATGAAATCTAATATCAATATGCTTAGTACGAGAATGCTGAATTGGATTTTTCGAAATATTTATGGCACTGGTATTATCACAATATAATAATATAGAATCTTGTTTAATTCCATAATCACTTAGCATACGTTTCATCCGAATAAGCTATGTACAATCATTACCAGCTGCGATATATTCAACTTCAGCTATTGAAAGTGAAATAGAACTTTGTTTCTTACTAAGCCAAGAAACTAAACCATTTCAAATATAAAAACAACCACCACTGGTTGATTTTTTATCATCAAGATTACTAGCCCAGTCCACATCCGAGTACCCAGCTAATTGAATACTAGTCTCATGTGGCTACCATAGACCGAGATTAACAGTACTAGTGACATAGAGTATAATCCGTTTGACCGCAATCAAATGCGATTCTTTAGGTTCAGACTGATATCTAGCGCAAATACCAACACTTAGCGCAATATCGGGTCTACTAGCAATTAAATACAGTAAACTACCAATCATACTCCGATATAATTTCGGATCCACATTTTTACCTACAGAATCTTTTGAGAGTTTCAAAGTTGTACTCATAGGAGTATCAAAATTCTTACCATTCTCAAATCCAAATCTCTTAATCAAATTCATAGCATATTTAGATTGAGAGATGAACATTCCATTAGGTCGTTGTTTTACTTGTAACCCAAGGAAGTAATTCAATTCCCCAACCATGCTCATTTCAAAATGAGATTTCATCAAATCTGCAAACTCAATAGTTATGTCAGTACAAGTAGATCCATAAATGATATCATCTACGTAGATTTGAACCATTAAGATATCTTCGTTATGTTTCTTAACAAATAATGTTTTATCAACACTTCCCATCTGAAAGTTATGACAAAATAAAAACTTAGTCAATTTCTCATACCATGCTCTGGGAGCTTGTTTTAGACCATAGAGAGCTTTTTTAAGATGGTATACATGATCAGTAAACTTAGGATCTTCAAACCCTGTAGGTTGTTCAACATAAACTTTTTCATGTAAATCACCATTTAAAAAGGCACTCTTTACATCCATTTGAAAAAATTTTAACTTTTTAAAGCATGCCATGGATATAAAAAGTCTGATTGATTCAAGACGAGCAACTGGGGCAAAGGTTTCATCATAATCAATACCTTTAATTTGAGTGTACCCTTGTACAACTAATCTTGCCTTGTTTCGAATAATATTCCCAAGCTCATCAGACTTATTTTTTAAAAATCCACTTTGTTCCAATAATATGTTTATCTTTAGGTCTAGGAATAAGATACCAGACATCATTTCGAACAAATTGATTAAGTTCTTCTTGCATTGCAACAATCCAGTTTTCATCAACAAGAGCTTCTTTTATGTTAGATGGTTCTATCTGGGATGTAAAACATACATAATTACATATATCCTCAAGTTGTCTACGGGTACAAACACCAGTGAGAGGGTTTCCAAGAATTTGTGTGGTTGGATGATCTTTAACAGTCCTCAGATCAGAATCAGTCTGATTAGATGAAGTATCAGATTTATCAATTACAAGAACTTCATCATTATCTGAACTTGAGACTGACGTGTTCAAGTGATCATCAATGACCACATTGATGGACTCTTGAATCACACCGGTCCTTTTGTTCAGAACCCTATAAGCTCAACTGTTTAAAGAGTATCCTAAAACGATCCCTTCATCACTCTTTGTATCAAACTTTCGCAGATTTTCACGATCTTGTAAAATATAGCACTTGCTGCCAAAAACTCGAAAGTATTTGACAGTAGGCTTTTTATCAAACCAGATTTCGTAAGCCGTTTTATTATTACCTTTACTAGTGTAAACCCGGTTAATGATGTAGCAAGCTGTATTGACTGCTTCAGCCTAAAGATTCTTAAAGAGCTTCGTACTATTCAACATGACATTAGCCATTTGTTGAAGCACTCTATTTTTTCTTTCAACAATACCATTTTGTTGAGGAGTTTTGGGCGCTGAGAATTCATGTAATATTCCCTGGTGGCTACAAAACTTCTCAAAATAGCTATTCTCAAATTCAGATCCATGATCACTACGAATCTTACTGACTTGAGAACTCTTTTCAGTTTGAATCCTTTTGAGAATCTTTTTCACTTCTTCAAGGGTTTCTGATTTGTCCCTTAAGAAGACAACCCACGTATATCTAGTAAAATCATCCACTATTACCAAGATATATCTTTTACCACCTCGACTTTCTGTCTTTGTAGGTCCTACAAGATCCGTATGGAGAAGCTCGAGTGGTCTTGATGTGGTATTGAAATTCACCTTTTTGTGTGAGTTCCTTGTTTGTTTGTCAATCTGACATTCACCACATATTTTATCCATTTTTTGTAGTTTGGGTAGACCTCTTATAAGTTCTTATTTGCTCAATCTATATAGATTTCGGTAATGTACATATCTAAGACGTTTGTGCCACAAATCAGTCTCGTCTGTATGGACCATGTAACACAATTGATTAGATGAGCTAGATTCACTTACAATATAGCAGTTTTCAGACGTTCTTCGTCCAGTTAATATTACCGAGCTTTTGTTATTTAGTATCTCACAGCTTTGATTAGAAAACCGTACACTATGATTATTATCGCATATTTGAGATATGCTAAGCAAGTTATGTTTTAGACCTTCTACATATAAGACATTTTTGAATAAAAGAAGGTTATAAAGTTGAACCGTACCTTGGCCCATAATCTTGCAGTTGCTGCCATCACCAAATGTGACTGAACCATCAGTCATGTCTTTGAGATCGGTGAAGAAACCTTTATCACCAGCCATATGCCTTGAACATCCACTATCTAGGTACCATTTAGAGTGGCTTGTAGCTTTGAAAGCAGTGTGAGCAACCAAACAAGTGACCTTTGGAACCCATTTCATAACCATTTTGGGTTTAGGTGGGTACTTGGTCTTCTTTCGTTTGTAAGAATTATAAGTATGACCTATTGAGTTAGACTTTAGAAGCTCCTTAAGTAAATCAACTATTTTTTCAGCCAAAGTGTTTTGGTTTTGTTTTTTATAGTTGAAATAATGACTTTTAGGTTTTTGAAAAGATTTAGAGTTTTTAGAAAACATTTGATCTTTTCCTTTTGAGTTTAAGGTCTCTCCCTTTACAAACTTGGGAGGAGTGTTCTTTGGTTTAGGAGGAATACTCTTATCAAAGCCCAGACCGGATCGATCGCCACATTTTCTCGATCCTGATAAGAGTTTTTCTAATTTAGGATCACCTTCGGCATATTTCCAGGTTTCCTTTAAACTCAAGAGAGAAGAGACTTCATGTTTTAGTTGTTTGTTTTCAGATTTAAGATTTTCATTTTGGGAGGTTTTAAAATCCAAATCACATTTTGTCTTTTCAAAATAGTCTGAAATATGGGACTTTTCTAAAACAAGAGATTCATAAATTTCCTTGAGTTTAGAAATTTTCTCTTTTTGAAGTTTCAATTTCACAGCAATTTTACAACTTTCCTTGTATAGGGCATTGTAGGCATCTTGAAGATCATCTTCATTTTCACATTCACTATTCAGATTTTCTTCACTTGTAGAGTCATCATTATCCGAAAAAGTGAATTTTGCTAAAGTCATAAGAGCTTTAACTTCATTGCCTGACTCGTTTTTTGAATCTTCTGATTCAGAAGAGACTTCATAATCAGTGGACTCATCCCAAGTAGCCATCATACTTTTCTTTTTCGACTTGCCCTTATTAAGACATTTGTTAGCCAAATGCCCATACTCATGGCAGTTGTAGCACTGACTGTCTTTCAATGACTTTCTTGATTTAGTCTTAGGTTTCTTTTTATCATATGCTTTTTGAAGATCAACCATCTTTTTACTTTTAAAAATCTTATAAAACTTTTTCACCAAAAGGGCCATATCATCTTCAGAGTTTTCTAAATCAGAGTTTAAATCATTTTCATGAAAAATATTTTTAGAAGTTTTTAAGGCAATAGATTTTACCTTTTGGAGCTTTAAAGGTTAACTCATAAGTCTGTAATGAGCCAATTAATTCCTCAACCCTCATATTGTCCGTATCACGAAGTTCCTGGATTGCGGCTACTTTAGAATTGAACCGTTCAGGAAGTGAGCGTAATATTTTAGCACATATCTTACTTTCAGGGATTTTATCGCATAGACCACACATAGAGTTTATAATGTCATTCAATCTGGTATAGAAGTCCATAAATATTTCATTTTCTTCCATACGTATTTTCTCAAATTTAGTTGTGAGGATTTGTATCTTAGATTTCTTGACAATTGAAGTACCCTCGTGTGTCATTTCTAATATATCCCAAGCTTGTTTTGCAGAATCACATGATATAATTCTTTTGAATTCATTCAGTGATAGTGCACATGTAATTGCATTTAGTGCTTTAGCATTTGTACTACTCTCACTTTTCTGAAGTGTGGTCCAAGAAAAATAAGCCGTTATTTTTGTTGTTTTTGAACCATCAACACCAGTCACTTTAGTGGTAGGAGGGGTCCATTCATTCATTGTGGCTAGTCACACATTTTCATCCATGGATTTGAGGAAGATCCTCATCCTGGCTTTCCAATAGGCATAATTGGTGCCATCGAAAGGTGGAGGCCTAGTGACTGAAAGGCTATCAAAATTTGACATCTTATATAAAGCTTAGATCGTTAGCTCAGGAAATAAATCCAATCCAAGAATAACAATTAAAAACAAGCTATTTAGCTTTGATACCACTTGAAATGGCCAAGTTATATGTCCGGGGGGGGGGGGGGGGGGGGGGGGGGGGGGGGGTGAATAAGACTATGCCAAATTTAAAATAATTACAGCGGAATTTAAATAACAAGATAGCCAAATAAAGTAAATCAATTCACAATACCGAAATGAATAGCAACCTCAATAAATAAGTATTGAGACATTGATACAAAAGTTATTCTAAGGACAACCTTACACCAAAAACCAAAGTTTATGGTAGGACAACCTGATTTTTAGAAAAGTCTTTGTATCAAGAACTCAAATCGTAGAGAAATAAATAAATTCAAACTGTACGAAGGAATAAAAAGCAATTTCAAATATTGTTTGTTCTCAAGACAACCATGCACCATAAAAATGGCAGGGCAACCTTACAAGAACAATTAAAGAAATTGGAGCTCAAACTTAATAAAGGAATAGCAAGAAATAAATTGTTGAAATTTAAATCTAAACTACTACAACATTCCCACTGAGTTTGAAATAAAATGATTACAACATTCACAACCACATATACATTCCTCAACTGAATAATTAATGATATGAAAATAAAGCACACATCCACACAACACATAGAGTTATAGTGGTTCGCCTGTGTGTACACCAACTATTCAACAACAGCCACACAAAATGCTACTCCAACCCTAATATCCTCACACAGAGGATATTAGCATTCACTATCAAATAGGTTTTCACAGGTTTACCAAAAACCTTCACAATTGTGTCTTTTTCAAAGGGCTTACACAATTCAAAAACCCTCTTTTCTGAGTTTTCCTGGCTCTCCTCAGATAACCAATACAATGAGATTTTTCTGGTTTAATCTCAAATAAAACCAAATAAAGTAAATTACACAAATTGTAAAATACCTGTTTTTCTTCTTTGTTGTAGCAACCCAGAAGAACCAAGTCGGAGTAGAGATTTGAATGTCAAAGTTCAATGTCCAATACTCACTATATAATGGTTCTAATTTCTAATAGATTTTAAATTAAAACAAATGGGCTAGCTTTAATTGATTTTGATTCCAGAAAAAGGAAAGATAACACTTCCTCTTTTCAAATCTAATTGGAATACAAGAAACAAAATCAATTAAGAAAGTTAAAGAAAGAAGATATTAAATATGCACACTTAGCTTAACAGAGCACAAATTTATCTCTCAGAAGGCCAGATTTTAATTGCTTGAATGATTTATTTTATTCTAAGTTTTGTGCTCTATTTATAGGTGAATAAATCACGTCTTTGACTGGTCGTAGGTCAAACAGAAGTTTGAAAATTCGGGCGCGATAAGATAAGACGGTTTCACGACTGGTCGTAGGGCACCTTCGACTAGTCGTAAGGCACCTTCGACTGGTCGAAGGTCACACACGACTGGTCGAAGCTAAGGGCAAATCATCGCTGTAGTTTGAGTCGAAGGTCTACGACTGATCGAAGAACCAGTTGACACTATTCCTCCGACTAGTCGAACAGTCCCCAGGACTAGTCGAAGCCTAATAGAAAATTTTTGAATTTTGCAACAAACTTACGACTGATCTAAGAAATCCTAAACAGGTCAAAGTAGTACTAGAACTAGTCGAACAAAGTCCAGGACTAGTCTTAGAACAGGTCAAACTCTCTTATATAAAATATATGAATTATGTATCCAAAATGGCCTACTTTAAAGGTCAACCTACGGTCAGTCATACCTCAATAGTGAAGTAAGGACATTGAAACTTAAAGACACGTGACCTTTAAAGTAGTGAAGCTTGAAGTCTTGATGTAGTTCAAACTTAAAAGTTTCTTGAAATCTTGAAATTGAACTTGAAAGTTTCTTGCATTATCCTTGTCTTTGAATTAAGTCGAACAAACTCACTTCCTCAAGTCTTGACTTGAGAGCAATGCTTGTCCATCAAAGTTGATCTTGAGTAGAGCTTTGATCTGCACATATGCAAGCTTCCTAATAGTGTCTTTTGCACCATAAATTTGACAACAAAAAGGGCTATAAACAATAACACTTACACATACTCATTCACACATTTCAACAAACACATGAAATGCAATATAAACCAACATAGTTTATATATGTACATAATACACGGAAACCCTCATATCTAAGCACATGTGATAGCAATCAAGCTAGTCAAAAATCATCATTGACATTGAAAGCCTTGAAAACCATAACCTAAACATTTATAGTCCGCACCTTTCACCGGTAGACTCGTAACGAACTTAGTTCGTTCTCTAACCCGTCGTCTACGGCACAACTGTAACCTACAATATGAAATAGATTAGCTATTTCATCCTTTACTCTATTGGAAACCCTACAACATGTTAGGGTTAGGATTTCTTATCCGAAAACGGAACCAGAATCGCTAGTATAGCGATACAGTAGCAGTGATACGATACGTAGAGTGGCAGGGAAGAATCTCTGTAGCAAACCCTAACTTTCCCTCACACTTTCTCTCTCTTTCCTTCTCTTTCTTTTCTCTTCTCTCACCTAGGGTTTCAAATTCGTATGGAATGAGAGAGTGGGGGTTTGAGGCCTGGAAATGGCCCCAGGGCCAAGGTATACTTAGGTTATAGCTAAAGGGCGACATTTCGGTCCAACGGAGCACATCTGGAGGCTCCTTTTCTACATGCGGTCGGACTTAAGCTCCCTAGCATTGGATCTAGGTCGAGTTAAGTTTTCGGTCCGATTGGATTTACAGATCGACCGCGAAGGTCCAAGTTCAGTTCAACGGTCATCGTCGCTCGATCAGGGCCACGAGTACATGGACCTGTGCTGGAAAATTTCTCTGATCCGAGGGTGTATTTGGGCTGGATTCTGACGGTCTGAAACCTTAGATTTGGGCCGCAAGCGAACGGCCCAAATCACTTAAATCTGAGTTCAATTTCTAAAGGTATTCGCTTTTCTCACATACTTCGCTCTGGGTTCAAGTTGTGCGTTTCTGAATACTATCTGGAGTTGATTTCCGAGGTGGTTATCAAGTCCAGTAAGGCGGTCCTAATCGTATGGTTTCGCGGTAATCGGACTTTCGACGTGCGGTCCAGGTCCGATACGGAGTTTCAAGGTGCTCTCGGGAGCAACTGGGTTTAGAGATTGATCCAAGATTTCAGGGTAATGTAGCATTAATGATTATGCTAGTTTTGGGTCTTGTAGTTCGCATTTAAAGTGGTTTAAGCTAATTTTATAGCTAATCTAGTTTAACACTTAGTTAATTTCATCTAATTTTTAAAGGATTTGGTCCTGAGTGATTTCTGCCTGAGGTGGTACTCGGGTCTTTGTACGGATTTTTCCGAGACGTTACATCATCCAAGAGCTACATGGAGGTGGCCTTAGTGGACACTTGGATAGGACAAGACGTAAGCTCTTATTGAAATAACGGTATTACTGACCACAGTTAGTACGTGATGTGGGTAGAGTGATGCAACGTTATCATGTTTGTTAGGTCTCCAAGGGGAATTCTCAGAATACAAGCCTTACACACCGTTACCTGTACTCGATGGCCCTTGGGAGGACTTATCAATAGACTTCGTGTTGAGTCTCCCACGAACACAGCGTGGTATGGATTCGATGTTCATGGTGGTAGATCGTTTCTTGAAAATGGCACACTTCATCCCATGCAAGAAGACCCTCGACATAACGCGCGTGGTAAATTTATTCTTCAAAGAGGTCATGCGGCTACACGGGGTCCCTAAGACTATCACTTCTAACCGCGATACGAAGTTCATTAGCCACTTCTGACGGACTTTATGGAACCAGTTCGGTACACGACTTTAGTTCAGCAGTGCCTACCACTTACAAACCGATGGACAAACTAAACTTGTGAATCACACGTCAGGGAATCTCCTTCGATGTATTTTAGGAGAAAAGTCGAAGCAGTGGGATTTAGCCTTGTCTCAAGCAGAGTTTGCATTCAAAAACATGGTGAACCCCTCGACAGGGAAGTCCCCGTTCCAGGTTAGTTATGGCCGAGTATCTCGCCACACACTTGACTTGGTCCCTTTGACCAAGCTCCCAGCATGAGCGTTGCAGCATAACATATGGTATACAGGATTATGGGCATTCATGCGGAGGTCGAAGCCAAGTTACATGCCTTAAACGACAAGTATAAGGAGCAAGCCGACAATCGTAGGTGACAAAAATGTGTTCTAGGTGGGCGGCCAAGTTATGGTCCATCTACGTAAGGAGAGATTTCTAACCGAGACATACATCAAATTGAAGAATAAGAGGATTGGGCAGATACGGATCCTCCAAAAGATCAATGACAATACATACGTTGTTGATCTTTCGGATGACATGACTATCTCACATACTTTCAACGTCGCAGACCTAATCAAGTATCATTGTTGAGGGTCAAATATTGCATATTAGACCCCAATTATTACATGGATTTACGAACATGACATTGCTTAATGAAATATTTTAATCATGTTTTTGTTGCAGGGTGTAATTAGGAGCGTTGACTGAAAAAGGATATTAAAAGCTTGAATTTGACGCTCTGAAGTCACCAGAGCAAGGGAAGGACTCTAGAGGACCAAGATCAACGAATTCGCACGCTAGGGATCCGATGAAATCAAGCCGTTCACGTTAAAAATGGCTCAAAACTAGTCCAGAATGCAAGATCACAGGGTTACCGCCATCCGATTGACACGAGACTTCATACATGGGATGTGAACCATAAATTAACCGTACATATTAAATTTCAGCCATTGAAGATCTCGGGAAGTGGGCCAACGGACAGATCAGCCCATTAATATTAAATTTGGGGCCCACCTGATATCTGGATATACTTCAATTTTGGTCCCAACTCATGAAATGAACTAACAAAATGGATGGACGATGCAGATTTCATATATACATCACAGTGGACCCCACTGCCAGTGCCAGTGCACAGTGCGCAAGTGCACTCGACATGCACTGGACTGGGACAACCAGTCAACGGGCGAAGACCCGTCTCCTTCTCGCGTAAGGAAACAGTGGACGGACGTTGTCCGTCCGTTTTTGCGATGTGGGCCCCACCCATTATGCATCTTGAAGATCAGAACCATCTATTGCTCTACAAAGGGTGCTGTGACCCTCACCTAGGTGGAATTTTTCCAAGAAGAAGCATACAACGGATTTCAACTGATCGGACGCAGGATGAACGGTCGAGTAATACTTCTGTGGGCCACCATGGTTTTGACCCAAAACCGATCAGGTCTGAACGGTTTTTCGACGTCGATCTAATAGATGGAGTGGATTTTCTCACCACTCAACGAAGCGGGCCCCACCAAGAGTCCAGCGTCGACACGCTCTGATTACGTAATCCGCGTGCGCCCAGACGATCTGGGCCGTTCTGCGTCCATGGCCAGGATCGATCCAATGATCCTGGTCGTTCAAAGTCTTCCCAAGGTGGGGCCGGTCAAGTCCAAGGGGCCTGAATGGAACGGATGGTGCATCAGCCCTATCATTTTACTGAAACAAAATTCAAAACGCAGATGGGATCCTTCCTGCGGTTATGTTGCGTAGAGGAATTCCGCACTAACTCCAGTTATGCACCGATTTCTCCACCCTCCAGCCGAACTTCACAGTTATAAAAAGAAGAGAGAGTGAGAGAGAAAAAGGGGAGAAGGGGATTCGAAGGAGAGCTGGGCTGGAGCAGGAACGTGAAGGCGGCTGTGGAGCAGAGAGAGAGAGAAGTTTGGAGTTGGTTATTTTTTTTTTATGTTTTATTTTCTTTATGAATTATGTTAAGATTTAGCTTCATCATGTTTGGCTAAATCCTCTTAGCTAGGGATAAGAGGTGAAGCTTGTAGAATGATGGGGGATTTTTAGCCTGCGTTCTCTTTTATTGAGCTGAATCTGATTTTAGTGTGATTTTAAGGGAATGTTTTCAATCTTTAATGGTCTGTTGTGACTGAAATTACAATGGGTCTGCAATGGCTTTGAGCATGTTCTTTTCCTCTTTATGTTTATGACGTCAGGAAGCCCTGTTGTTCACCATCGTCTCCTGGGCATGGTCGGATGACGGTACCCTTCCTAACCTTCATGGCATGTTGATTGGTTAGTAATTAGTTTAATTCTGTTGTTTGCTTTGTCTCTTGGGCATGGTTTGGTGATGGAATCCATTCTAATTCATATACCTTTCATCTCTTGAAAACTATATCAACGTCAGTTCAGTTTAATTTCCATGATTCTTGAAGCAGGTATAAGATCTCCCTGATCTCTATAAGTGGATCCTCTGAATCCATAGTGTCCCTCCTCTGAATTTCTCCTAAGTTTTAGATAATAATTTCACAATTATTCCTCAATCTATTTGATTTAGAATTCATCTTAGTCTAGTTCTAATTCTACTTAATTTTAGAGTACGTACAAGTTTCAGTCCCTTGGGATTCGACCTCGGTCTTACCGAGTTTATTACTACATCACAACCCTGAACTTGGGGAGTGAACAATCATGAACCAAAGTAGGATGTTCACAACCCCAAGTGTAGGGTTTCAATGTAGTAGTAATCACGGTAAGACCGAGGTCGAATCCATGGGGACTGATCTTGTACGTTTCTGAAATTAACTAGAAGAAGATATAAAACTAATTTTAAAGTGATTGAGAGAGTAATTGCGAATTAAGTAATTAAAACTAATAATTTAAAGGTGGGAACTAGGGTACCAAGGATCCACTTGTAGTGATCAGGGAGCACTCTTGCTTGATTCAAGTAACACAATTAGAATTAGAGTCTTATTCCATACAATTGAAAAATATATCAATAAAACTAAATCTGAACTTCCATTGACCTAATTCTCAATGAAGGAGAACTATGATAATTGGAAGGGATTCCATCACCAAACCATGCCCAAATGACAATGGCAAACAACAGGATTTACCAATCCCATAATCTCGAAGCAGGAGAATTGTAAAGATTATGAAGGATTCCATCACCTTACCATGCCTAAGGGACGATGGTGAACAATAGGACTTGTTAATTTCACAATCTCAAATCAGGAAAAAGAAGATACTCAAAGCTATTGTAGATCTACTGTAATTTGAGTCACAATAAACCATTAAAAACTGAAAGTATTCCTTAAATATCAAATTAGAATCCATGGAGTTCAACATAACATGAATCAAAGCAATTGAAACATCCCATCATGCTACAAGCTTCACCTCTTAACCCTAGCTAAGAGGTTTAGCCAACTATAGACATGATTAGATCTAAAACCCTAGAAGAAAGCATGAAAACAACTAAGGAAGAAGAAGAAAAACTCTTGGCGACGGCTTCTCCACCCTTTTGCTCAACTCCTTAAACCCTAGAAGATGTCCAAGAACATCCTAGGGAGTCCTATTTATAGTTGTGGAACTCCAACTTTCGCTCCTAGTTGGAAAACTCTAAAAACTATCTCAAATTTATGCAGTTTGCTAAAATAGACTTCAATCTCTGAAGTTTTTCAAAATAGACTTCACTCTGCGTAATTTCACAAAATGACCCAGAGTTTCAGAATATTCTTTTTCAAGACGATTTCAGGATTCATGTTCTTCACTTCAAATCTTTGATTCTCTTCATTCCTCACTTAGTTTTCTTGGATCTTTGGCATGTGAATTCTTCAATCTTTGTCTCCTAAGATCTATCCCTTGCCTTGGTAATTCTTGAGTATTAAATCCATGCTTTTAGCATTCTTTTCAATCCAAGTTCTTAAATTCACCTTGCAACACAAACACGAGTAAAATAGAACATTAAGCATTATCATGTTTATAAAACCAAGATATAAATGGGGGATAATATGCAATATTTGACCCTCAACACAACCCTCAACTAACATTTTTCTAGTCCCAAGCAAAGTATGCGAAAAATATTTCGAGAACCACAAGATAATTTCTATAAGCTCAAGTGGTTTAAAAAAACTAATACAGATAATAGAATTCTAAAATACATCAATGTTGTGCATTACCTTCTCCTAAACTCTAGCACTTGGTAAGTTTCATAATCAAGTTCAAAGCATTAATCCTCCAATTACAACAATTCCAAACATTGAGTTCCATGGGTGTATAATGATATTTAGACTTATCACAATCAAAGGTTCAATTCTTCACTTTCACGGTAACATTGATAATTAAAAGAGCATTCAGGACAACCAAAACCTAAACCGAAACTTGTCTTAAGGTTCATCTTTTAGTTCCCTCTTTTATTCCTTCAGCTTTTGACTTTTCCATCAATGGCTTTCACGCTATGTCAACCTTTTTAAAGATCTTTAATAGGTAGCCCTTTTTTATGACAACTGTTTTTTTAGCTGGGTATTTTCTTTTTCTTTCTTTTCAATTCTTCTTATTGGACATGATGGACAAATTCCCCAGGTTGATTCTTTCCATGTGTAATAATCATCAAGTTAACAATTCAATATCAAACTGACACTTTATTGTGTAAGCTATATGTGACATGTGAGATCATGACTCAATCAATGTTTAAAACTTCTAATCGAGGATTAATGACTTAGCTTAATTTGAGATCTCCCAAGTGACTAAACTCCAAGAGACATAAGGCATCAACATTAAGCATCTTGTAATTCTAAATTTTCAAAAAAATTCCAATTTTCAGCAATTTTTGCTCAAAGACTAAGAAAACACTGATTAGCTTGTCTAATCCACACCCCCAACCTAAAATCTACATTGTCATCAATGTAAAAGAAATAAGTATGTAATGCAAAAGAGGCAATGAAAAGAAAAGGGAAGTGATGGAAAGATAATACCTGAAGAAGGAATTTTTGAGGCTTTTCCAATAATCTCAGTGTGAAGATGGGTTAGCACAAAAGATTCAACAGACAATAAGCAAACTATCCTAAACAGCGGAAAGCAAACTATCCTAAAACAGCGAAAAACAAACTATCCTAATCCTAAATTCTTTGAAAGCAGTAAACCTAACTAGGAAAACAGGGGAAAGCTACTCAGTAATGCCGCAAGGTTCCTCCTCCGGCCAATAAAAACAGGGGAAAGCTACTCAGTCATGCCTCAAGGTTCCTCCTCCGGCCAATATCTTAATAAATTTCTTAGTAGGTTTTTCAATAAGATCATCTAAAAGCCCTTTTTGCAATAGGCTTGGATGTCTTGGAGCTTGAATTTCCAGAGAAATTTTTGGACCTTAGCATAAAGTTTCCTTTTAATCTCATGAGGTATCTAAAGTACATACGATTAACTTAAGATAGAGAAAGTCTCAGAGTTTGCAACATGGTGAATCAGAGACTATAAGTAGATAAAATTCAGAGAAATTCTCAGTAGGTGATGTAGTCTCAACATATTCTGAAGTTTCAGATTTCGATTCAACTTTCAGCTCCTCCTCCCATAATGGTAAACATTCAAGATCTGTGGAAGGAGGGGCTTCAGAATAAGGGTTCTCTCGGTTAGTAACAACCACCGATGTATTATTTTGCAAGGCATCAATTATTTCTTTTATCATGGGATCATTTGAATCTGCAAAATATGCCAAGCGATCTTCCAGAGAGTTGAGATAGTCAGTTGAGAGAGATTCATTTTTCACATTGAGGTCTGTGATGATATGCCCAATGATTCCTTCATCTTCTCTTAGAATAAAGGAAAATATGATCTCTTGCTCTTCACCTTGGTGAGAGTCAATTGTCACCGGATACATCTCGCCCTGCCCTGCATAGACAGATTGTGGATCAGTAGGTGTATTGATGTGAAGATTCTGTTCATTGCTACATTCAGTAAAGGCACTATATCGTCAGGGGTTGACAGCTCAGATGATGGCCTTAATTGGGTGGTTTCAAATTCCAGAGTCATATCGAGTGACTCATCCATCTCCTTAATCATATTATAATATAAATCAGGGGAGTGGTCTATACACGCCTCAAAAGAGCTGGAATGGTCGATTGAAAGAGGCTCATCCTCCACATTTAAATCAGGTGTGTCAACAGATGGGTGGAGTAGATCATTATGGTTGACCACTTCCTGTACCTCGTGATCACTTTCCTGAACCATACTTGAGATCGATTCCAGGGAAATTTGGGCTGTAAACTCATGATTGTCATCCCAATACTCATCATCTTCTAATTCAGTGTAGTTCACAAGTGGGATGGGATCGCTTTCCTCACATTCTATTTCTAGGTTGGGTTGAGGCTCGAATAAAGTAGCCTCTTCCTCCTCATTGAAGCCAAGTGTATCAGGTGAGTGAAGCGTGTCAGTATTATTACATTTGAAAGATACCCATGTCTTTTGATCTTTACTTTGGACAGTCATCGAGATCGACTCTCTAGAAAATTGAACCATATGATCATTAACAGAATCCAACTCCTCATTCTTAATTTCAGTATTCTCCATAAATGCATCACGTGAACCTAACTATCGTATTTCTTTTATAAGTTCTTGTAATCTTTGGAGTGTGTTTTGCTGGATGAGCTCTAGAGTTTGTGTGGAATTCTGAAGTGAATTCTCTTAGATCGTTTCTTGTTGGATCTCAGAGGTATAAGACCCAAGAGAATTGTCACTATGATGCATAATTGATTCAACTTCCTAATCTTGATGTTTCCACTGATCATAAGTAGGGAGTTGGGAATGAAGAATTAGATTGGGTTGAGGCTGGGGTGAACTAGCCTTCATTAGCTTATCGAGGCGCGATGCAAGTGCTTATATCATTTTTCTAATGCCAACAAAATCGTTTGTGTAATCCTGAAGTGAATCCTTTTGGGTCGTTTCTAGTTAGATTTTAAAGGTAGAAGACCCAAGAGAATTATCACTATGATGTATTGCTGGTTCATCTTTCCAATATTGATGTTTTCACTGTTCATAGTCGTACGGGTCATAGGTGGGAGAGTCTGATGGTTGTTGGTACATATTATCACCCATAATATAATCTCTCATTCTTTGCTTCTTGTCTAATGGGTGATAATAGTTTTCACTCCCATAATTATGATAACCCCAATAATCAAGTACTGTTTTCTTAATCTATGGGGTATAATTATTCTCCTGCTTATGATTGCATAAGGACTTCTTAACCGGTGGAGCATCATATTCTGTTGGTTCTCGATGGTGGTTTTAGAAAAATTTTGAGACATATGTTGTTTCCTAACATAATCATCTAACAGCCTTTCACAATTTCTCGCATTCTCTAAAACTGGCTCAGCATATTAACGTTCCCACTCTTGCATATACATGGTGAAACCCTAATCCTGAACCTAATCCTAACATAAAATACAAGAAAAGGAAAAAAATCTTACAGCAATATGGAAAGTAAGTAAATGAGAAGTTAGAAAGAGTTTACCGGTTTGGAGAGTTCTATGTTAGGATCCTACAAAACAGAAAACAATGTTAGTCCCTAAAAAAAAAATCCAGAAAAATCCTAACCTAAAAATAAAACAAAAAATTAGTCTTAAAAAAATTAGTTTCTAAAAACAAATTAAGAAAGTTTCTAAATCTAGAAATTGGAAGTTAGTTTTTAAAACAAATTAAGAAAGTTTCTAAATCTAGAAATAGAAATTTAGTTTCTAAAAAAAATTAAGAAATTTTCTAAATCTAGAAATAGAAAGTTAGTTTCTAAAACAAATTAAGAAAGTTTCTAAATCTAGAAATAGAAAGAAAAGTTAGTTTCTAAATCTAGAAATAGAAAAGAAAAATTAGTTTCTAAAAAAAATTAAGAAAGTTTCTAAATCTAGAAATAGAAAGTTAGTTTTTATAAAAATTAAGAACGTTTCTATTTTGGGATCCTACAGAAGAAAAAGGAAAGTGAATTAGTTTCTAAAAAGAATTAAGAAAGCAACCTTGTTTCTACAAAAAGAAAAAGAAAAGTTTCTAAAAATAGAAAGTAAGTTTCTAAAAATAAAAAAAGGAAAGGAAATTAGTTTTTAAAAACGAATTAGGAAAGTTTTTGTCCTAGAATTAGAAAGTAAATTAGTTTCTAAAAACAAAAAAGAAAGTTTATAAACCTAGAAATAGAAAGCTAAGTTAGTTTCTAAAATAATTCTGAAAAAAACCCTAACATAAAAATAGAAAGTAGAAATATCATAATCTTAACCTAATTCCAAAACTAATCAAATCCAGAAAACGCAACCGTCAATCTCTGGTAACGGCACCAAAAACTTGTTCAAAACCCCAAGTGTAGGGTCGCAATGTAGTAATAATCTCGGTAAGACCGAGGTTGAATCCACAGGGACTGATCTTGTGCGTTTTTAAAATTAACTAGAAGTAGATCTAGAAGAAGATGTAAAACTAATTCTGAAGTGATTGAAAGAGTAATTGTGAATTAAGTAATTAAAACTAAGAATTTGAAGTGGAGGGGATTGATGTAGAGTGGGTCACAGACAGTTTCATGGCCAAGATGGACCAAAAAAGGCCCGATCGGAGACGGAGGTGATCTAGATCGTCAGAACTTAAAACGGACGTATCTCGCAAACCGGAATGAGCTATCGGACGTACCATTTATGATTTTGGGGTAGGACGAGCTACTGTAGCCACACAACCCCGCTACACCGGGTTTTGCATACCGAATTTGCGAAATACCATCAGATTGATAGTCGAATTCCTGTTTTAATTTCATTTTTACTATTTATAGTAAGTTTTAGTTTGAGTATAACTCTTCATCCATTGGGCTTTAGGAGTTGCGCCCAACATGAAAAGTGCTTAGAATAGTTAGGGACATCAAAGTTTGGCCAAATAGGATACTTACTATTTTTTGCCAAAAACCATGCGCACTAGTAGGAATCACGACCGTTTATAAATAGTAAGTCACAATTTCTAGGAGTTTTAGTTATAGTATGATTCTGAAACTTCTCCCTACGGTTCGTAGCCTTATTTAAAGAGTTGTAAACTCATTTTTCATCATCAATAAAGTTTTTGCAAATTTTCTAGAATTAATTTCTATTTTTCTATGTGGATTCGAGGCATCTCTGTGAGGAGTCCAGAGAAACTCCATGGATTCAGAGTAGTTATCTTTGAGGAAGACGGTGCTCGACCTTTACACGTCCTTCCCTGGATCAGGTGGGGCCATGGCCATGTACTTGAGATTGATTGGTCTATCTAGAGAATTTTTTCTTAGATTGGTAGCAACTTATTTGACGAATAGGATTCCTTCACCTTCGCTTGAAAATAATTTACCTATAAAAGACAGTGTCTAAAAAGTTTTAGGAGTCGTTTGACATCTCTACTAATAAGTGCTTATTTAACTTAGAATGTTTGGTAAAGCTCTAATTTTAGAGCCTACTTTTTTAGAAACTAATAAAAAAGCTCTTAAAAAATAAGTGATAAGAAGGTCACTTTTTATTTTAGAGCTTATTTGGTTTAAGCAAGTAGACATTTTTTGTTAATCTTTTGGAAAAATTTGTTCTTAAACTTTTTTAAGTAATTCCAATCTTGCGCTTCTCTCTTCTCTTTACAATTTCTCTAAAATGGACCCACATTATAAGCAACCTATATTGAAGGCGGGGCTCCACATGATGAATGATCCACATAAAGGTGGGCCCCCATGATGCATGATCACATCGAAGGTGGGCCCCATATGATGTAAATGTTGTGTTGTATATCAAGCACCCTTTGTTGTCAAATTTCGTTGAGAGACAAACCACTTCAGAGGTTGACTTGTTCATATGATGGAAAGTTCACCTTCATATGAAGATGTGCTACAAAGTTCAAGTCATGAAGATTGTTCTACCTCGTTCAAGTTCAACTTCAAGTTCAAGTGCATGTTCAAGTTCAAGTGCAACTTCTAGTTCAAGTGCATGTTCAAGTTCAAGTGCAAGATCAAGTTCAAGTGCACTTCATGTACAATTTCAAGATCAAGCTTCGAGTTCAAGTATATCAAGTAGAAGATCTACCGAAGCTTCGAGTTCAATGTTCAATATTCAAGTATAAATGACCCTAGAAAGACCTTAGGTTTAGGTCAATTCTATTGCATAATATTTATGGGTTGTTGTACTTTTTATAGCCTTTAATTCAACTAGTCCTAGTCTATGTTCAACTAGTCCAGGCTCTGGCTCGACTAGTCCAAGGTTTTCCTCGACTAGTCCAGGATTTGTTACAAATTTCTGAAAATTTCTGGTAGGTCCTCGACCAGTCGAGCACCCTGCTCGATCGGTCGTGAAGACTGGCTCGACCAGTCGAGTGGAGCTCGACTCAAACTCCAACAAGCTTTTTTGGACACACTCGACCAGTCGAGCAAGCCACTGGACTAGTCGAAGGTTGGTTTTATCCGATCGTGCCAAAATTTTTAAAATTTGGCTGATTCTTATACCAGTCAAAGGTAACCTTAGACCAGCTGAAGGAACCATTTTTTAGTCTATAAATAGAGGTCTTTTCTCAGCTTTATTCATTCATTCAAAACCAAATCAAGCCTCCACTTTGAGAGAAAAGCCTCCGTTATTATCAAGCTATTGTTCGGTAATTTTAGATTCATTTATAGCTTATTTGATTGTGTAATTTCTTGATCTCTTTGCTTCAATCTGATTTTTGTAAAAGGGAGTTCTTCTCTACCCTTTTGAGATCCAAGGAATTCAATCAAAGTAGCCCAAGGTTGAGTTAATTAAAAATTCATTTAGAACCTAAAGCCCTTCTATATGTGTGTTGGACATTGAACATCTACATCTACAAGTGAAGTGGTTCTACCGGGTTGCATTGAGCAGAATCTACAAGATAAGTATTTTGATTAATTGCTTTTGGTTTTTGAGATCGCCAGAAAATCTCTGTATTAGTTTTGACTGAGATAGCCAGAAAATCTCAGCGTGGGGTTTTTAATTGTGATAGCCCATTGAAAACACAACTATACAGGTTTTAAGGTGAACCTTGGAAAACCTTGTTTTATAGTGAACGCCAATATCATGTGGGTTGTGATTATTGGGAGTGGAGTAGGTGTGGCTGTTTGAGAACAGTTGGTGTACACACCGAACCACTATAATTTCTGGTGTTTGGTGGATGCTGATGTATGTGATGAATGTGTGGTGAATGATTATATCTATTTCATAGACATGTGATGAATGTTGTAATAGCTAGATTACTTTATTTGCCTCTTGTTTTAGTTTGAGTTTTTGATCCTTACTGAGTTCAAGAAATCGGGTTGTCCTACCATAAACGTTAGTTTTTGGTGTAAGGTTGTCCTTTGAACAACATTGGAATCAACTTCTCAATACTATTACAATTGAGATTGCTATTTGATTCAGCTATCTTTATTTCTATTCCGCAATTATTTTTTATTTGACATAGTCCTATTCACCCCCCCTCCCCCCCCTCTCTAGGACTGAGAACTCGCCCTTTTCAAGTGGTTTCAAAGCAAAGTTGCTCATTCATTTGGATTTATTTCCTTGAGCTTATCGATCTAGAGCTTTCATTATGTCAAATTTCGATAGCCTATTTATTACTAGGCCACCACCCTATGATGGCTCAAATTATGCTTATTGGAAAGGCAGAATGAGGATTTTCTTGAAATCCATTGATGAAAGCATGTGGCAAGCCACGGTGACTAAATGGAAACCACCAGTGTCTGAGGTTCTAGGTAGTGATGGAACCAACTCCCTTAAAGAAACTCCTTTTTACTTGTGGATTACACCTCAGAAAATTGAAAGCAGTGCTAATGATAAGGCTTTAAATGGAATCACTTGTGCTCTATCACCTGATGAATTCAAAAGAATCATTTCATGTGATACGGCCAAACAAGTCTGGGACATTCTTGAAATGACACACGAGGGAACGACTATATTCAAAAAGTCTAAAGTTCAGATCCTCCCCACTAGGTTTGAGGAAATACGTATGGAAGAAAATGAGTTATTCATGGACTTCTATACGAAACTAAATGACATAGTCAACTTTATGTGGGGTCTAGGAGATAATATCCCAAAAGGCAAAGTCAGTGCTAAAATACTGTGATCTCTTCCTGAGAGATTTAATTCCAAGGTGACTGTCATTCAGGAACTCAGAGACATAAACCAAATGAAGGTTGAGGAACTAGTTGGTTCACTTCAAGCTTATGAGTTAAATTTCAAAGCTCCCAAAGGTAAGTCCATTCTTAAATCATCCAAATCAATTTCAAAAGATAGTGATGTTAATTCTGATTTTGAAAACTCAGAGGACGATATGGCTTTACTCTCTAAAAAGTTTTACAGGATTTTCAAAAGTAAGATAAGAGTAAATTTTCAAAAACCCTCTGAGAAGAAAAAGAGAAAATCTAAAAATTGGAAATCTCTAAAAGACAGCCAGTGTTTTAACTGTCGTGAATATGAGCATTTGGAAAATAAGTGTCCAAAAAGGGATAAGCCAAAGAGAAAAGACATGTTAGCCACTTGGGATGAATCATCCAGCTTTAAAGCTTCTTTTGAGTCGGATGAGTCAAACCAGAAACTTCAAATGAAGTAAAGGCTCTAATGACTTTAGCCAGAGTCATCTCCACAGATAGTTGCGATTCATATGAATATGAAAATCTAAGGAGTGACCCTGAAAATGATAATGAAGATGATCTTCAGGATGCCTATAATGCCCTATATAGGAAAAGTTGTAAGATTGCTATCAAGTTAAAACTTCTAAAAGAAAATTTTCTTAAATTAAAAGAAGAACTCGAAAATTTTGTTTTAGAAAAATCTCATCTTTCTGATTGTTTTAAAAAAGAAAAATGCGATTTAAGTTTCAAAACTTCTGAATTTGAAAAACTAAGAATAGAAAATGAGAAACTAAAACATGAAGTTTCTTCCCTATTGAGTTCTAAGGATACATGGAGGTATGCCCATGGAGACCCTAAACTTAAAAAATTACTAACCGCATCTATAAAACGTGGAGATAGATCGGGTCTGGGCTATGTTAAAGACATTCCTCTGAAAAATAAGAGTGCATCTCCTACATTTGTCAAAGGAGAATCCTCAAACTCAAAAGGAAAGAGCTTGAAAAACAATAATCAAAACAACTTTAAAAATGTAAAATCTTTTCAAGCTTCTAAAGTCAATTCTAATAACATCAGCTTTAGAAAACAAAGTTACAACCCTTTACCTGAAAAAATTGTGGACTTACTCAAAGAGCTTCTTAAATCTAACTCTAATATTAGAGTTGATAGACAGAACAATTTCAAGCGAAGGAAAACCAATAGTGCTCCAAAACCCAAAACAACAATTAAATGGGTTCTTAAAGTTGCTTGTCTTGTTGGCCACACTGCCTTCAAGGCTTCAAGCCAGTTAAATTGGTACCTAGACAGTGGTTATTCAAGACACATGACAGGTGACAAAGATTTGCTCACCAACTACAAAGAAATGACTGATGGCTCAGTCACTTTTGGTGATGGAAGCAACTGCAAGATTATTGGCCAAGGTACAGTACAAATTTCTAACCTTCCTCCTTTTGAAAATGTTTTATTTGTAGAAGGTCTTAAGCACAATCTTTTGAGTATATCTCAAATCTGCGATAATAAGCATAATGTTAAATTTATAATTCAAGGATGCAGGATCTCAAATGAGAAAGGTTGTGTGATATTATATGGCCTTAGAACATCTGAAAATTACGATATCGTTAATGAGTCTTGCTCATCTAAATTATCTTGTTACATGGTCCAAATCGATGAAACCGAATTATGACATAATCGCCTTGGACATGTTAACTACCGAAATCTCTATAGACTGAGCAAAGTCAATCTTATTAGAGGTCTACCCAAATTAAAGAAAATGGATAAAATATGTGGCGCATGTTAAATTGGCAAACAAATAAGTAGTAGTCACAAGAAAGTGAACTCTTCTGCCACATCCAAACCTCTTGAATTTCTCCACATGGATCTTGTTGGACCAACCCAAATAGAGAGTAGAGGTGGTAAGAAGTATTTCTTGGTAATTGTGGATGACTTTACCAGATTTACATGGGTAGCATTCATGAGAGAAAAATCTGAAACTCTCTATGAAGTTAAAAAGATTCTAAAGCGTATTCAAACCGAAAAAGAAATGAATATTGTAAAGATCAGAAGTGATCATGGGTCGGAATTCAAAAATAGTAATTTTGAGAAGTTCTGTAACTATCATGGTATATTGCATGAGTTTTCAGCTCCTAAAACACCTCAACAAAATGGGGTAGTTGAAAGGAAAGATAGGGTGCTACAAGAGATGGCCAATGTTATGTTAAATAACATGAAGTTACCCAAAAATCTATGGGCCGAAGCTGTTAATATTGTGTGTTATATTATAAACCGTGTATATATTAGAAAATCTAAAGATAAAATGACTTATGAGTTATGATTTATTAAGAAACCTATTATAAAATACTTTCGAATTTTTGGAAGTAAATGCTTCATCTTACATGACCATGAAAATTTAGGAAAGTTTGAAGCTAAAAGTGATGAAGGGATATTCCTAAGTTATGCTCTGAATAGTCGAGCATATTGTGTTCTTAACAAGAGAACTGGTGTCATTCAGGAATCTATAAATGTTGTTATTGATGACCACCTGAACATACCCTTATCTAGTTTAGAAGATGATGAAGTCAATATAATTGAAAAACCTGACTCATCTTGTTCAATCAATACTGAACTAAGATCAGTCAAAGATCATCCTACTGATCTAATTTTAGGCTGGTGTACGTATTAGAAAACAATTGGAAAATATTTGCAATTACACATGTTTTACTTCCCAAATCGAACCAGCCAACGTAAAAGAGGCACTTACTGATGAAAATTGGATTGCACCCATGCAAGATGAATTGAATCAGTTTGTTAGGAATGATGTTTGGTATTTGGTTCCAAAACCATCTGATAAACACATAATTGGAACCAAGTGAATTTTTTAAAATAAATCTGATGAATTAAGAAATATAATCAGAAATAAGGTTAGACTGATTATACAAGGGTACACTCAATAGAAGGAGTTGATTATGATGAAACCTTTGCCCTAGTAGCTCGTCTTGAATCCATCAGATTATTCATATTCATTGCATGTTTTAAAAAGTTTAAGATTTATCAAATGGATGTTAAAAGTGTGTTCTTAAATGGTGATCTACATGAAGAGGTTTATGTTAAACAACCTAAGGGTTTTAAGGACCCTAACCACTCTAGTCATGTGTATCGCCTTAAAAAGACACTTTATGGTTTAAAACAAGCTCCAGGGCATGATATGAGAAATTGACTAAGTTCTTACTCAGTCACAATTTTGTTATGGAAAGTGTTGACAAAACTCTATTTGTTAAAAAATAGAATGAACACATACTAATAATACAGATATATGTTGATGATATTATCTATGGTTCTACTTGCTCTAACTTGTCCATTGAGTTTGCAGAGGTTATGAAATCCAAGTTCAAGATGAGTATGGTGGGAGAATTGAACTACTTTCTAGGCTTACAGGTTAAACAACTAGAAGATGGTATCTTCATTTCTCAAACCAAGTATACCTTAAACCTGGTTAAGAAATTTGGATTTGAAAATGGTAAGAAATTCGATACTCCTATGAGTACGACTCTCAAGCTTTCAAAGGATGAAACAGGTAAAAGTATAGACTCTCGATTATATCGTAGTATGATTGGTAGTCTGCTATACTTAACTGTAAGTCAACCAAATATTGCATTCAATGTAGGTATCTGTGCTAGATATCAATCAGATCCTAAGGAATCTCATCATATTGCTATCAAGCGCATTATTAGATATGTCGCAAGTACGGCTAATCTAGGCTTCTGGTATCTGCATGATACAAATGTTCAATTAGCTGGATATACAGATGCTGACTGGGCTGGGAACATCGATGGTAGAAAATATACCAGTGGTGGATGTTTTTATGTTGGGAATTGCTTAGTTTCCTAGCACAGTAAGAAATAGAATTTGGTATCATTATCCACAGCTGAGGCTGAATACATTGCAGCTGAAAATGCTTGTACCCAGCTTGTTTGGATGAAAAGAATGCTTAATGATTATGGAATTGCGCAAGATACAATGATATTGTATTGCGATAACTTTAGCGCAATTAATATCTCTCAAAATCCCATCCAACATTCTCGTTCAAAGCATATTGACATTCGTTATTACTATATTCGGGAATCGGTAGAAGATAAAAGTATTTCTTTAGAATACATTTAGACGGAAAATCAGCTTGCTGACATCTTTACTAAACCTCTTGACAGAAATAGATTTTCAAAATTGAAATTAGATATTATTATGTGTAATTCTAATTGATGAGATCATGTTATATTTGCATGTTTTATTTTTATATTTTTATGCAAATATTTGTTGAATAAAATTTAAATAAAAATTCAAATTTTTGTGCTTGCACGACTGGTCGAACACATCCTTGATCAGTCATGGCTCGACGGGTCGAGCATGTACTCGACCAGTCGAGTTGCACGAGTGAGTGCTTTTTAGAGAGAGAAAAACACATTTTTTTTTTCATTTTTCTCTTCTTCCTCATCCGGCCCCCTTTCGACTCGTCGAACCCATCTTCAATAGTATCATTGTAAGTGCTCCATTTCTAATATCCTTCCATATTTGGGTTCTTTTATGCTTACATTACTAGTTTGGGAAGTTGATTTGGGTTTTTCTTTCGATTTCTAAGGGATTTTAGCTCAAAATCTATTTTATTTGAAACCTTTCTTTCCATTGTTGTGTTTTTCCATTTTTATCTTGCAATGGAAGGTCGTTCTAAGAAGAAAGCAACTCGTGCTTCCTCTTCTCGAACTACTCCTCTTAGGGTGAGAACCCTACGACCTCCCGAGGAAGACCCGGAGTATGTGCAGGATCTTCGTAATCGTGAGATTATTGTTGAGTGTCCGGTTAATGCAAATCATTTAGCTCAATTTCACCTCCTTCCCATTGTTTTCGCTGTAGGTTGGGAAAACATTTTGAATTGGGGTGGACCAGCATACCGCTTCATTGCACAAGGGATGTTTGCATCCATTAATGATGTGTCCCTTGAAGATTTAACTTTCTCGATTAGCTTTAGAGAAGGTATATTTCAGGTTGATCGATTTTTAATTTTGGGTTTGCTAGATATAAATGTTAATGATGATGGTATTCCGATACCAACTTTAGCCGAGAAAATGACTAAATCAGAACGGTAGTTGCTAACCCGAAAATAATATCGCATTAACACTAAATGGAGTGCGGGTAATGCGCTTCAGGCCAATCAAATGTTGCCCAAATAAAGGGTTTTACATCGCATCTTCATTGCTAATGTATATCCCCGTTTTGGTAACAAAGCCAAATTAACTTCTTTTATGGTTCGCATTCTACATTCGGTTGTGTCGGGCATTCCTATTTGTCTTCCGTCTTTAATTTATTACATTATTATTCAATTCCATCTTCATCCTGGTCATGGTTATATCCCCTTTGCCTACTTGATGACCACTTTGGCTCTCCATTGTAATGTGGTCACACCACCTGGTGAGGCACCAATTGCAGATTCTTCTTTTCAATAATTCGAATATTAACAAGATGAACCTGAAGTTCAACCCTAGCCAAAGAGATGAGGAAGACGTGAAAATTGAAGAAGAAGACGCTTTCCCAACCGACACAATGATGGATGACATTTTTGATGAACTTAAATCTGATGATGTTAAGGCTGACCCTGATTATTAGCCACCTCAATTTGATGAGCGCCTTCGCACTTTGGAGGAGAAGGTGGATGCTTTGAGAATTTCTCAGGATAGTCTGCATGAGAGTCACAAATCGTCCATGAAATATATGCGTAAGTATTTTCATCGCATAAGTAGAGGACTCCATCAGATTGACCCATCCATTCCACCTTCTTCTTCCTCTGGTTCGGATTAGTTTTTATTTTGGGCATGTATAACTTTAACTATAACTTTCACTTGTCACTGGATTTGTTTGACTTTATGATGGTTGACACTCTGTTGATGATTATCTTTTTAATGATCATCCTTCTTTCTGCTATTCGCTTCTTTTCTCATAATCACTATTATGCTATATCTCTATATGAATATCTTCCTTTGTCAAGTTGTGACAAAGAGGGGGAAAGATTTGTGGTTATGTATATGAGTTTGATTGTGTGGTGTAGAGTATGTAAGTGTTATGGTTTCCTATTCCTTTGATTGTCAAATTTTGTAGTGCCAAAAACACAATCTATGTCTTGTGAAGCATGTTGATTTATATGTACAAGACAATGCATCTTTGCTTCAAGTCAAGAATGAAGAACTACTTCAAAACATGCAAGTACAGGATACAACAAAAGAAGTGATCTTATTCAAGACTCAACTCAAGATGAAGTATAATTCAAGCTCTAGAAGATCTCAAATTCAATGCTATATTAAGAATCGAGATCTCAAGCTTCACAATCTTCAAAAGGTCAACTATCATCTGAAGAAATGAAGTCTCAATGTCCATACTTCACATTCAAGGTATGAATGACCTTAGATTGACTTTAAGGTAGGTCATTTTGTATACATAATTCAAATTGAATCTTTTTATAAGTGTTTGGTCTGTTCTAAGACTAGTCCTGGATTCTGTTCGACTAGTCCTAGAACTAGCTCGACCGGTCTAAGAAATTCCAAGACCAGTCCTAAGTTGTTGCAAATTTTTAGAATTTTTTGGTTGAGCTTCGATCAGTCCTGAAGTCTGCTCGACCGGTCGTAGGAACAGTGCCGACTCATTCACGACTAGTCCTGTAGCTATGACTCAAACTCCAACAACCATTCCTGGTTCCTCACGACTAGTCGTGGGTTGGTCATGACCAGTCGTGGAGGCCTCACGACCAGTCGTGGACACCCTACGACCAGTCGTGGAATGGTTTTATCCGATCGCACTTAAAATTTCAAAATGCAGTTCGACCTACGAGCAGTCATGGTGGCCACTTGACCAGTCGTAGATGCGATTTCTGCATCTATAAATAGAACACGAATTTCAGAGTTTCTTAATCCGAATTCAAGTAAAATCAAGGCATCACTCTGAGATAAGTTTGTGTTAATTTTTAAGCTACGTTGTGCATATTTAATATTCTCTTTTGTTAGCTTTGTCAATTTAATTTTGTTTCTATATTCCAATCTGAATTGAAAAGAGGAATTGTTGTATTCCTTCTTCTTGGAATCAAAATTAAATAGAGCTAGCCCGTCCGGTTTAATTTAAAATCAATTAGAACCTAGAACCATTTCAAAGTGAGTATTGGATAATTGAACTTCTTTATTCGAACTTCTACTCCGATTGGTTCTTCCGGGCTGCTACAAAAGGAGAAATCCAGGTATTTTATTGTATTGTAAATTTCTTTTATTTTGGTTTTTGTTTGAGATTAAGCCAGAAAAATCTCAATCTAGTGGTTATCTGAGGAGAGCCAAAAAACTCAGAAAATAGGATTTTTTGAATTGTGTAAGCCCATTTGAAAGACACAATTGTGAAGGTTTTAGGTGAACCTGAGAAACCTATTTTCATAATGAACGCTGATATCCCCTGTGTGAGGATATTAGGAGTGAAGTAGTAAGTTGTGTGGCTGTTGTTTAATAGTTGGTGAACACACAGGCGAGCCACTATAATTCTTTGTGTCTTGTGGTTTGAATGTTTATTTAATTTCTATATTTTATCATTCAAAGCTGTGGAATGTATGTGTGGATGTGAATGTTGTAATCTTTTACATTTCAAGCATTGTGGGAATGTTGTAATAGTTTAGAATTTTAATTCTTGCTATTTCCTTTATTCCTCTTCAGTTTGAGATATTGATACTTATATCGTTCTAATAAGGTTGTCCTGCCATAAACCCTTGGTTTTTATGGTGCAAGGTTGTCCTTAAAACATCATTTGTATCAGCCTCTCAATACTTGAATATTGAGGTTGCTTTACATTTCCTTATTGTGATTTATTTAAAAGTACAATCTTTCATTTATTTGTTTATAAGGCAATCTTATTGTTTAATTCCGCTGGTATAATTTTAAATTTGGCATAGTCCTACTCACCCCCTATAACACCCTGAAAATCGGGGGTCAAGCAAAGCTCAACTCCCGAGTTCTAACGCATCACTTATGCAACATGGATTATGATGATTATCATGAGTGCATTCGAACATGAGTGGGATTATACTAAAACAGCATATCATCCTCCAGGGATGACTAAATTAAGTAAGCGGAAAATTGTGATAGATATATAAAGTACATAAGTCGTTTTAAAATCCCCAGAATATGAATATGTAACAAGGCTAAACATATACATGTTTTGTGTCAATTTATACAAAATACCAAAATGTAAAGTGTTCAACTAAATCATATATCCCTGAAATCCCGTCGAATTAGAACAAGCTCTACGTATACCCGCCTGAGAGCTGAATGTAGGAGAATTCTTCCTCCTAATCCACGAAGTCCATTTCAGCTGCACAGACTCCGCTTGATACCTGCATCCAAGCCAGAGTCTGGGTGGTGTTTTAAAAACACCGTCCCAGGTGGGAATGAGTAGGTAATTCAGTGAAACTATAACGCAAAGGTTAACATGTTATGAATTCAGTCAAGTAGTAATGATAAAGCAATACAACAAGCATTCCTAAGTACTCTGGTTAATGCAAGGATGATATGTATTAATGATGCATGCCCTCGCCTGCACTCCCTCTGTGAACTTCATCTCACGATCGCAGCATACACCCCTTCCTCTATGCTCAACTCCAATGCCAAAGGCACATGTAGTGCGATGTTACGGTCGTGTTAATCAAGTAATTAATTAGGTTTGTTTATACAACAGGATTGGGAAGCTAATGTACCTCCCTTATATCATTTCCAAAACAATGATCCATCTAGGGTCGTCAATCCTAGTTAATCACATGCGATAAGCACGTTCGCGAGTTTATACCATAGGTTGCTACGGGGGGCTCATCACCTCAGCGTAGACTTAATTCATACTCGAGGTCACTACCACCAACACCCTACCAACTGGCAGTCCATTTTCGAAGGCTCGTCACCAACCCGACTGGGGATTACAACCAGCCTACGCCAGGGTAGGCCTATTTTATACTCGAAGTAACTACGGAAAGGGTCGTCGCCTTAGCATAGTCTTAGAGTATACTCGAGGTCACTACGAGAGGCTCGTCACCAAATCGTAGGCCGACAGCTCGAATAAAGTGTCTCATACCACCGTATTCGGCTCACGAGTTTTGGTTGCTCACTGGTCACTACGGGAAGGCTCGTCGCCCCAGCGTAGGCCGACAGCTTGACCACATTGTCCTATACCACCATGCCCGGCTCATGAGTCTTAGTGGATCGAGGTACCAAGGTTAAACGAGCTTTTCACTGGTAAGTTTGGTACCTTAGGTTCAAGCAGTAGCGTCCATACATGGTGAACATACATTGGGTCAATCGGGTTACTTGACAAGCTCGACTCGTATGAGTGCACGTTGAATTGATCGACATGAAGCGCGTAAGCACTCCGTGTGGCCTAACCACTGTCGATAACCAAAGTACGACTCGGATTCATCGAACGCGTCTTACATGGCGAAACAACCTCAGCCACTGATTCGGGAGTTATTACCGATTGCCTGGACTAAGTCATAGTCCCAATCACACTCAGTTGCAATTTATACATCACATATTGAACAACAATTCAAACATTTCAAGCATTTGAGCATTTCATGAAACACATAGTACACATGTTATCTTACATAGGCATTACATCCATCAATCGCATAGTAGTAAGATAGGTTATATAAGGAAAACTGTAATTATAGAGAAGGGGATTGAGAATCCTATCTCAGCACCCTCGTTACATACGTTTTTCAAGCGATTTCTCATTCAGGCATTTTATCAAACACTTAGACTACACCTTTCAACATACATGCATTAGACTAGTTATAATATATTTGTGGGAAGCCCTTTTACAAAGGAGTTGTCACATTCACAACAAGCATATATTCATTGTTAATAATCATGGCAAGAATAAATCCAAACTCCATATTTATTCAGACATTCTCACGAACACTTAGTCTACACACTTCAACATACATGACGTATGTTGGTTATAACAGGTATTAGGGCAAATCCTTTCACCAAGGAGTTGACACACATATAACACCCATGTATTCGCAACGAATAATCATGGTAAGCACGATTCCAAATTCCGTACTCATTCAATCATTTCAACAAACACATGGAATACACTATATTCGACCTAGTTCATATACAGGTGTAAAGCGCGGGAACATCGTAACAAAGCATGTGGCAATAAATCATGTCAGTCATAAATCATTAACTGATATTGAAAGGCTTGAAAACCATAACCTAAACATTTATAGTCCACACCTTTCGTCGGTGAACTCGAGCCGAACTCAGTTTGAACACTACGCCTTTTGTCTATGGCACGACGACTACCTGAATCACGAAATAGGTTAGCTATTTCACCGATTCATCTACTTGGATACTTAAAACAGATTAGGGTTAGGATTTCTTACCCAAGAACGGATCCAGAATCGCCGGAATAGCGATCCGGATAGGCCGATTCAGCACATGGAGCGACATGGTTGAATCCTAGGAACTCTCTCCCGCTTTCTCTCCCACTTTCTCTCTCTTTCCTTCTCTTTTCTCTCTCTTCTCTCTCCTAGGGTTGCAAATTCATATGGAATGAGAGAGAGGGGCCTTAAGGCCCTTATATAGGCACAGAACTGATGGGAATGGCCCCAGGGCCATGGTATACCTAGGTTATAGCCAAGAAGAGGCTGTTTCGGTCCAACGGGGCACATCCGGAGGCCCCTTTTCTGCATACAGTCCAGGGGAAGTTCCCTGACATTGGATCTAGGTCAGGCCAGGTTTTCGGTCCGATCGAATTTATAGATCGACCGTGGCGGACTAGTTTCAGTTCAACAGTCACCGCCACTCGATCAGGGCCACCAGTATACTGACATGTGTATGAAAATTTTCCTGATCCGAGGGTGTATTTGGGTCAGATTCTGATGGTCTGGAACCTTAAATTTGACCTGTAAGCGAACGGTCCAATTCACTTAAGTTTGGGTTCATTTTCTAAAGATATTTGCATTTCTCACACACTTCGCTCCGGGCTCAGGTTGTGCATTTCTGGGCACTATCTGGATTTGATTTCTGAGATGGTTGTCAAGCCCAGTGAGGCAGTCATAACTATATAGTTTTGCGGTAATTGAATTTTTGACGTGCGGTCCAGGTCCGATACGGAGTTTAAATGTGCTCCCGAGAGCAACTGGGTTTAGAGATTTATACTAAGTTTCAGGGTAATGTATCGTTAATGATTTTACAAGTTTTGGGTCTTGCAGTTCGTAGTGAAAGTGATTCAAGGTAATTTTACAGATTATTTAGTTTAGTACTTAACTAAATCATGCCCTAATTACGATAGAATAAGGTCCTAAGGCAGTTCTACGTCCCTTTCTGGCACTTTTAATTAGTATATTATTTTAATTATTTTTCTAGTAGTTCGTCATCAAGTTTACTTCATCTTTACCAAATTTTATTAGATTTCGTGTTGTAGAAAAATTTTAAAAATTCTATAAGCAACAGCTGTCCAAACAAATGATTTTTCGGGGAGTTATTACAATGACCTATATTTAACTACAACATCATTTTGTGTTGTGGATCAAGGGAGCAGAAGACTCTTCGTCACCAAGAAGGAAGAGATCTTCGATATTGTGCTTATCGGGACTCTTCAACTTATTTGTAAGTATCTAGAGTCCAAGAGGACGCTTGTGATCATTCCTTTGTAGGATTGGGTCTTAAGTGATTCTCACCCTTTGAAGTCCTCATAGGAGGCCTCCGGCGGGAGTGTACGTGTGGGTGCGTTGTGTGGACCCTTGCTCTGTGGAGAGCATAAACATTTGGTTGAAGGTGAACTAGTAAAACCTTACGTTGAGGTCAACCGCTGTGAAACTTCGGGTTTGAGGTGAACCGTGTAGAAACTTCCAGTAGGGTCTTTTGGAAGATCCTTGGCCAGTGTGCCAAAAAGTGGGTGCATTGTGTTAACCTTTGCTCGTGAGAGCATAAACAGTCAGCCTTAGTGTAGGTTGTAAAGGTTGAAGGTGAACCTGATTTAAAACCTTAGGTTTGAGGTGAACCGCTGTGAAACCTCCTTAGTGAAATCCGGTACACTCAAGGGTTGAGTGTGGTTACCGGGAGTGGAGTAGACAAGTCGTCGAACCACTATAAAAATGACTGTGTTTGAGATTGTTATTCTTCTGATTATGTGTTTTACTTTAATATTTGCATATCTGAATATCTGAGATCACACCTTGCACACTTACACAGTCATATCCATCATAAACTAAGTTGCATATTACTATATCTTAAATAGTTTTTGATTGGATCCTCTACCTGGCTTGAAAGCCAGTGGAGTTACATTTGAAGTAATCCTGATAATTGCATATTCATGGGATTAGTGAAGTAAGATTTTTAAATAAATTATAAAATTTTTAAAAAGTCCTATTCACCCCCCTCTAGGACATATTGGCATATTCCTTCTTCAACTAGTGCGATCTTCACCGCAAGTTCAACTCCAACTTTGTCATTTCGTTTGCATTGCATCCTCTGCATATGACATATCATTTCTTTTGCATTGCATCCTCTGCATATGCATCCTCAGTATATTACATTTGGCTTACTATGTCTCTGCATTGCATAGTCGATCTACATTGCTTCCTCAGCATATGACATTGGCTTATTATGTCTTTGCATCGCATAGCTTGGATAAGGCTAATGGTATTTATAAACTTGCCAGTATTTTCGCTTACTCTAATATTCATATGCTTGGAACATGCATTGCACACACATACACCACCCTCTAAGCTTCTTGTAAGCTTATGCACGACCATTGCATGCAAGTGACTTTAGGTCGCAGCAGCATTGAGACAGGAGCATGTGATAGAGCTTTAGATTTTTTTATTTCATATGTATATTTCCCTTTCAGTATTGTACTCGAATGATTTTATTAGTGGATATGTGGTGATGATGTTTCTGTGACTTGGTTATGCTTGTGGTTATGCTCCCTTAAATATATATATATATATATATATATATATATATATATATATATATATATTCATATTGAAAATTCTCCTTGTAGGAACCTAGGATCGGAATTTGGCATATGGGTGTCGAGAACCGATGATGGGATACTACAGAGGCTGTCAGCGCCGGATTCAGCGATCGGGAATTTTGTGAGCCTGGCTTCCGAGTTTGGGGCGTGACACGAGATGATTCTTTTGAACTCGTCTGTTGATAAAGCACAAGTGATAGCATTAAGTGCTTTTGCATTAGTACTACTTTCGGCTTTTTGACGTGGAGTCCAAAGATTATAAACTTGTACTTTCATGGACTTGGTTCCAATTTCACCCACTACTTCTAACATTGGAGGGACCCATTAGGTCATGGTGGCTTGCCACACACTTTCATCAATAGATTTGAGGAAAATCTTCATTCTAGCTTTCCGGTAGGAATAGTTTGAGCCATCAAAAGGAGGTGGCCTGGAAATGGATAAATACCAAAATTTGACATTCCAATAGCTCTAGATCTAGCACTAGGAAGTTATTCCCAAAAAGAGCAACCTCGCTTTGATACCACTTGAAAGGACGAGCTATAGATGTACTAGAGGGGGGGTGAATAGCACAATGTCAATTTCTATACAATGCGGAATAATAAATCAATTAAATATAATTTTGCAAAGTATTGAATTCTTGATTTCAAATAGTTCGTAGGACAACCTTACACCTAAAAGATTTAGGTAGGACAACCTTATTTTACGACTTTTTAAAATTAAAAAATCAAACTATTACAATGAATAATAAATCACAATATAAGCACAAATAATAATAATAATCAATCACCATAATGCACAAAAGAATTATAGTGGTTCGGTGCCTTAATGAAACCTACCCCACTCCCAAAATTACTATACTCACAATTTTGGCTTTCACTATTTCAAGGTTTTACAAGGCCACCTTAACAACCTTATACATTTATTACAATTTTCACGAGCTATCACAATCAAACTCACTTTGTGATTTTCACGGGGTCACCACAAACAAACCTGCTAAGATTTTTGGGCAATCTCAGAAAAACCCAAACTAAAATAAATGAATAGACAGTACTTATCTTTGATTGGCGAGTCGAAGTCGTAGCTATAGCTTGAATGCAGCGATATTCTTCTTGGGATATAAATGAAGTCTTTGTATGAGTTCAACCCAAAAAGAAATGAAGGGTTTAATGTATTTTTCAATAAAATGAATGATGCTCTATGTTGCAAATTCGATTCTCCTTTTCTTAAAGTAGAGTATGGATTACTCTATCAAAAATAGTATAATCTAACTTGAGAAGGAGAATAGAATTAGCTAAAATAAAAATAAGAATTACAACTCAAATAGCTTAAGGAGGCTTGAAGAATCTCTATTTATAACACAATATGAATCTATGAATTTTTGCGGTTTAAAGAGTAAGAAAGAGCCTCTTTTTATAGTCAAGGATCTATGCAGTTCGGCTGGCCTGAGGGTCGGTTCGGCTGGCTAAACTTCAAAGATTACATTCCAACGGAACTCAGATTTCATGGGATAAAATCTTTCAATACTTCGGCTGACCCAAACCCAAGTTCAGCAGGCCGAGCAAGAGGTTCGACTTACCTATTTGGCCTAAAATCCGATTTTTATTCCATTGCTGGAAACTTAACCGAACCCACCTTGCGCTAGCCGAAGGTATGTTCGGCTGGCCGAACCCTAGGCTGGGTTGGCTGAACCTACGACAAAAGGATCTTTTCAAATCTGTCTTTTTGACCCAATATTGTAGGTTTGGCTCAAATAGTTAGGCTGGCCGAACTTGACATCGGGCTGGCCTAACTCGAGTGTATTTAACATAAAATAGGATTATAAATATGCATGAGTGAAATACATCTACCCTATGGTCAAACTAGGTTTATATCACCTGAAGGTTGACTCATACGAAGTGTTCTGAACTTCGAACCATGAATGATCTTGCTTTGAGATATTGAGTCTTCTTTCCAGATGCTTGATCGAGTTGATAACTTGTCTTTAGTCGAGCTTGCGATCTTAACCGGACTACGAAATTTGTCAAATTATAACGTGCTTTAAGTATAAGCACTTACAATTATTCTTTTGATGTTTATTAGTTGTTGGTATTATTATTAATTTTAGGAACTTGAAAAGGTTTTGAGTTTTTAAAATCATTACGATTAAAATATCTAAAGTCTTACCTTTAGAGTTTGAGGATTACCCTCTTAAAGATAGGAGTGGAATCCTTGGATTTTGAAGAGTTATCTTTAATATAACCCAGACCGGACCTGTCACCACATTGCCTTATTGTGGTTAATAATTTTTCAAGTTTTTTGTCACCATGGGCATATTTCCAAGTGTCCTTAGAACTCAAAAGGGAAGAAACTTCAAATTTTAGTTTCTCATTTTCTGTTTTGAATTTTTATAATTTAGAAGATTTAAAACATAAATCTAATTTTGTTTTTTCAAGACAATCTGAAAATTGAGATTTTTCTAAAACTGTGTTTTCAAGTTCTTCTTTTAATTAGCATATTTCTCTTTTTGAATTTTCAATTTAACATCAATTTTATAACTTTCTCTGTATAGCGCATTGTAGGCATCTTGAAGATCGTCTTCATTATCATTTTCAGGGTCACTCCTGAATTTTCATAGTCAGATATATTACAGCTATCTAAAGAAGTGACTCTGGCTATAGCCATAAGGGATTTCACTTCATTTGTATTTGCATTTTCTTGGTCTGATTCATCAGACTCAGAAGTGCTTTCAGAGTCCGATGATTCATCCCAAGTAACTATCATGCCCTTTCTTTTAGACTTATCCTTCCTAGGACATTTATTAGCCAAATGCCCATATTCATGACAGTTGAAACATTGACTGTCATTTGTTTTAGATTATCAACAATTGATTTTCCTTTTCTTTTATCGATTGATTTTTGAAAATCTATTCTTTTCTTGTTTTTAAAAATTCTATAAAATTTCTTAATTAACATTGCCATATCATCTTCATTTTCTTCAAAATCAAAATTTGTATTTTCTTTTGAAACAGATTTAGAAGATTTAAGAGCAATGGAATTAGCTTTAGGAGTTTTAAAATTCAACTCATATGTTTGAAGAGAACAAACTAACTCCTTAACCTTCATAAGATTAGTATCCCTCAATTCCTGAATAGCAGTAACCTTAGAATTGAATCTCTCAGGAAGAGATCGCAGTATTTTTGTGCAAACCTTACTTTTTGGGATTCCATCTCCTAAACCCCACATGGAATTTACTATGTCATTTAGTTTCGTATAGAAGTCTACGAAAGTTTCATTTTCTTCCATACGAATTTCCTCAAATCTGGTAGTGAGGATTTGAACTTTTGATTTCTTAACTATAGTAGTTCCTTCACGTGTCATTTTGAGAATATCCCATGATTGCTTAGCTGTATCGCATGAAATAATTCTTTTGAATTCATCAGGCGATAAAGCGCAAGTTATGGCATTTACGGCGTTAGCATTAGCACTGCTTTCACTTTTCTGAGCTGCAGTCCATAAATAGAATGCAGTTTCTTTCATAGATTTAATTCCATCACTGGCTAATACTTTAGTCATAGGAGGTTTCCATTTAGTCAAAATGGCTTGCCACACACTTTCATCTAAGGATTTTAGAAAAATCCTCATTCTAGCTTTCCAGTATGAATAATTAGAGCCATCAAATGGAGGTGGCCTGGTAATAAATAAACTGTCGAAATTTGACATAATAAAGCTTGGATCTAAACTCAAGGAAGTTAATCCACAATAAAATAGAGCAACCCGCTCTGATACCACTTGTAAAGGAGAGCTTAAGTAGTCCTACAAGGGGGGTGAATAGGACTATGCCAAATAATTGAATAAAGTGCTGAATGAGTAAATAAATTAGAGATGTCAATTGCACAAGTATTGAAATGTTGATTCAAACTGATTCGAATGACAACCTTCACCCAAACAAGCTTAGGTAGGACAACCTTATTTCACGAATGTGATAAGAATCAAAATCCCAAAATGAGCAAGAATAAATAAAACTAAATATTATAAGCATTCATCACTTTAGCATAAAAAGAATTACAAACATTCACCACAAAAAGATAAGAGCATTCACCATAACACCAAGAATTATATTGGTTTGGTGTATTAACAACTGTTCTAAAGCAGCCACACCTACTCCACTCCCAAAATTACTCTTCATGTAATCTTGGCTTTCACTAAGAATAAGGTTTTCATAGGGTTACCTTTAAAACCTAATACAGTTGTGATTTTACAAACTTATCACAAACAAAAACACTCACTGAGATTTTCTGACTATCTCAGAAAAACCAATACTAAGATTTTCTGGCTATCTTAGAAAAACCAAATACAAAAATGTAAATGTATACTTATCTTCACCATAGAAGAAATTGTAGCCGAAGAACTTCTTTTCTTGGATGTTGAATGTTTAATGTTCGGTTCGATAGAAAAGTTCCAGGGTTTTATTGATTTTAATTAAATTTAAACCAATTGGGTACTTGTACTAATTCTCTTAAATCTCAACAGGAAGAGTATTCACTCTCTTTTTAGAATCAAAATGATAGAGTTTGAGATTAAGGAATTAATCAAAAAGTTATAAAAAGTAATTTATAAATATTGTTCAAATAGCTTGAATATAAATGGAGCTTCTCTCTCACTTACAGAAGGATTTGGATAGTCTTGAATGAATTTTCGGAATGAGAGATAACCTCAATTTATAGGCAAAGAAGTTGTTTCTTCGACTGGCCCAAGCACCAGATTCTGTTCCAACGAATTTCTGGATTTGAGTGGGATAAGATTTAACAAACCTTCAACTGGTCGAAGGCCTTGCTCAATTGGTCGAAGGTGGTCTTCGACTGGTCAAGGATGCCAAAATCCGAACTGAATCAGTTGCTGGACTTTGAGCTGAAAAAGTCTCGACTGATCGAAGATTATCCTTCGACTAGTTGAGCAGACCACTCGACTGCTCTAAGGTGTAATAGAAATTCGGTTTCACTCGATTTGTACTAGGACTGGTCGAGAAAATCTTAGGCTAGTCGAGCCAAAACTTAGGCTAGTTGAAACTCAACCAAATACAAGCATAAAAACTCAATTTTAAATATATTTTGAAAGCACCTAAACCTAAGGTCTTTCTAGGGTTTATAATACCTGTATGAACTGAATTTCATTGTCTTGAAGTAGATTAGAGACTTGAACTTCTCTAAGGAGCTTGATCTTCTACTAGAACATTAGTAGATCTTGACTTCATGTTGTCTTTCGAGCTTGATCTTCAACTTGATCTTGATCTTGATCTTCTACTAGATCTTGGTCTTGATCTTGAACTTGTTTTGAATCTTGATCTTGAATCATACTTGAAGATCGATTGTTAAGATGTTTTGACTAAACAAAATTTGACAAACAAAGTGTGAAGTGTGCTTTAAACATTATAGCACTTACATATACCCATTAAGTGTTATCATGTTCATAAAACCAAGATATAAACAAGGGAAAATATGCAATATTTGACACTCAACAATAGTGTTGCACAGAATGGGGCCCATGACACATAAATCGATGCCTCACACATGTGAAAGCCTATAAATACCCTCTTCCCCTCTCATTTGCATGATCAGAAGTTTCAGAGAGAGGAGCCACATGAATATTGTTGTACATGAATAGTGTTGTGCGGATTTGATGGGTCAGTTGCGCAGTCGCACAATAAAAGGCCTCCATAGCCCTGTGCATATACATCTCGAGTGTCGGCTTAAACCAAAGGATCTTGAACCCGCACAACCCCTCTGTCACTCTGACGGACACCAAATATGCTGAAATGCTACCGAAATAGCTATTGAATTGATTATCCTTTCTTTCATTGCACAAATTCATTGTACTTTGTTTTAGAATCAAGGGAAACACAAGGATGTAATTGAAACTTAGAATGAATGAAATACTTTGTGATGATTGTTCTCTCATTCTTTCTTTGTTATTATTGAATTATGATTCCCCTATCGAAATACATTTGTTTCTTATCGAAACAAGTAAAAACTAATCAGATTGGCTTGTCATACAAAAATAGTTGATGAGGGAGCCTATGACCTTGAATATCTATTAGTGAAATGTCCAGGGCAGAAGGGCCAACTCTGTGTGAAACGGTATCATCACGTCGGCATGTGACTGCTGCTATCAGGTCCTGAATTGACTTTTCCACTCTCTCCAACCCTCTCTGCATCGCTCCGGTGACCCACTCCAACTGCAACAAGCGCTCATCTTGTTGGCAAAGCCGATATAGGATTGAGTCTCAACACTCGCGCTGACCAACATGACGGTGGGTGCGAGTAACAGGAGTGTATGGAACATCACTAGGTGGCTGTCTTTCATCTTCTGTTTTGGTAGCCTGTCTCCATTGCCTCAGTCTCAGAGGCCTTAGCTTTAGTTTCTCCTAAAGTGTCATCGTGATGAGGAGCTAAGGAGGATGATGGTGTGTCCTTCAGATTCATCCTCTTGATGTTTAAGTGTGTAATTTTAGGAGGAGGTCTGGGTCGATCGGTAGTGGGAAGAAGACCAACATGTCGAGATAGGAGACGGATAAGGTGAGGAAATGGTATGCGAGTATCCCGAGTGCCCTGAACAGCGACTACCAACTGATGAAGAATGAGGATTGACAAATAGAGGTGAACACCTTGGAAAACACCATAGAGGATACCCAACATGAATGGAGTTGGATCGGACTTGTTCGTACCCCGA
The DNA here is from genome assembly GCA_021015155.1 of Magnolia officinalis. Classification (NCBI taxonomy): domain Eukaryota; kingdom Viridiplantae; phylum Streptophyta; class Magnoliopsida; order Magnoliales; family Magnoliaceae; genus Magnolia; species Magnolia officinalis. The sequence continues at coordinate 31,568,626 of JAJHSJ010000006.1, forward strand.
GGATAAACAATGGAACTAAAAATCCCATGAAGGACTTGGAATTTTGAGGACATGTGTGATCCATGCAAAGCGTTCCCTTCATGCCAAAGGACGTTTATGCCATTATAGAAATAACGAGTGATTTCAGACCGAACTTCCAAGGAATTGAAATCATACTTAGTAAACCATGTGGTTTGGTAGGTATTCTAATAACATGAGCAATCAGGAGTGGCTGGAGATGGGTAGTTTTTTGACCGATCGTGACATTCAGAGATGGGGGATTAAGAACAGGCGAGTGGCAATATGCAAGGAAACGAAAGACTTGTTCATTTCAAGAAACCCCACCAAACTCAAGCACTTTGGTCCACCCCACAGCCTCCAATATTGGCACAATGCCATAGGGCTCGAGACACTTTTTGTCTACTGGTCTTTCATAGACCATCTTTCTTACTTTAAATTTGTCATAGAGTGTCTCAGGTGGCGATGGCTCAACCAAAATCTGGATTTTTGGTTCTGGAGCTCTTCTCCGTGGAGTCTCCTATTGTGAGGCGGGAGACACGGGTGGAGAAGGGTCCACTGGTGCCGCTAACCATGCAAATTTTCTCCGGGTACATGTTTTGGTTCGTTTGGCCCCGGATGGTTCTCCTTGAACCACTATTTTTCCTTTATCCTTGCCCATTTTGGTGCAGTCTCAATCAATGAATTGGGATATTCAAGAGAGAATAGTAGTTGAAGAGAAAAAAGAAAAACATAACAAACCAAATGAAAACATAACGAACAAGATGACCCTATTCGGAGAAATGACCCTTAGGTTTAGACTATTAGAGATATCTTACCAAGATTTGAGCACAAATAGTCAACAGGAATCATCTCTTGGAGATTCAGCAATGTTGAGTAGATGAGTTACCGCGGGAAGAAGATGGAAAATGTAAAAATTCCACCTGCACAGTATATATAAATCCCGATACTTCGATGCCATCGAAGTGTGTTCGATGTCATCGAAGAAGGAACTTCAGTTCCATCAAACCATGTTCGATGCAATCGAAAAGGGTCTAGATAGTTCAAAGAGATTTTGAAGATCTTCGATGCAATCGAGTAGTGTTTGATTCCATCAAGAGTGGCTCGATGGCATCGAACGTCCCTCGATTCCATCGAAATAGTCCAAAAACAGTTTTTCTACCAGTTATGCTTGCACTAACCTATTCTCAATGATGTACATGTATATTTACCCATACATTAGTACTTTGTACGTCCAAAAAGCACAAAAAAATAATAATTTACAAGTATTCAAAAAGACTGATGAGGCTACAGATCCTCAAATGTTATAATTAGAGCGAACTGACCATAGATCAAATTAGATTGCACAATTTTCATTTTGTGATCGTCGATCTCCTGTTCTATTGAGCGTTGATTGTTGGATGAAGATCAATTTTTTCTAGTCCTATTAGGGCATCAAAACATTTAGTATGATTTTTGGTGATGATCCCAAAACATGCATAATACCCTACTTATATGGAGTAATAGAGTGTTTATCAAATTTTTCTGTATTGCATGATTCTCGTTAATCTCCATGTTAGTGAATAGATTATTCATGTGGTTGGTCATTAATTGACTCGTACAAAATATATATATATATATATATATATATATATATATATATATATATATATATATATATATTATATATATATATATTAATTTACCTATGTATTCCCAATTTTTGCACATATCTTTGAGTCAAATTGATAGTTGTGTTTTTAAGTCCCTTCACCAACATCTTTTGTTAATCCTTACTCAAAAGTTTTTCTCTGCACACTTCTCCTTGATATAGCTTTCTTATAAAGTACCTGACCCATTATAAAGTATAGCAAAAGAATGGGTCGTGATCATAGTTGGTTTACTTGGAGTAATCAATACAAGAGCCTGTATTCACGGGGCAATTGTATTTGTTTTGTGTTACCCACTTGGTAACCATTTTCTTTGACCAGGAAGTTTTGGGTTCTTTCTTAGAGTGACTTCTTATAACACCCCGAACTTTTCAATACTCAAGTATTGAAGGTTCTCGAGTGTTACCATTAAATTTTACTTATTATGTACATGTGCACGATACGAACCTAGTTATATTAACCTTACATCTATTCTCCAACACGAATCTGACCGTTGGGCAACATGACCGTTGATTTTAAGATAGGATCATCATATACCCAAATATTCTCACTTGTCCATCATAACCAACCGCATCAAATATGCTCTGCTAGATAAAGACATCTAATTGTCCACTTTGATTTTGGATCACTTAATCATAGTAAATAAGCATTGATCAGATCCACCATGGAACCCAGAGGTCCTACCTATGCCAACAAACCAAGATTGATGGAACGGATTAACTAAAACCCACCAGTGGGCACTGTACTAGAGTGCACGTACACAATACACGAATGGCTGCGGAACACTAAAAACTAAAACCAGTCAAACTACATTTGACCTGTAAACTCGAAGAGAAGAATTCCTCTCCCGTTTTTCCCACTTGCGGTATGTTTAAAAAATGTAAGGCCGATTGGACCTGATGTGGCCCACCACCACAAAAGGCTAGGAGGTTAGGAAATCCGAATAGTCCGTCGTTCTAGGCTCCCAATTCCGACCAAGAGAGGGGCATGCATAGAGAAAATCATGTGCGCACACCACTCCCAGCAAACCCGCAAGCCGTGATCTGCGGTCCAACCCATCAAGATCAGAAATCTCCAATTCTTAGGGTAGAAAATACGTCTGCTCATCAAGGGTGGGGCTCCGGATTCATCCCAGACAAAAAAGGAGAATGATGAGAGAACGCACCACCTCCCAGCTGTGCTAGTTTTCACGCCACAACGCACGGTGCGGCAGAACGTCCTCCATTCACAGAGGATCTTTGCGACCTCACAACCGACCATCGATCTGATGGGCTAGGCCAGGTCGGACGGTGATCTAGATCCGTTCAGAAGTCCCTCCTCGAAGGAAAGTTGGCCAAGCATAGATCAACCATTGAAGTAAGGCCCATCTTCCTCACACAATCGCTGGACGGCTATGACTGCCTGCTTCCAAAATAGAAATCAAGAATGTCCCTCTTTAGGCCATTCAAATAGGAAACCACTCCTGCACATTAGAAAGAAATGACGAAGCAAATCTAGGCCATAAACCTGCCCTCACTACATGTCAGGTTACGAAAACTCCAACTGGCCTGCGCAAACCACTAATCGGATCGATCGGGCTTTCCCTTGTATGACGGTGTACAATGGCTTATAAAAGCTTGACATGTAGATAACGTAAGAACCACACTAGGAGGAAAGAAAAGTGAGAGAAGAAAATAGAAGGAAAGAAGGAGATAGGAAGAGACAGAGGAAACAAGGCCTGCTTCTGTCCGATTTCTAGTACTACAACCACTACTCACAGAGTCGTCGACTCAGGTCCGGGATCGGACCGAGTCCAACAGTTCTAAGGATAAGTAGGTGACCAAAGCTTCCTTGTAACTAGGTTTACATATTCAAAACTGTAATATAGAGATCCTCATTCTGGCTTTCCAATAGGCATAATTGGAGCCATCAAAGGGTGGAGGCCTAGTGACTGAAAGACTATCAAAATTTGACATCTTAAATAGCTTAAATCGTTAGCTCAGGAAATAAATCCAAGAATTAAAAAGAGCTATTAGGCTTTGATACCACTTGAAAAGGCCTAGCTATATGTCCTAGAGGGGGGGGGGGAGGGGGGGGAATAGGACAATGCCAAATAAAACTTATAACAGCGGAATTAAAAAGAATATGATAGCCAAAATAAATCACAATGCAGGAAAGTAAAACAACCTCAAAATTTAGATCTTGAGAGGTTGATACAAATGTTGTTCTAAGGACAACCTTACACCAAAAACCAGAGTTTATGGTAGGACAACCTTATTTCTAGAAAGATCTTTGTATCAAATCTCAAACCAAAGAGGAATACAGAAATAAACACAACCTGAACTGAAATAAATTGTAATCACAAATGTATTATTCTAGGGACAGCCACACACCATAAAAATGGTAGGGCAACCTTGCTGGAACAATCTTTAAAGGAAATTGAATATCAAGTTGATAAAGGAATAGCAGAAAATAAATTCTAAACTATTACAAAATTCCCACAATGCTTGAATTAAATGATTACAACATTCACCACCATACATACATCCCACAAATGAATAATTAAAGATTAGAAGTATAAATCATTTAACCACAACACAAGGGATTATAGTGGTTCGCCTGTGTGTTCGTCAACTGTTAAACAACAGCCACACAGAATGCTACTCCACTTCTAATATCCTCACACAGGGATATTAGCGTTCACTAACAAAATAGGTTTTCGCAGGTTCACCCAAAACCTTTACAATTGTGTCTTTGTCTGTGGGCTTACACAATTAAAAAATCCCACTTCTGAGTTTTCCTGGCTCTCCTCAGATAACTAATACAATAAGATTTTTCTGGCAAATCTTGAAAGAAACCAAAACAGAAAGGAATTTACAATTAAATGTAAAATACCTGATTATCTCCTTCATTGTAGCAGCCCGGTAGAACCAAGTCAGAGTAGATGATTGAATGTCCAAGTTTAATGTCCAGTACTCAATTACAATGGTTCTAATTCTAATAGATTTTAAATTAAACCAAGTAGGGCTTGCCTTAATTGATTTTGATTCCAAAGAAAGGGAATAACAATTCCTCTTATCAAATTAGATTGGAATAGCAGAAACAAAATCAATTAAATAAAGCTAAGGAAAGAGAATATTAAATAAGCACACTTAGCTTAGATGGAGCACAGAATTATTTCTCAGAAGTTCGATGAAGATTTGCTTGAATGGATTAATTAATTCGATGATTTCTTCTGAGATTCGTGCTCTATTTATAGGTGAGCAAATCGCGTCTTCGACTGGTCTAGAGAGCTCTTCGACTAGTCGAAGCATTAACAGATATTTGAAAAATCAGGCGCGATAAGCTTTGACCGTTCTACGACTGGTCGAAGGTCTCCTTCGATTGGTCGTAGGTCTCCTTCGACTGGTCGAAGAACTTAAAATTCATCGCTAGACTTTGAGTCGAAGACTTTCGACTAGTCAAAGATGCAGTCGACACTGTTCCTTCGACTGGTCGAACAGATTCCTGGACTAGTCGAAGCCTAACAGAAATTATCCGATTTTTGTAACAAACTCACGACTGATCGAGGAATTTCTTAGACTAGTCGAAGCAAATCTAAGACTAGTCGAAGAAGGCCTAGGACTAGTCGAAGAACAGACCAAACTTATGTAAAATAAATATCCGATTTATGTATCCAAAGTGACCTACTTCTAAGGTCAACCTAAGGTCAGTCAAACCTCGACCATGAAGTAAGGACATTGAAACATTAGGAACTAGTGACCTTGAAGTATGAGCCTTAAAGTCTTGATGTAGTTCAATCTTGAAATCTTGATGTAGCTCAATCTTGAAAGTGTCTTGAGTTCTTTACGAACTGCCTTGTACTCTTCTTGAAGTCATGCAGCTTGAGTCATGTCTTGTGAGCAGTTCTTGCAGTCAAGGTTGATCTTTGTAATCGGGAGCTTAGCTTGTTCATGAATGTTGATCTTTGAGAGAGCTTCACATATGCAAATTATATATAACAGTGATTTTGGTACCACAAATTTGACAACAGACAGGGATATAAATTATAGCACTTACAATCTCCCCCTTTTTCAAATTAGTGACAAAACACATAACCAAGATAAACATAAAGTAAAACAACTGGTTAAAGTATCATGAACCAGTTAATATCAACTGGCTTACCTGCAAATCAATATTCAATATTCAATATTCAACATTCAACATTCAACCAGTTTCATTCAACTAGTTCAAACATACTCCCCCTGAGTAACATAACCAATGCTACTCCTCTCACAATCACATCGTTAAGAACAAACCATTCTCCTCCTTTTTGTCACAATATGACAAAGGAAACAACAATGTAGGAGAACTAAATAAAGGGATATATGAGAGTAAATATGAGGAGTTATGAGATTATAGCAAAACAGAGATAGAGATACTCAGCATAGCTTCACATAGAATAAATATCCAGCATAAAACATAGATATATCCAACTCAAAATCGTCAACCAAGTGCTAAGTTATAAAGTTATTACAGACCAGAAATCTTATATAAACTAATCAGAACCAGATAACAGAGCAGGAATAGAGGGATCAAGTTGGTGCATGCCTTTGTTCAATCGCCTAAGATATTTGCGCATGTACTTGAATTGTAAATCATGAGCAACAGACATGTTTTCCATCTTTACATTTATATTCTCAACTTTATCCTCTAATGCACTCAGACGAGCATCAATATCAGATGGTTCAAAATCTGGATCATTTGTTGAGTTAAAATCCAGTTTCTCAAAAATGTCATCCATATTAATGTCATCACCAGCTTCTTCATGACCACCACCACCACCACCACCTTGTTCAGGAAGTAGATCCAGCTTCATCTTATTGATATTAGTATTGTTGAAGATCAGATGATGGATTGGTGCCTCATCAACCGGCATATCGACTAACATATATGTGTAGCCAATACAGTCATTAAATAGGCAAAAGGAATGTCACTATGACCAGGATGGAGTCTAAACTGAAGAATGAAATGACAACTATGAATCTTACTGGAAATAGCATGGATAACACGAACCATAAACGAGGTCAAGTCAGTTTTATTACCCGAACGAGGATACAGATTAGACACAAAGATTTTGTGGAGAATTCTGTACTTGGGTAACAAATACCTTGCGGGAAGCGCATTTCCTTTTCGTGTCCATTGAACATCCATGTTGCACAAATCTCTAGTGAGCATGCATTTTTCAGACATTGAGGGTTTATCAGTTAAGTTATGGATAGGAATACCCTCATCATTCACAGGAATGTCCATAAGGGCTGAAATTAAATGACGATCAATGTCAAAAGGCCCTTCTCTAGTAGATATTTTAAAAGTTAAATTATCCTGTGAGAAAGAACTAATACATGTAAACATGGATTGAGCAATGGACCGGTATGCTGGCCCACCCCAATGTAATAAGTTAACCCAACCTACAGCTTCAAGCATAGGAAGGATGTCAAAAAGTGCAATATGATTAACATCAACAGGATGTTCAACAATAACATTACGTAATCTAATGTCCCTAACATAAGATGGATCATCATTGGGAATAAGAAGATGACGCTTAAAGATAATGGTCGATCTGGAGGAAGAAGAAGGACCACGGGAAGTAGTTTTTCTACCTCTAGAAGCCATTTGCAACAAAGATATCAAGGAAATAAGAAGTTACAAAGGTTTGAGAAGTGGGTTTACTCAAAACAGATTTTTCAAAATCCAAACTCCAAATCTCAATGAAATCTAAAATACAAAGCTTAAAGCTTGAAAAGTAAACAAGCTAGACACAAATCTGCAAGAAAAACGTGATTTGGAACACTAACCTTGAAGAACATGAACAATGGGTTCGACAAGTCGAAGCTCGGCTCCTTAGAGAGGAAAAACGGAATGAGGAAGAAAGCAAAAATCTCCAAATTTTAAGTGATTCCCGAGATCTACGACTGGTCATGGATATTTACGACCGGTCGAAGGTCGACTGGTCGAGTATACTCACAACTGGTCGAAGAATGATCAAAAATTCATATTTCTCGCAAATTATTCAAAAATTGGAATTCAACCTAGTAAATATATACACTATGATACAAGTAGGCATAAATAATCATTTTAAAATGCACATGCCAAGATCAAATTTCATCTTTTTGAACCTGCTTTTATCGAGAGGTTTTGTGAAAATGTCAGCTCGTTGATCTTCGGTAGGAATATATTCTAGAGATATAACTTTTTCTTTTACTAATTCCCTTATATAATGAAATCTAATGTCAATGTGCTTAGTACGAGAATGCTAAATAGGATTTTTTGAAACATTTATCGCACTGGAATTATCACAATGTAATAACATAGAATCCTGTTTAATTCCATAATCACTTAGCATTCGTTGCACCAAACAAGCTGTGTACATGCATTACCAGCTGCGATATACTCAGCTTCAGCTGTTGAAAGTGATATAGAATTTTGTTTCTTACTAAACCAGGAAACTAGATAATTTCCAATGTAAAAACAACCACCACTGGTTGATTTTCTATCATCTAGATTACCAGCCCAGTCAGCATCCGAGTATCCAGCTAATTGGACACTAGTCTCATGAGGATACCAGAGACCGAGATTTACAGTACATGCGACATATCTAATAATCCGCTTGACAGCAATCAAGTCAGATTCTTTTGGATCAGATTGATATCTTGCGCAAATACCAACACTTAGAGAAATATCAGGTCTACTAGCAGTTAAATATAACAAACTACCAATCATACTCCGATAAAGTTTTGAGTCAACATTTTTACCATTAGAGTCTTTTGAGAGTTTCAGGGTAGTACTCATAGGAATATCGAAATTCTTGTCATTCTCAAATCCAAATCTCTTGATTAGATTCAAAGCACACTTCGATTGAGAAATGAATATTCCTTCAGGTTGTTGCTTTACTTGTAATCCAAGGAAATAAGTCAATTCCCCAACCATGCTCATTTTGAACTGTGATTTCATCAAATCTGCAAACTCAGTAGTCAAGTCAGTACAAGTTGATCCATAAATGATATCATCAACATAAATGTACCATTAAGATATGATCATTATGTTTTTTAACAAACAGAGTTTTATCAACAGATCCCATTTGAAAATTATGACTTAAAAGAAATTTTGTTAGTTTCTCATACCATGCCCTAGGTGCTTGTTTTAATCCATAAAGTGCCTTTTTAAGCCGATACACATGATCAGTATTTTTGGGATCTTCAAAACCCATTGGCTTCAACATAGACTTCTTCATGTAAATCGCCATTTAGAAAAGCACTTTTCACATCCATTTGATAGATCTCTATCTTTCTAAAACATGCAATGGATATAAATAGTCTGATAGATTCAAGACGTGCTACTGGTGCAAAAGTTTCATCAAAATCAATTCCTTCAATTTGTGTATAACCTTGTACCACTAGTCTAGCGTTGTTTCTAATTATATTTCCACACTCGTCAGACTTATTTTTGAAAATCCATTTTGTTCCAATGATGTGTTTATCTTTAGGTCTTGGTACGAGATACCAAGCATCATTTCTTACGAATTGGTTGAGTTCTTCTTGCATCGCAACAATCCAGTTCTCATCAGCAAGAGCTTCTTTTACGTTAGATGATTCTATTTGGGATGTAAAACATACATAATTACATATATCCTCAAGTTGTCTACGGGTGCGAACACCGGTGAGAGGGTTTCCAAGAATTTGTGTGGTTGGATGATCTTTAACAGTCCTCAACTCAGAATCAGACTGATTTGATGAAGTATTGGGTTTATCAATGATTAAAACTTCATCATTATCTGAATTAGGGATTGACATGTTTAAGTGATCATCAATGACAACATTAATGGACTCTTGAATCACACCAGTTCTTTTGTTCAGAACCCTATAAGCTCGGCTGTTTAAGGAATATCCTAGAAAAATCCCTTCATCATTCTTCATATCGAATTTTCCCAAATTTTCACGATCTCGTAAATATAGCACTTGCTGCCAAAAACTCGAAAGTATTTAACAGTAGGCTTTTTATTGAACCACAATTCATAAGCCGTTTTATTATTATCTTTGCTAGTGTAGACTCGGTTAATAATATAGCAAGATGTGTTAACTGCTTCAGCCCAAAGATTTTTAGAGAGCTTCATGCTATTCAACATGACATTAGCCATTTCTTGAAGCACCCTATTCTTTCTTTCTACAATTTCATTTTGTTGTGGAGTTTTGGGAGCAGAGAATTCATGTAATATTCCTTGGTCGGTACAGAACTTCTCAAAATTGTTATTCTCAAATTCAGATCCATGATCACTATGAATCTTACTAATTTGAGAAGATTTTTCAGTTTGAATCCTTTTGAGAACTTTTCTTACTTCTTCAAGGGTTTTAGATTTATCCCTTAAGAAGACTACCCATGTGAATCTGGTAAAGTCATCAACTATTACCAGGATATACTTTTTCCCACCACGACTTTCTGTTTTGGTAGGTCCTATCAGATCCATGTGAAGGAGTTTGAGTGGTCTTGATGTGGTATTTGAATTCACCTTTTTGTGTGAGTTCCTTGTTTATTTGCCTATCTGGTACTCACCACATATTTTATCTAATTTCTGAAGTTTGGATAAACCTCTTATAAGTTCTCGTTTGCTCAATCTATATAAATTTCGATAATGTACATGTCCAAGACGTTTGTGCCATAAATCAGTCTCATCTGTATGGACCATGTAACATGTTTGATTAGATGAGCTGGATTCGCTAATAATATAGCAATTTTCAGACGTTCTACGTCCAGTTAATATTACAGAACCCTTATTGTTTAGTATCTCACAGCTTTGATTAGAAAACCGAACACTATGGTTATTATCACATATTTGAGATATACTAAGCAAGTTATGTTTTAAGCCTTCAACATATAAAACGTTTTTAAACACAGGAAGATTAAAAAGTTGAACCGTACCTTGGCCTATAATCTTGCAGTTGCTACCATCACCAAATGTGACTGAACCATCAGTCATATCTTTCAGATCCGTGAATAAAGCTTTGTCACTGTCATATGCCTGGAGCATCCACTGTCTAGGTACCACTTTGAATGACTTGTTACTTTGAAAGCAGTGTGAGCAACCAAGCAAGCAACTTTAGGAACCCATTTCATAACTGTTTTGGGTTTAGGAACATAGTTGGTCTTCTTTTGTTTATAGTTGTAAGAATGACCTATAGAGTTAGATTTTAAGAGCTCCTTGAGTAAATCAACTATCTTTTCAGCTAGTGGATTTCGTTTCTGATTAAAGTTGACATGGCTGCTTCTAGGTTTTTGAAAAGTTTTTGAATTTCTAGAAAAATCTTGATAAGTACTTTTCCCTTTTGAGTTTGAGGACTCTCCTTTAACAAATATAGGAGGAGTGTACTTTTGTTTAGGAGATAAATTTTTATCATAGCCCAACCCGGATAGATCGCCACATTTTCTTGATCTGGATAAAAGTTTTTCTAACTTTGGATCACCTTGGGCATATTTCCATGTGTCCTTTAGACTCAGAAGAGAAGATACTTCAGTTTTGAGTTTCTCAATTTCAGATTTCAAATCAATAATTAGGGAGTTTTTGAATTCCAAATCGCATTTTGATTTTTCAAAACAATCTGAAATTTGTGATTTTTCTAAGACAAGTGATTCAAAACATTCTTTGAGTTTAGAAAACTTTTCTTTTTGAAGTTTAAGTTTGACAGCAATTTTACAACTTTCCTTATATAGGCATTGTAAGCGTCTTGAAGATCATCTTCATTTTCACATTCACTACTCAGATTTTCTTCACTTGTTGAGTCATTATCTGAAAATGTGAATTTGGCTAGAGTCATAAGAGCTTTAACTTCATTGCCCGACTCAGTTTCAGAATCTTCTGATTCAGAAGAAGCTTCAGAATCAGATGATTCATCCCATGTAGCCAACATACCCTTCTTCTTGGGTTTGTCCTTTTTAGGACATCTATTTGCTAAGTGCCCATGTTCTTGACGGTTGTAACATTGACTATCTTTCAAAGATTTTCGAGATTTAGGTCTAAACTTCTTTTTATCATTCGATTTTTGAAAATCAACCCTTTTCTTGCTTTTGAAAATCTTGTAAAATGTCTTAGCTAAAAGAGCCATATCATCTTCTGAATCAGAATTTTCTTCTGAATTACATTTAGAAGATTTTAGTGCGATAGATTTACCTTTAGGAGCTTTAAAGTTTAACTCGTAGGTTTGTAGAGAACCAACTAGTTCTTCTACCCTCATATTATCCGTATCACGAAGTTCCTGGATCGCGGTTACTTTAGAATTGAACCGTTCAGGAAGTGAGGGTAATATCTTTGCACACACTTTACTTTCTGGGATTTTATCGCCAAGACCCCACATTGAGTTTACAATGTCATTCAATCTAGTGTAAAAGTCCATAAACATTTCATTTTCCTCCATATGAATTTCTTCAAATCTGGTTGTGAGGAGTTGGACTTTAGATTTTTGACAATTGTAGCACCCTCGTGTGTCATTTCTAATATATCCCAAGCTTGCTTTGCAACATCACAGGAAATGATTCTTTTGAACTCATCCAGTGATAGTGCGCAAGTGATTGCATTTAGTGCTTTAGCATTTGCACTACTCTCACTTTTCTGAAGAGTGGTCCATTGGTAATATGGTGTGACTTTCATAGATTTTGAACCATCAACCCTAGTAACTTCCATGATAGGAGGTTTCCATTCAGTCACTGTGGCTTGCCACACATTTTCATCCATTGATTTGAGGAAAATCCTCATTCTGGCTTACCAATAGGCATAGTTGGAGCCATCAAAGGGTGGAGGCCTTGCGACTGAAAGGCTATCAAAATTTGACATCTTAAATAGCTTAAATCGTTAGCTCAGGAATTAAATCCAAAAATTTAAAAAAAAAAAAAAAAAGAGCTATTAGGCTCTGATACCACTTGAAAAGCCCTAACTATATGTCCTAGAGGGGGGGTGAATAGGATAATGCCAAATAAAACTTATAACAACGGAATTAAAAAGAATATGATAGCCAAATTAAATCACAATGTAGGAAAGTGAAACAACCTCAAAATTTAGATCTTGAGAGGTTGATACAAATGTTATTCTAAGGACAACCTTTCACCAAAAACCAAAGTTTATGGTAGGACAACCTTATTTCTAGAAAGATCTTTGTATCAAATCTCAAACCAAAGAGGAATAAAGAAATAAACACAACCTAAACTGAAATAAATTGTAATCACAAATGTATGGTTCTAGGGACAGCCATACACCATAAAAATGGCAGGGCAACCTTGCTGGAACAATCTTTAAAGGAAATTGAATATCAAGCTGATAAAGGAATAGCAAAAAATAAATTCTAAACTATTACAAAATTCCCACAATGCTTGAATTAAATGATTACAACATTCACCACCATACATACATCCCACAAATGAATAATTAAATATTAGAAGTATAAATCATTCAACCATAACACAAGGGATTATAGTGGTTCGCCTGTGTGTTTACCAACTGTTAAACAACAGCCACACAGAATGTTACTCCACTCCTAATATCCTCACACAGGGGATATTAGCGTTCACTAACAAAATAGGTTTTCGCAGGTTCACCCAAAACCTTTACAATTGTGTCTTTGTCTGTGGGCTTACACAATTAAAAAAACCCCACTTCTGAGTTTTCCTGGCTCTCCTTAGATAACCAATACAACAAGATTTTTCTGGCAAATCTTGAAAGAAACCAAAACAGAAAGGAATTTACAATTAAATGTAAAATACCTGATTATCTCCTTCGTTGTAGCAGCCCGGTAGAACCAAGTCAGAGTAGATGATTGAATGTCCAAGTTCAATGTCCAATACTCAATTACAATGGTTCTAATTCTAATAGATTTTAAATTAAACCAAGTAGGGCTTGCCTTAATTGATTTTGATTCCAAAGAAAGGGAATAACAATTCCTCTTATCAAATTAGATTGGAATAGCAGAAACAAAATCAATTAAATAAAGCTAAGGAAAGAGAATATTAAATAAGCACACTTAGCTTAGATGGAGCACAGAATTATCTCTCAGAAGTTCGACGAAGATTGGCTTGAATGGATTAATTAATTCGATGATTTCTTCTGAGATTCGTGCTCTATTTATAGGTGAGCAGATCGCGTCTTCGACTTGTCTAGAGAACTCTTTGACTAGTCGAAGCAATAACAGATATTTGAAAAATCAGGCGCGATAAGCTTTAACCGTTCTACGACTGGTCGAACGTCTCCTTCGACTGGTTGTAGGTCTCCTTCGACTGGTCGAAGAACTTAAAATTCATCGCTGGACTTTGAGTCGAAGACTTTAGACTGGTCGAAGATGCAGTCGACACTGTTCCTTCGACTGGTTGAACAGATTCCTGGACTAGTCGAAGCCTAACAGAAATTATCCGATTTTTGTAACAAACTCACGACTGATTGAGGAATTTCTTAGACTGGTCGAAGCAAATCTAGGACTAGTCAAAGAAGGCCTAGGACTAGTCGAAGAACAGACCAAACTTATGTAAAATAAACATCTGATTTATGTATCCAAAGTGACCTACTTCTAAGGTCAACCTAAGGTCAGTCGAACCTCAACCATGAAGTAAGGACATTGAAACATTAGAAACTAGTGACCTTGAAGTATGAGCCTTAAAGTCTTGATGTAGTTCAATCTTGAAATCTTGATGTAGCTCAATCTTGAAAGTGTCTTAAGTTCTTTACGAACTGCCTTGTACTCTTCTTGAAGTCTTGCAGCTTGAGTCATGTCTTGTGAGCAATTCTTGCAGTCAAGGTTGATCTTTGTAATCGTGAGCTTTGCTTGTTGTGAGCTTAGCTTGTTCATGAATGTTGATCTTTGAGAGAGCTTCACATATGCAAGTTATATATAACAGTGATTTTGGCGCCATAAATTTGACAACAGACAGGGATATAAACTATAGCACTTACAGGTGCTCAAAAGAATATAGGAAAGGATGCAGAAGGAAACATGAATGATACCAATACCACTAGCCGTACTGAGGCCAAGCTATGAATGCAGTAAGCCGTTCTAAGGCTACATATTGCAATACATGAGTATTGGGCGTCATACCAAGGTGATGCAATATAAGGCTTATATAGCTGATGCAAATGCAATACGAAGTAATGCCAGTCCTCATATCCAAACCACATATCAAGTATAGTCATTGTAGGATGACTGTCGCTCTATAGACCCGTACAGTCAAACGAGCGTAGGATACCTCACTATCCACCTGTGGATAACCAATTACCAGCGAGGCTCGACAGTAGCAGACCCACTCACGAGCTGGTCAGACTCAGCCTAGAAATGCCCACTCACTTAAGCGGATAAGGCCACATCCCATCTCAACCGACTACATGACAATGGGAGACGTGGCCTAACGGTGTAAGGCACTTGGGTGCTCATAATTTTCACTTAGTCACGAAGTTGAGGCGTCTTCTAGGTACCTTGAAGGTTTAGGGGCTTTCACCCAGGGATATCCTATGCACCCCAAATGCTCAAACAATATATTTTCGGTGTCCACATACAGCCATCCATGAATATACCTGTGGAGGCAAGGCCCTGGTGAGACAAGGGCGATAATATCCATGAGATGTGATGCCAGATGCATGAATCATGCATACCAATCATGCACCAACTCCAAGCACTCAATGTGCACAAGAGGGGAAAGCTCCATCCCTCTATCATACCAACCCAATGACCCCACACTAATGCAATCCAACCACGCAATGATGCATGTGGGTCATGAGTGTGAAATAGGTGCGCTATACGACGATGATGACATGAAATACACTCCTTCTCGAGGAGGGGCTAAGTCTAGATATATAGACAGATACTCTAAGAAGCAATCCTCTAGTGGGGGCCCAATAGATTGGGGTAGCCCATAAGGCTATGGAATACAATACATGAGCCTAGAAGGATAAGCGGTCCTAATAAGGGTCTATGGTGGACCTTTAACCACCGATAGAAAACCCATGGGCCTACCTTAGGATCACCAAGGAGGACATCCAACCTCAACTGGTTCCCAAGAGGTAGCCCACCTCTAACCAAATATGAATCAAGGCCCAAGGCCTATACCAATACATGGGCCTAGTGGGCAATCATACAAGCCCAACTCACAAGCAATATTGTGGGCCCTTAAGTAAGGTTTGGGCCCAAACACAAGGGTCATAAACCCACATATTGTGATGGGCCTAATGGGCAGCCCATTATTCCAACCATATGGGCAAATCCTTAAGCTTAAATCAAGTGAATCGGGCCTTACAACTTGGCCCAAGTACAAGATTAATTTAGTGGGCAACCAAAGGCCCAACTACTTATGAAATTTGGCCTATAAACCCATCACAATAATATGGTAAATATAGGCCCAAAGGCCTAATGGGCCTATCTAAAAAGTTCCAGCCCAAAAGGCCTAAAGAGTCCAACATTTAACTAAAAATATGGACCCAATAAAACCTAACTGGGGTGGGCCTCAAATGTGCACTAATTAAGCCCAAAGCATGATAGAAAATAGGGCAGGATGTGTGTGCAACCATCCCCAAATCTGGTGGGCCATGCTGCCCTAAAACATTCAATTATGGGCAGCAACTTTGGGCCTATTACTGAAATTCCAGCCCATCCACTATCTAGGCCTGCTGGAATCCAGCAATAATTTATATAATTATTTGTTCCCTGGTGACCCACACATGTCACAGTGGGTCCTACTAGATGAAAGGAGTGCATACAACACACATATCAAGTGGGCCAGCTGCTGGACTGGAGGTCCAATAGCAGCCCATAGGCTGGGCGTCCTTGGTGGACGGTCATGGGGGCCTTGGACGGCTGCCCCTAAAAGACATCAAAGTGGGCCCCACATGTGGACGTCCCACTTGGAGGTGGGCCACGTCCATGTGGACCACAATATGGGGGGAACGGCGTGGATAAAACCATACATTAAGGTGGGCCGTTTGGGGTTGGGATGGCCAGCCATGGTTGGACGTCAGCCAGCTGGAACGTCCAGCTATGGCTGCTAGTCCAGCAACAAAACCCCCGAATTTGGGTGGAAAGATGGTGGCCCACACCCCCAAGATGGGTCCCAACATGCTGGACCATAAGATGGGCCATTTAAGAAGCCTTAAGCCCAAGCAGAACATGAAGCAACCACATGGCCAGCAAGGTCTAAACAGAAAATCTGCTGCATAAAAAAATGTTGTTGTCCATATAATGTACACCCATTAGAGTGGGCCTTGGCTTGCCTGGAAGGGGAGGAATGAGTGGCCAATATTTTTCCTGTAAAATACAGCAAAGTGGGGTCCACAAAAGGACCCACCACTCAAAGAATCAAGCTGAAATTTGTGTTTTCCCTTCAACCAGCATGGCTAGACGGTCCAACAAGGTGGATTGTCCACCCCTATGGGCCTACACCTTTGGGTGCATTTGGATGGACAAATAGAGGTGGGGTTCTACATACTCCAAGGTGGGGTCCACTCCTCCAAAAGACACCCCACATTAGGGAGAAAAGGGATCAAATACATGGTTAAATCCCATGCCAAAAATCAGCAATATCAGTCCAAGAAAAATAGTTCAGAATTTCTGGACAGCCATATATGGCTGGACATACCAACCCATATCTGGAAAAAAAAATTACATCAAATAAAGGGTGGTGTGGCCTTCCTTAGTGGGCCCCACAAATGTCCAGATAAAGGCCTCAAGCCAAAAGACTTGCATGCATCAAATAAGGCAGCAAATGGGACACCCAAAATCATGAAATGTGTGGTAGGGGCGTCCCACCATTGCTGGATTTTCTGGATGTCGCAGGCCTACCAAGTGGGCCACACATACCATCATCCAAAAATAAGAGAAAAGGGACAGAGAACAATAATCTGGCCATAGGGAAAGGTGTAAGTGCAATGGTTATTTACCCCTTTGATTGTCAAATTTTGTTATGCCAAAACCACAGTCTGTGTCTTGTGTAGCACATTGACATATATGTTCAAGGCAATACATCACATACACAAGGACAAAGATCTACTTCAAAAACAAAGATGTACAAAGTGGGATATTGACAATGCTTCAAGTCAAGAACTCGTTTAAGATATGCAAGATCAAGTACATTGATCACTTCTCTAAGCTTCAAAGTTCAATGTTTGATAACGACATCAAAAGACAAGCCAATTGTTTATACTCAAGAGTCAAGATGAAGCACAACTCGAGAACTATGAATTCAAGCTTCCAAAGATCTCAAAGTTCAAGCTTCATCATGTGTCGAGATCTCAAGTTTCATGAACTTCAAAGATCATTCGTCATCTGAAGAAAAGAAGGTTCAATGTTCATACATTATGTCCAAGGTATGGAAGACCTTAGATTGGCCTTAGGGTAGGTCATTTTGAATACATAATTCAAATTGAATTACTTTATAGTTGTTTGGCATGTTCTTCGACTAGTCCTAGCACTGGCTCGACCAGTCCAAGAAATTCCACGACCAGTCCTAAGTTGCAAAATTTTAGAATTTTTTGGTTGAGCTACTACCAATCTTGGAGACTGCTCGACCGGTCGTGTGAACAATACACGACTCGTTCACGACCAGTCCAGCAACTACGACTCAAACTCCAGCAACCATTCCTGGTTCCTCACGACTAGTCGTGGGTAGGTAACGACCAGTCGTGGAGGCCTCACGACCGATCGTGAAGTTCCTACGACCGGTCGTGACAGTTTTATCCGATCGCGCTCAAAATTTCAAAAATCAGTTCATCCTACAACCAGTCTTAGTGTCCATAGGACCAGTCGTAGACGTGATTTCTGAAATGGTGGTGAAGATCGCACTAGCTGAAGAAGGAATATGCCAATATGTCCTAGAGGGGGGTGAATAGGACTTTTTAAAGTTTTTACGGCTTTACTTAGAAATCCTATTTCACAAATCCTATGAATATGCAAGTTATCAGGATTACTCAAATGTAACTCTACTGGTTTCCAAGCCTGGTAGAGGATCCAATCACAAACTATTCAAGAGATAGCAATATATAACTTAGTTTATGATGGATGTGATTGTGTATGTGTGTGGAGTGTGATCAAATATATAAATATGAATGCATTGACATAAATCACACGCACAGAAGAAGAGCAATCACAAACACAGTCATTTTTATAGTGGTTCGACTACTTGTCTACTCCACTCCCGGTAACCGCACTCAACCCTTGAGTGTACCGGATTTCACTAAGGAGGTTTCACAGCGGTTCACCTCAAACCTAAGCTTTTAAATCAGGTTCACCTTCAACCTTTACAACCTACACTAAGGCTGACTGTTTATGCTCTCACGAGCAAAGGTCAACACAACGCACCCACTTTTAGGCACACTGGCCAAGGATCTTCCATAAGACCCTACTGGAGGTTTCTACACGGTTCACCTCAAACCCTTGGTTTCACAGCGGTTGACTTCAAACCTAAGGTTTTGCTGGTTCACCTTCAACCAGATGTTTATACTCTCCGAGAGCAAGGGTCCACACAATGCACCCACCACGTACACTCCCGTCGGAGGCCTCCTTGAGGACTTCAAAGGGTGAGAACCACTTCAAACCCAATCCTACAAAGGAATAATCACAAGTGTCCTCTTGGACTCTACATACTTAGAAATAAGTTGATGAGTCCCGATAAGCACAATGCCGAAGATCTCCTCCTCCTTGTTGACGAAGAGTCTTTTGCTCCCTTGATCCACAACACAAAAGATGAACCGATATATGGTGACGGGTTGGGTCAAGGTTATGATAGAATCCTACTCTCTAAAAGTTTTCCTATAAGGAAGATAGAGTAGATCCAATCATTTAGGCATTCAAGGCATCCAAGCTTAATAATTTGACATTAAAGTAGTAGCTGGAGGATCCTTGAATGCGAAAGTTCATTCCCCAATCCACTCTATTGAATATCAATGGTAAGGGTGAATTGGAGGATGAACTTCCCTGAGAGAAAGGGCTTTGGGTATATGATCTAAGGTTAAACACTCAAAAGCTCTCTCTACTTTCTCCCCTAACAACAATAGACAAGTCCTCTATATATAGGCAAAAGGTTCCAACGGATATAAAATGGTCACATTTATGATTGAGTTCGATATCATCGAGCGTATACTCTTGATAGCATCAATGGTCTGCTCGATGACTCAAACTCAAAGTCATACGCTTTTGAAACCTTTTTCCAGTTGGTTGATGAATCGAAACAATTTTTCGATGTCATCGGATTTCAAACTCCAATTCCATCGATGATAGGTTTGATCCATCGACACTTGAAAAAATGAGAGAGACTTGACTAGAAATATTTCAGGTTTTTAAGAAATGATCGAGGGTCAGCCGATGTCATCGAAATTTGTATATCGATGATATCAAAGGCAGTGTCGATGCATCGATAAATCTTATAGATTTACCAGTAAGCTTGCTGGACAGTTTGTGTCTAGTTTCGATGCAATCGACTCGGCCTCGATATCATCGACATATGAATATCGATTTCCTCAAATGGCCCCTGATCAAAGTTTAAAATAACCTAAAATATCTGCTGGAAGAAATGCGCGCCCACAATCGATATCATCGACGGTCTTCCAATTTATCGATATTTGATTTAAAATCTATTCGGGAAGAGCATCGATATATCGAAGGAATTTGAATGTTCTTTTAAAAATAGGGGCGTCAAAAATCTGTCTGTCGATCTTATCGAGCCACTTTCGATGAGCTCAAGAATTGAGTATCGATGATATCGATAGGTGTATCGATGCATCGATAATTCGTCCAGATATGTTGTGAGGTTGCTGGACATATTTGGTCCTCTTTTCGATGGTATCGATGAAGCATCGAGGACTCGACAGCGCAGGTCGATCATATCGAGGGTGCTTCGATAAAATCGACAATGCAAGAAAAGCTTAGAAATTTTCATGTTTTAAAAAAGTTTTCTCACCATAAAACCCTATGATTTTCTAACTTATTTTTAAGAGTTTTATTCACCTGGTGTTTTGGGACATGGGATGTGAGGCTTTAAATTTACCTGTGGTGAGCTTGCACACATCCGGTTGAGGCAAAAGCTTGAATTGATCTTTCAATCAGGCTATGTAGACAATCTGCCTCAACACTCATGTAACTTGACAAACCAGGGCACTTTTAATTTCCCCCTTTGTCAATTACGTGACAAAAACCCAAAACACCCTAAAATACTCTAGACAAACACACCCTAAATTGTGTGTACATGCTTTTTACATAATTTTACAATTTCTAGCCCATGTACACAACCAGTAGCTACTCTCCCTGACTTGTAAACTCCCCCTAAACACATGCACAACCATTCAAGCAGATACACAATTTTTAGTCAGGGTGTTTGCAAATGTTCTCCCCCTTTTTGTCAGTCATTGATAAAGATATATCAAGTGATATTGATTGAAGAGTGAATTACTTGGGAGAACCGACCAGGGAGAGGCAGATCAATTGATGTATAATAATTAACTCAGTTTTAAGTAGACATCAATTTCAGAATGTATGGATGCATAGTAGATTAGATAAAACAGTGATATAGTAGATAGAATAATCAGTAAAGAACAGTACATGCATACCATATCAGAAACTTTATAAATCAGGGGAACTCAAAATAGAATCATGGCAGTAAAGATAAGAATTATACTCAGCCATTACCACAATGAAACCAAAAATTTCCAACTATCCAAAATAAACTGCCTAAGATTGACAGCCAATCAACAGTTATCCTAGCAAAAACAAATCAAGCCCATGTCAAGGCACCCATAAGTAAGTACCAGTATCAGTCCCACATCGGGGCATATACAATTAACACAAAGAGACATCAGTCTATTCAAGTTAGAAAACTATCACACATACCCAAGAGAGCGTAGAACACCCAAAAAGATAATAATGTTTATACGCAGCATTAAGAATGAGGTGTGTGTGAGAGAATGCAGGAATTAGCACTATGAAGTTGAGTGGGATGGCGCTGTGTCATCCTGTCAACAAGTCATTAGATCAACCAGCCGTTGCACACTCTGTTGTATTCCATGGACTAGTCGCTCCAGGACTGTCAACCATTCATGCACAGAGTGAATATCCCTCTAAATCGTCCCAATCCTGTCTAGCTTGTAGCGTTTGGCATGCCTAGGAATTGATGTTGATGGTGCTGGATCGGGTTCAGAGGGTTCATCTCTGGCCATCCCAGTTTCTCGAGGGACCCCACTACCTTCTGCTTCTCCTTCTTGAATGCCTTCTTCTTCGTCCACAGCATACTCGTGAAACCTCAAGTCCATTTTACGAATGTTCTTTATATTGAAGACTTGAAGTGGGAGTACCAGATCAGTGGTAGATGGGAAACCAATGGTATTGCATATCCTACTTATGATCCAGGGATATGGGAGATGAAGATCCCTGGAGGTATGAACAACATTTACCAACTGACTCACGAGCTGAGTTGGGAGGCATATCCTTGTCCCATTTGCAATAGAATAAACTATCATGACCATGAATCCAGTGAGATCGGATCTGTT
The DNA here is from genome assembly GCA_021015155.1 of Magnolia officinalis. Classification (NCBI taxonomy): domain Eukaryota; kingdom Viridiplantae; phylum Streptophyta; class Magnoliopsida; order Magnoliales; family Magnoliaceae; genus Magnolia; species Magnolia officinalis. The sequence continues at coordinate 31,590,781 of JAJHSJ010000006.1, forward strand.
GGTGCTTCTTGGATATATATTTGTGGTGAATATACCATGCAGAATCTGAAATCGGGGCTCCATGTACCTAGCTTTCAGCGCATTTCCTTGATGCCAAGGGATGTCTTGATCATTACATAGATACTTAGTTACCATGGATCGAACATCAGGATAGTCGAGGTCTAATTAAGGGAGGCTTCTGGAGTCATTTCCAGATTGAGGATGTTAGCCATGGTGGCAGGAGTGATCAACACATCATCATTACTATTCAGAGAGACCATAATTGAAGGAAGATCTTATACAGATGAGTGACACGCAGCGAGGAAGTTCCGTGTTTGTTCAAGCTGGTACGGCCCCCCGAAGTCTAGAACAAGTACCCACCTGGTCGCAGCAAATAAGGGCTCCAGATTGTAAGGTGCTAAGCAACCCCTGTCTACTTTTCTTTCATGGATCAGTTTCACGCCGGTGTATTTTGTAGGTCGTTGGCTAGCCGAAGGTGAGGGTGCCGGTTGAGAAGGTGCCGCAAATTCGGTCTGGGACCCACCATGTGAAGTCTGTCGTGATCTTTATCGAGTGGGGATCCCACTTTCCGGGGCCCTCGCCCTTTCTTTTGAGGCGAGGACTTTTTGTTGGGTAGTTCTTGAAGACTCCCCCAAACCGGATGCTACTCCTTTGTCCTTTCCCATGTAGACAAGTTGGGAAAAGTGACAAGAACCTGACAAAAATGAAAAATACCCAAAAGAGAATGTACTATTGATGTGTTAGAAGGGTATTACCTGATTTGTGGAGGGATTTGAGTATCCTGACATGGCTCCTAGTGGTTTGGTCGAGAGGATCGAGCAGAGAAAATGACTAAAACCCTTGAGAAAATAAACCCCCTTTTTCGCTTCTCTGACTTTTATCGGGCGGCATCTGTCGATATTATCGATCATTGTTTCGATAACGTCGAGAAGTTGTTGGTCGATTCTATCGAGTCTGTCTTCGATATCATTCTTGGCCCCATGACTATTCATATTCTAAAGAGGCGTCGATGATATCGACCTTTTATCGATAGATCGAGAATGTCATATCGAAGATAAAAATTTTCAATTTTCAGCATTCAGACGACTCTCCAAGTATACTTTTTGTATTTCTATCAACAGTATTGTAATGACTCGTAAATTTCCGTGCAATGGCCCGAGTACCACCTCAAGCAGAAATCGCTTAGGATCAAATCCTTTAGAAATTTGACAAAGTTAACTAAGTGCTAAACTAGATTAGCCATGAAATCCATTTGAATCACTTTAAATACGATCTACAAGACCCAAAACTTGTAGAATCATTGACGCTAGGTTACCCTAAAGTCTAGGATCAAACTCATTACCCGACTACTCTCAGGAGCGCATTGAAACTCTGTATCAGATCTGGACCACACATCGGGAGTCCAAATAATACGAAGTTGAGGACTTAGGACCGCCTCGCTGAGCTTGATAACCATCTCGGAAATCAAATCCAGACAGTGTCCCACGGCTGTTCGCTTGAGTCCGGAGTGAGGAGTGTGAAAATATTTGTTTTTCTTTACAAATAAAATATCTCAAATAGTAATCTGGCACGTGTAGCTTGCGGACATTTTATAAGCAACCAGACCGTCAGAATCTGACCCAAATACACCCTCGAATCAGGAAAAATTTCATAAACATATCCATGTACTTGGAATTTCAGATCGAGATCCGTTGATCGTTGAACTGAAACTGGTCCGCCACGCGTGATCTGGGAATTCCACTGAAACAAAAACTTAACTCCACCGAGATCCAAGGTTGGTGAGCTTAAGTCCGACCTTTGGCTCAGGGAGGCCCGCCAGAAGTCCTCCGTTGAGCTGGAAAAAGGGTCACTTGGGTTATAACCCAAGTATACCTTGTCCATAAGTCTAATTTGGAGTGTTTTTAGGCTATATAAGGACCTTAGAACCCTCTCTCTCACAGCCATACGAATTTGAGAAAAACCCTAAGTGAGAAGAGAGAAAAGAGAGAGAAAGTGTGAGAGAAGTGGGAGAAACTCCCTACTACAATCCCCTACCGCTACACAAGCTGCACCATCACATTCTCATCGCTTTCCCGGCGATTCCGACTTCGTTTCTAGGTAAGAAACCCTAACCCTAATCTGTTTTGGAGTTGTAAAGGTTGTAGGTTATGAAATAGCTAACCTATTTCATTCTATAGGCTACCAAACTACCGAATACGGAAGCTTGGCAAACCTATCGTATTCGTTACGATTCTACGGTAAAAGGTGAGGACTTTAGGTGTATAGTTTATGGTTTTCAACGCTTTCAATGTCAGATAATGATAGATTCATGATCTGCATGCAATTGTACATGTACAAAGTACTGTCTGTTTTCTGTTTCGATTAAAGATGAAGAATATGGAATTTCACATACTCTAGGTATTTGTAGAAAGTACCGTATACGTATAAATTTTGAAAATGTGTTTGCCATGATTATTTGTTGTATGAATATATTATATATGGATAAAATACTGATTTGGCGAAAGGACTCGCCCTAATACTTGTTTTGCTAATATACACTATGTATGTTGAAATAGTGTATTCTAGAAAGTACAGTATACGTATAAATTTTGGAGATATGTTTGCCATGATTATTTGTTGTATGAACATATTATATATGCATAAATTACTTGTTTGGCAAAAGGACTCGCCCTAATACATGTTTTGCTAACATACACTATGTATGTTGAAATAGTGTATTCTAAGTGTTTGTGAAAATGCTTGTGAGAGTAAGTGCTTGGATGATAGTGCCTTAGGTAGGTGTTGAGATGGAATTCTCAATTACCTTAGAGACGTATATGATTTCCTCCATATTGGTTGTTTACTTTAATCGCTTACTTATGAAATATATGTGTTTGTATTTCCCGTTTACATGGTGCTTTATAACATGCTTTATAACATGATTTATAACATGCTTTATGACATGCTTGTTATCATGTTTAAATTACTCTGTTCATCATGCTTTACTCTACATGCTCTAAATAAGGATTGATTGAGTTTGGGACTATGATTATAGTCCAGACAATCGGTCCCAGACTTGAGATCGTGGTTGATATTCATTTCGCCACGTAGGATGTGTTTGACGAACCCGAGTCTTACTTCAGTTGGCGACAGTGGTTAGGCCATGCGAAGTGCATATGCACTTCATGTCGTTTAGTTGATTGTGCGCTTGAGCTAGTCAGGCTCGTCAAGTAAACCAATATGTCTAATGTATGTTCACCATGTTTGGACCCTACTGCTTGAACCTAGGGTACCAAACTTACTAGTGAAATCCCGTTAACCATGGTACTTTGATCCGCTAAGACTCATGAGCCGGACATGGTGGTATGGGACACCATGGTCGAGTTGTCGGCCTACGCTGGGGCCACGTGCCTCCCTGTAGTGACCAGTGAGCAACCAGACTCGTGAGCCAATTATGGTGGTATGAGACACTATATTCGTGTTGTCGGCCTACATTGATAAAGTGATGGGGGAGTGGTGCAACGATTGCGAGCAACAGCCCTGGCAGCCCTTTGTAGTGACCTCGAGCATACTCTGGATTTACGGTGAGGCGACGAGTTTTGCCACAGTGTATAGAGTATGAACTAGGCCTGTATCAATTTAGTGATGAACCGTTAAAAAGGTGATGGGGGAGTGGTGTAACGAATGCATGTAACAGCCCTGGCAGCCTTTGCAGCGACCTATAAACACACCATCGTATGAGATTAACTAGGACTGACGACCCTAGAATGGATCATGTTTGGGAATGATACAAGGGAGGTACCTTAGTTTCCCAATTCTGCTGTTTGAAAGGACTAATAACTACTCAGTAATCATGCTCATCATCGCACTGCATGTGCCTGGTAGATGTGGAGCACTGAGGGATAAACGCATGTCACGAACGTAAGATGGTGTCACATGAGGGTGGTTTGGCAAGGGCATTCATCATGTCATTTCATACTTGCATTAAATGAGAGTAGTTAGGATTATTTGATTGCACTGCTTTATCATTACTGCTTGACTGAATTGATAACATGTTAACCTATGCTTTAATGTTCCACTGAGTTAGCTACTCACTCCCACGTTACAGGACGGTGTTGTACACACCAACCAGACTCTGTCTCAGGTGTAGATGATACGTCGATTTAGGAGGCTGAGCCAGACTACGATGAGGACCAGGACGAGTTCTCATACATGCAGTACTCAGACGGCTTTGCTTAGGCTGACTGGATCGCGGAGATTTCAAGATTTATCTTTTTAGTTGTATTTTGACCTTTTGATTCAGAAATAATACATGTATATGGTTACTCAGTTAGTTTTCATACTCTGGAAATTGAGATGGTTTTGTTTCTTTATATACCTTATATACATAGTTTCAGTCTTCCGCTTGCCTTTATAAAATTGATCTGGAGTATGAATTACTGTTTTGGTATAATCTCACTCATGTTTATTGCACTGACACAGACAACATTCAATCATCATCATCTATGTTGCATAAGTGATGTTCTGGAACTCGATCGTTGAGTTGCTACTCGACCCTCGAATTTCAGGGCGTTACAAGTATACTCAACCAAAAAAACTATGTACACACAAAATTATAAACATTTGATTATTTATACAAAAGATTGAGGCAAGGAACCTCAGATATATCATTTTAAGCTCAGCAAAAAGAATCCTTAGGTTAGCACATGTTCAGATCCTTGATGCTCATTCTGAACTAATTCTTCCTTATCCATTTCATTTTGTTAACCGATTTGAGTGGTGGTGCATGGGCATTGCTTCTATCCATATCCGTAAGAGGACTTTTGAAGTTCTATATTTCTCTGGTTGATAATTCGTTAACATGATTCTGATCAGAGTTAGGTTTAGTCCTCCTAGGTGTTATGCATTCAAACTTATAATGACCTGAATCACCACACAAATGACATACTGGAGTTGTTCTGGTTTTGCTTCTAAAAGCAGCAAATTTTTCAGTTCTAGGTGCTGCATTTCCAACCTTTGGCTTAAATTTTTCATATCCTAGGCCGCTTTTATCCTTTCCAGGTCTTCTCATTCCCAACAGTTTTTCTAGCTTTTTGCCACTCTGGGAAAACTTGTAGTTTATCTTGGCCATCTTCTTGGATTCTTCTAGATCAAACAGGAGTATGATTTTCATTGCAAAGAAGTCTATTCTTATCTTCTAGCAGTTCAACCAGTTTGTTCAGTTTATCAGACTCGTTTTCAAGAAAGGTATTAATTCGTTCAAGTCTATCATTATCCATATGATATTGCTGCAGATCATTTATTAATTGTGTGTTGATTTCTAATGTGTTATCCAAATCTTTCTGCAGCAACTTACTTTTGTTCTCCGCTATTCCGAGTCTCTTAAGGATATTTATGTTATGAATATAGAGTTGATTATAAACATCTTGCAGTTTATCTTTTTTAATTTCTTCTTCTTCTTCCCCAGTTTTCTCATTCTCAGATGAAGATGATTCAGTGGCTTGCTGTTCTTTCTTGTTCTCAGATTCAATGGGAATGATTGAAGCAGTGGAGACCATGAGTATTTTCAATGATTTCTGATCTCCATCACTTTCTAAGTCACTAGATTCTGAATTTGACTCGTCAGTAACCCACATGGCAGCCATTGCCTTGCCCTTAGTTTTTCTGTTTGGGCATTCGGTTGATAGGTGTCCATACTCCTGACAGGCATAGCATTGTGGTTCTTTGGTTCTTCTACCAAATTTGCCTGCAAAAGGTTTGTTGTTCACCTTTCTTCCTCTAGAAAGTCGGCCACGATTTTTCTGAAAGAACTTCCTGAATCGTTGTGCCAGCAAGGCCACTTTCTCATCTTCATCTTCATTTTCGCTTTCACTGCCCTTCTGTAATGTTTTCTTAGAAGTTTTGAGGACAGTTGTTTTAGATTTTGGGATTTGTTTGAAGTGTAGTTCGAAGGTTTGTAGGGAACCTACCAGTTCTTCTACTTTCATCTCATCTATGTTCCTACACTACTCAATTGTTGTAACCTTGGGATTAAATCATTCCGGTACGGATCTTAGAATTTTCCTACAAATTTTCGATACCAGAACTTTCTCTCCCAATCCACCCATGGAGTTGCAGATTATATTCAATTTTGTGAAAAACTCCATAAACGTCTCATGCTCTTCCATTCTGAGACTTTCGAACTATGAAGTCAAAAGTTGTAGTTTAGACCTCTTCACAGTGCTTGTGCCTTCATGGGTTGTTTCCAATAGATCCCATGCTTCCTTGGATGTCTCACACATACTTATCTGATTGAATATATCCTGGGACATGGCACAGTAGATGACGTTCATAGGTTTAGCTTCAGCAGTCTGTTTTTCTTTGTCGAACACCGTCCATTTTTCTTTGGATTTGGGTTTTGTGATGGTTGTGCCACTGTCAAGTACGATTTGTTCAGTTGGTGGCACGTATACACTTTCAACTATATCTCAAACATCATGATCCAAAGATCTCAGAAAGTAATGCATTCTAGCCTTCCAGTATGCATAGTTTGAGCCGTCAAATATTGGAGGTCTAGTGACTGATGAGCCCTCTCCTTTGGCCATATTCCCAACTTCAGTCAAGATCACTCTCTAGGCGGTGAAGCCCTTAAAGAGAGACCCGCTCTGATACCAATTGAAATGGTGGTGAAGACCGCACTAGTTGAAGAAGGAATATGCCAATATGTCCTAGAGGGGGGTGAATAGGACTTTTTAAAGTTTTTACAGCTTTACTTAGAAATCCTAGTTCACTAATCTTATGAATATGCAAGTTATCAGGATTACTCTAATGTAACTCTACTGGCTTCCAAGCCTGGTAGAGGATCCAATCACGAACTATTTAAGAGATAGCAATATATAACTTAGTTTATGATGGATGTGACTGTGTATGTGTGTGGGGTGTGATCAGATATATAAATATTAATGCATTGACATAAATCACATACACAGAAGAAGAGCAATCACAAACACAGTCATTTTTATAGTGGTTTGACTACTTGTTTACTCCACTCCCGGTAACCGCACTCAACCCTTGAGTGTACCGAATGTCACTAAGGAGGTTTCATAGCGGTTCACCTCAAACCTAAGGTTTTAAATTAGGTTCACCTTCAACCTTTACAAATTATACTAAAGCTGACTGTTTCTGCTCTCACGAGCAAGGGTCAAGACAACGCACCCACTTTTAGGCACACTAGCCAAGGATCTTCCATAAGACCCTACTAGAGGTTTCTACACGGTTCACCTCAAACCCGAGGTTTCACAGTGGTTGACCTCAAACCTAAGGTTTTGCTGGTTCACCTTCAACCAGATGTTTATACTCTCTACAGAGCAAGGGTCCACACAAAGCACCCACCATGTACACTCCCACCGGAGGCCTCCTTGAGGACTTCGAAGGGTGAAAACCACTTAAGACCCAATCCTACAAAGGAATGATCACAAGTGTTCTCTTGGACTCTACATACTTACAAATAAGTTGATGAGTCCCGATAAGCACAATGCCGAAGATCTCCTCCTCCTTGTTGACGAAGAGTCTTCTGCTCCTTTGATCTGCAACACAAAAGATGAACCGATATATGGTGACGGGTTGTGTCACGCCCCAAACTCAGAAACCGGGCTCACAAAATTCCCGATCACCGAATCCGGCGCCGACAGCCTCCGTAGAACCCCATTTTCGGCTCCCAGCGCCCATACGCCAGGTTCCGATCCTGGGATGCTACAAGGAGGATTTTCAATATCCGTTTAATTTGTAATAAGCATAACCACAAGCATAACCCACGAACAATAACCATAAGAACACCATCACAAAATCCACTATGAACAAAAACTTTGAATATAGTGCGTATAAAGGGAAATACAAGATAGTAGTAATATCAAAACTCCAAAAGCTCGGCGGCACGCTCCAACTGCGGCGAGACTACAGCTGCGTCCTGGCGTCACCTGTACCCATCAATCGTGCATAAGCTTATAGAAAGCTTAAAGGGCGGTGTAAGTGTGTGCGAACGTGCTCAGAATGTAATGCCAGAGTAATGCGAAATCATGCTTATGAGTACGTAAATGCAACCAGCCGTACCAAGGCTATGCAGTACAAGATGTGAATGCTATCGGCCATACCAAGGCCATACGATGCAATATGTAAGTCAAGCATGTCAATCCTCATACCAATGCAACTCCTCACTAGAGCATCAAATCAGTACGGTTCTCAGTCTGGATAATCACCGGGGTTCAGTACACTCTAAATGGCACTGTCTCTCTCCAAGCAGCACAGTCCAAGTGAGCGTAAGAAACCTCACTATCCGCCTGGCCAATAGTCAGCAAATACCTATCCGGCACGTCGATAGCGAACCCATTTCCGAGCTGGTCAAACTCAGCCTAGTAATGCCCCCTGCTCTCGAGCGAGTAAGGCCACACCCCTTTCCAACCGACCACGACACAGTGGGAGACGCGGCCTCATGGTATTCGGCCCTCGTGCGCTCGTATATCCACTCGGTCTCGACATTGGAGTCATCCTCTGGTACTATCGGGTTCAGGGACTCTCACCCAGGGACATCTATGGCGCCCCAATTGCTTAGAACAAGATTTTTCCAGTATCCAACCAGCCACCCACGATATATCTGTGGAGGCTATGGCCCTGATGTCGCTAGGGCATATCACAATCACACAGATACAAATGCATGAACCACACTACCAATCATGCAACCATCCTGCGTGAAGTACGCGCTCATGTAGGGCAACTTCGCCTATCAGGGAGCCCGTAAACAGTCTGCCCGAAGGCATATGCTATGATCAAACACTCCTCATCTCAAGCATACATATGATGCGTATGATCATGAATCATGGGCTATGTTAAACATGTTATAAAGCAATAAACTATCCTCTCAATGAAGATGGGCCTATATGGCCTACATGAAACAGATACGGGCCTATCAGTGGCCTTAGGGAGAGTTATAATGTGGACATCGAACCAACATTACTCGTACAATGTGGACATCAAACCAACATTGTCCTCAAGGCTCGGCTCACCTCAAATACCATTAAATAAATCCTGGTGGAATCACACATTGCAATGTGCCTTAGGTACATCCCATTGGGCCTCAAATATATCAAATGGGCCGTATCTCATGGGCCTTATATTCATCAAGTGGGACATCCCAATGAGCCTCACCAATGGGCCTTAGGTACATTGCAACGAGTCATCACCCATGGGCCTTAGAATGCATTAAAATGAGCCCAATCACGTAAGTTTTATGTGTATCAAATGGGCCTAATCACATAGGCCTTATACATATTAAAGTGGGCCTCAACAATGGGCCACAGGTACATCAATTTGGGCCTCAGAACGTGGGCCTATATATATCGAGGTAGGCCCCGACAACAGGCCTAAAAACTCGTCAAAATGGCCTACCAACATGGGCCCATATATGCCAAAGTGGGCTCAATAATGGGCCTATATACATGCCAAGATGGGCCAAAACACACTAGCCCATATATACTAAAGTAGGCCCCATGTGAGGCCCGCCATAATGTTTATTTCCCCATCCAATCTGTTGATAAGGTCACATGAACAGGGGGCCCGTCATAATATTTATTCTCCATTCAAACTAGCCATAAGGTCACATGGACCTTGGGTAGGGCCCACTGAAATGTTTATCTTGCCACCCAATCTGTTCATAAGGTCACACAAACGTGGAGGAGCCCACAGTAATGTTTACCTGCCATTCAACCTGCTCTTGAGGCACGTGGCCAGGGAGGGCCCACCGTAATATTTATTTGTCATGCAACCTATTCACAGGGTTGCGTGGGCCAGGGGGGCCCACGGTGATGTGTATTTACCGTCCAACCTGTTCATATGGCCACACAGCCAAGGAGGGGCCCACCGTAATATTTATTTGTTGTCCAAACTGTTCATGGGGGCCAGCCCCACGAACACTGTTTCCTGTAACGTGGTCCACTTGAGATTGGGATTTACCTCATTTTTGGGCTCGTGCCTTAAAATGATCTCATCAAATAGATGGACGGCATGGATGAAACTCACACATCATGTGGGGCCCACGGCAGGGAGCCGTGGGTCCCTGCCTCATTCACACCCGCAGGCGCTGCTGCCTGTGTTGGCAGCAGCAGCAGTGCTGCTTTCTTCTTTTTTCTTTTTCTTTTTTTTTTGTTTGTGGTAAGTGGGGTCCATTTTGGACGAATCCAGACCGCCCAATCTGTGTGCCCCACTAGTCTGGCCGTCCAGACCGAGTCTCAGCTGCATCCAAACCTCAGGTGGGTCCCACCAAGTACTTTTATATGTTTAGTCATGTGCTCACATGGTTTTAGAGGGTATGGCCCACCCGGTGATCAGATCACCTTAAAAATTTGGTTCAACGCTTAAAATAGGCTGGAGAATAGAATGGACGGCATGGATCACCTACATACATCAAAGTGGGGCCTATATGGGCAGCCTACTCCAACTTCCCTTTTTTTTTTGTCAGCTCGTTAGTACACCCCCTGTCAGTGCACCAGCTCCATGTTAGCCACTCCGTCCACGTCCAGCGTCTCTCTGGACGCTGGACCACACAATTATCATGATGGTTCCCTCATGGTGGATCCCTCATGTACATGGGCCATACTCATCAAGGTGGGTCCCACATATTGGTGGCCCACTAAGCATATAATATTAATAAAATATGATAATATATCATATAACTAAATAGGTAGTGGATTTCTCCAAAAAATGAGGTGGACCACCCCATTTGATGGATGGAGTAGATTTAACATAATGGTGGGGCCCACTTCATTCTAAGGAAGAGAAAAGGAGAGAAAAGAGAGAGAAATAGAGGGAGATCGATGGAGTAGAGGGACCCCGCCACTATGGGCCCCTCTCTAATCACAAATACATACATCAAGATGGATCCCATTATTCGTGGGTCCCTTAAATGGAAATCAACGGTGGATCACCCACCTCTTGTACTCCTCCTTGCTCCCTTAGCCTCCATAGCTCCTAGCCTCCACTTTCAATGGTGGTTGATGACGATCCAACGGTTGAGATGAGAGATGTGAGAGTGTAGGGTAAAGTGGGCCACACTTGTTGTTTGGGAGGGAGAGAAGAGTTTGGACGTGTGAGAGGGAGAAAATGGGAGAATGAGAGAGAGAGAAAAAAAGAAATAAAATAAAAGGAGAGGGAGGGATGGAGGGATGATGTCATGGGCATGGGTAGAGTTGAAAAAGAGAGAGAGAGAGTTGACTTGGGCTTGCTTGTGTAAGAGAGAGGCATGGGTTGTTGTACTTGGGTAGGTGTGACTTGACTTGAGTGATTGATTTGATTGATGGGACATCTCGTAGAGATTCCCTCGAAGTTCGCAACGTGCGGTGTTTTATTCGAATTAAACGCAGGCCGACATCTTCTAGCCTGGGTATCGGGTCGGTGCGTGAGTCACGGCGTTAGAATCGCGGCGACGGCGCGGTCGCCAAGATACAGGTTTCGAGTCGAGCCGACTTCGGCATGCGGGACTCAGCTTAGGATCGTGCGCAACGTCGAAAATGGGTCGAGGATTGCCGGAATTCGACCAGTAGGATCGTAGAAGCCTACGGAACGGTACGAACTATTGTACGGGTCTTACAGGTTGGGTCAAGGTTATGATGGAATCCTACTCTCTAAAGGTTTTCCTATAAGGAAGATGGAGTAGATCCAATCATCTAGGCATTCAAGGTATCCCAGCTTAATGATTTGACATTAAAGTAGTAGCTGGAGGATCCTTGAATGCGGAAGTTCATTCCCCAATCCACTCTATTGAATATCAATGGTAATGGTGGATTGGAGGATGAACTTCCCTGAGAGAAAGGGCTTTGGGTATATAATCTAAGGTTAAACACTCAAACGCTCTATCTACTTTCTCTCCCAGCAACAATAGATAAGTCCTCTATATATAGGCAAAAGGTTCCAACGGATATCAAACGGTCACATTTATGACTGAGTTCGATATCATCAAGCGTATACTCTCGATAGCATCGATGGTCTGCTCGATGACTAAAACTCAAAGTCATACGCTTTTGAAACCTTTTGCCAGTTGGTCGATGAATCGAAAAAATTTGTCGATGTCATTGGATTTCGAACTCTAATTCCATCGATGATAGGTTCGATCCATTGACACTTGAAAAAATGAGAGAGACTTGACTAGAAATATTTCAGGTTTTTAAGAAATGATCGAGGGTCAGCCGAAGTCATCAGAATTTGTATATCGATGATATTGAATGCAGTGTCAATGCATCGATAAATCTTTTAGATTTACCAGTAAGCTTGTTGGACAGTTTGTGTCCAGTTTCGATGCAATCGACTCGGCCTCGATATCATCGACATATGAATATCAATTTCCTCGAATGGCCCCCGATCAAAGTTAAAAATAACCTGAAATATCTGCTGGAAGAAATGCGCGCCCACGATCAATATCATCGACGGTCTTCTGATTTATCGATATTTGATTTAAGATCATATCGGGAAGAGCATCGATATATCGAAGGAATTTGAGATTTTCTTTTAAAAGCAGGGGCGCCAAAAATCTGCCTGTCGATCTTATCGAGCCACTTTCGATGAGCTTGAGATTTGAGTACCGATGATATCGATAGGTGTATCGATACATCGATGATTTGTCCAGATATGTTGTGAGGTTGCTGGACATATTTGGTCCTCTTTTCGATGGTATCGATGAACATCGAGGACTCGACAGCGCAAGTCGATCATATCGAGGGTGCTTCGATAAAATCGACAAGGCAAGAAAAACTTAGAGATTTTCTTGTTTTGAAAAAGTTTTCTCACTATAAAACCCTATGATTTTCTAACTTATTTTTAAGGGTTTTATTCACCTGGTGTTTTGGGACATGGGATGTAAGGCTTTAAATTTACCTGTGGCGAGCTTGCACACATCCAGTTGAGGTAGACGCTTGAATTGATCTTCCTATCAGGCTCTTTAGACACTCTGACTCAACACTCACATAACTTGATAAACCAGGGCACTTTCAATTTCTTCAACTATAAATAGAGCACGATTTTCAAAGTTTGATAATTCAATTCAAGTAAAATCAAGGCATCACTCTGAGAAATAAGTTTGTAAACTTCTTAAGCTAGATTGTGCATATTTAATATTCTCTTTTTATTAGCTTTTCATATTTGATTTTGTTTCTGCATTCCAATCTGATTTGAAAGAGGAATTGTGATATTCCACTTCTTGGAATCAAAATCAAATAGAGCTACCCCAACTTGATTTAATTTAAAATCAATTAGAACATAGAACCATTTCAAAGTGAGTATTGGACATTGAACTTCTATATTCGAACTTCTACTCCAATTTGGTTCTTCCGGGTTACAACAAAAGGAGAAATCCAGGTATTTTACATTTATGTAGATCTTCTGTTTTTGGTTTCTTTTGAGATTAAGCCAGAAAAATCTCATTGTTTGGTTTATCTGAGGTGATCCAGAAAACGCAGAGTGGGGTTTTTTGAATTGTGTAAGCCCATTAGAAAGACATAATTGTGAGGGTTTTAGGTGAACCTGAAAAAACCTATTTTCATAGTGAATGCTAATATCCACTGTGTGAGGATATTAGGAGTGGAGTAGCAAGTTGTGTGGTTGTTGTTTAACAGTTGGTGTACACACAGGCGAACCACTATAATTCTTTATTTTTTGTGGACGTGTGATATAATTTTTATATCTTTTATCATTCAAGTTTGTGGAATGTATTTGTGGATGTGAATGTTGTAATCTTTTACATTTCAAGCATTGTGGGGAATGTTGTAATAACTTAGATTTCATTTTCTTGTTATTTATCTATTTATTCCTCTGTATCAAGTTTGAGTTTTTGATACAAAGACCTTTCTAGGAATCAGGTTGTCCTACCATAAACCTTGGTTTTTGGTGTAAGGTTGTCCTTAAAACAACATTTGTATCAATCTCTCAATACTTATACATTTGAGGTTGCTTTACATTTCAGTATTGTGAATTGATTATAGTGCTATCTTTCATTTATTTGTTTATAAGGCTATCTTATTGTTTAAATTCCGCTATTATCGTTTTAATTTGGCATAGTGTTGAGGTATAAAAATAAGAGAAGAATTGAGGCAAAGGAAGATCAAAACATTAAGGAAAAGAGATGAAGGAAAGGAATGATAGAAAGGCTCAAACAGCACTTTGCACGGGTCCGCGCAAAGTATATCGATTGCGCGAGTCCCTGCAAAGTGTATAACGAATGCTCAACAAAGAATCCCAAGTAATTTTGTCCCACATCGCTAAGATTAAGGTTTCACACATGTGAATGCCTATAAATACCCCCTCCCCTCCTTCATTTAGACGGTTCGAAGATTTCGGAGCGAAAGGAGAGCGAAGAAGAAGATTGAAGGTAGGAGCAAAGTGTTCCTTCAGGTTGCGCGAGACCGCGCAACCGATATAGTTTGCGCCGGACCGCGCAAACGATATGCTTTGCGCGGGACTGCGCAAACAGATTGCTCTGCAGTCTATAACAGCAAAGGGCTGTCATGCTGTCAAAATGCTTGAAGCCTCCAAGTCTTCAAGTTCTTCCTGTCCAAGAAAAAGGGAGAATCATCGACAATAGCACTGAAATGCTGCCGGAATATCTATCTCCTTGAAAATTGTTGATCGACTCGTCAATTCCTCCTTCCGCTGTTATCGTTTTAATTTGGCATAGTCCTATTCACCCCCCCCCCCCCCCCTCTAGGACATATAGCTTGGCCTTTTCAAGTGGTATCAAAGCCTAATAACTCGTTTTAATTGTTATATTTTTGGATTTATTTCCTAAGCTAATCGACCTAAGCTATTTATAAGATGTCAAATTTTGATAGCCTATGAGTCACTAGGCCTCCACCATTTAATGGCTCCAACTATGCTTATTGAAAAGCCAGAATGAGGATTTTCTTAAAATCCATGGATGAAAGTGTGTGGCTAGCCACAGTGACTGAATGGACTCCTACCCCTGAAGTAATTGGAATCAATGGATCCAAATCTATGAGAATTACACCTTACTTCTCTTGGACCACACTTCAGAAAAGTGAGAGTAGTGCAAATGCAAAAGCACTAAATGTAATCACTGCCACACTATCAGCGGATGAATTCAAAAGATTATATCTTGTGATTCTGCAAAGCAAGCCTGGGATATTTTAGAAATGAGACATGAGGGAACATCAATTGTCAAGAAGTCTAAAGTCCAAATTCTCATGACCAAATTTGACGAAATACATATTAAAGAAATTGAAATGTTCATGGACTTCTATACTAGATTGAATGACATTGTGAACTCTATGTGGCTTCTTGGTGATAAAATCCCAGGAAGTAAAGTATGTGCAAAGATACTACGCTCTCTTCCTGAACGGTTCAATTCTAAGGTAATTGCGATCCAGGAACTTCGTGATACGGATAATATGAGGGTAGAAGAATTAGTTGGCTCTTTACAAACCTATGAGTTAAACTTTAAAGCTCCTAAAGGTAAATCTATAGCTCTTAAATCTTCTAAATGTATTTCTCAAGAAAATTCTGATTTAGAAAACTTTGAAGATGATATGGCCCTTTTAGAAAAAAAAAATTTCAAAATTTTCAAAAGTAAAAAGAGGGTTGATTTTCAAAAATCTAATGATAAGAAGAGACCTAAACCTAAAACTTAGAAATCTTTAAAAGATAGTCATTGTTACAACTGCCATGAATATGGGCATTTAGCAAACAGGTGTCCTAAAAAGGACAGACCTAAAAAGAAAGGAATGTTGGCTACTTGGGATGAATCCTCTGACTCTGAAGCCTCTTCTGAATCAGAAGATTCTGAAACTGAGTCGGGCAGTGAAGTTAAAGCCCTTATGACTCTACCTAAATTCACTTTTTCAGATAATGATGATTCAACTAGTGAAGAAAATCTGAATAGTGATCATGAAAATGAAGATGATCTTCAAGATGCTTATAATGCCCTTTACAAGGAGAGTTGTAAAATTGTTGTTAAACTTAAACTTTAGAAAGAAAAGTTTTCAAAGCTTAAAGAAAATTTTGATTCTCTTGTTTTAGAAAAATCCCATATTTCAGATTGTTTTGAAAATTGCAAATACGATTTAGATTTTAAAACCTCCCTTATTGAAAATCTGAAATCTGAAAATGAAAAACTTAAACTTGAAGTTTCTTCACTTTTGAGTTTAAAGGATATATGGAGGTATGCCCAAGGTGATCCAAAGTTAGAAAAACTTTTATCTGGATCAAGAAAATGTGGCGACTGATCCGGTTTGGGCTACGACAGAAATATTCCTCCTAAACAGAAAAATACTTCTCCTAAGTTTGTGAAAGGAGTCTTCAAACTCAAAAGGGAATAGTTCAAATCAAAATTTTTCTAAAATTGCTAAAACCTTTCAATCTATCAAACCTAAAAGTACCCATATCAACTATAAAAATCAGAACAAAAAACCTTTAGCTGAGAAGATAGTTGATTTACTTAAGGAGCTCTTAAAATTGAACTCAGTAGGTCATTCTTACAACAACTACAAATACAAGAAGACCAACTATACTCCTAAACCCAAAATAGTTCTGAAATGGGTTCTTAAGGTTACTTGCTTGGTTGCCTACACCGCTTTCAAAGCTACAAGTCATTCAAAGTGGTACTTAGTGGATGCTCAAGGCATATGACTGGTGATAAAGGTTTATTCACCGATCTTAAAGACATGGCTGATGGTTCAGTCACATTTGGTGATGGTAGCAACTGTAGGATTATTGGCCAAGGTATGGTTGAACTCTTTAACCTTCCCTTATTTAAGAATGTTTTATATGTTGAAGGGTTAAAACACAATCTGTTAAGCATATCTCAAAAATGCGATAACAATCATAGCGTAAAATTTACTAACCAAGGTTGTGAAATTTTAAACAAAAAGGGTTCTGTTATATTAATTGGTCATAGAACTTCTGAAAACTACTATATTGTTAGTGATTCTAGCTAATCTAATCAATTATGTTACATGGTCCATACCGATGAGACCGAGTTATGACATAAACGCCTAGGAGATGTACACTACCGCAATTTGTATAAATTTAGCAAAAGAGAACTGATAAGAGGTCTACCTAAATTACAGATAGTAGACAAAATATGTGGTGAATACCAGATTGGCAAACAAACTAGGAGTGCTCACAAAAAAGTGGACTCCAATACCACATCCAAACCTCTCGAACTTCTCCACAGGGATCTTATAGGACCAACCAGGACGGAGAGTCGAGGTGGCAAAAAATACATACTAGTAATCGTAGATGATTTTACCAGATTCACTTGGGTAGTTTTCTTAAATGATAAATCAAAAACCCTTGATGAAGTAATAAGAGTTCTCAAATGAATCCAAATGGAAAAAGGTTCTCAAGTCTATAAGATCCGTAGTGATCATGAATCAGAATTTGAGAATAGCAGTTTTGAGAAATTCTGTTACGATCAGAGAATATCGCATGAATTCTCTACACCCAAAACACCACAACAAAATGGAATCATTGAAAGAAAAAATATAGTGCTTCAAGAAATGGCAAATGTAATGTTGAATAGTATGAACTGCCTACTATATAATAAACCGCGCTTACACTAGTAAGTCAAATAATAAAACGGCTTATGAAATGTAGTTTAATAAGAAGCCTACTGTCAATACTTTCGAGTTTTTGGTAGCAAGTGTTATATTTTACGTGACCGTGAAAATCTGGGCAAGTTTGACACTAAAATTGATGAAGGGATCTTTTTAGGATATTCTTTGAACAGTCGAGCATATCACGTACTGAATAAGAGGACTGGTGTTATTCAAGAGTCCATTAATGTGGTCATTGACGATCACTTAATTACACCTACCTCAAGTTCAGATAATGATGAAGTTCTTTTAGTTGACATACCAGATACTTCATCAAATCAAACTAACTCTGAACTAAGGACTGTTAAAGATCATCCAACCACTCAAATTCTTGGAAACCCTCTCACTGGTGTGCGAACTCGTAGACAACTAGAAGATATATGTAATTACGTGTGTTTTACATCCCAGATAGAACCGGCTAACATAAAAGAAGCTCTTACTAATGAAAACTGGATTGTTACGATGCAAGAAGAGCTTAACCAATTTGTGAGAAATGATGTTTGGTATCTTGTTCCTAGACCTAAAGATAAACACATTATCGGAACTACGTGGATTTTTAAAAATAAGTCTGATGAACTTGGTAATATAATTCGAAACAAGGTTAGACTGGTTGTACAAGGGTACACTCAAATTGAAGGCATCGATTATGATGAAACCTTTGCCCCAGTAGCTCGTCTTGAATCAATCAGACTATTTATATACATTGCTTGCTTTAGAAAATTTAAAATTTATCAAATGGATGTAAAGAGTGCTTTCTTAAATGGCGATCTGCATGAAGAAGTGTATGTTGAACAACCAACGGGTTTTGAAGACCCTAAAAATGTTAATCATGTCTATCGTCTTAAAAAGGTTCTCTACGGTTTGAAACAAGCTCCCAGGGCATGGTATGAAAAACTGACTAAGTTTCTACTAAGTCATAATTTTCAAATGGAAAGTGTTGATAAGACTCTTTTTGTTAAGAAACATAACGATCATATCTTGATAGTGTAGATCTATGTTGATGATATTATTTATGGATCTATCTGTACTAACATGTCTGTTGAGTTTGCAGATCTTATGAAATCTCAGTTCGAAATGAGCATGGTTGGGGAACTGAATTATTTCCTAGGGTTGCAAGTAAATAACAACCTGATGGTATTTTTATTTCTCAAACCAAATATGCTTTGAACTTAATTAAAAAGTTTGGATTTGAGAATGGGAAAATTTTTTATACTCCTATGAGTACAACACTAAGACTCTCAAAGGACTCTATAGGTAAAAGTGTGGATTCTAAATTATATCGTAGCATGATTGGCAGTTTACTTTATTTAACTGCAAGTAGACCTAATATTGCTTTTAGCATTGAAATTTGTGTTAGATATCAATCTGACTCCTAAAGAGTCTCATCTAACTGTTGTTAAGTGGATTATGCGATATGTCGCAAGTTCAGCTAAATTGGGTCTCTGGTATCCATATGATACTAGTGGTCAATTGGCTAGGTACACAGATGCTAATTGGGTTGGTAATATCGATGATAGGAAACCAACCAGTGGTGGTTGTTTCTATATTGGAAATTGTTTAGTTTCTTGGCAAAGTAAGAAACAAAGTTCCGTATCACTTTCTACTGCTGAGGTTGAATACATCGCAGCTGGAAATGCATGTACTCAGCTTGTATGGATGAATAGAATGTTAAGCGATTACAGAATTGCACAGGATTCAATGATTTTATATTGTGATAATTCCAGTGCAATAAATATATCTAAAAACCCAATCCAGCATTCACAAACCAAGCATATTGACATTAGATATCATTACATTAGTGAATTAGTGGAAGAAAAGACAATCTTTTTGGATTATATTCCTACCGAGACTCAACTTGCTGACATTTTCACTAAACTGCTCAATAAAAGAAGGTTTAATAAATTGAAATTTGATCTTGGTATGTGCAATTTCAATTGATTATTCATGCATTTCTGTATTATAGTTTATATATTTATTATGTTATAATTTTAAATTTTAAAATTATGTGAAGAATGCATGTTTTTGTCTTTACTCGACCAGTCAAGGATGTACTCGACCAGTCGTGTAGCGCACTAGAACTTTTAATTCGGAGAAAAACCCTTTCTTCCTCATTTCCTCTTTCTTCTCCAACGGGCCGTACCACGACCGGTCGTACCCAACTTTCTGATTCTTTAAGGTAAGTTCATCATTTTCATTTCTCTTGTAAATTCAAGCTCTATTCACTTCATTTTCTTCCTTGGAGTGCTTGATTTCAAGTTTCCTTGAAGTTTTTGGGGTTTTCTTCTCCAAAATCTGTTTTTGAGAAAACCCATTCCACATCTTTTGCAACTCCTTGCTTCTTTGATTTTCTAGTTGCAAATGGATGCTAGAGGGAAAAAGAAAATTTCCCGTGATGCTTCCTCATCTAGATCAACACCTTTAACAAGGCGTCATATTCGGTCACCCGAAGATGATCCTTCCCATGTGAAGGATTTACGATTGCGCAATGTTATTGTTGAGCGACCTGTTGATCTTGAACACATTGATCCTTTTGATCTCCTATCACTTCTCCAATCTACAGGATGGGCTAACATTCTACTTTGGGGTGGGCCAGCATACCAGTCTATTGCTCAGGCTATGTTTGCATGTATTTCTAATTTTTCGACTGAGAATTTAACGTTTAAAATAGCAACTAGAGAAGGTCCATTTGAAATAGACCGTCACTTGATTTCTTCTTTGATGGACATACCTATTAATGACAATGGTATTCCGATTCACACTCTAGCTGACAAACCGTCGGAATCAAAAAAATGTGTGCTTACTAGAGCATTATGTAACATAGATGTTAAATGGACTCATAAAGGGAATGCGCTTGCTTCCAAATACTCGTTACCCAAATAAAGGGTTCTTCATCGAATATTTATTTCAAATCTGTATCCACGTTCTGGTAACAAAACAGAACTGACTTCCTTTATGGTTCAAATTTTGCATTCCATCATCTCAGGCACAAATATCTGTCTTCCTTCTTTGATTTGTTATTCTATCATTCAATTTCATCTTCATCCTGGACACAGTGATATTCCATTTGCATATTTTATGACCGTGTTAGCTACTCACATGCTAGTTGTTATGCCTGTTGGAGAGGCTCCTATTCATCACCTTATTTTTAACAATTTAAATATAAACAAGATGAAATTGGGATTGGCTCCTGGCCAAGTGAATGTGGGTAGTGATGGTACTGAAGAAGTAAATGAAGAAGAAGGTGACGATTTACCTGAGGATGATATAAATATGGATGATATCTTCAATGAGATTGAATCAGATTCTGAGGCTGACCCTGACTATCAGCCTTTTGGTTTTGATGAGAGGTTACATTCTCTTGAGGAATAGGTGGCTCAGATACATGTAACCCAAGATTCTCAATTTGCATATATGAGCAAGTATATGAGGCGTGTGAACAAGGGTTTACCCCAAATTGATCCATCTATTCCTGCTCCCTCTTCTAGATTTGATTAAATATTTTCTCTTATGACTTGTAATAACTCTTATGATACTTTGCTTTCTTTCAGTTTTTTAGACTGATTTTGGATAAACTTGGTTTATGTTGTTATTTGGATGCACACTATTTGCTTTTATCAGTCCTATCTTGACCAGTTTGCTCCCTTATTCCTCAGTTGTTATTTTTTTTTCTTCCATATCTTAATTGCTTCCTTTGTCTAATTGTAACAAAAAGGGGGAGAATGGTTTGTTATTATTGGCTTATGGAATGGATATGGATTGGATTGTAGGTATTTGTTATGCTACTTAGGGGGAGAGTTATTTGTTCATTTGCCTACTTATGGAAATGGGGTGTGGATAATAGCATATTTTTTTCCTATATGTGCTACTCAGGAGGAGTAAGAATATTTCTTGATGATGCGTTCCGGTTATTGTAACTGGTGCATGATTCTTTGTTGAGTAACTGGTGCATGATTCTTTATTGAGCATGTAATGTTTCTCTTATTTTTAATGAAGTGTGTTTTATCACAAATTTGACAAAGGGGGAGATTGTAAGTGCAATGGTTATTTGCTCCTTTGATTGTCAAATTTTGTTGTGCCAAAACCACAGTCTGTGTCTTGTGTAGCACATTGACATATATGTTCAAGGCAATACATCACATGCACAAGGACAAAGATCTACTTCAAAAACAAAGATGTACAAAGTGGGATATTGACAATGCTTCAAGTCAAGAACTCGTTCAAGATATGCAAGATCAAGTACATTGATCACTTCTCTAAGCCTCAAAGTTCAATGTTTGATAACGACATCAAAAGATAAGTCAATTGTTCATACTCAAGAGTTAAGATGAAGCACAACTCAAGAGCTATGAATTCAAGCTTCCAAAGATCTCAAAGTTCAAGCTTCATCATGTGTCGAGATCTCAAGTTTCATGAACTTCAAAGATCATTCATCATCTAAAGAAAAGAAGGTTCAATGTTCATACATTATGTCCAAGGTATGGAAGACCTTAGATTGACCTTAGGGTAGGTCATTTTGAATACATAATTCAAATTGAATTACTTTATAGTTGTTTGGCCTGTTCTTCGACTAGTCTTGTACTCTGTTCGACTAGTCCTAGCACTGGCTTGACCAGTCCAAGAAATTCCACGACCAGTCCTAAGTTGTTGCAAATTTTCAGAATTTTTTGGTTGAGCTACGACCAGTCCTGGAGACTACTCGACCGGTCATGTGAACAGTGCATGACTCGTTCACGACCAGTCTAGCAGCTACGACTCAAACTCCAGCAACCATTCCTGGTTCCTCACGACTAGTCGTGGGTAGGTCACGACCAGTCGTGAAGTGCCTACGACCGGTCATGACGGTTTTATCCAATCGCACTCAAAATTTCAGAAATTAGTTCATCCTACGACCAGTCATAGTGTCCACAGGACCAGTCGTAGACGTGATTTATTCAACTATAAATAGAGCACGATTTTCAGAGTTTAATAATTCAATTCAAGTAAAATCAAGGCATTACTCTGAGAAATAAGTTTATAAACTTCTTAAGCTAGATTGTGCATATTTAATATTCTCTTTTTATTAGCTTTTCATATTTGATTTTTTTTCTGCATTCCAATCTGATTTGAAAGAGGAATTGTGATATTCCACTTCTTGGAATCAAAATCAAATAGAGCTACCCCAACTTGATTTAATTTAAAATCAATTAGAGCATAGAACCATTTCAAAGTGAGTATTGGACATTGAACTTCTATATTCGAACTTCTACTCCGATTTAGTTCTTCCGGGCTACAACAAAAGGAGAAATCCATGTATTTTACATTTGTGTAAATCTTCTGTTTTTAGTTTCTTTTGAGATTGAGACAGAAAAATCTCATTGTTTGGTTTATCCGAGGTGATCCAGAAAACTCAGAGTGGGGTTTTTTGAATTGTGTAAGCCCATTAGAAAGACATAATTGTGAGGGTTTTAGGTGAACCTGGAAAAACCTATTTTCATAGTGAACACTAATATCCACTGTGTGAGGATATTAGGAGTGGAGTAGCAAGTTGTGTGGCTGTTGTTTAACAGTTGGTGTACACACAGGCGAACCACTATAATTCTTTGTGTTTTGTGGACTTGTGATTTAATTTCTATATCTTTTATCATTCAAGTTTGTGGAATGTATTTGTGGATGTGAATGTCGTAATCTTTTACATTTCAAGCATTGTGGGGAATGTTGTAATAACTTAGATTTCATTTCCTTGTTATTTATCTATTTATTCCTCTGTATCAAGTTTAAGTTTTTGATACAAAGACCTTTCTAGGAATCAGCTTATCCTACCATAAACCTTAGTTTTTTGTGTAAGGTTGTCCTTAGAACAACATTTGTATCAATCTCTCAATACTCAAACATTTGAGGTTGCTTTACATTTCAGTATTGTGAATTGATTATAGTGTTATCTTTCATTTATTTGTTTATAAGGCTATCTTATTGTTTAAATTCCGCTGTTATCGTTTTAATTTGGCATAAGCCTATTCACCCCCCCCCCCTTTAGGACATAGAGCTTAGCCTTTTCAAAAGGGCTCCGCCACTATTGAGCCCTCCCAAGAACAATCACACCCACACATCTTCATCGATATACAAATTACAACATGGATCTACATCATGCATGTCCTATAATCAAGATAAATGGTCGGGATGCCATCCCAACCTTGATTCTAAGGTCTAGATGACCGTTTATGCTATGAAATCCAAAGAAACCTCCATGATAGGGCCTATAGAGGGAAAACCGCATGCATGGGACAGGCATGCATAAGATATGCCATTTGGCCACATCCAAGGGATTGTGTAGGATCTCCACCATTGATTGGTGGGTCCTACACTTCCCAAGTGAAAGAAATAAGGAGATTTAACTTGTAACGTCCTGAAAATAGGGGGTCGAGTAGCAACTCAACTCCCAAGTTCCAAAACATCACTTATGCAACATATATGCTTATGATTGAAAGTTGTCCGTGTTAGTGCATTAATCATGAGTGGAATTATACCAAAACAGTAATTCATACTCCAGATCAATTAATATAACGCAAGTGGAAGACTAAAAGATGTATATATATATATATATATACGTGTATGAGCCAAAAGTTCACAATCAGTCTCCAGAGTATGAATACATCACTGAGTCACCATATATATGTAATAGTTCAAAAATTAAAATGTCAAAAAATAGTTCAACTATGATGATAATCCCTGTAGCCCCGTCGATCCGGACGGCCTAAGCGAAACCGCCGGAGAACTTCATATATGAGAACTCGTCCTGATTGTCATAGTAATCAGGCTCCGCCTCCTGAGTCGCATCGTCATCTACAACTAAGACAGGGTCTGGTGGGTGTTCAGAATACTGTCCCAGAATGTGGGAGTGAGTGATAAACTCGGTGGAATCATAGAGCAAACGTTAACATGTTATCAATTCAGTCAAGCAGTAATGATAAAGCAGATATATCAGACATTCCTAGATACTATTATTAATGCAAGGATGAAATATATTCATGATGCATGCCCTCTCCTACACTCCCTCGTGCGACACCATCTTAAGGTCGCGGCATGCTTTCTTCTCTCTGTGCACTTCAACCCGGGGCACATGCAGTGCGATGTTATAAACGTGATTACCGAGTTATTATTAGTTCCTTTCTGGGAATCTAAGGTACCTCCCTTATATCATTCCCAAACAAGGATCCATTCTAGGGTCGTTAGTCCTAGTAAATCTCATACGATGTTGCGGTTCTAGGTCGCTGCAAAGGGCTCGTCACCTAATCAGTGCAGGCCTAATTTATACTCTAGATGTTACGGAAGGCTCGTCGCCTATATGTATACTCAGAGTACACTCGAGGTCACTACAAAGGGTCCGTCACCTGATCAGTGTAGGCCGACGGCTCGAATATAGTGTCCTATACCACCGTATTCGGCTCACAAGTCTGGGTTGCTCACTGGTCACTACAGGGAGGCTCGTCACCCCAGCATAGGCCGACAACTTGACCACGGTGTCCCATACCACCATGTCCGGCTCATGAGTCTTAGCGGATCAAGGTACCAAAGTTAACAGGGATTTCACTGGTGAGTTTGGTACCTTAGGTTTCAAGCAGTAATGTCCAAATATGGTTAACATACATCGGGCCAATCGGGTTATTTGACTAGCTCGACTAGCACAAGCGCACATCGAGCTGATCAACATGAAGCGCATAAGCACTCCGTAAGGCCTAACCACTGTCGCTAATTCGATATACGACTCGGATTCATCAGGTGCTTCTCATGTGGCGGGACAAAGTCAGCCACTACTTCAAGGCCTGTTACCAATTGCCTGGACTATATAATAGCCCTAAACACATTCAATTACAATGATTTAGCATATGAGATACTCAAGCAGTAATGGAGCAATGATTCAAATCATACAATCAGTTGAGCATGTTATGAAGTACAACGTAAACATGAATCCACACTTATGCATTTCTAGGTAAAAGCAATGATTATGAAACAAGGCATATGGAGGAAATCATACAAATCATTAGAGTAGCTGAGAATCCTATCTCAACACCCCTTTAAAGAATAGTTTACAAGTATTTATTCCTACAGACATGTTTATAAACACTTAGCATACACATTATATCATACATGGTATATATGTATCGGTTAGCATACGTATTAGGGCAAGTCCCTTCGTCAAAGGATTGACGCCTACACAACAATCGCATAGCCACGATAGTTAGTCATGGCGTACTCTAACGCAAGGTTTATACTCATTTAGTCTTTTGCTCAAACACTTAGGCTACGCATTGTAACATACACGACGTATGTTAATATAACATGTATTAGGCTAATCCGTTCACCCAGAAGTTGATACACATGCATCTAGCATACATAGCAGTAATTAATCTTAGCAAGCACAAATCTGAATTTCATATGTATACGGTATTTTCTACAAATACGAGGAATAGAGTATATTCAACCTAGTTAACGTATAACTGAAAAATGAAATAGACATCACTTTATGCATGTGAAATAGCATCCATGTCAGTAATATATCATTAACCGACATTGAAAGCCTTGAAAACCATAACCTATACGTCCATAATCTGCACCTTACGCCGATAAACGGGTAACGGAGTCGTTTAAACACGTAGTCTTTGTCACCAACAGAATGACAACCTATAGCATGAACTAGGTTAGCTATTTCATCATTTCGCTATTTGAAACCCTAGAACGGATTAGGGTTAGGTTGTCTTACCTGAGAACGAAGTCAGAATCACCGAAATAGCGATTTGGTAGTGATGGATAAGCATGCAGAATGGCAGGAATCGAATCCCAGGAGTGACTCCAACTTCTCTCTCACTTTCTCTCTCTTTACTCTCTTCTCTCTCCTAGGGTTTTTCCCAAATTCGTATGGAGTGAATGAGAGAGGGTTTAAGGTCCTTATATAGGCCTAAAACTGATGAAAATGGCCCCAGGGCCAAGGTATACTTAGGTTATATCCAAAGGGCGTCTATTTCAGCTCAACAGAGCACTTCCGGAGCCCCCCTTGAGCCTAAGGTCGGACTTAAGCCCTTGACCATGGATCTAGGTCAAGTTAAGTTTTCAAACCGATCGGATTTACAAATCGACTGCGACGGACCAGTTTCCGTTCAACGGTCACCGAAACTCGATCAGGGCCACAAGTACACTGCCATGTATGGAAAATTTCTCCTGATCCGAGGATGTATTTGGGTCAGATTCTGACGGTCTGAATCCTTATATTCAGCCCGCAAGCGACAAGTCTCAGATTACTTTTATTTCTAAAGATACCCACATTTCTCACACACTTCACTCCGGGCTCAAGCAAATAGCTTCAAAATACTATCTGGACTTGATTTCCGAGGTGGTTGTCAAGCCCAGCAAGGCGGTCCTAAGCGCTTAGTCTCATGGTCATCGAACTTTCGACGTGCGGTCCAGATCCGATACGGAGTTTCAATGTGCTCCCGAAAGCAACTGGGTAATGAGATTGATCCTAGATTTTAAGGTAACCTAGCGTCAATGATTCTATAAGTTTTGGGTCTTGCAGATCGTATTTAAAGTGAATCAAGCGGATTTCGCAGCTAATCTAGTTTAGCACCTGGTTAAACTTATCTAATTTCTAAAGGATTTTGTCCTGAGTGATTTCTGCCTGAGGTGGTACTCGGGTCTTTGTATGGAATTTTTTGAGTCGTTACAATACTAGAGAAATAAAATTACTCATCTAAAGGAACCTAGGCTTATAATACTCTAAGGAAGCAAGATTAATGGTTAAGATGGGTTTTCAATGGATGGATGGGGAGGAAATGGAGGAGAAGGGGGTTGGAATATGAGAGGATGGTGGGGACGTCCCACCCTCTTGCTAGGGAGAAAATGAAAATGAAAAGAGAGGGAAATGAGAGGGAAAGAAGAGAGAGAGGTGTTGTAGCAAGTCCATCATTACAAGAGGCTTAGAAAGAGTAACCATCATGCTCTCTCTCTCTCTCTCTAGGGAAGGGAGGCTTGGGTTAGAGAGCTCATCATGAGCTAACAAAAGAAGGGTTATATGGGGGCTATAGGGTAGGGATGGGTGGTGTTGGTGGTGTAGGTAGTGTAGAAGATGGAAGTTTAGGTGGTGTGTGTAGTGTGTGTTGGACATTGAGCAAATGGGTAGGCCATCTTGGGAAAATATACATATCTCTCTAGCTGGGCCATATGATCATGATCAAAGGGCTAGAAATGAAATACCTACAACTTATGATCTACACATCGGATGGATGCACTGGACGTGGCATCGAAACCGCAACGACGATGCGAACAAGATGATATAGGTTTCAGGTCGATATGGGTCGAGTCAATGTGACCGAACTTGAGGATGACCGCAAATACTATTCAAGGATCGCGGGTCACCAGGATTCGACCGGTACGACCGTGGGATCAAGGGAAATAAAATGCATACACACACACATATACGGGCACTCAGGTCAGGTTTTACACGAGTAGTTGTCCTCTTGGTCGGCACGTAATTTAATGGGTTGGTTGGCGTAGTGCACAATTGATGTAAGTAAATCACCATGCGTGTTATATCACTTTTTCAAGATTGGATGTTGTAAATAGTCACTCCATGAACACATCATGTTACATAAATTCTTAATTGCGTTGTTGTGTCGCCTTGAGATGTTTGCATAAATTCACGTTAACGTTGGACATGCCAGCAAATATCTGTAGTGTGAGAATGCGGGTCGAGTTAAATAATATGAACCATTTTTCACATCGTGACAGTGATCACTACGTATGATGAGCCGTACACACTTTGCTAGGCATACATTCATGTAGATTATTTGCGCATACTGATATCTCTTGTAGTGGTAGAGTACGTGACATATCAGAACCCTTACATTCCTTTTATGAATATCTTGATTATTGTTATTCTTAAAGGATAACAATCACTATGAGTAGGGCGTTGACCCTCTCCAATCGTATAGATGATGCAGGTGGTGTGCAGATTGAAGACTTAAAGGACTATCTCCCTATAGAAGATTATACTGAAAGAATAAGAAGATAGTTTTATGAATTAGTTTTATACTTCCACTGTAAACTCGATAAATGTAATAAGCTCCCATTGAGAGGGCATTTGATTATTTACTAAATTCTTTTACTCTGATAAAATAATCAAAACAGTCAATTTTATTCTTGTGAATGTTACCTTCATAAATGTATCTGGATGTGATTATGATGAAAAAAAAATAAGGTGCAATTTTTAAAGCATCCGATTTATACATCATTAACACCCGGTTTTCTCGGGCACAAGTATAAACTTTGGCCATGAAAATTCGGGATGTTATAGCTGGTATCGGAGCATGAGAATGAGATTAACTAGGCCTGAGGGGAGTGGACCACCATAAGCTTTAGCGATTAGGACATATAATGAATTAGATACATATACTTAATTGGATTCCCAAAGGAACTAGGAAGTTGAGGAATTAGAAACCCATATTCAGGTTCCTCATTGAAAATATTAAGTTAGATGTGGAATTTAAAGACTATGAATATAGGTACCTTTAGAAAAAATTCTCAAAATCCCAAATAAACTTGTTATGAACTAAAATTCATCCTTAAACGAATTTTCGAGCAAGAAAAACTAGTTTCCCAAACCGGAATCGGATATTTTCCAATTTTCCTAAAATTTGTTATCATTTCAATGAAAACTGACACATTAGGAAACTTCCACTGGTCTCGCTTGGTATACCTATCGGAAAATTTTGAAAATTTTCTGATACCTCAATTAGGTCCCCAGAAATTTCCTTCTAAAATTTCAACCCAATCGGATCTGTACAAAATTCTATAAACATTCGACAATAACAAAAATAGGTAGGAATTGTTGCTAGACAGCAAGCTTTTATACACCTCACAAGCGTGAAACAACCCCCAGACCATGGAATATTACCTCAGGAATTTTTCCATAACTTTAAGAATAAGCCAAAGACTTAATTTCCAAATTTGGAATAAATTGGACGCACAGATCATAAACTAAAATTCTAAGAGTGACAGGCTGTTAATATAAAATGATTTTGGGAATTTACAACCCTTTATATAAAGGATACACTAAAACTTAATTTTAACAATGAATGGATAATTTGGGCCTATCATTTATGAAACCTAGGGTAACTTTATGGTGGAATGAATATATATATATATATATATATATATATATATATATTATATATATATATATATATATATATATATATATATATATATATATTATATTCTCCAAGGATCTAGAATGATCGGGACCACGGATTTACGGAATTATATTCAAGCAAGTTAGAAGTGGTTTAATCCGAGTACCATATCCCGGGCACTTACCAATGAATTCAATGCCTTGATCAACAAAAGTTCGAGATTGTTGGATGAAGATCAATCTTTTCTAGTCCTATTACGGCATCAAAACATTTAGTATGATTTTCGGTGATGATCCCAAAACATGCATGATACCCTACTCACATGGAGTAATGGAGTGTTTATCAAACTTTCTTGTAATGCATGATTCTCATTAATCTCCATGTTGGTGAATAGATTATTAGTAATGTGGTGGTCATTAATTGACTCTTACAAAAAAAAAAAAAAAAAAACTTATATTCATTTACCTATGTATTCCCAATTTTTGCACATATCTTTGAGTCAAATTGATAGTTGTGCTTTTAAGTCCCTTCACCAACATCTTTTTTGTTAATCCTTACTCAAAAGTTTTTCTCTGCTCACTTCTCCTTAAAATAGCTTTCTTATGAAGTACCTGACCCATTCTAAAGTATAGCAAAAGAATGGATCGTGATCACAGTTGGTTTACTTGGAGTAATCAATACAAGAGCCCGAATTAATTTTCTCATTATTCACGGGGCAATTATATTTGTTTTGTGTTACCCACTTGGTAACCATTTTCTTTATCAGGAAGTTTCGAGTTCTTTATTAGAGTGACTTCCAGTTGATATGGATTTATATTTCGATCTGGAAGTGGTGTGAGGTTTTCTAATCATAGGACATTACCTTTGTAATGTCCCATTTTTCTGCATAGATGGAAGATGAGTCAACCAAAATTTTCTTATTTGATGTGGTTGAATTTATCATCACAAAGGAAGTAGGGGAAGAGTCAGATTTATCTGATTCATATCCTAGGCCTTTCATGTTTTTGGAGTTCCTACCCAAGCCTAGAAGTCTTTCTAACTTTTCATTACTTTGAGTGAATTTATGAGTTAGTTCTGCTATATGATTGAATTTTTCTACTTCTAGTTTCAAGCTTTTGTTTTTCCTTTTCAGTTTCTCAACTTTTGATTCTAGAAGCTCTATTTTCTTAATTAGATTTTCAAAAGTAATACTTTTAATAGTAGTTCCTCTTTCATATTTGATTCTCTCAAGATCAAGCTCATCTTCCTCTTCAAGATCCTTGGGAACGACTATAGTGGTGGAGGCCATGAGTATTTTCAATGACTTTTGGTCTCCATCACTTTTTGACTCACTTGTTTCTGAGTTGGAGTCATCAGTGTCATCCCAAGTGGCTGTCATACGTTTTCCCTTAGATTTCTTTGTGGGACATTCCGTAGAAATGTGACCATACTTTCTGCAGTTATAACATTAGAGTTCTTTGGACTTGTTGAAGGATTTGCCTATTGGGCGCTTGCGGTCCAAATGAATCCCTTTGTTATTGTATGGTTTTCCACGGTTCTTGTTAAAGAATCTTTTGAATCTTTTAGCTAGGAGGGCAACCTCTTCATCACCATCTTCATTCTCACTTTCTGCTTCCTCTAATGTAGTTATGGTTTTAGAGGCTTTGAGAACATTATTTTTGGATTTTGTTAGTGTTTTAAGATGTAGTTCAAAAGTTTGTAGAGAACCTACCAGTTCTTCTACTTTCATCTCATCAATATTCCTACATTCTTCAATGGTGGTGACTTTGGAGTTAAAACGTTCCGGTAGCGATCTCAAGATTTTCCTACATATTTTAGGTACCGGAATTGTCTCTCCAAGTCCTCCCATGGAGTTGCATATGATATGTATTTTTGCGAAAAACTCCATAAAGGTCTTATCCTCTTGCATTTTCAGGTGTTTAGATTGAGTAGTCATGAACTGCAACCTTGACCTCTTTACTGTGTTGGTTCCTTCATGGGTTGTTTCCAATAAATCTCATGCTTCTTTTGAGGTTTTACTCATACTGATCTGATTGAATACCTCTTCTAAGACTGCACAGTAAATAGCATTCATAGATTTTTCTTCACTTGTTTTATTTTCTTTATCAAAAGCAGTCCATTTTTCTTTTGGTTTGGGTTTGGTGATGGTTGTGTCGTTTTCCAATACTACTTGTTCGGTTGGTGGCCTATATCCATTCTCAACAATTTCCCTAACATCATGGTCTAACAATTGTAGAAAATAGTACATTCTTGCTTTCCAATATGCATAATTTGAACCATTGAAAATAGGAGGTCGAGAGACCGATGTTCCCTCTCCTTTACCCATAATTCCTACTTCAGTTAGGATCTCCCTCTAGGTCGTTAAACCCTTCGTGAGGAGCCCGCTCTGATACCAATTGAAATTGCGGTAGAACCGCTAGTACCGAAGTATGGAAGTATGTCTAAGTGTCCTACAGGGGGGTAATAGGACTTTTTAAAATTTATTTTCTTATAACAACACAATGCCTAACTTTAATCAAGACAAGTAAGGCAAAGTAACTTTATGGCATCCAGACCAATAAATGGTCCAAAACACCTAGGCTTACACAAGATTTACATGTAAAGAAACAAGCCTATAAAGATAGTGTATGTGATAGTGTGTGGGAAGTGATTCCTATCACTACTTATACATTTCCTAAATCATGCATCATAATAATCATTTAATAGACATGAGCATAATTAGATCAATGCATAAAAAATAATCCCAAACAAAATCATATATAATGGTTCGGCTACTTGCCTACTCCACTCGCGGACAACGCACTCTCTCCTAAAGTGTACCGGATTTCACTATCCAATGGTTTTAAATCAGGTTAACCATGAACCTTCACAACCTATACAAGGTTAACTAAGGGACCTACACAAGGTTACCTCAGATGCATACACAATGCGATGAGTCCTACACAAGGACACACTTAGGAGCCTACACAAGGCAAACACGTCCTACACAAGGACAACGTATTCTTTAGTCGGAGGCCTTATGAAAAGGTCTTGGCGAGTTTGTCATTCAAACTTTGAATCTCAGTCCTACACAAGGAAAGGGCTTCAGACTCAACGGACTCCTTATACTTACAGATAAGTGAGTGAGCCCCTTTCTCGCATAATCTGAAGATCTTCTATGTTGATGAAGAGTCTTCAACTCCCTTGAACCACAACCGCTTCTGATGCTTTGATCAATGATCTGAGGTTGTGAGGTTTAGGGTTTGGTTGTTCTTATCTATTTAAATGATATGATTTAAACACATAGAGAAGATTCCTATCCCATGAGCTAAGCATTCAAGAATTTTAGCACAATAATTTTCCTATGAAGGATGTTGCTGAAAACTCAATGAATGTTAGAGTTATAAGTGTTATGTTATATATCTAGCACCCTGTATTGTCAAATTTCGTAGTGACAAACCACTTTGGAATAATGAACTTGTTCAAAGATGGAAAGTTCACCTTCATACGAAGATGAACTACAAGTCATGAAGATTGCTCTATCTACATCAACTTCAAGTGCTTCATCAACTTCAAGTACAACATCAACATCAAATGTTATTTCAACTTCAAGTGCAAGTTCTACTTCAAGTCAAAGTGCATGTTCAACTATAAGTACTAGTTCAAGTTCAAGTACTAGACCAAGTGCAAGTGCTACTTCAAATGCAAGATCAAGTCCAAGTGCATTACATGGTCAAGATCAAGATCAAGTTTCAAGTATACAAGATCAAGTTTCAAGCATACAAGATCAAGCCTGAAGTACTTCAAGTATACTATCTACCGAAGCTACTGAAGCTACAAGTTCAATGTTCAATATTTCAGGTATAAATGACCCTAGAAAGACCTTAGGTTTAGGTCATTCATATTGCACATTTAATATGGGTTATTGTACTTATTTAGGCTTTACTTCGACTAGTCCTAGTCAATGTTCGACCAATCCAGGGTTTTTCTCGACCAGTCCAGGATTTATTTCAAATTTTTGGATTTTTTTGGTAGAGTCACGACCAATCGAGCCCCTTGCTTGACCAGTCGTGGGACCTGGCTCGACCAGTCGAGCAGGGCTCGACTCGAAGTCCAGCAACCATTTTGGGCCTCACTCGACCAATCGAGAAGGCTACTTGACTAGTCGAGGGTCGGTTTTATCCGATCGCGCCAAAATTTTTAAAATTTGGTTGCTCCCAAGACCAGTCGAGGCTCACCTTAAACCAATCGAAGGAACCATTTTATAGCCTATAAATATAGGTCTTTCCTCAGCTTTTTTCATTCATGCAAAGAAAAATCAAGCCACTTCTTTGAGAGAAAGATCCCCGTGATTGTGAAGCTATTGTCCGGTAAATTAAGATTCTTTGTTATAGCTTTTTGATTTCTAATTTCTTGATCTCTCTTAGCATAAATCTGATTTTATAAGGGTGTTCTTCTCTACTCCTTTTGAGATCCAAGAAATTAAATCAAAGTAGCCCAAGGTTGGATTAATTTAAAATTCATTTAGACCTAGAACCCTTCTATATGTGTGAATGAACATTGGATATCTTCATCTTCAAAAAAACAGTTCTACCAGGCTACATCGAAGAAGAATCTTCAGATAAGTATTTTCATTTACAGCTTTTGGTATGTGAGATTGCCAGAAAATCTCTATTGTAGTTTTGACTGAGATAGCCAGAAAATCTCAGCGGGTTTTTAATTGTGGTAGCCCATTGAAAACACAATTGTAAAGGTTTTAAGGTGAACCTTGGAAAACCTTCTTTCATAGTGAAAGCCAATATCATGTGGGTTGTGATTATTGGGAGTGGAGTAGGTGTGGCTGTTTGAGAACAGTTGGTGTACACACTGAACCACTATAATTCTTGGAGTTTGGTGGATGATGATGATTATGATGATGTATGTGATGTATGTGTGATGAATGTTTGTATTCATTTCATGTACATGTGGTGAATGTTGATAACTAGTTTCTTTCTATTTTCTTCTTGTTTTAGTTTGAGTTTTTGATCCTTACCGAGTTCAAGACATTAGGTTGTCCTACCATAAACTTTGCTTTTTTGTGTAAGGTTGTCCTTTGAACAACGTTTGAATCAACCTCTCAATATTATTGCATTTGAGTTTGTTCTTTCATTCAGCTATTTGTATTTGTATTCCGCATTTATTTTTATTTGGCATAATCCTATTCACCCCCTCCCCCCCCCCCCCCCCCCCCCCCCCCCCCCCCCCCCCCAGGACTGAGAGCTCACCCTTTTCAAGTGCTATCAGAGCTGAGTTGCTCATTCTATTGGATTTATTTCCTGAGCTTATCGATCTAGAGCTTTCAGTATGTCAAATTTCGATAGTCTTTCTATCATTAGGCCACCACCGTTTGATGGCTCCAACTATGCTTATTGGAAAGCCATAATGAGGATCTTTTTAAGATCCATTGAAGAAAGCGTGTGGCAAGCCATGGTGACTAGATGGAAACCACCAGTATCTGAGGTTCTAGGCAGTGATGGAACAAAGTCCATGAAGGAAACATCATTTTACATGTGGACTACTCTTCAGAAAAATGAGAGCAGTGCTAATGCTAAGGCTTTAAATGCAATCACTTGTGCACCATCACCTGATGAATTCAAAAGAATTATTTCTTGTGATACTGCTAAACAAGCCTGGGACATTCTTGAAATGACACACGAGGGAACATCTATAGTCAAAAAGTCTAAAGTTCAGATCCTCACCACTAGGTTTGAGGAAATTCGTATGGAAGAAAATGAGTCTTTCAAAGACTTTTATACGAAACTAAATGACATAGTTAACTCTATGTGGGGTCTTGGAGATGGCATCTCGGAAAGCAAAGTCTGGGCAAAAAGACTGCGATCACTTCCTGAGAGATTTAATTTCGAGGTGACTGCGATTTAGGAACTGAGAGACAGATCATATGAAGGTTGAGGAACTTGTTGGTTCACTTCAAACTTACGAGTTAAATTTCAAAGCCCCAAAGGGTAAGTCCATAGCTCTTAAATCATCCAAATCTATTTCTCGAGATTGTAATGTTAGTTCTAATTGTAAAAACTCAGAGGATGATATGGCTTTACTCGCTAAAAAGTTTTACAAGATTTTTAAAAGTAAGAAAAGAGTTGACTTTCAAAAACCCTCTGAGAAGAAAAAGGGAAAATCTAAAAACTGAAAATCTCTAAAAGATAGTTAGTGCTTCAACTGCCATGAATATGGGCATTTGGCAAATACGTGTCCAAAAAGGGACAAGCCAAAGAGAAAAGGCATGATAGCCACATGGGATGAATCATCTAGCTCTGAAGCTTCTTCTGAGTCGGATGAATCACAACTCGAAACTTCAAATGAAGTCAAGGCTTTAATGACTCTAGCAAGAGTCGCTTCCACAGATAGTTATGATTCAACCGAATATGAAAATTTGAGAAGTGACCCTAAAAAATGATAATGAAGATGATCTTCAAGATGCCTATAAAGCCCTATACAAGGAAAGTTGTAAGATTGTTGTCAAGCTAAAACTTCAAAAAGAGAAATTTCTAAAATTAAAAGAGGAATTTGAAAATTCTGTTTTAGAAAATTCTCATATTTTTTATTGTTTTGAAAAAGAAAAATGCGATTTGAATTTCAAAACATCTGAACTTGAAAATTAAAAACAGAAAATGAGAAACTAAAATGTGAAGTGTCTTACTTATCGAGTTCAAAGGATACATGGAGGTATGCCCAGGGAGACCCTAAACTTGAGATCGGATATAGTGGTTCGGTGTGTAAAAGAAGGTTTTCTTTTTGAAAACCTTCTTTTACACAGTTGGTGTACACACCGAACCACTATCCCTCGATGGCATACATGGAGGTATGCCATCGAGGGATAGTTTGATGCCATCGGGATTCATTTTGAAACATACACAATGGTTGCTAAATAGTTTTGTCCCCCGTTCGATGCAATTGAACAGACCTTCGAAGCATTGAGATTTGAATTTTGATGACTTCGAAAGGTCGTTGATGTGCTCAAAGAAAATTAGATTTTCCTTGAAAGCTTGCTGGACAAACTAGTGTTAGTTTCGATGTCATTAATTAGCCTTCGATGTTATCGATAACTTATCCTCGATGCCATCGAAGCAGGTTTGATTGCATTAAAGAGCACTTAGATTATTTTTGTATCTTTGGAAGAAGCCCAAGGTCGATGTAATCGAATGTCATTCGATGTTATTGAAACATAAGTTTCGATGTCATCAAACCGCATTCGATGCAATCGATAATTCACAGCATGTTTTCATTTTGTTGCTGGATAGTATGGACTTGCATTCAATGGAATCGAATGTTCGATTCCATTAAATACGTCTTCAATTGCATTTCAATGCACTCGACAGGGCATATGATTTTCATGTTTGTTCCATTCTTCCTCCAATACTTAAAAGTGCAAAAAGCAACCCATTTTTACCAGAAGTTTTTCAGAAGTTGTGGGTAAGTTAGGTTCTTTTGGGGGCATACACCTGTTAAGGTTTGTTTTGGTTAGATGAGGCTTAGTTTACCTGTTAAGCACGATCGTATGCCTTCATCTTTGATGAGTCTTAGGATAAATGTCTTCAACTTAGGGCTCTCTTCATTGACAGACTCAACACTCATGTATATTGACAAACAAGGGCACTTTCACCATATTCTTCACATTCATCGCATACATATATCGATATGATAGCTAGGGCATGTGTATCTTTTTGGATGCCCTAAGCTTGTGTGTGTGTGTGTGTGCAATACTAGATATGGTTTGGATTATGATACATTTTGTTTTCTTATTGCCAATGGTTGGGGCACTATCTTTTGGATGATATTTTCTTTGGATTATGTCATTCTTGGGCATATTTGATGAATTTATATGCATGTGGCATGCCTCTTGTGATTTTCATATAATATTTGTTTTAAAATTCCTATCTAACAAGATTTATGATGCCTATATTCTCCAACTTCAGTTATGTAACCAAACATTGATTTTTACAAACTGACCCAATGCTAATGACTGGCAAAAAGGGGGAGAACTATTCCACCGTTATGTGTATATGTTTGTTTCTTCCTAAGATAATGGTGATGCAGGGCGATAGGGGGAGCAGCAGCTTAAGCAACATGAAAAGGAGAGCTTATAATGTCCGAGAGGGGGGGTGAATAGGACAATGCCAAATAATCGAAACAAGTGTTGAATATGTAAATAATACAAAGATCTCAATTACTTGAGTATTGAAACCACGATTCCAAATAATTCGTAGGACAATCTTCACCTAAAGTTTTAGGCAGGACGACCTTATTTCATTAATTTCTTTAAAATCAAAACCTCAAACTAGCAAGAGTAAATTAAAGAATTAAAACATTCACTAGACAACTGAAATTAAATACATTTAATCCGCCACAAATAAAAATAAGGCATTCACCACAAGGCACAAAGAATTATAGTGGTTCGATGCTTTAAAAATAGTCACACCTACTTCACTCTCAAAATTACTTCTCTCGTAATTTTAGCTTTTACTATGAAAAGGTTTTCACAGGGTTACCTTAATAACCTGATACAATTCCTATTGATTTTCACAGGCTATCACAATCAAAACCCAAATTGAGATTTTACCAGGCTATCTCAGACAAAACCTTAACTGAGATTTTCACAGGAGATCTCAGAAAAACCTAAAAAGAGTTATAAAACATATACTTATCTTCACCGTAGAAGATGTAACAGAAGCTTGTAGTAGAAGGGCCTCTTTCTTGAATGTAGATGGTGTTGTGTTCAATCAAATAGAAAGGGTATAGGGTTCTATTGATTTTAATATTGTTAAACTCAAAAGTTACTTAATTCAATTCTCTTAGATCTCAAAGAGGAGTATAGTTTACTCTCTTAGATTAAACTTAAAAGATCTGAGACTAAAGAGAATTGAAAAAGTTATTTAAATAAATTATAAATACCATTCAATAGCTTGATAATAACTTGAGCTTTTTCTCTCTTGCAGAAGAATTTTGATAATTAACTTGTATAATTCGGAATGAGAGAAGAACTCAACTTATAGGTAAAGAAGTTAGAACTTCAGCTACCCCGAGATAGGTTTCGACTAACCTAAGTTCAGTGGATTCAGTTCAATGGATTTCGAATTATGCGGAATAAGGATTATCCAAAATTCGGCTGGTCAAACAGAACAATTAGACTAGCCGAATTTGACCTTCGACTGGCCGAATTCCTTTGAATTCCAAAAGTTGAAGCTGATAGAATTTAACTCAAACTTTCTTAGGCTGGCCGAATTTCAAGCTTGGGTTAGCCGAACCAAAACTCGGGATAACTGAATTTATAATAAAAGTTGTTATACACTTCAGGCTTGAAGTTGGGATGGCCGAGGAAGCATAGGCTAGCCGAACCTTAAGTTAGGTGGCCATATTCCTGACAAAAACAAGTGAAAATCTCAAGATTAAACAATTTTGAAAGTACATAATCCTAAGGTCTTTATAGGGTTTTATACCACCTGAGATATATCAAATATCTGATTCTCTTTGGCTTGAACTTAGTCTCGGATTTCATCTTGAATTTGAGCTCGATCCTTGTCTCAGACTTCATCTTGAATTTGAGCTCAAACTTTGTCTCGGACTTCATCTTGAATATCAGCCAATCTTGAGCTTGATCTTTTCTTGAAAATAGACCGATCTTGAGCTTGATCTTCTCTTGAACAAAAACTGATCTTGAGCTTGATCTTCTCTTGGACATAGACCGATCTTCGAAGATCTACTTTGAAGTGGTTTTGTCTTACGAAATTTGACAACCTAAGATATATCAAATATATGATTCTCTTTGGCTTGGACTTAGTCTTGGACTTCATCTTGAATTTGAGCTCGATCTTTGTCTCGAACTTTATCTTGAATTTGAGCTCGAACTTTGTCTCAGACTTCATCTTGAATATCAAACAATCTTGAGCTTGATCTTTTCTTGAAAATAGACCGATCTTGAGCTTGATCTTCTCTTGAACAAAAACTAATCTTGAGCTTGATCTTCTCTTGAACATAGACCGATCTTTGAAGATCTACTTTGAAGTGGTTTTGTCTTATGAAATTTGACAACCTAAGTGTGCTTAGCATCCTAGCACTTACACAACATATCTTGTTCTCTTTATGTCTAAAATTTGTAATTTTGCATTGTAAAATTATGTAGTGTTGTTGTACAAACAATTTAGTTAGTTGCTCTAGGTGTTTTGTCATGTAATTGACAAAGGGGGAGATTGAAAGTTCCCTTGTTTGTCAATTAACGTGAGAGTTGAGTCATAGAGTCCAGTAAGCCCCACATGAAAGACTACAAGCAGAAGACTCAACAAAGTGGAAGTGTTCAAAGATCTCTTCATGCTTCCATATGAATCTCCTCGAATTTGGTTATGAGGATTTGAATTTTAGATTTTTTTTACTATAGTAGTTCCTTCATGTGTCTTTTTTAGAATGTCCTATGCTTGTTTAG
The DNA here is from genome assembly GCA_021015155.1 of Magnolia officinalis. Taxonomy (NCBI): domain Eukaryota; kingdom Viridiplantae; phylum Streptophyta; class Magnoliopsida; order Magnoliales; family Magnoliaceae; genus Magnolia; species Magnolia officinalis. The sequence continues at coordinate 31,631,001 of JAJHSJ010000006.1, forward strand.
TTGTATCGCAAGAAATGATTCTTCTGAATTCATCCAGTGATAGAGCACAAGTATAGCATTTAAGGCTTTTGCATTTGCACTGCTTTCACTTTTCTGAACCGTAGTCCAAAAAGCAAATGTGGTTTCTTTCATTGATAGGTTCCATCATCAGCTATTGCTTCCATCATTGGCAGGATCCATTTAGATACAGTGGCTTGCCACACACATTCATCTATGGATTTGAGGAAAATCTTGATCCTGGCTTTCCAGTATAAATAATTAGAGCCATCAAAGAGAGGTGGCCTGGTAATGGATAAGGTTTCAAAATTTGACATAATAAAGCTCTGGATCTAGATCTATGAGGTAAATCCAAAAAATAAAAAGAGCAACCTACTTTAATACCACTTGAAAAGGAGAGCTTACGATGTCCTAGAGGGAAGGTGAATAGGACAATGTCAAATAATCGAAACAAGTGCTGAATATGTAAATAATACAAAGATCTCAATTGCTTGAGTATTAAAACCTTGATTCCAAATAATTCGTAGGACAACCTTCACCCAAAGTTTTAGGCAGGTGTTGAGTGTGAAATATTGCATATTTCTCCCTATTTATACCTTAGTTTTATAAACATGATAGTGCTTAATCTATCTAATTATACATGTTTTCATGTGCGAGGTGATTTCGAGAGCTTAAGGTGACATTGCCAAAAGGAAGATTTATACTCAAAAGATTACTAAATGAAGACTTGGATATTTGAAAGTCATTAATGAAGAATTCACATGCCAAAGATCCAAGAAAACCAAGAGAGGAATGAAGTGAATCAAAGATTTGAAGTGAAGAAAATGAATCCTGAAATTGTCCTGAAGACAAACATATTCCTAAAATTGTCCTGAAAAAGCATATTTTGAAACTCTGAGTCTATTTGGAAAACTGCGCAGCAGTACAACCATATTTTAATGAATTTCTTTAAAATCAAAACTTCAAACTAGCAAGAGTAAATTAAAGAATTACAACATTCACCACACAAATGAAATTAAATACATTCAATTCACCACAAATAAAAATAAGGCATTCACCACATGGCACAAAGAATTATAGTGGTTTGGTGCTTTAAAAATAGTCACACTTACTCCACTACCAAAATTACTTCCCTCGTAATTTTGGCTTTCACTATAAAACGGTTTTCACAGGGTCACCTTAATAACCTGATACAATTCCTTGTGATTTTCACGGGCTATCACAATCAAAACCCAAACTGAGATTTTACCAAGCTATCTCAAACAAAACCTTAACTGAGATTTTCACAGGAAATATCAGAAAAACCTAAAATGAGTTATAGAAGATATACTTATCTTCACCGTAGAAGATGTAGCAGAAGGACCTCTTTCTTGAATGTATATGGTGTCGTGTTCAGTCAGATAGAAAGGGTCTAGGGTTCTATTGATTTTAATATTGTTAAACCCAAAAGCTACTTAATTCAATTCTCTTAGATCTCAAAGAGGAGTATAATTTACTCTCTTAGATTAAACTTGAAAGATCTGAGACTAAACAGAATTGAAAAAGCTATTTAAATAAATTATAAATACCGTTCAATAGCTTGTTAATAACTTGAGTTTCTTTCTCTCTTGCAGAAGAATTCTGATAATTAACTTGTGTAATTCGGAATGAGAGAAGAACTCAATTTATAAGCAAAGAAGTTAGAACTTCGGCTACCCCGAGATAGGCTTCGACTAGCCTAAGTTCAGTGGATTCAGTTCAATGGAATTCGAATTGCGTGGGATAAAGATTATCCAAAATTCGGCTGGCCGAATAGCACAATTCGGCTAGCCGAATTTGACCTTCGGCTGGCTGAATTCCTTCGAATTCCAAAAGTTGAAGTTGCTGAAATTTGACCCGAACTTTCTCGGGCTGGCCAAATTTCAAGCTCGGGCTAGCCGAACTAAAACTCCAACTAGTCGAATTTACAATAAAAGTTGTTACTCACTTCGAGCTTGAAGCTGGGCTTGCCGAGGAAGCTTAAGCTGGCTAAACCAGAAGTTAGGCTGGCCGAATTCCAAAAAAAAACAAGTGAAAAACCCAGGATTAAACAATTTTAAAAGTACCTAGTCTTAAGGTCTTTATAGGGTTTTATACCACCTGAGATATATCTATCTGATTCTCTTTGGCTTGAACTTAGTCTTGGACTTCATCTTGAATTTGAGTTCGATCTTTGTCTCGGACTTCATCTAGAATATGAGATTGAACTTTGTCTCGAACTTCATCTTGAATATCAGCCAATCTTGAGCTTGATCTTTTCTTGAACATAGACCGATCTTGAACTTGATCTTCTCTTGAACAAAAACTGATCTTGAGCTTGATCTTCTCTTGAATATAGACCAACTTTGAAGATCTACTTTGAAGTGGTTTTGTCTAACGAAATTTGACAACCTAAGTGTGTTCAGCATCCTAGCACTTTCACTACATATCTTGTTCTCTTATGTCTAAAATTTGTAATGTTGCATTGTAAAATTGTGTAGTGTTGTTGTACACACAATTTAGTTAGTTGCTCTAGGTATTTTTTCATGTAATTGACAAAGGGGGAGATTGAAAGTGCCCTTGTTTGTCAATTAACATGACAGTTGAGTCATAGAGTCCAGTGAGCCCCACATGAAAGACTACAAGCTAAAGACTTGATAAAGTAGAAGTGTTCAAAGATCTTCGAAGGTAAACTAAACCTCACATCCCATGACCAAAACACATCAGGTAATAATCCCCTTAAAAATGTTCTAATCTATCCTAAAACTCAGCTAGGAAAACATCTCTAGTAAATTAGATAATATAAAATCAAGTTGCAAGAACAAATGAAAAAATAAAAAAGTTTTATGCAACTTTCGATTCATCGAACAGCCTTCGATGACGTTGAGAATGGACTCATTTTTGTCCAGCAACCAAAACAAAAATCTGGAACAAATCTTAATTACATCGAACAGTGTTTGATGACATCGAACTTACATGTTCGATGACATCGAACCTATCTCGACGATATCGAAAATGAGAACTCATATGTCCAGCAAGTTCAAGTTGAGATTCACTTAAAAAGATCGACGTCATCGTGCATATGTTCGATGACATCGAAATTCAAATTTCGATGACATTAAACCAATGCCTGACTTGTCCAAAGAGTTTTATTGGAAAATCATGATGTCATTCGATAACATCAAAATTTAAAATTCGATGACATCGAAGGTATGTTCGATTACATCAAAAATTAACTAGACTTATTTAGAGTGTTTTATAGAAAAAGAACCGAACTCTTCGATTTTATCGAATCACCTTCAATGACATCGAAATTCAAATTTCAATGACATCGAAGCATGTTCGATGAATCGAACAATTGAATGAAATTGTCCAGCAAGGTCTAAGCAATTTTAGTGAAAATCCGAATGCCAACGAACTGTTACTCGATGACATCAAACACGGACAGAATTTGCCCATTTTTGTACCGTTGGGATTTTTGTCTTTATAAATAGAAGCTTGGTTTCTTGGTTTGCATTGAGAAAAATAGTGAGATTTAAGAGTAATTGCTATAGAAATACACCCACCATCTTAAATCTCTTTTCTCATGGGAGTTCATCCTTCAACTCTATCTTAAATACAATCATTGGAATATCAATAGATTGGATTGAAGAATGAACTCCACCATTCAAGGATCTTCTAACAGTTCATTTATCAAAAATCATTGAGCTGGAATCCTATGAATGTTTGACATTTGGGAATCTCATCCTCACTTGAAGACCCACATTTATTAGAGGAGATTCACCAAAAATACCTTGACTCAACAACCAGCAACTTGCATCGGGAGCATCTACAACTGTTACAGATCAAGGGAGCTGAAGACTCTTCATCAACAAGGGAGATCGTCTTCAGAATGTACTAAAACAAGGCTCACATACTTACAAGTTATTAGAGTCCGTAGGATCTAAAAACCTTTCCTTGTGTAGGATTAGGATTCAAAGTTTGATACTCAAACTCGCTAAGACCTTTCGTAGGCCTCCGATGGGAGAATACGCATAGAGTCCTTATGTAGGCATGTATTGATTGCCTTGTGTAGGCGATACCTTGTGTAGGTTATGAAGGTTTATGGTTAACCTGATTTAAAACCATTGGATAGTGAAATTCGGCACACTCTAAGGTGGAGTGTGTCAGCCGGGAGTGGAGTATGCACATAACCGAACCACTATATATGATCGAGTTCGGGATTGTCTTTGCGCATTTATTTAATTATGCTCATGTACTTTGAATGCTTAATTATGATGCATGATTAGAGGAATATCTAGGATTGATAGGAATCACATCCCTCACTCTCATATACGCTATCTTTATAGGCTAGTTGCTTTACTTGCATATATAGTGTAGCCTATGTGATTAGACCCTCTATTGGCTTGGAAGCCTTAGAGTTAAATTGTCTTGCTTAGTTTAATTGCAAATTAGTTTAAGTTAGGCAAATAGGATTTCAAAGTGGTATAAAATTTAAAAAGTCATATTCACCCCCCTCTAGGACACTTGGACATATCCATACTTCAGTAACAGCGGTCCTACCGCAATTTCAAATCTGTGCAAAAAATTGACTTGCACTAGGAACTTTTACAGCTCCGATTTATTCCTCGACGGATAAGCGTTGATGATGGCTTGAGCCTTATTTTGATCGACCTCAATTCCTATCTAGTGCACTAGGAGTCCCAGGAAATTGACGGTCGAGACCTCGAAAGCACACTTCAAGGGGTTCATTTTCAATTTATGAAGGCTCATCCGCTCAAATGATTTGTGTAGTTGGGCCACATGATCTTCCACGTCGGCCAATTTAACGACTATGTTGTCCACATAGGCTTTCATGAACACTGATCATATCATGGAAGATGGCATTCATTGCCCTCTATGTTTTTAAGTCCAAAAGGCAATACTACCCAACAGTAGGTTCCTAATGGAACTGAATATCTGAATGTCGTTTTCGGCATGTCATCCGTTGCAATATAAATCTGGTTGTATCCAGAATGTCCATCCATGAAAGACAATTTCATGCCTAGCAGCCCAATCAATTAATTGATCGACTACTGGCATTGGGTATTTATCTTTTGGTGTAGCTAAATTTAAAATTTTGAAATCAATACAAATCTTCAACTTGCCAATCTTTTTTATTAGCGAAACAACATTTGGCATCCATTCGGCATATTTGATAGGTCGAATAAAACCAACCTTCAAGAGTCGTTCAATCTCTTCATTTATCTTATGGGCCACCTCAGTTGTCATTCACCTAGGCGGCTACTTGTGTGGCCGATATCCTTCTTTTATTGGCAGCCTATGCTTGACAAACTGATGTAGGGAGGACGGGATACATGCAAAAGAATGAATCGAGTCCCTGCCCAATTAAAGCATTATATCTTGATAATGTATCGACCGCAAAAAATGGTGCCAACACTGCCTTAGTTCCAACAATTAGATCAACCAGCAAAACACTGTGAGTATTCGTGACATGACTGGCAAAATTACCGACAATCGCCTATGATGGAATCAAGTCAATCGCGATCTTCGCTAATTTAGACATCATTCTCAATGGCAAGAGGTTAACATCAGCCCTATTGTCGATCAAAATCCTGGTGACGGGGCACCCTTCGAGGTGAGCTGATATGTACAACGGCTTGAGGTGTTGCATCATGCCATGGGTGGGTCTCTCTATGACCACCCTTTCGGATGTAGCCCATGCCTCTACTATGATGGTGTTAACATGAGGGACTTCGTCGGCCTTGGATTCATTTTATCATCTTCTTCGAATGGGAAAGAAGCATGATGTATTATTATCAGGGGGAGTATATTCTTTTATATCCCCCGTCATTCTGTTTGGCTCGGCTGACCTGACCTAGAAACTTGAAGGCAACGTGAAGACCATGTTGCAATAGAACATGACTGGTGGCAATGTCCCATACATAATTCCACCAATTAGACATTGCCCCCTTAGTGTTTCATCGCTCACTTTCGTTTTGTGATTTTTTATATGATCAATACCTCCATCGGCCACAAGGTCAGCCAAGGCGTCTGTTGGTGAGACAATTTTCAGTGCCTCAACGGTCGATGTCAATTCATTAGCTAACCATTCATCCACTTAGAAGCACTCATCGCTGAGGTAGTCTGATAAGTTACCATAATTGTCTTCCTCCTTAGGACTCGATCATTGGAATCCTGGTTTTGTAACGCAAGAGAAAGTATTACTCCTCTCCTACTGTGTTTACAACCACCTAACCTTCGGGCACGAGGATCCTCCAGAAAGGCCTAGGTTGAGTTATTTCTGACTAAGGGAGTTTTGCTACTTCTTTTGATTTTCTTCTTAATGTGGCTTGATGCCTTTTCCATTGATGCTTTTGAGTCCCGGTTAGCGCCTCCGTTACCGATGGAAATTTTGGATGTGTAACTCACTTCCATATTCCTTCTCAAGTTGTTGGGGGGTTGGCCATCCTTTGGTTCGGTGGTTCAACTCGCTGGTGACAGTCGGGAGAGCCATCTGTTATGGTCGGTGCTAGTGGTTCCCTCTGACTGGCCTAGAAGCCATGTAACGACCTCTCCATCTTAGTTCGGGAGGATCCCCCACCCAGGAATAGTTCTTCGAGCACATCGGTCATAATGTTGGGAGCCTTGACCAGCCCGTTGAACGGTGTTCGATCGATTATTATTCAAATGAGAGGGCCAACATCGACCTTGTACTAGTCATTGTGATACCTCTCCTTGATTACTCGGGTTGAGGTTGACCTTCAACCACGGTTAATTCCTCATATTAGTCGTGGCCATATTGACCTCAAGGTTGGATGGGAACAGATCTGTATCGATCAACATGGCTTCATCACCTTTCTCAGGAAACTTCAGCAATCCGCGATCGATGTGATCATGTATAACGTTCTTGAACACAACGCATTTATTAGTTGAATATGACCGAGTTTCGTGCCATTTGCAATATTTGGTCTTTTGCAATTCGTCAGCCAAGGGTATCTTATGATTCATGGGAATTTTGATAAATTTTCCAACCAACAAAATTTAAATATTTCTTCAGCTTTCGTAATGTCAACAGTGTAGATCTTTTGAGCTTTATGTGCAGTCGTTGCGGTCGATTCCGCTTTGACCAATGCAGAACATACTAGTGGCTTCTTAGCCACCACTTTGGCAATTGCGACCTCATAATTCGGGCCATTGTAATACATCCCTAATAACAAGTTCTTTTGGCTGGTTCCTTCTTGCAGGAGTTCTTTATACCAAGAGACCTTTTTGGTTAGGTCATATAAATCTATGAACTCTGTGCATATAAACTTCTTATGCAATTTATACTTAGAGGTGGGCATCGGTCCTGTTAGGATCGGATCCGGGCCAACCCGATCAGAACCGAAATACCACTGGGCTTACCCGAATCCGAACAGATCCGTTACCGGATCTGCACCACCTGAATCGGACAGATCCGAAGGATGGATTGGCTGATCCGATCAGTGCCCGACTCGGCTTTCCGAATGGGCTAGGTTCCGATCGGTCCAGATGTAAGTTCTCAAGTATCAACTGTGTATTATTGGAGTGGATGTGTATCAAGCGTCATACAAAGCCAGAGTACCATACAGAAAGGGTATAAAGGCGGTTTTACTTTTCAATCTCTGTCTCTCTCTCTCTCCTCCTTTCCTTTCCTGGTATTTTTCTTTTCTTTCTACCTCAAATGGAGCTCACGATTCCTCAGTCGATCGGACTCCATCGATACGACTCTCTCTCTCTCTCTCTCTCTCTCTCTCTCTCTCTCTCTCTCTCTCTCTCTCTCTCTCTCTCTCTCTCAATCTCTCAATTGTAATGGTGCGGAAGCACTCATCCTTTAAAAAAAAAATTTACCTTTTCAACTTAGTTTCTGATCCAGGTCATTTGGGTGCGAGAGATTGATGGCTGAAATGATTTTTATTTTTATTTTTTTGATATTTTTTTTGGATCGGATCCAATCGGATCTGGTCTGGTCGGATTAGGCCTAATCCGAATCCGAGCCGAAAAGAATTCGGATCTGGATGGTGCTACCCGATCAGCACCGATCCAGACCGTCGGTTCTGTTCTGATCGGGTAGGATCGGGTCTGATCGGGTCGGATCCATCGGATCGAGTCTATTTTGCCCACCTCTATTTATACTCATGCCCATCTTACGCAAGTTGCACAAATTCGGCTTCAGTCATGACAATCTTATAGCAGCTCTTTTCCCGTTTAAACCATGTGATATAACTCTCACATCTCTCTGGGTAATTGTCGAAAACGGATGAGATAAGCCATAGTGATTTCTCTATTCTTAGAGAAGAATCGAGTGTGGAACTTTTCTTCCATTTCTTGTCAAGTGTGTACTAAATCTGCCAATCTGTTCGAATACCATATGAAGGTTGTCGCAATCAGCAAATGACCAAACAACTGTAATTTGTGATAATCATTATTGGCCAATTCTCTGCATTGCATTGTAAATCAAATCAGCCAACGTGCTCGACAGTCGACTGACAGGGCTCACCCGAAAATAAGGCAAATCTGGTCGATAGTTCATATATCCATTCGAGGTATGGTTTATGATATATCGGGATAGTGTTGCAGCCGAGCACTTAACCAACAACTTCTTGGACGATTTGCATAATCAAGTCATGATCCATCCGCTAAGGTTCTAAGACTGGTGGATGGTCGGGGCCAAATCGGTTCAAATTATCATGGAATCTGAGGAATTGTTGGGGATTGAATCTTCTTGGCAATCCTTGATTCCAATTCTCAGGTATAAAGTTCATATCCTCTCGCTCTGGTCGCCTAGCTTCCACAGGAGGAGGAACATTTCTCATCTACTAGACTGGGACCGGTGATAAATTTCGTTGCGGAGGCGGCATGGATGATAACGGAGCTGCATTACCGATAGAACTTCCATCGACATTGTATTGCATTACCAATGTGTTCGCTCGGTCATCATAGACATCATTCGATGCATCGCCTCAGTCTGGCTGACCATATATTGATTAGTATTTTCAGCCTGAATACGAAATTTCTCTCCTTGGGCTCTTCGATACTCTTGTACAAGCTGAATGCTCAGTTATGCATCTCGCAGTACAACAACTATTTCGTCTGAAAGAACAATCTGAAAGGTCAATGCCCCTCCCTGATCCCCAGTAACAGGCGTTGGACTATTGTTTAAATTCAATACCTCCGGGGCTGCTGGAACTGGAACATCCTCATCTGGAGGTGGTGCGATTGGCATAGAGGGATCGATCCCAACAATGCGAGCATTTCTTGTATTCATAATTGGCAATATTACGCCGGTTAATTAAAGATAGGGTCCCACCGTGAGTTCCAAAATTGTTGCGTTGTTCTATTTTTGGTTGTGTGCGAGCATCCCAGAATTGAAATTGGGGCTTCAATACAAACCAAACAACTATGATCCCAAGCGCTAAGATGGCAGAGACAGTGTATGATCGAGATCTGATGAGATCGATTGCCTATTCAACCACTCACTCAAAGTGTAAGCAGGATCAGGCAATATTCAGAGGGTGGGGTTCGTCCTCTGATGATAGGTTACACCTTTGCCTTCCATATGAAAGGACTTTTTCAATACAGATAAATGAAAATGAGTAAATGATTCTTACAGTCAATTGCAATGAGCAGCTGTAGAACACCTTTCCGAATAATGAACTAAATCCAACATGCAAGCGCAGACTCAAATTACAACTAAAGATTACTAACTACTTGATTAATGTTACAGATTACACTACGGATGGCAACCATTTGCCACTACTTGATTCCCTTTGTTTCTCCCTTTGTCATCTGTCCTGTAACCATTTCTTCACGATTGCTTCTTCATCAACTACTTAGACATTGACGTGATACTGTTTGATACATTCTAGCTGTTGTTTGCTAAGAAATCTTTTCAAATTTCCAAATACGCCATGCAGATTTTATATAAATCACACATAATATGCTCTTATTGGCTCTTAAGAGGAATGAAGATAATGAGGATGAACACAAACACATCCTTAACAATGTTTACTTCATATATATATAAAAGTTGGCAAAAATACCTTCGACAATATATGTAAGTTATGAAAATAAGTATGAATACAATTATAGGCAATTACGCTTTATTCAACAGATGATGTTTGCAGCAAACAGCCATCTTTGCAAAAGGATTGTGGGACTATTTCTTCAAATTATTTTGGAGTTTCCTGGGTATTGCCCAAGTTTTCTCATTGATGTGGCATGGCGGGGTGTTGGCAAAAGTAGGAAAAACTTTTGGCAACTAAGCTTCTAGCGGGCTTTCCGGTTATATGGTTAAAAAGAAATAACCCATGTTTCAGGTTTAGAGGTTTTTAACTGGGCTAAATCTTTTGTCATGTAATGGCCGGTAGCGGCAAAGGTGATCGATCAGTTACCGGGTTTGCTGGTGAGAATTGCAATTTTATTTTATTTTTCTTTTGTTTGTTTTTTTGTATATTTTTGGCTTTGGCCTGTTTAGTTATACAACTATCAATGTTCAAAAAAACCAAAAAGCCATCTTTTATCCCATATGCAGAGTTTTATACACAAGGGAACCTTGCAGGGGTCAGTTATGACAAAAACGCATCACCCATGCAAAAAGACTGGTACTCCCCCTGCATATTCAAAGGGTCATGCCCAATATTATAGTAAAAACACGGATAGTTTTAACATTTCGCCAACACCCAAATCTCACTCCGTAAGAGATGGTGGTGGTAAATATCATAATACCATTGGAAAGACAGGAATGGCATTAAGTTATAATTGATGGATGTAGCTTCCAACCTGCGCTGCCATTTTTCTCAAAAGAAAACTCATAGGGGATTCTGCAGCATCCTTTCAACACGGGTCTTTAGTCAAAACAGGTAACTAACAAGTGCTCTTGGCCTCCTCGAAGTAACTGCAAGCACCTCCACTTGTTGGCCTAAAACAACATTTCCATAAAAGAAAACATGTTAACCTCTTGCAGGAAGAAAAAACAGCTTAGAGACAAAATAATAGAACATAACATTCACATGAAAGAAGCCATTTTACATGACCTTTTACTTCAGGCTGGCAACCAAAGAAGAAGAAGAAAGAAAAAGTAAAAAAGGATTTGGCAGACTTGGCAATTGGGTTTGTAGAAAATTAAGGGAGTGTTTGGATGTACCAAAAATCGGGACTGGTTTTAATTTTTCTTGTTAAGACCTATTCACTAGGTGTTGGGTATGTATGATAGAAAATCTGGTGGGTGTTCGAGTTACTATTTTCCCGCAACCCAAATCTCAACTTAAGTCAGAAACACAATTGGTTTTTGTGGAGTGGATTCCATCCGCCGCCATAGGATATCCAAACATTACCATAAGATATCTAGATCTTAAAATGATAGGAACCTGACTCCAATAATTTATTATTATTATTATTATTTATTTATTTTAATGAACTGGCTTAATAAATTCATTCGTAAACCCCCACCATAACCTAAGGCAGTTGCACCACCAAAACCTAAAGAAAAATTCATATAAAACGGAAGTCACTCAGGATTTACTGTAGCATGTTGAGACTTCAACAGATGATAAAGTGGGAGATAGATCAACTTCAAAAGGACCATGGGCATAGGGAAGAACACTACCAGAGCGCCTTTTATAAGAATTGAAATGCAAGCTCACCACATGCCTTTCATGCTAAAGATCGCACTCTCTGACACCCACTAAACTATGTAACTTGCACAAGAATACATTTGGATGCAGGCATGTGTCAATCTCAGACATTGATACGGGGTGTCAAACAATAGTGGCTTTTAGAAATTGGATACATAACCAACCTTTCCGTACAAATATTTAAATAATAGAGCATTATATTTTAATTATTCGTTTGTTGTTAGTCCCATACTTAAATAAATTTATGTAAAATAGGCCAAGTAAAGAGAGCTAAACACATAGCAATGGGTTGAGTTATGGTCCATAACACTCCCCCTCAAGCTGAAGCATATATGTCACTAATGCCCAGCTTAACAGTGATGTTTAACAGTGACACAATCTAGGAGAGGATGACTAAGAGCTATAGTAAACATATCTACCAGTTGATCCTGTGATTTGATAAATGGCATACAAACTTACTTGCTGGTAACCTACTCCCTGATAAAGTGACAATCGACCTCGATATGCTTGGTTCTTTCATAATAAAGAGGGATTGCTAGAAATGTGGGAAGCTACTTGATTATCACAATACAACTTCATAGGATTATCCACCACAAATCCAAGTTTGCCCATTAATGTTTTCAGCCACATGAGCTCACATGTTGCATAAGCCATACCCCTATACTTCACTTCAACACTTGAACGAGCCACCATAATCTGGTTTTTTACTCTTCCAGGTGACAAGGGTACTCCCTACAAAAGTAGGGTAGCCAGTAGCCGACCACCTATCAAATGGAGAGCCTTGCCCAATATGCATCTAAATATCCTTCTACATGAAGATGACCATTCCTGTTATATAGGATAACGTGGCCAGGCACTTCCTTCAAATACTTGAGGATACGAAACACCCCATCCATATGAGTTCGAGGAGCTTGTATGAACTAGCTAACCACACTTACTGAATATTTGATATCGAATCAAGTGATGGTTAAATAATTTTTCTCACCAGACGGCAATATCTAGCTGGATGATTAAACAATTCCCGTTGATCCACACCTAACTTTTGACTTGTATCCATAGGACTTTTAGAGGACTTAGCTCCCAGAAGACCTATCTCCTCCAATAGATCCATCAAATATTTTCATTATGACAGATTTATTCCCAACTTGGATTGCAACTTCAATGCCTAAGTACCGAAGACAACTTAAGTCCTTCGTATAGTGTTTCTACAAAAAACTCTTCAGCTTTCAATTCTTGAATGGTCACTACCCAGGATAACAATATCGCCCACATACACTACTAACACGATAGTGCCTGCCTCACTCTTCCTTACAAACATAGAATGATCTACCTGGCCACGCTTCATCCCAAATGCAAGCACCACTTTACTAACTTGTCAAACCAAGCTTTTTGAGACTTTCAAACCACATATAGATTTTTATGGTAGCATAGCTTGTTTGACTCCCCCTGAGCAACAAATCCAGGTGGTTGCTCCATATATACTTCTTCAACCAAATCGTCATGAAGAAATGCATTTATCACATGAAGTTGATATAGAGGCCAGTCTAAATCTGCAACAATAGACACAATCACACGTACAGAATTAAGCTTCGCAACTAGGGAGAAAGTTTCTAATAGTCAACACCGAAAGCCTGAGAATATCCCTTCGCAACCGACAATGCTTTCAATCAGTCAACTAAACTATTAGGGTGATGCTTCATTGTATACACCCATTTGCACCCCCACAACATGCTTTCTAGTTGGGAGATCAACTAATATCTAAGTTTGATTTTGACGAAGTGCAGAATTTCTTCTTCCATAACTCATGCCACCCTTTACACTTCAAACCTTCTTGGAAAAAACGAGGGACAGACACATACGACAAAGACAAAGCAAACTGACAGAATGACGGAGAAACCAATAAATGAAATGAAGTCAGAATTAGGATGTTAAGTATACGAACGTGTTCCCTTACAAAGAGAAATAGGTAAATTACCTTCATCAGGAGTTGTAGAGAGGGACTTTGAAGGGTGAGGATCTGCTGACAGATTGGGAGGATTGGTCGAAGGCGTGCTTGAATGTACTCCCTCTTCATGCTTAGAATGTTTGGAATAAACTTGTAAAGGTTTATTTGTATGTTGCACAAGTATCTCTCCAACACTAGTAGAAAGATCTGGTACAACAGGTATAGTAGTGGTATTCTCTTTTAAGTTGTAAAGACTTTTCTCCATTACAGAAATATGAAGCTTGTTAAAAAAAATGTGACATCGGCTAACACATCTTCTACGGGAAACAGGATTATACAAGAATACCCAAGAAAGATACATTTGATCGCCCTAGCTTCAAACTTGTCATGAACATGATCAAGGTGATGTACAAAGAACACAGTCAAGTACTTTTAGAGGGACAAAAAAGGTAGGGATGTGAAGACATGATGTAGGAGAATTAACCATTTGCTCTAAAAGCTCGAACTGTTAGAGTATGGCGAATTAATCCTTTTATCTCATAGCCCAGGCCCCACATCTCATGGGTTTTAGGACCTCGGCCGAACCCCCTTCGTGGGCCCCAAATCACATGGGCCGCCCACCCCGAGTGTGTCCCCGCATCCCACGGGCTACCCCACTCGAGCCCGGTGTAAAATGCGCATTAATCACCACTGGCGAGGAGTCTCGAACACGAGACCTCCTCCGTGGGCCGCACCCACCCCGAGTGTGCCCCTGCATCCCACAAGCGACCCCAGTCGAGCCCAGTGTGAAAATGCCCCTGCATTAATCACCCCCGGTGAGGAGTCTCGAACCCGATACCTCCCGCTCTGATACTAATTTGATGTAGGACAATTAACCATTTGCTCTAAAAGTTCAAGCTTTTAGAGCAAGTGGTTAATTGCCATGCATTAAGCCTGTGGGATGCGGGGACACACTCAGGGTGGGCGGCCCATGTGATTTAGGGCCTACAAAGGGGGTTCGGCCAAGGTCCTAACCCATGCAATGTGGGGCCTGGGCTATGAGATAAAGGGATTAATTCGCCATACTCTAACAGTTCGAGCTTTTAGAGCAAGTGGTTAATTGTCCTGCATCAAATTGGTATCAGAGAGGGAGGTCTCGGGTTCGAGACTCCTCACCGGGGGTGATTAATGCAGGGGCATTTTCACACTGGGCTCGAGTGGGGTCGCTTGTGGGATGCAGGGGCACACTCGGGGTGGGTGCAGCCCACAGAGGAGGTCTCGTGTTCGAGACTCCTCACCAGGGGTGATTAATGCGCATTTCACACCGGGCTCGAGTGGAGTAGCCCATGGGATGCGGGGATACACTCGGGGTGGACAACCCATGTGATTTGGGGCCCACGAGTGGGCTCAAGTGGGGTCGCTTGTGGGAAGCAGGGGCACACTTGGGGTGGGTGCGGCCCATGGAGGTCTCGTGTTCGAGACTCCTCACCAAGGGTGATTAATGCGCATTTCACACCGGGCTTGAGTGGGATAGCCCGTGGGATGCGGGGACACACTCGGGGTGGGCGGCCCATGTGATTTGGAGCCCACAAAGGGGGTTCGGCCGAAGTCCTAAAAACCCATGAGATGTTGGGCCTGGGCTATGAGATAAAGGGATTAATTCGCGATACTCTAACAGTTCGAGCTTTTAGAGCAAGTGGTTAATTGTCCTGCATCAAATTGGTATCAAAGCGGGAGGTCTCGGGTTCGAGACTCCTCACGGGGGGTGATTAATGCAGGGGCATTTTCACACTAGGCTCAAGTCGGGTCACTTGTGGGATGCAGGGGCACACTTGGGGTGGGTGCGGCCCATGGAGAAGGTCTCGTGTTCGAGACTCCTCACCAGGGGTGATTAATGCGCATTTCACACCGGGCTTGAGTGAGGTAGCCCGTGGGATGCGGGGACACACTCGGGGTGGGCGGCCCATATGATTTAGGGCCCACAAAGGGGGTTCGGGCGAGGTCCTAAAAACCCATGAGATATGGGGCCTGGGCTATGAGATAAGGGATTAATTCGTCATACTCTAATAGTTCAAGCTTCTAGAGCAAGTGGTTAATTGTCCTGCATCAAATTGGTATCAGAGCGGGAGGTCTCGGGTTCGAGACTCCTCACCGGAGGTGCTTAATGCAGGGGCATTTTCACACTGGGCTCAACTGGGGTCGCTTGTGGGATGCAGGGGCACACTTGGGGTGGGTGCAGCCCATGGAGGAGGTCTCGTGTTCTAGACTCCTCGCCAGGGGTGATTAATGCGCATTTCACACCGGGGCTTGAGTGGGGTAGCCCGTGGGATGCGGGGTCACACTCGGGGTGGGCGGCCCATGTGATTTGGGGTCCACGAAGGGGGTTCGGCTGAGGTCCTAACCCATGAGATGTGGGGCCTAGGCTATGAGATAAAAAGATTAATTCGCCATATTCTAACAGTTCGAGCTTTTAGAGCTAGTGGTTAATTGTCCTGCTTCAAATTGGTATCAGAGCGGGAGGTCTCGTGTTCGAGACTCCTCACCGGAGGTGATTAATGCAGGGGCATTTTCACACTGAGCATTTTCACATCTCATGGGTTAGGACCTCGGCCGAACCCCCTTCATGGGCCCCAAATCACATGGGCCGCCCACCCCGAGTGTGTTCCCGTGTCCCACGGGCTACCCCACTCGAGCCCGGTGTGAAATGCGCCTTACTCACCCCTAGTAAGGAGTCTCGAACACGAGACCTCCCCCGTGGGCCCCAAATCGCATGGGTCACCCACCCCGAGTGTGCCCCTGCATCCAACAGACGACCCCACTCGAGCCCAGTGTGAAAATGCCCCTGCATTAGGACACAAAATAGAAAGAGGGGATTTTCTATATAAGACAAATGAAGGCATCCTATTTATCAAGTAGCATGCAGCTAAAATTGCATCACTCCAAAAAATTTTAGGAACATTCATTTTTAACAAAAATGCCCTAACAACTTCAAGCAGGTGACAGTTCTTATGCTCGGCTACCCCATTTTGCTGTGGTATGTGTGTACATGATGTTTGATGAATGATGCTATGAAATGAAAGACATAAACTAAAATCATTGAATATATATTCTCTCATTAGAATGTAGAACACACACCTTAGAATTAAATTATATTTGGGTTTCCTTATGAAATTCTTTAAAATAAGAAAACACCTTTGATTTATTTTTCATCAAATATAACCAAGTCATTATTAAGTAATCATCCGCGAATATAACAAAGTACTTGAAGGTCGACAAACTAGTAAAATGAATTGGACCCCAAATATCTAAATGAACTAAATAAAAAGCTTTATCACTGCTTTTGTCAACACGAGGAAGAAAGGACACTTTATGGTGTTTGCTCAACTCAAAAGTCTCACATTGCAACTCAGAAATATGTGTCAATGACGGAACTAGACGTTTTAAACTACTTATAGGTCAGTGACCAAGCTTGGAATGCCACTGATGTGGAGAGATTTTTGCTTGCATAGCAACTTTAGTTAATCCATAATCAAGATAATAGAGTCCATTTGCTTCACGCTTACCACCAATCATCCTCCTGTCTTTAGATCTTGAAATTGACAATAAAAAAGAACGTGACAGGACAATTTAGGGACTTGATCAGTTTACGCGCTGATAATAAACTTAAAAAGAAATTTCAAATTGTAAGGTACTGACATTAGTGAAAGTGATCGTATAAGATGGCCACTGTCCAACCCAGATACATGGGTTGATGTACCGTCTACTATAGTGACAAAAGAAATAGGTGACGATTTGACTAACTGAGATAATGCATTTTGTTTACCAGTTATGCGATCAGAAGCAATTGAATCGATGACCCCGGGGATACTGTCACTTGACCTAATAAGACATTGTATCTAACTGAGCAAAAGCTGTTGAAGAGGATGATGTGAGAGTGGAACGATCCTTTGAAAGTCTAGCATATTCCTTCTTGAATAAACTAACCGTCTCACTGAAGTACTCAGCTTGGAGACAGAGGTAATAAGCTTAGGAGCATAACCTTCAGTACCACCATCAGAGGATTGAACTTGATTTACTCAAGCAGGTTTGCCCACAAGATCCCAACACGTATCAACTGTGTGGTTACTAAGACCACAATGAGTGCACTGTCAATTACCCAAACCACGACCACAGCTACTATTAAAATATGTACTGCAACCTCCCTAGTTATTTCTTCCTCCCCTCCAATCTCTGCCACCAACTTGGCCACCATTTCCACAACCTCAACTTCCTCAATCAACTCTGCCAGATAGAAATAAGGGCTGAACAATTTGAAGGAGACAAACTTTGTATACTAACTACATACTGAATACGAGCAAATGTCAAATATAAGGAATCTCTCTACCTCCAAGAATTTGCGCTTGGACAAGCTCAAAATTAAGACAAAGTCTAGAGAGGAATTTAGCAACACGAAATTCATCTCCTTATTGTCTCATAGTATCATAATCAATGGTGAAAAGATGGTATACATTTAATTCTTACCACATGCCTCTCAGGACTAAATGGTATTCGCCAATGCTCGTCTCCTTGTTGTATGACAAATATGTTTCAAAACAACTCAACAATTCATGTTAACTTCTTTTCACCAAAATGCATGTCTATTAGATTTTCGCACACCTCCTTCGCAGTTTTGGAAAAGATAATATTTATGTTGACTTGAGGCTCCATACTATTCCAATGTTCAGCTTCTTTGAATCGGACCCATAAATTTGGCCAACTTCTATCCATTACAATGGATTAAGGTGAGAGTGCATTACGCACCTTCACGAACCAGGAGTACGCAACCCACCATACGGTGGGATGAGAGATTTGTATAGATCAGGCCCCCAACGATCTTAGATCTCCACCTCCAACAAAAGGAAAGAAGAAATAGGAGAGAAGACGACGTAATAGATGAACCTTCATGAACCAGGAGTATGCAACCCACCATACGGTGGGATGAGAGACTTGTATAGATCAGCCGCCCCCCCCCCCCCCCCCCCCCCCCAAACGATCTTAGATCTCCACCTCCAACAAAAGGAAAGAAGAAATAGGAGAGAAGACAACATAATAGATGAGCCTTCACGAACCAGGAGTACGCAACCCACCATACAGTGGGATGAGAGATTTGTATAGATCAGCCCCCCAACGATCTTAGATCTCCACCTCCAACAAAAAGAAAGAAGAAATAGGATAGAAGACGACGTAATAGATGAAGAAGGAACCAAAAGTAGATCATGTAGGCTCTGATACCATGGGTGCTTGGATGAGGGGAGAGAGAGAGAGAGAGAGAGAGAGAGAGAGAGAGAGAGAGAGAGAGAGAGAGAGAGACCCATACCTTGATTAACCTTCCGTATGCTTCATTTCTGATGTTGGCATACCTGAAATGGACTAGATCGGGGAGCTTCGATCGCAACCCTATTTTTTTAGTACCCCTAATCACTTGAAACCTATACCTTAGCGACCATGCAATTCCAACGACACACAGCATGCCCCATTGCAACAGCCGGATTGAAAGTTGTGCGCCCCCATCAGAATCAACGCATGGCACACATCGTACATGTGCGCACGTGTGGCCCACTTGGTATGAAATATTAGGAATAGTATTCCCTTAAAGAAGAGTAAAAAAAGGTCAAGCCTGCAGTAACTCAACCATCGCTATCAACCTACCGAAGCCCCCCCCCCCCCCCCCCCCCCCCCCCCCCCCTTTTTAAAGACAGTCATATCATCCTCGCCCATTTAACGATCCGCTCCATCCATCTCACTCACCGTCCCCACTGCACCCTTGTAAGAAAGAAACTAGCGTGAGAAGAAAAGAAGGAAAACAGAGAAGAGAGAGAGAGAGAGAGAGATTAAGGGAGGGAATTGAGTGAGAAATAGAGGTAAGGGAGAACGAGAGGCGATCCCAACCTTTCATATGCACCCTATCTCCAATCAACCGTTGAAGTGAGTGCACAAGTCATTTACCTACTTATCTTGATATCGGGCCCAACAAATGGACCCCATCTTGATGTATTTGATGCATATCCATGCCATCCATCTATTTTGCAAGGAGGTGGGACCCACCTATCCACCCTGTCGGCGTCGACAGCGTGCAGTCCACCTTGATGTGTGTATTGTACATGCATGTGGATCCCATAGTGGTGGGGGACCCACCTTGCCTCATTTCATTGTCGCTTTTCCGTTTCTTTTTTTATTTCAGATGGGACCCACAAGTGGGCCACAAACTAGGAAGCATGCATCCGCACGCTGTCTAGCATGTGGACCATGTTGTGAGGCCCACCATGTGTTTAATTGCAATCCAAGATGTTAATAAGGTCAGGAAGACCTAGATGAAGGAAAAATATAAAGATTAGGGTGATCCAAATGGGCTCACCATGAACTGGTTAGACTGATGGATGGAGTGGATTGTCCAGGCGTGGACCCCACATCATGGAAATCAAAAAGTTAAATAAAAAAAAAAAAAAGAGAGTTAGCGTCTGGACGCTGGCGTCAAGGACACTACATGAATTCCACGTGAGTAGGCCACCACTCGTGAGAGCCACCATGATGTATGTGTTTCATCCATACCGTCCATCTATTTCTCTAGATCTTTTTATGGTTGGAGCCCAAAAATGAGGCAGATTCTAATCTTAGGTGATCCGCACTACATGAAACGGTGGGGATAGTGATGTCCACCATTGGAACCTTTCTAGGGCCATCATGATGTTTATTTTTCATCTAAACCTACTGCTTTGAGAGCTCTTTGGGCCCAGCATGAGCTAGCTAACCTCATGGACGGACTAGATCTTCCACATGGACTGCACCTATGTAGGGGTGTACACAAACTGAGCTAGCTCGGTTAGCTCGCTCGACTCGACTCGAAAAAGCTCGATTCGACTCGGTTCGAAGCTGAGTCGAGCTGATTTTTTGAGCTCGAAAATGAGTTCGAGCCGAGTTCGAGCAGGCCCCAACTCGACTCAACTCGGATCGAATCCAGCTCGAATCAAACTCGGATCGAACCAGTTCGATGACTCGATTACTTTGCCATTGATGTTGCTC
This sequence comes from Magnolia officinalis, assembly GCA_021015155.1. Taxonomy (NCBI): domain Eukaryota; kingdom Viridiplantae; phylum Streptophyta; class Magnoliopsida; order Magnoliales; family Magnoliaceae; genus Magnolia; species Magnolia officinalis. The sequence goes on from JAJHSJ010000006.1 coordinate 31,651,635, forward strand.
ACCAAGTGTTTGATAAAGTGACTCAACGAAGTGTGGCTGGTGGCAAGGAAGGTATGTACATGAAACAAATACCCTTTTTTTCTTGGTTTTTCTTGGTTTTTATGTTGCTTAGGTGTTTAATAAAATACCTGTAAAACCATTGCTTTTGTTTCACATACAGAGGGATTTTGAAGGTGCAGTCCAGGTGTTTATGGAAATGCCTCAATGGCGACCTCGGCTCGATCTTGACTCGAACTCGGCCCGAGCTGCTAACTGAACCGAGCCAAGCTGGCTAGTCAGGCTCGAGGACCGAGCCGAGCCGAGTTCGAGCTGAGGTCAGCCAGTGGCCGAGCCAAGTCGAGCTGAGGCCAGCTCGACTCGGTTCGACTCGATGTACACCCCTACACCTATGTATTAAAAAAAAAAATAATAACGGGGTTAACGTCAAAGACGTTGTCTGCATCAGTGACGCCACCCACAGCGTGGGAGTGGGGCTCCCATTCATGGGACCCACCTTGAGGTTTGTGTTGAATCCAAACTATCCATCTGTTTCACCAGCTTTTTTTAACACGAGGGCCCAAAAATAAATCAAATCGAGATCTCAGGTGGACCACACCATAGAAAATGGTTGCACACCCAACAATAAAACATTCCTAGGCCCCACCAAGATGTTTATTTACCATCTAAACTCTTTATAAGGTCACACGTGGACCTAGAATGAAAGGAAGACACATAATAGCTTGGTCCCAGACCTCTGTGGACCCGCCTCTCCAAAACAATGGAGATGGGAACACTTGTTGTTGTAATCTTCCCAAGGAGTTGGACCCACCTGTTGGATGCATTCGGTCTGTCCATTTTACATTCCATGGTAGGAAAAGACACCAGATGTGAGGCAGATCCAATTCTAGGTGGGCCCCACCATAGATCAGAGGTGTTTGAACACCGCCCATCTAATGGAACCACTGTGATGTATGTATTTTATTTGCACCGTCCACATGGTGGTTGGGACTGACATGATGTGTCCGTTTTACCCACACCATTCATCCATGTTGTTAGTACTCTGTTGGGTACGAGCCCCAAGGCGAGGTAGACCCAAAGCTCAAGTGGACCATGCGACAACAGTGATGATTGAAACTACCTATCATTGAAAACTTCTTGAAACCATTGTGATGGCTATTTGCCATCAACCTGTTGATATATGGTCAGAGACTCCTATCTAAAGAGAGAATACAAATATCATCTTAGCCTATGGCTTTTGTGGGCCCCACCACTGAAAGCAGTGGGGATGAAATATCCATCGTTGAACTTCCCTGGTCCACCGTAACGTCGATCAGAATCCACCCAGTCCTTCCATTTTGTCTAAACCTTAGACCTAGGACTGCAACATGTATAATTTCAAGTAGACCCTATCGTTGACACCTGTTGATGAAATACCCCAGGGCCCACCATCTCAACATGGGACAAATTTTAATCCTACGTGGGCCCCACCACAGGGAACTGTGGAACCTTCTTTTGGGCCCACAAAGATGTCTGTGACAAATCCACTCTGTCCGCCTGTCTTGCACAGACCCTAGGCCCGCCTTGATTTATGTAGTTCATCCTAACCATCAATACATTTTCCAAATATTTTTTTCTAAAAATAAAGCAAGACCCCAATCCTAGTGGTTGCATATTAACAAACATTGGGGTAATGACTCCACCATTGAAACCATCCTAGAGTCGTACCAAGGCAATTAATGCCACCTAACCTGCCATCTAAAGGTCATACAGACCTGAACGGAGTGAAAACACAAAACAGGTGGCCCACTTCATGGAACCTACCCTGTTATAAGTATACTATCCAAGTAATCCAACCAATTCTCCAGATTATTTTGGGACATGACACTCACCTTGATGTATATGATTTATCCATACTATACATTTGTCTTACTAGCCCATTTTCTGTGCACGAGCCCAAGTGTAGGACCAATGCAAGTCTCAAGTGGGCAATGTCACATGGACATTTAAATTTCTAGTAGGGCCACCATTCGGGTCCTCCCATTTTCTTTATATTGAACCATTTAAGGAAGATTATCACGTGTATTGTGCACCCTAGATTGTATACATGAATGAGAACATGTGTATATGTGCCACGATTGGTAACATGCTAGTATACCTAGCCTGATAAGATCGACACTGATAATATGCTTAGTGTAATGAATACCATGCCCATTCATATGCTCATACGCATCATGTATGCCTGACTATGAATGTGAATGTATCATAGCATACACCTGGCCATAGGCTACGTTTGATACTCATATCATGGATTAGATTGCATGATGCAAGGCAAACCTACAGTATATGCCTCACAACCCTTTGGGAAACCATACGAGATAGGGTCACCCGCATGATTATCATATGACTTGATACATGATTTGAATAGTATGATTCATGCATGAAGTATTATGTATGACACGTTGCATCTACTCCCTAAACACATCAGGGATGTATTCCCACAGTCTGGATATTGCTAGCGAATGAGTTATGGACACCAAAAATTTTGTTACAACATATTGGGCGCTATGGATGTCCAAGGATAAAATCCCTAAACCCTGTGGTACTAGTAAGATGCTCCAACGTCTAAACCGAGTGGATTCATGAGCGCATGAGTGCCAACTACCAGTAGGCCGCGTCTCCCACTATGTCATCGTCGGTTGGGAGGAGGTTCGGCCTCACCTACCCAGAGAGTAGTAGGTGATTGAGGTCATGTCTGACTAGCTTGGAAATGGGTCTATTACTGACGAGCCAGGTGAATATTGGTATATTACCGACAAGGCAAGTAGTGAGGTCTCCTCCCTTTGCACGTCATTGCTTGCGTATTAAATCCTAACAATATTCCAGATGGGAACCAAACTGTCATGTGGATTAGACAACATGAGTGGCATGTTTGTATTGCATAGTTGTATATGACCTTTAGCTCGATGGGCCTTTGCATTACATAGCCTTGGTGGTTGATGGCATTCATGGACTTGGCAGCATAGCTCTTCATCATTTCCACATACTCTGATATTTGCATACTTGTTATATGCACTGCACACGCGTTCTCTAAGCTTGATAGTAAGCTTACGCATGTTGTTTACGTGCAGATTATACTGGACCATAACAGTATTGAGGCAGGAGCACGTGCCTGATCTTTTGGAGTTTTTAGGTATTTCCCTTTCCAGAACTGTACGCAAATCCTTTTATAGTGGATGTTTGTGATGGTAATGTTTGGTTGGTGGTACACTTGTGGTTATACTCCTTTACAAAAAAATAAAAATAAATAAAAACTCCAAAACTGGGTTCCGCCTTATGGGTTCCGTTTATGGGTTCCGTTTCTGGGACTTGGTGTACGGGCGTTGGGTGCCGAAACTGGGGTACTATGGAGGCTGTTAGATCCAAGTTCGGATTACAGCGAATGGGCACCGGAAACTAGATTTGGGGCGTGACAGATAGAGTGCTAAACTTTTGTAAAAATAGGCCAAGTAAAGAGAGCTATGCACATAGTAATGTGTTGAGTTATGGTCCATAACACCCACAATATTCTCCATGAAGCTATTCTAACCTTTCAATTGGTAGCCTGAAAATAGACAGTTAAAAGAAGAAACACAACAAATGCCAAAATCAATGGAGAAAAGGTCAAACGTTGATGGCCAGGATCATCCACTCAAAAATTTTGAAGGCATGGTCCATCCAAGGTAGGCCTATGAGATCAATGTCCTAGTTCATTGAACCACGGGCCACTTGAACAAATGATGAACCAAAGTCCTCTTATGCTTATGGCCCTTAGCAAAATATGCTTGTTGTCATTGTGAGGCCTAACCTTAGTCCCATCTTCCACTAGCCAACGTTTGCAAACAGCTACAATGACTCTATTCCGTATCAGAGTAGACGGGTGGAACCAAATATACATCTCTCCTATCTAAATCAACGGCTAGAAATCCCATTTCTTCTCTTCATGTAGATTATTGCCTTTCCAAGATGTCACTTAGGTTGAAGTCTAAACCTTCTAATGTCCCCAATTCTTCCAGGAATCCTAGCCCCTGTATCTCCAGCTACAACCAACATTTCCATTGCCAAACCGGAACCCACCTATCCAGAGACGGCCTTCCAAGTACTCACCCAAGACCACCGTCACCTCTCTCTCCCCTTACCACGCTTAACACTTTAACTAGTCAAACCCAACCTAATTCCTAGTTCTAGATAAAGGGATCTCTTTGATTTTCTGCAACCTCTAAAAACCTAGTATGCCAGAAAATAGACTCTCACTCATTATTTTAAAACCTCTCAAAGTCCAATGATGCATGGAGTCCAATCCTTCGTAATCGAGTTTAGATATGTATTACATTAGGTGGAAAAGGTGGAAGATAGTTTTGCTAACAAGGAGGTTTGTTAGTACTCCTTTATCTATTTGGCAGACTATGCTAATGTATAGTTTCAACCTTCTTTTCAAATAGTTATTAATTATAAAAGACACATGTATTAACATATTAAGACAAATTTATAGAGCATTTCAGAAAGTATAAAATATAGACATGCCAAGCAAGATACACTTACAATCCGGTCAGCACTTTAATGGTGTCGTAGAATAACCATTGCATAGTTATAACAGGTCCTACAAACATGATCCGAATAGGAAGACTTCTAGTAAACAAATTCACGAGCCCAATGCTCCTCACAGCCTGCAGATATAGAGGAACAATATTTAAATCCATATTTATTAGCTTTTGATCATATAAATTATGCTACCAAAATGTAGAATATGAACCTAAAACTTAAGCTATATGTAGAAATACCTCAGAAATCAGTGGTGGAAGGAATCGATTTCCATAGTTCAACTTTTTTTTTCTTTTTTGTCGTTTTATTTCTTTTTCTTTTTTCTTTTTTTTTTTTTTTTTTTTTCTTTTTTGATAATTTAAACTACTGGTTGAAATTAGTGGAATTGTTGTTTTGGGTGAAAACTGATAACCTGTCAAATTGGGTTTTCTACCATCCCAAACGATTTGTGAGTTCAAATGAAGCAGACACACCACCACATTCATCAATGGTGATTCGGGGGTATGTCCAAACACAGCCTTAGAGAAGAAAAGTTAAGGGGATGGATGTTACCTGCAAGACATTATCAGCCTTCTTATTGTAGAGAGAAGCAACAATGTTGTCCGCAGGATTTGAAATGACAGTACCAATGGCCCCAGCAGCATAGCCAGCTACACATGTCACCCCAAGCTGTTGAGCTCTTGAGCAATCCTCTTTTCTTCTTTGAAGTACATTATGGTATAAAAGGTCTACTGAATGCTCGAATGTTGAGAACATAAGAACTGAAACTGCTCAATAGAATATTTAGGGGCGTTAAAAGGTATAGAAGTTGTCCTGCAAACAGACTACAAAACATCCAATTCGAATGAAAAATTGTGATTGCATTAAAAGAAGAGAGGAGCAAAAGAAACAAGAGTAAATGATAGATGTTTGTAGGCTGACCTCAAAGAATCACAGACTTGCGGACATCTGCAGTGTCCACAACAGCTTAGTATACACCTGCGGTGTACACAGATTTATGTACACCTGTGGAGTACAGTTTTTGTCTAGGATCAGTATTAGGCTTAGATTAGGTCTCTAACCCTTCTTTATCTTTTAGTCTTCTCTTTTAACTCAAATTATCTACCTGTAATCTTTTATATAAATCAACATTAAGAGAGGAGGGGAGATACTAGGTTCCTCATCTCATGTTCTCTTCTTCTAAATCTATCATGGTAACAGAGCTTCTTTGATCCGACCTCTACTTCCTTTTTACTTCTTCCCTGCTTCTTTTACTTCTCCCCAAGCTTCAATTTTGAAAGTCCTTTTCGTCAATCCCTGTTTACCCTGTAAGATGGTGAAAGTGAGCTAAGTTTTCTCCATCACCATCCTACGGATGCATCATTAAATCCACAGGAAGAGATTTCTCCACCGGCCATTCCTCTGGAAGAAAGATCTGCAGCAACTCGAAGCTGCAGATCTCACTAGAGGAGTCTTCTTATATCAAGAAGCATACAGGAATCTAGTTCCGGCATTTTTTTTTGGCACCCAATCTGCACCGTAAACCATCTAAAGTCACCAGATTAGGTCTCTTAGCCAGAACCACTCCAGTGTCATTGGAGTCCCATTCTGGCACCAATTTCATCATGGGATTTGGGTCAGGGACTCTCCAACGTCACCGGAATCAAGAAAAGCAACCTCTATCATCGCCGGAGCCACCAGATCTAAGGCGACAAACCTCTATCATCACCAGATTCAGGCCCAAGAACCTTTGTTGTTGCCAAAATTGCCTCTTGAGCTTCCTATCTCTGCCGATTCTGACATACATCACCGGATCCTCCCTCTGTTGTCGCTGGAGTCACCAGAATCAAGTATAGCAGCCTCTGTTGTTGCTAGAACTGCCTTGTGGGCCTCCCGCTGCTGCCGGATCTGTCATCTATGCCTCCAGAACCACCTGTTGGGGCTGGATCTGACGTCCAGTCCTTCAACAGACACTTGATCCACCTCTAGGACCGCCTGCTGTTGCCGCATTTATCATCGGTACCTCCATTCATCGTCGAATTCACCCACTGGACCACCTGTTCTCTGGGCCGGTTGTTAATGGTGGATCCAACGTACAGTCCTCTATCAGACACTCAATCCAACTCCAAAACCCTCCAACAGTACACATCATCCTTAAGGATTTTTTTTGTTTATATTAATTAGTCTCTAAATGGGAGATAATAAACATACCCAAGGAGCTTCTGGACATATGGATAGCCCTAGACTAGTATTACCATTACTGTGGTAAAACTAGATAGCACAGATTATTTAGAATGGTCCCAGGCAGCTCGGATGAATATTGGACCACGAAAGAAACCGGGATACATTACGGAAACCAAGAAACAATCAAATTCTGATGATCCCACATATGATGAATGGGAAAGTGAAAACTGGCTTGAAATGTCCTGATTGCTAAATTCTATGCAACCAAACATTAGTCATGGACTCTTATCTCCTGAAAACCACAAAGGATGTATGGGATAAAGTTGCTAAGATGTACTCTCACCAAGAAGACTTAGCCCCTATCAACTCCACAAAGATAAACAATGCCAAACAGGAAGATGGAACCGTAGAAGAATACTTTGCTAGCTTGAACAAAAAAAATGGTAAGAAGTGGATAACTATCAAGTAGTAATTCTAAAACTAGAAGATCTGAAATCAAATATGTCAACTCAGAATCTTTGAGTTTCTAGTTGGTCTTCATTTGGATTTCAAACCTCAACACACATATTCTTGGGAAAGAATCTCTTCTTACCCTCAAATCTATATATAAACATACGTGCAGAAGCTAGATGATAGAATGCTTCTCACACCATCCTTCCATAATAGCCAGCCTTGAATACAAACTCCAAAAATACTAAGGGGCAAGGAACTTGATGGGGAAAAGTTGACAAAGATAAGCTCAAATGCACACATCGTGAGAGAGAGAGAGAGAGAGAGAGAGAGAGAGAGAGAGAGAGAGAGAGAGAGAGAGAGAGAGGATATATAAAAGAATATTGTTGGGTCCTTCACCCCCATCTTCAGCCTAAGATTGTCAAAACAAAGGCTTCTACTGATATGAGTATTGTTGAAGATATTTTTGCCCATAGTGACCAGGACCTAAGAGACAAAACATCAGTGAACTACAACAAGTGGCAGCCCTCTAGGCCTCCATCTCCATTGCTAACCAGATGGGCAGTCGGGTACTTCTATAACCGCGAACCACGTCGCTCAAACATCATGGATCATCGATTCAAGAGCATCTGATTATATGATGGATATAACCAATGGATACACTTCCTACTCACCTATCTCCAGCAATATTAGATTGGTTGACGATTCTCTTGTTGAAGCCCTGGGAGATGGAACTTTCCATCTTTCTGATTCCCTATCTATCTCTTTTGTTGTTCGTGTTCCCTCGTTTCCATCTAATCTTCTTTCCTTGAGTTGTCTAACCAAACAACTGAATTGTTGTGTTATTTCTTATCCATCTCATTACGTTATCCAGGATCTAACAATGAAGAATACAATTGGTGGTGGTCGTGAAGATCGAAGGCTCTACCTTCTCAACCGAGAACGATTCAATTCTGCTCATGTTTTAGCTTTTGCAATAGAGAAAAAATGGGGTGACTATCTAGGAAATACTAGTTCCTCATCTCACGTTCTCAAAATCTATTATAGTCAAAGCAGTGTTCGAAATATCAGTATCGTGATACGTATCGCATCCTTGGGATACAAATACATATCGGTTATCGCATGGGATATATCGTTTGTATCGGGTAATTTATCGCACTTTTTGAGAAACGTTGGGGAAATGGTTGAATTTTTCAATCAAACTTCTGGGATTGTTAAAAAAGACCTTAATACACACTTTTAAATCATGACATCTCAAAAAAAAAAAAAAAAAAAGTACACATAATAGGTTTCCTTTATATAAGGTCCTAAGCTATGTGCTGTCGGCTTGAACTAATGCAACTATGTTCAAATTGAATGCATAATATAATTTAGAGTGTATATGATGATCATTTCATCAAACACTCCTAAATACTAAATATTTCAAAAATTAGTCTCAATTGATAGCTAGTTGAATGGAAATTTAAAAAAATAATAATAATATTTTAATAAAAAAAAACTTATTATTTTTAATTAAAAAATGATTTTTATTTTCCGAAAATTAACAAGGAATTAACAAATCAGTAGTTCAACCCTCATACGTGCTTGATTTCATGTTTGGAGTCAATCATTGCAAGCAATTTAGAAAAAATTGGGGAAATTTTAAAATTATCCTAATTTTTCCCAAATCAAACCACCTACACTCCAATTTCGAAATTAGAGTGTATGTGATGATCATTTCATTAAATACTCCTCAATACTTCGAAATTAATTTCAATTGATAACTAGTTGAAGGAAAATTAAAGAAAAAAAAAAACATAGAGAACACGAAGAACCAATGGTATCGAAATTAAAGCTCCAACCCCATGATTTTTCATGCAAAACATGAAGAATCAATGGATTTATAACCATTTGACGCTGATTTAACATAATTTCCAAAAAAAAAAAAAAAAGGAATCAAAAATTGAAAAATGCTCACCGAATCGAACTCGTGAGATATATCAATACTACATGTGCGTTTCATATCGCATACGTGGGATACAAGATATATCGTGGGATATATAGGCCAATATCGTCGATATTTAAAACATGGAGTCAAAGTAGGAGTCCCATTAGGTTAACATGATAGTTAGATTGTCAATCAAGCCTGTATGCTAAAATGTTAGCTAAAGATGGATACTTAGGTCAATGCCTGACACTATGCATGGTGTATAAATTAGTTAAATGTGTACAAAAATAGCAACATAAAGGTAGGATTTTTTTTAAAGAAAGTAAATGCTGCATTTTCTCTTAACTGTAGGGATTAACATGTTGCAAAAGCTAATTTTACCACCACAATAAAAAATTCACTCTGAAAAAATCTGCAAACAATAAGGTCGGGATTGATTTTGTTTAGATTCAAAATAACTATGGTGAGTGGGTCAGTGAGTTGGTATAAATGGTTGAACAAAACAAATAATAATAATAATAATAATCATAATAATAATAATAATTCGGGGTTTAATTTGTATGCTTAAAATTTAAAAAAAATAAAATAAAATAAAAAGAAGAAGAAGAAGAAGAAGTTTAAAAATGGATGTATTACTGTAAAATTGAGAATGTATGGATGGATGTGTGTTTGCATGCATGATTGAATGCACACCTTGTGTTTTCTTAACATCAACAAAGGTTGTAAAGAACTTCATTTTCAACAATAATCCTAGAAGAACATAGCCATATATGTCTAGAGAAACAATTAATCATCACCGCCACCATTTGGGTCAGCTTAATGAATGTTGCCTTGTCAATAAATATCAATAGAGAAAGGGGGATCTAATATAGCCATTTCATAGTCGACAATAGAAATCAAATACTAGTAATGGGAGGTTATGGGTTTCTTTGTTCATATCCTCCTTCCTTGAGGAATAAAATAGAACGTTTACTCTTTTTCTTTTTTCTTTTTCTTTTTCTTCTTCTTCTTCTTCTTCTTCTTTTTGCCTCGAAATATGAGGTTCGCTTTTTTGTAATAAAATTTTTAGAATTCAAAGTTTAAATTTGAAAGGTAAATTTCATATACTAAAAATTTTAAAAGGAATGGCAAATCCGATGGATTTTTTTTCTGGAAATAGCTTTCAAAAAATAAATAAAAGGTATACGCACTATTAGAAGTTACTTTCTAAAAATACCAATTACATTTTTTCACAATAAAAATACAAAATAATAATAATAATAATAATCTCTTTCAAAATATACCAATTACATTTTTTTTCACAATAAAATGCAAAAAAAAAAAAAAAGGGAAAAAAAACTCATTTAAAAAACTCTTATAAAAAACTCTTTTATATCATCATCATCATCATCATGTCCCATCATCATCTTAACCCTAGGACTTGTACAACCTCTCTGTTGAATATTCTTCTTTGGTGGAAGTTGGTGGTGTTATACCCCGAAATTTTCTGTGCTCATGTATGTACACTAGTACTTATTCTCGTGAACTCGTATTTTTCAGAGAACGACACTTGAACTTGTACTCATGTACACACATTTAGATCCACACACACTTTATGATAACCTTTAAGACCCAATATATATTCATTTACATGATCAAACATCTAGCCAACCATTGTAGTTAACCGTCGATAAGGAAAGTCATCCGACCATCCACTTCGCTTTTGGACCGCATGATCATGGTAAACCAACTTCAGGATCATCACATCCACTCATGTATACACCCATGTTTGAATCTGACTGTTTATCTTATCTTCCACTTATGTATAAACCTATCTAACCGTCGAGATCATGATCTAGCGACCCAACTCTCAATTAAATGCACATTCACACCCCACAACATATCCTGAGCCTTTGCATCACCACCCGCTTGGTTTATCATCAATCCTGACCATTGCGAATACTCTCTATAGACCTATTAGCCTATCCAACCATCCAATTCCAACCCAGACCAATACATTACCATCAAATTACAAAAAATTAATCTGAGCCATAGAACTCGTTACCCTCCTTACCACCTAAATGTCAGATCTACCTCATTTTCTAGTTCATAATCTATTGTGGCTCAACAAAACTTATGGTCGGAGTGGATCTTCCGTAAACATCTCCGTAGGGCTCACGGATCCCACCAAGTAAAAAAAAAAAAAAAATTAAAAAGGGCAACGTGCATATGCAATGCATGTTGTGTTCTTGGAATAGAAACTCAAACCCTGACATCTCTCTCCTCCCGCACAACAGTAACCATAGCTCACTCAAACCTCAATCATTCATCCGCAAGGCCCACCTTAATGATCCGCCCATTAAGGCCACCAGGAATTCCCAATGGCCAGCGTTCAATCCTCACTATTTCCTAATGTGCGGCCCACCTGAGTTTCGGATTTGCTTCCTTCTTCAACCCACCTTTCTCGGTCCCACCGAACTTGATGAATGGCTTAAATTTCTCTCTATATCACCTCAATGGACCCCACCTATCAGCCTCTATTCGGAAACACGTAACCGTATTAGGGATCTTTCCATTTTTGCGAAGTGGCAAACCGCACACAGCACCCTACACTGGTGATCCGTGTGAAATCTCTCCCGTCAATCCACCCAACCGTTTCATTCTCATTCAATGGTCCTCCCTCCTCCCGCGCAAATTCTGCCTGGAGACCAATCGAAGCAATCCCTTCTTCATGCACACCTCCTTGAATGAAAGCTCAATGTGCAGCTATCACAATCTTCAAACCACAAATCCATTAGGAAATCTTATCCTAACCTTTGATTTTATGGGCCTACAAGCTCCGTGGGACCTACCTATACCATCCGATGGCATTGGACCAAAGTAATACGCACCATAGACGATTTTGCCATGATTGACGTCCCTGTCCCTGCCAATAACCCACCATCAAGCCGTTCGATTAGATGACTACCCGATGACGTTAATCAGCCTTACCAAACCAAATCGGAACTAATCTCTAGCAGAAACAACCCGATGCAATGTGTGAGGAACGACAAACATGTCTCAGCCAACCTCTATCAAGTCGTGTAACCGCCTTGTAAACCCAGACTCCGGAACCAGTTGTCGAGTCGACTAGCCTTGTTTTAAAACCCTGCGCGTGTAATTTCGAAAAAGAGAAGATAATTCAGAAGGCCAATGTGGAAATAGATCGAGAGAGTGAAGAAAGATAGAGAGAGCGAGAGAGAGAAATCGTGAGGGTCGTAGTTCAGCAAGTCGCTGGCTCAAGAAACCGACGATCTCTGGTGTGGCTGCACACAAATCAGGAAGGGAGAAACAGAAAAAGAAAAGGAGAAGAGAAGAGAGAGTAGGAAGGAAGAGAAGAAGGAATGAGAAAGAGAGAGAGAGAGAGAGAGAGAGAGAGAGAGAGAGAGAGAGAATGAGTGAGACCTTGGTAGCCAACCGAGTTAACTTGCTGGTCGACGATTAAGTGTCGAGATTCAAGTCATTCCAGGTTGATTCTGGACCCCCCAGATGCATTACTTGGATTACCATTTGTAGTTAAGTCAAGCGATTCACTAAGTAGACTCAGTGAGTCGAAACTCTATCTAGTTGTAGAATAGAGACATCACTCAAGAACCCTAGATCGAAGGCTAACAGGTCAGCGTGCATAATCTCAACTTGAAGCATTGTTAACTCTTGTCCGAACTCAACTAAGTCGAACCAATTTGCATTATAATCGAGTTGGGGTTGCATATAACTGTATAGTCCAACATCCACATTTCACCGTTCACGTATAGACCAAGTAGGTGATCTTTACCAACTTGAAAATCCTACGTTTACACCGTTCACTAAGCTTAGATATTATGTTTTCTTACTTGATCTTGGTAGATGTGATGATTTCAAATTTGTTTTACATAAGATCCTTAATGTGTGGATGAATTGATTTGAATCATGATTAACATGCGTTAGTCTCACTTGATGTTGTAGATGTATTGGGTTTGATTTTGTTTAGCATGTGTATCATCTTTTCACTTGATGCTTGTAAATGCTTTAATTTCGGTCATGTTTAGCATGTTGATTTAATTATTGTCCTTGGATGTATCGTTATGTGGAATCGATGGGAATGTAGTTTATTTTTGTGCCATACTTGTGAAGATAATATTTATCAAATATTCAATTACTAGCATGTGTTACATAATGTATGTCATACCTTAATGTAAGACTAGGTGAATTAAAGTATGGGTGCTCTATCGAGGGTCATTCCCGAAAGGATCAGCACATTATCACGTGTGCTCTGCACAGTGTCATTCCCAAAAAAGATCGGCACATTAGCACGGGTGCTCTGCCCAGGGTCATTCCCAAAAGGATCAACACGAGTGCTCTGCCCTGGGTGATTCCCTAAAAGATTAGCACACACGGGTGCTCTACCCTGGGTTCTTCCCTAAAAAATTATCACTGGTGCTCTGTCATGGGTCATTCCCTAAAAAGATTAGCATTGGTGCTCTGCCAAGGGGTCTGATGCAGGACAATTAACCACTTGCTCTAAAAGCTCGAACTGTTAAAGTATGGCGAATTAATCCCTTTATCTCATAGCCCAGGCCCCACATCTCATGGGTTTTAAGACCTCGACCGAACCCCCTTCGTGGGCCCCAAATCACATGGGCCGCCCACCCCGAGTGTGTCCCTGCATCCCACGGGCTACCCCACTCAAGCCCGGTGTGAAATGCGCATTAATCACCCCTGGTGAGGAGTCTCGAACACGAGACCTCCTCCGTGGGCCGCACCCACCCGGAGTGTGCCCCTGCATCCCACAAGCGACCCCACTCGAGCCCAGTGTGAAAATGCCACTGCATTAGGGTCGTTCCTTGAAAGGATCAGCACAGGTGCTCTACCTCGGGCCATCCCCTAAAAGGATCAACACACACAGGTGCTCTGCCCTGAATTACTCAAAATAAATAAATAAATAAAATGAAGAATTACTCTAGATTAAATTGTCATTACGAATTCTTGAATGTCAACATGATTAAGTTACGTGTTAAATTAATTCTTGCATTTGATTTTATTCAATATAGTGGGCTTGTGTTTTGGTATTAACGTGGAACTTGGGATTAAAGTGATCCTATTGAGTTGTTATACTCACCCTACTTGAACATTTCAGGTACCAGATTGGAATATTTCGAGGATGCTGGAAATTGTTATTGATATTGATTTTACCTAGAAGTATTTGTTTAGTTCATTAAAGTTTTAGACTAGTATTTTTATTTAATGTTGATGCAAGGACAATTGAAAGTTATTGAAATATGTATCTCTTTTCTTTCGTATCAAGTAATTTGGATTCAAACATTGATGGAATATGAAATTGCATTAATTGTTTTGTGCTTAGAATGATGTTGGTGAGTTGGAATGGAAATCTTAGCACATTGGAATGGAAATAGTTGAGTAAATATAATTAATATACAATTTTCATAGTTCACGGGCCTGGGATTCGAGCCTCGAATTACACTATTCGGGTACCCGAATTTTGGGGCATGACAGGTGTTGCAATCCTAAATAGTACAACCTGTGTTAGAGTCCATTGTAAATGATGTCTCTCTAGCTTGCGCTTTTATGGGTGCCAACTTGGTTGTTTTAACTTTAAAATTCTTCACGGATCTTGAAACATTTGCCTCTTTTTTCATGGCATAAACATCTTTTACAAAGGTGATTCAGTTTGATTGTTCAGACCTACTTTCATGTCTATCAATGTGACTGTCACTATCAATGGATCCAACAATTGATCCATTGGTGAATTCAAGTGTAGGTTCAACATTAATGCATCAATCATCTCAGTGGTCAACTTTTCCTTTAACTCCATGGATCTCTTCATCGTTTCCGAAATTTGTACTTCAATGCTAATTCCTTTGTCACGTTCCAACAATCAAAGGATTCAATCATTGGTGTCTTCATAAGTCGGGGCCACTAGTTGTTAGTTAGGACCTTGGTGGGAACCTTCCGCTACGTCTCCACGTGCTCCAACTTCGGTTTCCGAAATCCCTCCAGGCTCGAGCTCCTTCACTTGATTGGTGAGATTACCTACCACATGAATGACTTGATCTATTCGCTCTGTGAGGGAGTGGATCAATTGGATGGATAACTTGCACAAACTCTTTGTGTGTCAACCCCTTTTAAGCCATTAGGAAATGATGCAGAGTTGGCAGTTTCCTAAATATCACCCCCTTTGATACCAAAATGGTGCAACCCGGTCATTGTTCAAAGTATCACCAATATTATTGATATCAATAAAACTAGTAGCAATACCAATAACACTAGTAGTCTTAAAAATTCCAAGTATATACAATGTATCGCTAAGTATCACCAATGTATCTCTAATCTTTTCGACTGTGTAAATTCCAAGTGTTGCTTGTATTGCTAGTGCATCAACGATATTTTGATAATATCACCAATGAATCGATATCGACTAAAATTTGTTTTTTAAAAAATTTCCATTTCAAATTTTTTTTATGGGCGCATGGTTGTATGCAGTGCTCAAATTGTCAACGATAATATCAATCATATCACGATATTATCATTATTGCAACAAGGGCGATATCAAGATAGTCTTTCCTTTCCTTTCCAGTTGTCGATGATTTCTCGACGAAGTATCATGTGTTGTCAATATTCTGAAATATCGATGGATGTTTGGATGGAGGTTGGATGGATAGATGGGATGGATGAGATGGTTGTACTAGTTTCTTACGACAGCACATGCTTTTGGGCCCCCATTAAATGGACACTTATTATATATGCATTTTTTTGTAATTTTTTAATTCCTAAATATGCAAATATGTATATTTTACCATCTCCTAAAGTTTCACCGAAAAAATCAACTGTTTTCCCCATATTTTCCCAATGTTTCCTCACATGTTCGGTTATCGGCGATATTGATATTGTTTTTGTATCCCGGGCTAGCAAAGCTTGTAGCGATATCGATAGTTTGAATGTTGAACCTAGTTATTGAGTCAATGAGATCTCAACACCTGAAAAAAAAAAAAAAAAAAAAAAAAAAAAAAAAAAAAAAAAAAAAAAAAAAAAAAAAGGACAAAAGTACACCCACAAGAATGGAGCAGAGAGGGAGAAGTAACTTTATTGGTATCAAACTTCTTCTCTTACAACACTCAAGAAAAACTCACACTAAGAAAAATATTGGAATTACTAACTTCTACACTACCCCCCTTTTTATAGATTCTAAGTGAATCTCTAATGAGAATTCCTCCAACTAAGAGATTGATTTCAAATCAATCATAGTTGACTTCAAATCAATCTAATCTACCTAAGATAGTAAAAGCCTAACAATGGTAAAAGTAAATACAGAAAACAATCCTAATTACATCGCTAAATCAGCCCCTCACATTTTCAATTGCATCTTTAAATCAGCCCCCATATCTTCCAAATTATAGTAAATTGCAACCCTTGATTTTGGCCCCTAAATCTATAAAATAAATAGTCCACAAATCAACACATGTTGGGCCCTATGGTGGGCTTGGGCCTACGTTATTTTTGGGACCTATGGTAGGCCTAGGTGGGGCCGTGGGTAATGCGGGGGCATTTTCACACCGGGCTCGATTGGGGTGGCTTGTGGGATGCAGGGGCACACTCGAGGTGGGCGGCCCGTGTAACCCATGGATTTGGGGGCTGGGCTATGAGATAAAGGGATTAATTTTCCATGCTCTATCAGTTCGAGCTTTTAAAGCAAGTGGTTAATTGTCCTGCGTCAAATTGGTATCAAAGCAGGAGGTCTTGTGTTCGAGACTCCTCACCAGGGGTGATTAATGCGGGGGCATTTTCACACCGGGCTCAATTGGGGTGGCCAAGTGGTTAACTGTCCTGCATCAGTGGGCCTAAGTGAGCCGTGTGGGCCTACATCACCAACGTGGAAATCCAGAATGCCAAATCTCTGTTAACAGCTATATATTGCACACATTTTACACGTTACCTTCTGTTATGCTGGTCATCCTTCTCCCAGCAGAAGGGCACCTAGTATATTTATTCACTGATGATGCATGGAATTTAGTCACTCTTATGGCGAATAGATAGACAAACCCTCTCTCATTTTATGGGAATTAACCCATCGTATTCTCCAAGAACTCTAACATGACAGAAGCACTAAAAATGTGCAGTTAACTAGCACACCTGAAAATTTTCAATTATTTCTTTTTAAAAAAAAAAAGGGCCCTGTTTCTTGAAAAAGAGTACCGAGACTGCACATTGTCCTATAACCGAACAAGCTGATTCACCCAGAAAGACTCCCTATTGAAGATATCTATAACACCGTGGTGTAATAATGATGGACTATGCCCTGCCCAGAGACGGAAACTAAACATAATATTGCTTGGAATCTTCAACAATGCAAGTTGCCTAAAGCAAAAAGTTGGTGGATCTGTGATTTTGTCTGAACTTAATTTTTCAATAAGGTTTCATTCCACCTTGAGTAGATCTATCCTCCAATGCTAGTGATAAAAAGGAGCGGTCCAGGAAGTTAATCGACCAAAACCTCAGAGTTTCCAACTCCCCAAGGGACCAGCATAACAAAGAACAACCTTGCTAAGGTAAGATATCATGCAGAACTGCATAGTTCTGTCTAAAGCAATGGACAAGGATAACAAGGATGGACTATTACTTCCCACACACAAAGATGCCAGGGCCTCCAATGGTCAAACAGCCCATGCTCATACTCTCAGATACTTCCAATTGCAAAAACCATGGGAGAGTGAATACACAGAAATTGAATCAGAAAAGCATAACTGTTTGCAAAAAAAAATTCCAATGTTTCACCTCAAATCACTACATTAAAGAGAAGAAGAAAAAAATTTTAAAACAAAAAAAAAAAAAAAAGGAGAGGATAAAATGAAGATCAGGAATAAGTTGACTGTCATGAAAGGAATAGTAAGGCCGGATAATTTAACTTCAACCATAGAAGAAGTGTCTGCACATTTTTCATATTTGATCAGTTATGACTCCACAAAAGGTCAGTTCAAAAGTAACCATAATTGCTAATCCATGTAAATTTCAACTATTCATAATCCACTGAAAACACCATTCAGATTGTAGCTATCCAAATATCAGGAGGAACAGAATGAGAACTCTGGGGAATAGAGAACCAGTGATTACATGGAAGGTTACGACCCCAAAGTGGAAGAAGCCCTCTGTAGAACCTGAAAATTGAAGAGAAGGCGTAAACACTTTTTAACTCAATTTTGAATAAAGAAATCTACCCAAAAGAAATAATAATTATATACCCAGCAAGGCCTTCAGTCGCATATAACTTTGGGAAGCCATCAGCCAAGCCCTTTGCAAACTTGGTCTGTGTCTGAACACGGACCTTGACTGCTTCGAAGGGGCAAAGGGCAACGTCCGCAATTACTTGAGCCGATGCACTGCTGATGAAGTAGATGACACTCCTATTATGTTCAACCAATATATCAGAATACAGCTTTTTGAAGTATTCATAAAGGCCAAACTTGCATCCACCCTGCACGCCATATCCAAAGAACTTGCCAGCCCACCCTCTCCAGAGGGCTGAAGGGCCTTGTTCTTTCAAAAGAATATTCAAACCAGAGAAGATGCGGTTATACTTGACAGGATTCACCTGCAACGGAATTTTCATTGATTAAGTTCACCGTAAGAAAATCAAGGGAAGAGTCCAGCAACAAATAACAACACCTTACTATTTTCTCAAGAAATGATATTCAAAAGAAATTGCTCAAGCCCTCACAAAGAATGTAAAATATAGTCAACAAAACCAATCACACAAGATAGAAGAGCGCTAAATTAAATAAGAATACAGGATATATGTGTACACACACACACACACAGAAGAAAATGATCAAGTGCAAATATTTTTACCAAAATTGTAGTGGAAATGACCTCTGTGGGCTCCACCATGATGTGTTCATGACATCCACTCAAACCATCATGCATGCCATCATTTGACCGTGAACCCAAAATCATGCCAACTCATGACTCAGGTGGGCCGCACCATAGGGAACACTTGAGAGGGCACACCCTCCCCCTCCCAACCCTTCTTGCTCATGTGCCCACCTGAGTCATGGATTGGCCTGATATTTGCGCCACAAGGGATGGCATGGATGATGGTAGAAATGCATGTCATGAACACATCAGGGTGGAGCAAAGTTTGCACTAGATCATGACCCGTGTGTGTGCACACAGTGTGCGTGCGTGCGTGCGTGCAGGTGTGCGTGCGGGTGGGCGGGCGGGCGGGCAGGCATGCATGCATGCGTGTGTGTGTGTGTGTGTGTGTGTGTGAAGGCATCCAAAAAGGATCATAACATATATAATTCTTCTTTCTAAATAGAAAGAAAACTGCATACAACAAGCACCACCAAAGAAAAATCAAATATCGAGACAAAAATAATCACCCACTGGACCCAAATTATAGTTTAGTTCAGCTTATCCATCTAGAAAAACAACATTTCCTGAATTATAAAGGTGGAGTTTTTGTATCCTAAAATAAGCAAAATCTACAGAACCTGACCAAACCTGTCATAGACAGAAAGCAAAATAAAACACTGAAAGTAACTATTTTTAGAACACATTCCTCTCCAATCAAGACAAGCTAATATGCTCATGAAAACAAAAGATTGAAGGAATTTAGACAACCATACAAAGAATAAAATTTAATAAAGAAACAAACATGAAATGAACAATTTCAAAAGACTCTTCCTAGGTGAAGACACACTAACATCTCCCTCAAAGGATTCATCAAGTTTGGCGCAGATCTTCATCACATCATGAAGAGGTGCAAGTCTGCCATGTAGATGGGCCCACAGATTAATAAGGGGTGATCCACCATGGCAGGCCCTATCTTGGATTCCCCATGGCCAAATAATTAAGGTGATTGGACAATTATAATTCTCTCACAGATAAGATTTTCAGAATTGAATGAGGACCACTGCCTATCCCATTTTGCTTCCTACTTGCAGCTATGCAAGCTCTTGATCGGATGGGTTAGCATTGTGGTTAGAGCAGAATATGAGCTACATGCAATGGAAAGTGGAGCCCACCAGGCAGCTGGTCCAGCCCAGACAAAGTGTGGCCCACCAAAGGAATGCAGCAGCCTCATCACAATATTATGAGGACATGCAACTTAGGGATCCATTCCCTTTTGGGAAATGACTTGAAGACCATAGCGAACAAAGAATAAATTAAAGAAACACCAAACGAAAACAAATCAATGACTTTCAGCATTTTTGTTGATTCAGTACAGACCCCTTCACATGCAAACATAACCATGTGTCTGCCACAGTTCGAGATCCAAGCCACTCATCAGGTGGACCCCATTTTGTAGCACCTGGCCCAACACATCAAGCTGGTTTCACTCATTTAGGAAAACAATGGTCAGGTAAAAAAAATTGACAATGGTTCAAATTCCACCTACACATGGCCCATCTGATAAATTGACTGGCCTGGTTTTTGGACCAGGTAATCTAGCAGCGGGCCAGCCAGATGAACGCAGCTGCAATTGAGGCCACGATGGGTTGGAAAATGGATTTTGAACCTGTCAGGCCTGACTAGTTCAATTTACGAAGATACTCGGTCATGCCAGGCTCATTTTCCACCCCACAAATAAGCCACTTGGATCTTGCAAATGTGGTGAAAGTTGGCACGTGCAACAGTAATAACATGCTTATATAATCTCATAGAGGAATAAATATAAGAGGCCCATTCCTCTGCAGCTTTTTTAGAATAAGCTTATTCTACAACTACATTTGTGGGGCCCAACATTGTGTAGGGACCAAATCCACACTGCCCATCATGTTTGGCCCCTAATGTTCTCCTTAAAGCCAAAAAATCAGGCTGATCCGAAACTCAGGTGGGCCACACCATGCAAAATCATGCCCAAAACTTCTAGATTTACAGTGTGGCCGCCTCAGTTTGTAAGGGCCTGGTTTTTTGGGTGTCCATTCACCTGGTGAGGATCATCTTATGAATGAATTGGATGGCATATGCAAAACATTGTACGCCCCCCACACAAGCTGTAAGGTTTTAATGGCGTGCATTCCCATCTCAACTGTTCCCTGTGGTTTGAACCACCTGTGTTTTCCATTGGCCTGATTTTTTGGATACAGGATGAACTCAAAAGGCACCTTATGGACGGAGTGGATTTGTGTCCAACGTCATGGTGGACCCCACACAGGTAGTTATCAAATCAGCTTATTCTACTTGTCGAGGAACCAGCCCCTAAAATACTATGCCAAACACACCTAATAAGACATGCAAGAAATTGGAATCTCCTCAGGCAAAAGCATGCTAAATTTCTGAAAATTAAATAATATCTGTAAAAAGAAATAACCCAAAAAAAAAAAAAAACAGTGTCCTTGTTCAGATCAAGGTCACCTGCATATTCACTTTCAAGACATCGAGAGGTGTGATGGCGAGATGGGTCATCCCTGCACTGACCATTCCTCCCGCTGCACAAACCGCATAATACCCGGGCGAGAAAATCCTCAATCCCTTCTCTTCCTCCTTATAATTCTTTCCATCAATTCCTATCATTTTCTCTCTCCAATCCTCCCTTCTTTTTCAATTCCTCTCTTAAAAAACCCCCATTTCTTGCAAAAATCACACCTTCACAGATCTCCCAAATTGAGATGAAATCTGGGAAACTTCTGAAATCGGTTTTTCCTCTGTACAAAATTTGAAAATCAAATCAAGACTCCTCTCATATACTCTTCAGTTTCCTTCACTCCTCTCAAATTCAAGCGAAACTGCACCAAATTTCGAAAAGAAGAGGATATGAAAAAAAAAAATGGGTTTTTCTTTTCTTTTCTTTTACGGGTTGGAATTCAAGATTGAGTTATTTTCGTTCTCCCAAATTCAATTGAAATTTCAAAATATGGGAAGATTAAAAGAAACGGATTTTTTCCTTTCTAGATTAAATTCAAGAATCAAGCCAAAACTCCCTTCATTTCGCTTCGGTTCTCGACAGAGCTCAAACACTCAAATGAAGATTTCTGAGAGAAAAAGGGAATGAGAAGAGACGGGCATTGGGCTTTGGATCCTTGCTTTGTATTTTGAAAATTGAGTGGAGATTCGCTTTCAAGAATCGAAGAAGTCATGGCTGGCATTGAACGCTGGAAATGCGACCACGTCTTCATGGGAGAAACGCAAGTCCCGAAAGAGAGGTTTTGGTAGGCGACTGGTGCTTAAACCCTGAAACAAGAGCGCGGATTTCCTACAAAAGCCTTTTCAGGAAGTTCCTGCGCTGGGAACTTTGGTGGGGCCAACCTTCATATTTTTAAGAAATCCACCCCGTCCATCTGTTTTCTAATCTCATTTTAGGTCTTGAGAGAAAAAGTGAGCTAGATCCAAGAATCAAGTGGGCCGCGCTAAAGGAAAAGGTGGGTAGGAAACTCCTACCGTTGAAACTTTCCTGGGTTCGACGGTGATGCTTACATGACAAGCTGACCAAAAAATATAAAAAAGAGTTAACGACCACCGGGAGCACAGACAAGCTGACAAAAATACGAAAGAAAGATTAACGACCATTAGGAAACCTTCCTACGGTCCACCGTGATGTTTATTTGAGATTAACTTGTTCGTTCATAAGCGCTAAAGACATACCTTAAACAAAGGAAAACACAGCTACCAGCTTCTTTAGAAGTTTTTAATGGTGGGCGTCACTCTTTACGCTGTTTCCTGTGGTGGGGTTCAGTCGAGCTTTAGATTTGACTCATTCTTTAGCTTCTTTAGCTTGTACCCTAAAATGATCTCTCCAAATGGATGGACGGTATGGATACATAACACATATCATGGTAGGATCCACAGAAAGTGACACCATCTCATTAGCAAGTCTCGCTAGTCACGTGTCCGCAGCTGAACCGCGTTCTTGAAATTCCAAAGGACGCAGATTGCGACAGGTTTTTCAAAACAAATTTACGGAGTGAATTTGCCACGACATCTCCAAGCCCTACGCAACGCCATGCATAGGGATATTTCTGTGTCGAGGGTGACAGTCAATCCGCTGCCTTAAAACCGCGTCCCTTTCTCAGACCAGGGGCCAGTTTAGGAAGGACGCGGATTAGCCAAGGCAGGTTGAGCAGCTATTGAAGTAAAGTCATTAAGTTCCGTAGGCCCTATAATGATGTATGCATTGTATCTGCACCGTCCATCATTTGGATAGATACACATTTTCGAGTAGACCCACCACAGTAAATTGTGGGGACTCTGATGCCCACCGTTGAAACTTTCCTGGCCCTATAAGATATAACTTGTTAAATGTTCATGGTGGATATATATGCTTATTTTGGTGGGTTGGGTCAAAGTTAATCTTTTTGGATTGAGCCCTTGTATCAATTAGGGCATGCTTGTATAATTAAAAACAAACAAACTAAGCAGCCAATATTTTTTGGCACACTTAGTGGAATTTAACAAACAAAAAAATCAGTAATGCAAAAAAAAAAAAAAGAAGCTAACATTTTTCGGCACGCCCGATAGAACTACAAATTAATTTGTTGCTTTAACATTTAGTTGAATCAAGTATATTTGTCAGTGCAATAATTATCCGAAATCATGAGCTGAAGGAGTGCTCGCAATTCTTCAAAAGCCGCTAGTGTGGCTAACGAGCCTCTTACTGTTGAGTATGAAATATTGCATATTTTCCCTTGTTATTCATTAGTTTTGCAAATATAAATGCACTTAATCGATCTATTTTCACATGCTTTCTCTTGCAATGTGATTTTGAGAGTTTGGGAGAAACAGACGCTTAAAATGATAAATTAATGTTCAAAAGATTACCAAGTGAAGACTTGAAAATTTGGAGGTCATTAATGAAGAATTTACATGTCAATGATTCAAGAAAACCAAGTACAAAGGATAGAGAAAAGATTGACAAAATCACAAGTCCAACAGAAAAAAATAGACTGTTCGGCTCTACCTTCAGTCCAACTGAAAGTGCACAAAACAGTCCGGCAGGAAATTGTGATTTCGGACTTAATTTGGCTCAACCTTTTGGTCGACTCGGTCTAGCCGAAGCCAACTTCGGTCCCACCTAACATAGCTTAGGTGGGACCTAACGTAGACGAATTCTGCATAGATTTTTCAGGTGTAATTCAGTGCAACCGAAGTCAACTTCGACACAACCGAAGGCAACTTCAGTGCAACTGAAAGCAACTTCGATGCGACTGAACTTAAACAAAAGTGCGTAAATACAAAGTCAGTGTGATCAAATCCTATTTAAAAGGGTGTTTTAAGCCTTCCAAAGCACGAATTATGGTAGGAAGAGTAGAGCAAGGAGTGGTGGTGCTTCAAGGAGTTCTTCCTTCTTCTCCATTCTTTCTTTTCTAGTTAGTTTTTATGTTTTTCTTTAAGAGTTTTAGTTTAACCATGTTTTTGGTTGGCTAATCTTTTGACTAAGGCCAAGGGATGAAGCTTTTAATTAATTTTAGTACTTAGTTTATTAAATTCAATGATATTAATTTGAATGACGATAGTGGATCGATTATGTTTGGATTTACTTCAAGTCTTAGAGTTGTTTATTTCTAGATTTGTTGTGCACTTTGGATGTACCCATAAATACTTTGATTTAACAATTGTTCAACTTGAGTTAGAGAAGGAATCAATCTATACAATTGATTGATCCAATGATGCCTAAAGATGTTTTGGATGCTTTTAATTCCATGTGATTGATGTCCGAGTGCTTCATGAGAGAACCTATCAATTGAAATCATATCCATTTTAATATTATGAATGGTTTAACCGAATTATCTTCTGATTGGATAGATTATGACTTCTATTCCAATCGTGATATATATTGAATCAGTAAATTGATATTGATATTGTTATAAGTGGATTCTTGGATACTTAGTCTTTTTAATTAATTATTTCAAAACTCTTTTTATCTCGTTGGATTAAAAAACCCAGACAAAACAGTTAGACTTAGATTACTTATAGGTTGTGTTCCCCATTCCCTGTGGATTCAACCTCGGTTTCACTGAGATTATTACTGCATCGCGACCCTACACTTGGGGTTGTGAACAAGTTTTCGGCGCCGTTGCCGGGGACTAATGGTTACGTTTTTCTAAGATTGACTAGTTTTATAATTAGGTTAAGATTAGGATTTGTTTACTTTCTATTTTTAGGTTAGGGTTTTTTCTGAATTATTTTTAAAAACTAACTTACCTTCTAATTATAAGATAGAACTTTCCTAATTTGTTTTTAGAAACTTTTTTGGAACTAGTTCACTTTCTATTTTCTTTTTAGAAACTAACATACTTTCTATTTTTGAAAAACTTTCCTTTTTCGTTTTTAGAAACTAGGTTGCTTTCTTAGAAACTTTCCTTTTTAGTTTTAGAAACTAACTCATCTTTCTATTTCTATTTTAAAAAACTTTCTTATTTCTTTTTAAAAACTAATTCTCTTTCCTTTTTCTTTTACAGGATCCCGATATAGAAACTTCTAATTTGATAACATCTTTCTAATTCTCTCTCTTTCTATTTCTAAATTTCTATTTCTCTTCTTTCTTTTAGGTTTAGGGTCTATTTGAATTTCCAAACCAATGGTAAATACAGGGAAAATGGGTAATAATAATTTCCCCAGGTAATTACAGCAGTAGTACCAATGCTTGATTTAACACTGGCTTTTTTCGGCACAAAAATCGATGGTGCTATGAAATATGCATGGGGCGCACAGTGATATATGTGACTTATCCACACCGTCCATCCATTATCCCAACTGAAATTAGGACATCATCCAAAAAGATGAGGAAGATCCAAAGCTCAAGTGGGCCACACCACAGGATTTAGGAAATCAAATACCTACCTTTAAAAAAAATTTGGGGCCACTATTTTCTTTGGTGTGAGTCACTTGAGTGTTAGATCAGCCTCATTTTTTGGCTCATGCCTCAAAATGTTATGCTAAAATGGATGGACGGCACAGATACATCATATATATCACAATAGGGCCCACAAATTTAAACCAATCCATTTGGACCAGTTTTCCAAGCAGAATTACACATGAATTTTCAAACAGATGTAAAGAGTAAACATTACTCATTTACCGTGTATTTACACATTATTTGAAAAATCAAACATGCCCTTAAGTTCACTACACCAAAATTGTTTATTAAGTACAGCCAGTGCTTTGGTTTAAAAACGTTATTAAGCCGTTTCTAATTGCACACGGTTCTAAATCATTTCTGAATGCAGGGACTGTACCCTCTTTCCACGTACGTTACTCTCTTTGCTTTCCCCTTTGCTTTAATCTCTCATCTCGCATCTCTCTCTTTCTTCAGATCTCCAATCTAGGTCGTTCTACCCTTCCGCTTGTCTTGCTCTTCTTCTTCTCTACACTCCTTCAACACCAAAACTCCAATCGAGAGAGATGGAAATGTTGGAAAAAACAGGAGAGGAGATGGCCATGGAGATCGACGACCAAGGTAGCATCTCGAGATCATCCAAGATCCTTGATCTCCTTCGTAGATTTCTCAGTATTCAGCAGCGAAGAGCAAAAGCTTACTCAAAGCTACGGAGTGGGTTTGCCGAATACATGTTGAGCGGTGGAGATTTGGCGTACCAACAACTCTGCAGTGAGATCACAATAGAGTTCAACGATTGCTCAAAACCAGTTCTTGAAATGAAATCAATGCTTTTGAACCCAGATTTCTGTCAAGATGACCTGTCGCTCTGCTGAAGGTAGTTCAAGCATAGGAAAAGCAGAAATTGCATCTATCGGCCACGATTCAGATCTTGAAGAAGGCGGGCCGCCCCTCCGAGCAGCTGGTGAGCCACAAACACTGCAGGTTCAGGAAGCCAGCAGAGCATGAGTGTGTACTTGTGCACGAGTTAACGGAAGCTATGGGGATGGAGGATGCAGAGGCAGATGTAGAGTACGACGGCGCTCTCAAGGAAGTTATCAAAGGAGTACAAGATGTAGTGACAAGCATAAATGAGCACTTGGAGGAAGTTCGATATTAAATAGAGGCTCTTGAAGCAGAGTAATTAAGAAGCAATGCACGGGTGGATCCATCTATCTATACCCATGGTCTACTCCATGGACCAAGATCACTGTCGAAGTACCTAAGGTTTAGGTACATCAATCCTATAAAAAAAGATTACATGACCGATACATATCTGAAAGTGGTGATTATTAACATATTGGTTGTATTGGTTGTATAGAGATGGGGATGCACTCTTCTCCCCACTCTTTTAGAGCAAGGCCTTTCTGAAATGATGCATCTGATTTCATGTGTTATTGCTCATAAGGTTATGGAATTACATGGATGTAAAGGTTCAAAATGCCCTGATGGTGGGCCCATGGCAAAAAAAACACCAGAACTCCAATCTCCTTCTCCTCTTCAAACCCTAAACATCTCTACATTA
The DNA here is from genome assembly GCA_021015155.1 of Magnolia officinalis. Lineage (NCBI taxonomy): Eukaryota > Viridiplantae > Streptophyta > Magnoliopsida > Magnoliales > Magnoliaceae > Magnolia > Magnolia officinalis. Next base: position 31,679,082 of record JAJHSJ010000006.1, read on the forward strand.
CCATTTCCTCAACCCTTCCTTTTCCCTCTCTCTCCCTCTCTCCTTCTCAACCCAAACACAAACCCTCCTCTCCTAACATCCTCACTGTCCGCATGTGTAACGCCCCGAAAATCGGGGGTCGAGCAAAGCTCAACTCCCGAGTTCCAACGCATCACTTATGCAACATAGATAATGATGATTAAATGTTGTCCATATCATACTCCAGAGTTACTTAAATTGAGCAAGCGGAAGACTGAGATGAATATGTAAAGTATGTAAGTGTTTACTAATCCCCAGAGTATGAGTATGTTACCAGGCTAAATAAATACATATATGGTTCCAAAATTTACAAAATATCAAGTGTAAAGGTATAACTAAGCCATAGTCCCGTAATCTCGGCGACGCAACTCTAGGTACATAGACCCGCCCGAGAGTTGCACGTAGGAGAACTCCTCCTCCTCGTTGAAGAAGTCCTGCTCTGTCGCATAAGCCTCGCCATAATCTGCATGTAAAATAGAGTCTGGTTGGTGTTTTAAAACATCGTCCCAGAGTGGGAGTGAGTGATCAACTCAATGGTTCTATAAGGCAAAGGTTAATATGTTATCAATTCAGTCAAGTAGTAATGATAAAGCAATACAACAATCATATCCTAAGTACTCTTGTTAATGCAGAAATGATATGCATAATGATGCATGCCCTCCCCTGCACTCATCTAGCGACATCATCTTACGGTCGCGCATGGCAAACTCCCTAAACGTACGCTTCCTCACCAAAGCACATGCAATACGGTGCATGGTCGTGTTAGCCCAAGTAATTTTTAGGCTTATTCACATAGCAGGTTTGGGAAGCTAAGGTACCTCCCTTTATATCACTTACCCAAACAATGATCCATCTAGGGTCGTCAATCCTAGTTAATCATATACGATAGGCAAGTTGTAGGGCACCCCTGATGAAAAGCAATGGATAGGTAAGTTCACGAGTTCACACTAAAGGTCACTACGGAGAGGCTCATCATCTGAACGTAGGCCTAATTTATACTCAAGGTCACTACAGGAGGCTCGTCACCTGAACGTAGGTCGACAACTCAAATACGGTGTCCCATACACCACCATATTCGCCTCACAAGTTTGGGTTACTCACTGGTCACTACGGGGAGGCTCGTCACCTCGGCGTAGGCCGATCGCTCTACCATGGTGTCCCTTACACCACTATGCCCGGTTCATGAATCTTAACGGATCTTAGTACCATGGAGAAACAAGCTTTACATTGGTAAGTGGTACTTTAGATTCAAGCAGTGACGTCCGTACATGGTAAACACATAATAGGCCAATCGGGTTAATTGACAAGTGTGATTGGTACGAACGCACGTCGAATTGATCGACATGGAGCGCATAAGCACTCCACGTGGCCTAACCACTATCTACAATCACCGTACGGCTCGGATTCATCGAATGTATTTAATGTGGCGAAAGTAGTTCGGCCACTCAATCTGGATATATAACCAATTGCTTGTACTGCGTAATAGTCCCAATCATACTCAGATGCAATAGGCAGTCACATATGTTATCATAAGAGCATTTAACAAACAATTCAAGCATAATTTCCATTTGAGCATTTTATCGAACATATTGAACATATAGTTATACATATGCATTTCAACCATAAATCACGTAGTAGCAATTTACATTACATGAAAGAAACTATAACTGTGGACAAGGTAGTTGAGAATCCTATCTTAACACCCTTGTTGGAAACAATTTATCAAACACTTTCTCATTCAGACATTTTATCAAACACTTAGACTACATAATACTATATACATAGACTAAATTAGTTATAGTATATATTATAGCAAATCCTTTCACAAAGGAGTTGTCATCTACACAACAAACATGTATTCTATATTAATAGTCATGGCAAGTATAAATCATAATTTCACTTTCATTCAAACATTTCAAGAAACACATGGAATGCATTTTATATTCACATAATTCACACACATGCATAGTTTATTGAATACATCGTAACTAAGATCATATGGCAGTAATCAAGTCAGACATAAATCGTTGCTAACATTGAAAGCCTTAAAAACCATAACCTAAGCATTTATAGTCCACACCTTTCGTCGGTTTACTCGTTACGAACTCGGTTCGTACACCACGCTTCCATCTACAGCATAACGACTACCTAAATCACAAAATAGGTTAGCTATTTCGTCGTTTCCTCTATTTGAATCTCTAAAACAAGATTAGGGTTAGGATTTTTTACCCAAATCGTATTTGGAATCGACAGTGTAGCGAAACGGGAGAGATGATTCGGCTCGTGGTGCGGTGGGAGTGAATCCCAGCAACGATCCACAGGTCGCACTCTCTTCTCCTCACTCTTTTCTTCTCTTTTTTCTCTTCTCTCTTCTAGGGTTAGAGAATTCGTATGGAATGAGAGAAGGGTGGTTTAAGGGCATTATATAGGCCTAGAACTGATGTCAATGGCCCCAGGGCCATGGTATACTTAGGTTATAGCCAAAGGGTGCCTGTTTCGGGGAAACAGGACTCATCTGGAGGCCCATTTCTCACCTAAGTCATGGAGTAAATTCTCTGACAATAGATCTACGACAAGACTGTGTTTATGGTGTGATCCGACAAACAGATCGGTTGTGAAGGACCCAAATCAGATCAACGGTCGTTGTTCCTCGATCAGGGACACAAGTATACCGACATGTGTAGGGAAATTTCCCTGATCCAAGGGTATAGTTTGGTCAGAATCTAACGGTCTGAAGTCTTCAATTTGGCCCGTAAGCGAATGGTCCAATTCACTTAAGTTTGAGCTCATTTTCTAAGGATATTCACTTTTCTCACCCTCTTTGCTCAGGGCTCAAGTTGTGCGTTTTTAGATACTATTCGGGCTCAATTCCCGCGATGCTTGTCAAGCCCAATAAGGCGGTCATAACTGTATAGTTTCGCGGTAATCGGACTTTCAACACGCGGTCCAAGTCTGATACAAAGTTTTAATGTGCTCTTGAGAGCAATTGGGTTTTGGGATTTCTCCTAGGTTTTTAGGTCATGTTGAGTTAGCGATTCTAATAGTTTTGGGTCTTGCGATTTGTATAGATAGTGGTTCAAGCTAATTCCATTGATTATTTAGTTTAGTACTTAATTAATTTTCGTTTAATTTTCACAATACACGGTCTTTAAGGATTTCTGCCTGAGGTGGTACTCGGGTCTTCGTACGGATTTTTTCGAGACGTTTACAATCTACCCCCCTTAAAGAAAAATTTCATCTTCGAAATTAGTATATTTTCGTACTCCTCGAGAATCTGAGGGTAGTTCTTACAGACCTCATCTTTTATCTCCCAAGTTGCCTCTTCCTTAGTGTGGTGAGTCCACAATACTTTCACAAGCGAAATCACTTTGCTGCGTAGCACCTGTTCCTTCCTATCAAGAACACCTGTTGGTCGTAGTACATAGGTAGCATCTTCACTCAACTGTACTTGCTCCCATTTAATAATATGGGAATGGTCAGGAACGTATTTCTTCAGCATCGATACATGAAATACGTTGTGCACGCCTGCAAGTGGTGTGGGCAAAGCAAGGCGGTATGCCACCACACCCACTCAGTCTAATATCTGGAATGGGCCAATGAATCTCGGCGTGAGCTTCCCTTTCTTGCCAAACCGGAGGACTCCCTTCATTGGAGAAACTTTAAGAAACACATGGTCCCCAACTTAAAATTCCAACTGTCGTCGTCTTGTATCTGCGTAACTCTTCTGTCTGCTCTGTGCTGCAAGAAGTCGACGCCTAATAATGTCGATCTTCTCTAAGGTCGCCTGTACTAAATCTGGGCCAATCAGACTCTTCTCACCAACCTCTGCCCAACAATGCGGCGCTCGACATGGACGCCCATGCAAGGCCTCTTAGGGAGCCATATCAATGCTCGCTTGAAAGCTGTTGTTATAAGCGAACTTAGCATAGGGAAGACAATCATCCCAACTGTCTTTGAAATCGAGCACACATGCCCGCAACATATCTTCTAACACCTAATTTACCCGTTCCGTCTGCCCATCCATCTGTGGGTGAAACGCGGTGCTAAACTTCAGTTGCACTCCCATTGCTTCTTGGATTCGAGTCCAAAAGATAGACGTGAATCGCGTATCTTAATCCGACATAATCTCCATAGGTACTCCATGCAGACGTACTATCTCCTTGATGTACAGCTTGGCTGAATCATCTGCTGAGTTTGAGACTCTAACCGGGAGGAAATGAGGCGATTTCGTCAATCGATCCACAATCACCCAAATGGAGTCGTGTCCCTTCCTTGTCTTCGGTAACCCGGAAATGAAATCCATAGATATGAAGTCCCACTTCCATTCAGCTATGGGCATGGGCTGAAATAATCCAGGAGGTTGGCGATGTTCGGCCTTAACTTGCTGGCAAGTGAGACAACGGGACACAAAGTCTGCTATGTGGGCCTTCATGTTATCCCACCAGTATGAACGTTTCATATCTCGATACATCTTTGTACTACCAGGATGCATCGCCATCTTCGAATTGTGAGCAGCTTCGAGAATTCCTTTCTCAAGTCATGAAGATTGGGGATGCATAGGCGGCCACGATAACGTAAACTCCCATCCGAACCAACTCTCCATTCAGAGTCTTCATCGTCACTAGCTCGTTTTCTCATCTTCACCAACCATTCATCTTCTCTTTGAGCCATAATGATCCGGTCATCAATAAGTGGTTGTATACGAATATGTGCGACGCTTACGAACGGCTCCTCTACCGTAAGCTTCTGTTCGAAGTCTTGCACAAACTCTACCATGTTCCATTCTTCAATCATTAGCGGAGCCGAAAATTATATTATCTTCTTGCGGCTCAACGTATCTGCCACAAGGTTAGCCTTACCAAGATGGTAGGAGACCTCAAACTTGAAGTCTTTCAAGGTTTCCATCCATCGCCGCTGTCTTATATTCAGGTCCCTCTGGGTGAATATGTACTTGAGGCTCTTGTGGTCGCAAAAGAGCTCGAACTCCTCTACATAGAGGTAATGTCTCCAGAGCTTTAATGCGAAGATAACTGCTGCCAATTCCAGGTCGTGCGTAGGGTAGTTTTTTTCATGCTTCCTCAACTATCATGAGGCATAGGTGATCATTCTGTCCTTCTGCATAAGAACACAACCCATTGCTCTGGCAATACTAGTACGGGTGCGGACGTCAACTTGTTCTTCAATTTCTGAAAGGCTGCTTTTGCCTTCTCATTACAGGCAAACTTAAGATCCTTTCGAGTAAGTTGAGACAACGGTCTGGCTATCTTGGAAAAATCTTTAATGAATCGGCGATAGTAGCCAGCAAGTCCTATAAAACTCCTCACTTCTGTAACCGAACCTGGCTGCTCCCAGTCCTGAACTGCAGTCACCTTAGCAAGGTCTACAGCTATTCCTTCCTTAGACACCACATGTCCTAGGAACTTAACTTCTTCCTTCCAGAAGTCACATTTCTTGTACTGAGAAAATAATTGATTCTTCCTTATAGTATCGAAGAGTACTCGCAGGTGCTCTTCGTGATCTTTCCGACTCTTGGAGTATATCATAATGTCATCTATAAATACGATGACGAATCGGTACAGATACGACCGGAATACCCTGTTTATGAGGTCCATGAATATAGTCGGTGCATTCGTAAGTCCGAACGACATCACAAGAAATTCATAGTGCCTAAAACTGGTTCTGAATGCCGTCTTTTGCACATCTTCATCCCTGACACGCAACTGATGGTACCTCGACTGTAAGTCGATCTTCGAGAAATATTGTACCCCTTTCAACTGGTTACACAGATCATCTATCCTGGGCAAAGGATACTTGTTCTTGACCGTCACTTGGTTCAACCTGCGATAATCAATACACAATCGCAGTGATCCATCCTTCTTCTTCACAAACAACACAGGTGCTCCCCAAGGAGACATACTCGGTCGGATGAAGCCTGAATCCAACAGGTCGTCGATCTGTCTCCTCAATTCCTCCATTTCACATGGAGGCATGCGATACGTCGGTAGTGACATGAGTGTCACACCAGGCACAAGGTCGATAGTAAAGTCGATCTCGCGCTGAGGAAGTAGTCCAGGTATCATCCTGAACACGTTCGTGAAATCTCAGACTATAGGCGTGTTCCCAACTGTCGGACCATCAACATTCTCTAGCAAGATAGTATAACAACTAATGCGGTAGTACCAACTAACCTGAACTGGAAAAGTAAAGGTCGTGCCCTCAGGTCCATGGGCTGTCACCACTCTGGTATCGCAATCGATCTCTGCCTTCATCTCAGTTAGTCAATCCATACCGAGGATGACATCGTAATGACACAGCGGGGCAACAATCAGGTCAACGAGTAATGTTCTGCTTCCTAAGTCTATCGAGCAACCCTTACAAATCTTGGTAGTGTCTGAGAAGGTCTCTGTGGCGGTAAGGAGTCTCAACCCAACCATAAGAGTAGTTTCCAATACTAGTCGCTTGACTGCTGCACATGATATTATTGAAATAGTAGACCCGGTGTCCACCAATAGGAAGACTGGTATACCTTGGATGTGTGTTGTGACTTCAAAAGCCAATGGTGCTGCGGTTGCTGTCTCGGATGCCTCAGCTGCAAGTGAGTGCACCAGAGCTTGTTGAGGACGATTCGGCTGCGCTGTCATAAGTCGTTGAGACGGCCTATTTCGAGGTACATTTAACCTATAGAAAGGCTGTGCTGGCGCTGCTGATCGCAGAGGTGGAGCTGAGATAGCTTGTGGCATCTCACGGTTGATTTTCTGAGGAGGCCTGATGCCGTTGTCCCTCATCTTGGTAAAGATATAAGTGTCTACATGGCCCGACCTTTTGCACTAAGTGCACCACAAATCTGATCACCTTGGCTAGGTCAGTGGAGCCGTAAGCCTAGGAGGTGAATCTGCACGTGGCCTCTTGCCGAGGAATGGTCGATTCGGCAAGTCAGGTAGGGGCCTCGGGCCCATGGGCACACGTGTACGAGATAGTTTGTCCCCATCATACTCAGCTCGCAGGGACATGTTCACTAGCTCAGCATAATTGGGAATGCTAGCACAACACATCTTCGTGCGGATATTGGGCCGCAGACCATCTGAGAAACGTCGCATTTTCATCGGATCATTTGCTAGGATCAAAGGAGCGTATCTGGCTAGCTTCATAAATTTGTTCTCATATTCCGACACAGTCATCCCTCCGTGTCGGAGGCGAAGAAACTCTCCCTCCTTTTCATTACGGTAAGTAAGGGGGAAGTACTTCCTATGGAAGCGGGTCTCAAAATCTTCCCACGTCCACACGTGTCCTACAGGAACTGTCCGTAGGATGCTGTCCCACCATAGACTAGTCTCCTTCTCGAACATATATGTAACCAACTCAACCTGCTCTGCCTCAGTGCAGTGCAGCGGCTTCGATATCTTAGAGATGCCCGCAAAGGTGGGAGGTCAGAAACGCTGGAAGCGCTCAAAAAGTCCGCTGGTATTCATACTTCCAGCAGGCTGCACAGGTGGTGCAGACGAGGCCATATTCCTATTTTGGGCAAGTGCCCCTGCGATCGTGGTCCAAATCTGCTGCTGTTGCTACATCAGGAGCATCATCTGCTCCAACCTATCAGGAGGAGGAACCGCCTGAGGCCTGTGTGGCGTCGAGGTAGACGCACAGTTCTGTTCTAGAACCGGTGGTGCACTAGGTGTTGGCCCATTTATGGGGTCAGTGGCCGGCTGAGAATCCGGCATGGTGTCACTATCAGGGCCCAAAGTAGGGTCCGTGTGGCTATCGCTTAGGGGAGGTGCCCCATCAAACGATCCGCCAAGTACGAGACGTACAGTGCTCCTAGTACTCTTAAGTGTCATTCCCTATATACAACATAGGGTGCAACCCATGTAAGATTTAGCATAATAGCACACACTTATCCAAGCATCATTCACATTCCAAATCAAAAGAAGCTTCATGCATTTCATTTAACTAAAAATCATCACAATACATGAGATGTAGTCTTACATGGATCATGACCGAAGATGGATGTGAGCTATTCTAACATAAGTTTTAAACACTAAACACACTAACAACCAACGAAGCCAACCAAGGCTATTACAAAAGAAAACAAGAAACAAGGCAAACTGAAAGAGGACTGCATCGTATGACTAGCCGTCCGAATCTGGTGATGGTGGAGGAGCACCCTTGTCCTGCATACAGCACATGAGGGCCTTCAGAGTGCGGGACATTTTCTTAAATCTCTACTTCATACAAGCCTAACTCTCTTCAAGCTTTTGCTTCAATTCAGCCTGGGTCTCCTTGACCTCTTGCCTTAGGGCAGCCTAATTCTCTTCGATCTGAGCCAAGCAGGCTTCTAGGGCAGCCTGATCACGGCAGTGCCCATGTGTAGCAGTAGGAGGTTCCTCATCAGAATCTTGGGCCTCCCCCTCTTCTTCCTCACTTCCTTCTTCTATTTCATTTTCTTCCTCTTCCTCATCACTTTCTTCCTCTATTTCATTACTTTCTTCCTCTTCACTTTCTGTCTTGCTCCCATACTCATCGAGTCGGGCTTGACGTTGTCGAGGGCCAATCCCCATGTTGTTGAGTGTAGTGTCATTAATGAAGTGAATCGGCGCAAGCTCATCCATGTTAAGTCTATAGCCGAACTCTCGAGCAACCTTGCGTATAAGTCAGCCAAATGGAAGTGAAACATCTCTCCTAATAGAGCGTGCAGCCTGGATTATCTATAGTAGGGCGAATATAGGCAGACACAGATTGTCCCCCTGCCCCGCTCTGTACAGGAAGTCCACCATCAAACGAGTGCATTCGGTACGGTTGCTCCACCTAGGATACACATTATACGTAAAGATGTGGTGGAGTAGACGGAAGTCTACCGTCATCTTGGTCGATGGGAGGCAGTTGCCTCTCTTCTAGTGGACCAGACGACCACAAAGAAACCGCGTGCGACAATCTCTTTCTCGCACTCTTGAGATGAGATTCATCAGCATGCACATCACCACGTGTAATTCCCATAATTCGGGCCATCACATCTACATTGACTGTCGCTTCCCGTCTTCCCACAGGTATAGTAAACTATAGAGGCTCCAGTAATGGATCCTGTATGTGGGCGTAGAAGGCTCGGACAGTGCTCTCGCACTCATGAGACTTGCCTTCAAATATGGGACCCCACCCAGATTCCAACAGGAGGTCTATCACCGGGTATAGCACAAATAGCCTTTCGTCAACATGTGCTTCGAACACAACCTTATGGCCCTGAAACTTACCATGTCCGATGCCCGGCGGTAGAAATCTTTCGAGTGGGATCTAGGGATCGAGATCCTGCTTCGTCCTTCATTCTTGTTCGGCGCTAGTGCTTGCTTTGGTGCGTGTTTGCTTCCTCGAGCGGGTAGGGCGGCTAGGCCCGGCTTCACCTGCGGACGCCCTCTTCTTTTCCATGAGGGAAATGAGCATTGAAATGGAAAAGATGGTGGTGACAAGCTCAAAAAGAGCCATCGAGTTGGAAAAGCTTGAGGATAGGATGGATGTGGGAAGTTTGAGAGTTATGAGACACAAAGATGTAGGCTTTGTGCTCAAATGAGAGGAAATAAGGGAAATAGAAGGTGGTAGGAGATGGGTTTTGAGGGATATGGTGGTGGGTGTATGTGTATTGAAGAAGAAGAAGAAGATGGTGTATGAAATGAAGATTTGAGAGGGAAAATGAGGGTTTTGAGGGCTAGGAGGGGTGAAATGGAGTGGAAATGATGCAAAGGGGGCAAAATAGAGTGGCCCCACACAAATTGCAGGCCCCACCGAGTGAGAGAGGGCGGTGAGCCGCTGGACCCACGGGCCCGCGGCGGCCTGCTGGAGTGGACCGCGATGGGCCGCAGTCGGCGCGGTGCCGCCGCGGTCCGCTGGACTGTGGGCGGTGGCCTCCCTCTCTCGGGGTACTGGAATGGAGCGGGGGACCTTCTGGTTCCCCCCATTTTGTGTGATTTGGGCCCCTGTGTCCGTTTGAGGCAGTTTCGGAACCCATCATGCACATATTCACACATTTTGGCGTGATTTAAGTTTGGTTTTCGTCGAAAAATAACTCAAACCCATCAAATGATGGTCTAAGAGGGGATTGAGATCATTTCACGTGATCTTAGACGCATACGGGGTGCATTTCAGCTGTAAGTTTCACCCGTCGGAGAAACTAGGAAACCTACGTTCGTTTCTACATTTTAATCACCCCCACCTAAGTCAAAATGCGTCAGAGTGCGTCGTGTTACCATAACACAGGTCCAACTTATAATGCCCCGAAAATTGGGAGTCGAGCAAAGCTCAACTCCTGAGTTCCAACGCATCACTTATGCAACATAGATAATGATGATTAAATGTTGTCCATATTAGTGCATTAAACATAAGTGGGATTACACCAAAACAACATATCATACTCCAGAGTTACTTAAATTGAACAAGCGGAAGACTGAGATGAATATGTAAAGTATGTAAGTGTTTATTAATCCCCAAAGTATGAGTATGTTACTAGGCTAAATAAATACATATATAGTTCCAAAATTTACAAAATATCAAGTGTAAAGGTTCAACTAAGCCAGTCCCATAATCTCGGCGACGCAACTCTAGGTCTACATAGACCCGCTTAAGAGTTGCATGTAGGAGAACTCCTCCTCGTCAAAGAAGTCCGGATCCGTCGCATAAGCCTCACCATAATCTGCATCTAAAATAGAGTCTGGTTGGTGTTTTAAAACGCCATCTCAGTGTGAGAGTGAGTGATCAACTCAGTGGTACTATAAGGTAAAGGTTAACATGTTATCAACTCGGTCAAGCAATAAGATAAAGCAATACAACAATCATATCCTAAATACTTATGTTAATGCAGGAATGATATGCGTAATGATGCATGCCCTCGCCTGTACTCTCTCAGCGACATCATCTCACGGCCGCGTATGACAAACTCCTTAAACGTACACTTCCTCGCCAAAGTACATGCAATGCGGTGCATGGTCGTGTTAGCCAAGTAATTTATAGGCTTATTCACGTAGCAGGTTTGGGAAGCTAAGGTACCTCCCTTTATATCACTTACCCAAACAATGATCCATCTAGGGTCATCAATCCTAGTTAATCACATATGATATGCAAGTTGTAAGGCATCACCCCTGATGAAAAATAATGGATAGGTAAGTTCACGAGTTCACACTCGAGGTCACTACGGAGAGGCTCGTCACCTCAGCATAGGCCTAATTTATACTTGAGGTCACTACGGGAGGCTCGTCACCTGAACGTAGGCCGACAACTCGAATACGGTGTCCCATACACCACCATATTAAGCTCATGAGTTTAGGTTGCTCACTGGTCACTACAGGGAGACTCGTCACCCTAGCGTAGGCCGACAGCTCGACCACGGTGTCCCATTGTAACGCCCTGAAAATCGGGGGTCGAGCATAAGCTCAACTCCCAAGTTCCAACACATCACTTACGCAACACAAATAATGATGATTAGATGTTGTCTATATTAGTGCATTAAACATGAGTGAAATTATACCAAAACAACATATCATACTGCAAAGATAGTTAAATTATGTAAGCGAAAGACTATGATAGATATATAAAATGTAAAAACTGTCGCACGTCTCCATAGTGTGAACATGTCACCAGGTTAAATATATACATGTATACTCCAAAACTGAATAAAATGAATATACATGGGTGTTCCAAAAGTGCAACATGACAAGTGTAATGGCGTCTAATTAGCATCCCTGTAACCCCGTCAATCAAAACATGGTCTACATAGACCCGCTTGATAGCTGCATATAGGAGAACTCCTCATCATCAAAAAAAAGTCCAGCTTCGCTTCGTAAGCATTGCCATCATCTGCAACTACAACAGGGTCTGGTTGGTGTTTAAAGCATCGTCCTAGAACGTGGGAGAGAGTGATCAACTCAGTGAAGCTATAAACCAAAGGTTAACATGTTATCAATTCAGTCAAGCAGCAATGATAAAGCAGTACAACACTCATGTCCTAAATACTCTTGTTAATGCAAGGATGATATGGGATAATGATGTATGCCCTCGCCTGCACTCCCTCTGTGACATCATCTCACTATCGCGGCATGCAACACTTCTGCTGTGCTCAACTCCAACGCCAAAGGCACATGTAATGCGGTGCATGTGCGTGATTAGCCAAGTTCTTAATTAGTCTTATTCATACAGTAGGTTGGGAAACTAAGGTACCTCCCTTATATCATTTCCTAAACAATAATCCATCTAGGGTCGTCAATCTTAGCTAATCTCATACGATAGCAGTTCTAGGTCACTACGGAGAGGCTCGTCACCAGAAGCGTAGGCCTAGCTTATACTCAAAGCAACTATGGAAAGGCTCATCGCCTTAGCGTAGTCCTAGTGTATACTCGAGGTCACTATGGGCTCGTCACCTGATCGTAGGCCGACAGCTCGAATACAGTGTCCCATACCACCGTATTTGGCTAACGAGTTTGGGTTGCTCACTAGACACTACGGGGAGGCTCGTTGCTTCAGCGTAAGCCGACAACTCGAATACGGTATCACATACCACCATGCCCGGCTCATGAGTCTTAGCGGATCGAGGTACCAAGGTTAAACGGTTTCTCACTGGTAAGTTGGTACCTTAAATTCAAGCAGTAACGTCCATACATGGCAAACATACATTGGGCCAATCGGGTTACTTGACAAGCTCGACTGGTACGAGCGTACGTTGACTTAATCGACATGGAGTGCATAAGCACTCCACGTGGCCTAACCACTGTCGATAAACAGCGTACGACTTGGATTCGTCGAACACATCAGTCGTGACTAAAACAGTCTGACCACCCATCGTACACCAATACCTATTGCCTGGAATACATCGTAGCCCCAAACACACTCTAAGCAATAGCATTCACATGTGATAATCTAAGACAACTTGTGACAAACAAACTTAAACATAAATCTCATTCGAACCATTCAACAAACACATACTACACATGTTACCGTACATAAGCATTTCATCAGTAATCACATAGTAGTAAGATAGGTTACACAAAGAAAACTGTAACTATATATAAGGGATTTGAGAATCCTATCTCAACACCCTCATTACATATATTTAAACAAGTATTTTCTTATTCAGGCATTTTATCAAACACTTAGACTACACATATTACACAGGCACTTAATTAGTTTAAAACGCATATCATAGCAAATCCTTCTACATAAGAGTTGCCATATCTACAACAATCATGTATTCTCTAACGATAATCGTAACAAAAATGAATCATAATTCCACATCCATTCAGACATTTTAACAAACACATAGAATGCATTTTATTCAACATAGCTTATACATATATATAATATATAGAAAACGTCGTATCTAAACATATGCGATAGCAATCAAGTCAGTCATAAATCATTACTAATATTGAAAGCCTTGAAAACCATAACCTAAACTTTTATAGTCCGCACCTTTCACCGATAGACTCGTAACGAACTTAGTTTAAACACTGAGTCTTTGTCTACGGCAAAACGGCAACCTATAGCATGAAATAGGTTAGCTATTTCACCATTAACTCTATTTGAATCCCTATAACAGATTAGGGTTAGGATTCCTTACCTGAAAATGGAACCGAAATCGCTGGTATAACGACACGATAGAAGTGGTTACGCACGTGGAGCGGTGGGATCGAATCCCAGGAACAAACCCTCACTCTCTCTCTCTTCTCCTCACTTTCTTCTTCTCTTTTCTCTCCTCTCTCTCTAGGGTTTTAAAATTCGTATGGCAAGGGAGAGAGAGGGTTTAAGGCCCTTATATAGGCCCAAAACTTATAGGAATGGCCCCAGGGCCATGATATACTTAGGTTATAGCAAAAAATTGGTTGTTTCGATCCAACGGAGCACATCTGGAGGCCCTTTTTCTGCGTACAGTTCGGAGTAAGTTCCCTGACATTGGATTTAGGTCAAGTTAAGTTTTCGGTCCAATCAAATTTGTGGATCGACCGTGGTGGACCATTTTCATTTCAACAATCATCGATACTCGATCAGGGCCACAAGCGCACTGACATGCGTTGGAAATTTTTCCTGATCCGAGAGTGTAATTGGGTCAGATTCTAACGGTCTGAAACCTTAAATTTAGCCCGCACGCGAACAACCCAAGACACTTAAATCTGAGTTCATTTTCTAAAGATATTCGTGTTTCTCACACCCTTCGCTCCGGACTCAAGTTGTGCATTTCTAGATACTATCTGGATTTAAATTCTGAGATGGTTGTTAAGCTCAGTAAGGCAGTCATAACTGTATAGTTTCATGGTAATCGGACTTTCGACATGCATTCCAGGTTCGATACGGAGTTTCAATGTGATCCCGAGAGCAACTGGGTTTAGATATTGATCCTAGGTTTTTTAGTAATATAGCATTAGCGATTCTACTAGTTTTGAGTCTTATAGTTCGTATAAAAAATAGTTCAAGCTAATTCTACTAATTATTCAGTTTAGTACTTAATTAAATTATGCCCTGATTACGACAGAATAAGGTCTTAGGGCGGTTCTACGCCCCTTTCTAGTACTTTTAATTATTTTTCTAGTAGTTCGTCATCAAGTCTACTTCATCTCTACCAATTTTCATAAGATTTCGTGTAACGCCCTGAAAATCGGGGGTCGAGTAGCAACTCAACACCCGAGTTCCAAAAGATCACTTATGCAACATAAATGCTTATGATTAAATGTTGTCTGTGTTAGTGCAATAATCATGAGTGAGAATATACCAAAATAGTAATTCATACTCCAGGTCAAGTTATAAAACACAAGCGGAAGACTGAAAGATGTATATATATGTATACAAAGCCAGAAATGTCACAATCGGTCTCCAGAGTATGAACACCTTACTGAGTCACCATATACATGTATTTGTTTCAAAAATCAAAATGCCAAAAATGGTACAACTATAATGGTACACCATGTAGCCCCATCATCTGAATGGCCTAAGCGTAGCCTCCAGAGAACTGCATGTAGGAGAACTCATCCTGATCGTCATAGTAAGCAGGCTCAGCCTCCTGTATCTCGTCAATACCTGCATCTAAGACAGAGTCTGGTGGGTGTCCAGAACACCATCCCATAACGTGGGAGTGAGTAGCTAACTCAGTGGAACAATAAAGCATAGGTTAACATGTTATCAATCCAGTCAAGTAGTAAGGATAAAACAGTACAATCAAACACTCTTAAATACTCTTATTAATGCAAGTATGAATGCAGTCATGATGGATGCCCTCTCCAATGCTCCCTCATGCGACACCATCTTACGTCCGCGGCATGCGTTCATCCCTCAGTGCTCCACATCTTTCAGGCACATGCAGTGCTATGGTATGAGCGTGATGAGCCTCCCCGTAGTGATCAGTGAGCAACCCAAACTCGTGAGCTGGGCATAGTGGTATGGGACATCGTGTTCGAGATGTCGGCCTACGCCGAGGTGATTATCCACCCCGTAGTGACCGCAAGTATAAACTTTAAATTTTCCTATCGACTGTCTTTCCTTAGGAGTGATGCCCTATAACTTGCCTATCGTATGTGATCAACTAGGATTGATGACCCTAGATGGATCCTTCGGTTTGGGAAATGATATAAATGGAGGTACCTTAGCTTCCCAAATCTACTATATGAATAAGCTTAATTAAGTACTCGGCTAACACGACCATGCACCGCATTACATGTGCTTTGACGAGAAAGTTGCACTTTAGGGAGTTTGTCATGCGCGAAATTGGTTGTTGGAGTCGCTTGTGAGGGAGCTTTGTGCGAGGGCATACATCATTACTGCACACCATTCCTGTATTAACAAGAGTAGCTAAGAAGTGATTGTTGTATTGTTTTATCATTACTCCTTGATTAACTTGATAACTTGTTAACCTTTGCCTTATAGTACCACAGAGTTGATCACTCACTCCCACCCTAGGACGGTGTTTTAATACACCAACCAAACTCTGGTTTAGATGCAGGTGATGGCGAAGCCTATGCAGCAAAGTTGACTTCATAGATGAGGAGGAAGAATTCTCCTACGTTCAGCTCTCAGGCGGGTTTATGTAGACCTCGTGCTAATTCATCAAGATTACAGGGACATATGGATTCGTGGGACACTTTACATTTTGATATTTTGTCTATTTTGAAACAATACATGTATATATTCAGCCCGGTTACATAATCATACTCTAGAGGTTGTGAAACACTTACCTGTTCAAATATATATGTTTCAGTCTTCCACTTGCTTAATTAAATTATATCTGGAGTATGATATGCTATTTTAGTATAATCCCACTCATATTTAACTCATTAATATGGACGAAATCTGAACATTATTATCCATGTTGCGTAAGTGATGTGCTAGATCTCGGGAGTAGAGCTTTGCTCAACCCTCGAAATCCCAGGCATTACTAGTGTACTATAAGGGGTTCTTTTGAGTATTTGAATTGTACATGCAGGCATTACTGGGTTTTATTTTGGAAGGTAAGTCTCATATACTAACCAATCGGTCGTACTTATAAGCCGGATCGAGTATTACAATTCTCCTCTTCTTATAAAAATTTCATCCTCAAGATTTCTAATATATTGGATAAAACGCAGGCTTCATGATCGAAAAAGTGAAATGATTGAAAACCTTTTTTAGTGCAAAAAGGATATCATACATCGGTGATGTTTTTATAGTGTTTACAAAGTTCATTAAAACAAGTGGGGATATTTATTTCGAATGTCCTCCTCACGTTCCCACGATGCCTCTGCTTTGTTATGGTGTCCCCACTGAACTTTCACCAATGAAATCGTCTTTGATCGAAGGACCTGCTCCTTTCGATCCAAGATACGAATCGGATGTTCTATGTATGACACGTCCTCACGGATTTCGATCGGTTGTCAGTCGATAATGTTCTCTATCTCCGACTCACACCTCCTCAACATGGATACATGAAATACATTATGAAGACCTGAAAGCTGGGGAGGCAAGGCTAGTCGATATGCCACTTGGCCAATCCACTCTACTATCTCGAAGGAACCTATCTAATGAGGGGCGAGCTTCCCTTGCTTGCTAAATTGAAATATGCCCTTCATGGGCGAGACCTTGAGGTAAATAAAACCTTCTATAATAAACTCCAAGTCCCTATGTCAGCGATCAGCATAACTCTTCTGTCGGCTTTGAGCGATGCGCATACTCTTTCTGATAAGCTTTATCTTTTTCGAGGTTTGCTGAACAATTTTAGGCCCGAGTAAACTCCGCTCTCCGACTTCTGTCCAACAACCGGGTGACTTGAAAGGTTAGCCGTACAATGCCTCATATGGAGCCATGCTGATGGTTGCTTGATAACTATTATTATATGCAAATTCGGCCAACAGCAAATGATTATCCCAACTACCCTAGAAATCCAACACACATGCTCTAAGCATATCCTCCAGAATCAGATTAACTCTCTCAGTCTGCCCATCTGTTTGGGGGTGGTAGGCAGTGTTGTACTACAGAGTCACACCTAAGGCTCGCTGAAAGCTCTTCCAGAATTGCGATGTGAATCTCGGGTCACGGTCAGATACTATTGATATCAGCACTCCATGCAGCTTGACGATCTCACTAACAAACAACTGAGCAAGTTGGTCCATGGAGTAGGTAACACATATAGGTAGGAAATACGCTGACTTCGTCAGTCGATCAACGATGACCCATATGGCATCATGACCTTGAGGAGTCCATGGCAATCCCATAATGAAATCCATTGTAATGTGCTCCCACTTCCACTGAGGAATCTCCAATTGTTGCAGGGTACCTGAGGGTCGTTGATGCTCTGCCTTGACCCTTTTACACGTATCGCATTAGGCGACAAATTCAGCAATGTGACGCTTCATCCCTGGCCACCAATACTATCTCTTAGCATCGTGGTACATCTTTGTACTACCTGGGTGGATCGTGAATTTGGACCGGTGTGCATCGGTCAATATTTCTCGCCTCAGCTCCGCATCTTCCGGCACGTACAGTTGCCCTTTATAGCGAAGTCCACTATCCACACCGACCTGCCACTCAGACGAACCATCATCAGTCATTTCCTTATGACAATTGATGATCGTTGGTTCAACCTATTGCGCCTCAATGACTCAAGATATTAGCGATGGTTGAATGGATAAGCTTGCAAGATGCATAGTAGCTGACTGTAAGCTCCACTCAAAATCAAAGTCCCTTATTTCTTCCAACATTTACCACTGTCGAACCAAAAGGTGAGCAATAATTCCTCGTAGCTGGCGACTGAGGGCATCAGCTACAACATTGGCCTTACCTGGGTGGTATTGAACAGAAAAATCATAATCCTTTAACAACTCTAACCACCTTCTCTGTCGCAGATTAAGCTCATTCTGAGAGAATAAATATTTAAGGCTCTTGTAGTCCGTGAACAACTGAAATCTAACCCCGTATAGATAATGCCGCCATATCTTTACTGCAAACACTACCGTGGCCAACTCTAAGTCATGCGTGGGGTAATTCTTCTCATATGCCTTCAACTGTCAAGAAGCATACGCTATAACATTGTCATGCTGCATCAGCACACAACCCAATCCAACCGCGAGGCATCCGTGTATACTACGAACCCTTCATTTCCAGATGGCAGGGTTTGAACTGGTGTCGTTGTCAACTTATCTTTCAACTCCACAAATGCCTTTTCATAGGCCTCACTCCAAACAAAAGGTGCTCCTTTATGGGTCAGTCATGTCAGTGGTGCCGTTATACAAGAAAACCCTCGAATAAGCCATCCGTAGGATCCCGCTAGACCCAGAAAGCTCTGAATTTCTGTGACATTAGTGGGTTATCGCCACTTAAGCACAACCTCGACCTTAGTCGGATCTACGACCACTCCTTCTCTAGTAATGACATGGCCAAGAAACTTCACTTCTTCCTGCCAAAATTCACATTTCTCCAATTTGGCATATAACTGATGATCGCGAAGCGTCTGTAGAGCAGTACGTAGATGATACTCATGCTCCTCCCGGGTACGCGAATATATCAAAATATCATCTATGCATACTACCACAAACTGGTTGAGATAAGGGCAAAATACCTCATTCATCAATTGCATAAATATGGTCGGGGCGTTTGTGAGTCGGAAGGACATGACCAGGAACTCGAAGTGGCCATATCTGGTGCGAAAAACAGTCTTAGGGATGTCCTCCTCTCAAACTCAAACTTGATGGTATCCAGAACGTAGGTCGATCTTCGAGAAGAACTGCGCCTCCCTAAGCTGATCGAATAGATCGTCAATCCTTAGTAATGGATACTTATTCTTGATGGTCACTTTATTTAGCTCCCTGTAATCCACATAAAGTCTCAACGACCCGTCCTTCTTCTTAACGAATAGGACCGTCGCTCCCCAAGGAGAACTACTTGGGCGAATAAAGCCCAAAGCGCGAAGTTCCTCCAACTGCTTCTTCAATTCTTCCAACTCCATGGGTGACATGCGATACGGCGGCTTTGCGATGGGTGAGGTACCTGGCATCAGGTCAATACAGAATTCCACTACCTTCGAGGAGGTAGGCCCGAGATGTCCTGAAAGACGTCGAGATACTCGCATACGATTGGGATCTCCTCAATCCTTAGGGTCCATTCTTCTTCTACTAGACAAGCCAAGGATGTCCCTGTCTGTTCTGCTGGCAGAATCCTGAATTGGAACTGTAGTTGGTCGATTATAGAGAAGGTGATTGTCTTTTCGAAACAATCTAACGAGGCATGATATCCGGCCATCCAATCCATACCCAGAATAACATCCAGCTTCAACATCTTCATAACAAATAAATCGATGGGTAGGATGTGATCTCCAATCATCACTGGGCAATCCTGGCAAATAAGGCTTAGATTAGAATGCTCACCTAATGGTGTGGCTACTAATAACTCTTCTACTGCCCTTTCTGGCTCTAACCCCAACGTGTTTACGAGTGATGATGATATGAATGAATGGGAGGCGCCTGAGTCGAATAAGGTGTGCGCAATGATGAGAAGAGAGTAGTCATACCCTCAAGTATCGTTGCTGATGATTGAGGATCAGTATGCTGAATAACATATACGCGAGGTTGGGCAGTCGCTGCAAATCCTACCTGTTGTCTCTGGGGTGGTCTCTGGTACTGCTGAGAGCGATCTTGACCTTGCGGTGGCTGCTGGTGCTGGCGTTGTTGAGGTTGTTGTTGAGGCCGATACTGCTGAGTTTGTTGTTGAGGATGGTATTGTTGAGTCTGGTGTTGCTGAAAAGGTCTCTGCTGGGGGTGACCATGAGGTTGCTGTCTGTAAGAAGACCCATCCTTCCGCTCTACAGAGATATCTGGCAGATTAGGTCAAGACCTGACCTGATGGCCTACTCCACCGCCCTAAACATGTTCCTCGGAATAATCGATGTGAATCTTGCTGGGCTTCCTGAATTGCTAATCCTTGCCTAGCAAGCCTTTTTCGATGGACGGAACTGCTGGGTTGGGCATCCCTTCCTCTTGTTCCTATTATCCTGTCTACGAAGTGGTTGATCACGAGTCTTGTTCATCTCTTCGAAATCCGCTTCTATGATCTTAGCTCGTCCATCACCTCCTCAAACGTACGGAGTCACAAAGGTACTACCCTAATGCTCAAGCTAGGATGAAGTCCCTTCTCAAATTTATGAGCTTTCATACTGGAGGTTGAAATCAAATTCGATGCGAAACGGGCCAGCTCAATGAATTTGGCCTCGTACTGGGCCACAAAAAAAGCTCCTTGCTCCAGAGATATAAATTCAGACACCATCTTTTCTCGAATACTATCAAGAAAATACTTTTGGTCGAACTTGTCACTAAACATGCTCCAACTCCAAACTATACTCGACCCAGCTTCCTTCTTAACTGACTGCCACCACAACTCTGCTTCTCCCTCGAGTGTGAAGGTAGCAAGTGACAGTCTCTGCGAATCAGGACACCCCATCACATCTAAAATCTTGATAACCTGGGTCCTCCATCGGTCGGCCTCAAGCGGATCTGGTTGCCCTTTAAATTGAGGGGGTTGCAAAGCCTGGAATTCCTGAGTCAAATCTGACTGCTCTGATATGGAAAATGCCTCTGCAGACCTCCTCTCTTGACGTTCCATCAGAGATGCCATGGAACAAAGGATTTCTTGAATCGAAGTGGTGTCCTGAGGAGTATCTGGTGCCTTGGCCTGGTGATCCTCAGATGGCTCATGCTCTGCTATTTTTTTGGTTTTAGCTGCCTTCTTAGGGCCATGATTTACAATAGAAAATGGATGATTGGGTTAGCTTCAACCTAAAATAGTCTCTTAAGGTCAAGAAGCACATCTTCCTAACTTCTTATCTTTGAGACCTAATCGTAACTTCTTCTTTTTTTTTTTTTTTTTTTTTTTTTTTCCCCGAATTCCTTAAGAGGAAAACTAGTGTTTCTAAGTTTGTTAAGTCAGTTTTCAAGTTTTAGAACTCTAGCTTTCTCCTAAATGGTTACTTGTCCATAGGTAATCACTTATCTCATGCTCTGATACCAACTTTGTCACACCCTAGACCTAATAGTCTTATACTACCGCTATATCAACCGGATCTGATGCGCGCCAAGCCGAACTCTAGGATTGGTACCAATGCCCACACACCAAATCCCAAGCTCAGCGTCCGGTAAGGTAATGTAAAGGATAAATCTCACCATTCATTCTTCACAAAAAAGGAACATCAGAGACAAGATAGGTAACATCTGCATACAAGTAAACTGGGTACTTCAAAATTTCAAAAGTACATCATTTGTCTGCGCGATACATATATACATCATATACAATTCAAATTCCAAAAGTCAAATCAATCCCTCGACGTGGCACCTAACCCGTGGTCACTACTTAATTTTCTTCTTTAAATCCTTTACCTGAGTGGTTAAAAGACAAGTAAGTCTGATAACTTAACAAGTGCAAAGTTCTCATGATAAGTACGTAAGATAAAAATTAACATAAAATACAATGAGAGAATCACCAAAAGTGATAATCTATGCAAAGCGATGTCTTAATAAATGATGGAGGGTGATTATGTGTGAGATGCATAAAATAATTATATGCTAGCTATAGAATCATCTACCAAAAGTCCTCCCACCACGGACTTGACCGCACTACCCCTGAATATCGTCATCTCAATTATTATCAATATACCGTTGAGACTTAGGATCCACCGAGGTCAATGCCCATGCACCAAACACCAATAATCGACCTCACTACCCTCCAGTGGGGTTACAACCTCCATTGTGTATACTAGTAGTGGACCTCATTTGCGCTTCTCTCCTCGCTGGCAGGTCAAACCGGTCCCCGTTTGCCACCTTTAGGATTTGGATACTATTTCTCATCATATATCATGCCATGCCAATTGATGCATGGTGATGCTAATGACAAGCGACTGAAGGATAACTAGAACTCAAGGTATGCCGATATGCAAGGCGCAAGATAATTAAAGAGCCGCGTACCAGGATAACCAATCCCTACGTGATGCTGTCAGCTTGTGGCCTCGTAGCTTGGTACTTTCGACTACAAAATACTTTCTCTTCTTGCTTAATCATGACTAATCGAATTGTAGTCCTTGTAATTTCTAAACTACGGTACTTGATTGTAATTTTAGTTCTTACTCCGTTCTATAAATTAACATCCCTTCTTATGTATGAATGCCCTACTAACAATGTAATTGCATACTGAATGATTTGATCATTGCATTGTATTGGGCGATTTAGATGCCTAGTATGACTATTTAAGATATCCATGAAATTGGGCCACAAATTCCTATCATATAGG